>CM070736.1:32687888-33887888 GCA_036346245.1 Bonia amplexicaulis | reverse complement strand
TATACTACTGTTTCGTTGCATGTGCCTAATCTATCGACGAACCTTTTTTCCGACATGTGTGTAGGGGTGCGACGCGTCCGTGCTGCTGGACAACAGCAGCAGCATAGTCAGCGAGAAGGGGTCCAACCCCAACAGGAACTCCCTCAGGGGGTTCGAGGTCGTCGACCAGATCAAGGCCGCCGTCGAGGCCGCCTGCCCCGGCACCGTCTCCTGCGCCGACATCCTCGCCCTCGCCGCCCGCGACTCCACCGCCCTCGTACGTACCACCGCCAACAATTCTGCATCATGCATCTCACTGCTCTCGCTCCTATTTACGCATGCACCTCTTCCTTACTTTTTTCACCAGTCAAAAGTTATCAATCGCAGCCAATACGAGCGGACCCATATATGCCTATCTATGTATAGACTTGTTGAAAAACTGCTCCTAGGAGCAGTTAAACAATGCAGTGTGTGATTTCTTTTGAGCTCATACCTGCAGGTTGGTGGTCCAACCTGGGACGTGCCGCTCGGCCGGAGGGACTCCCTGGGCGCAAGCATCCAAGGCTCCAACAACGACATCCCGGCCCCCAACAACACCCTCCCCACCATCATCACCAAGTTCAAGCGCCAGGGCCTCGGCGTCACCGACGTCGTCGCCCTCTCCGGTAAACTTGATGCCCTCCATGGTTTCCTCCAGCCTTGGTTATGTCAGCTTCGGTGTGCTTACGTACCTTGCGCGACATGGCATACACAGGTAGCCACACCATCGGCATGTCTCGGTGCACCAGCTTCCGCCAGAGGCTCTACAACCAGACCGGCAATGGCTTGGCCGACGGCACACTGGACGTGTCCTATGCGGCACAGCTGAGGCAGGGGTGCCCCCGCTCCGGCGGCGACAACAACCTCTTCCCACTGGACCTGGTCACCCCAGCCAAGTTCGACAACCTGTACTTCAAGAACCTCCTGGCTGGCAAGGGCCTTCTCAGCTCTGACGAGGTCCTGCTCACCAAGAGTGGCGAGACAGCGGCGCTCGTGAAGGCGTACGCGGGTGATGTGGGTCTCTTCTTCCAGCAGTTTGCGCGGTCCATGGTGAGGATGGGCAACATCTCGCCCCTGACCGCGTCACAGGGGGAGGTCAGGAAGAACTGCAGGAGGCTCAACAACTATCACTGACGAGGCTGCAGCTTTATGTGCTGCATCATACGTGGTGCTGGTGTCATATTTTGTTTGAATAAGCAAGTGCCGTTGTAATCTTCCAACTTGTTTCATCCTTTGTGTTCATGTGATTGTATTGCGAAATGCGTATGTAATAGTAGTTCAATATATATATATATATAAGATGAGTTCACTTAATTGGTTGCAGGAGATCTGGTTGTTTGACTTACCAAGCTCGGACTCCCAACTCATGGTACATGTCCACCTCTTCTTCAAGGGTTCCCTAGTGGTACAGCCGTGCATGCTAACTTTTGACATTTACACCTGTCAACAAAATGGACCAAGAGTTAGTTTGTACGAGATACCTACAAGTGATTAACCATTCGTGCCCTGAGATTTCATGGACAGACAACCATTTATGTTGTCTCTCCAAGAAATCTCCCGGCCTCTCGTGCAACCATTCAAACTAAATATGACTTGACCAAGTTCGTTCTGACGACCACTAGGATACACCAAATCAGATTTCTCAGGCACACTAGTGTCATAAAACAAGTACACTGCCCAAATTGCAAGTGAAGAAAATCTGGCACAAGTGGTCCCTTCCAGCATAAATAGTTCAGAGCTAGTCTCATCCTTAGATGACAGCTGCATAACATCAATAAAATTTGCATAACAGCAAGCGAGGAATTTTAATCATGCTTGGTAGCATCAAAACAACGTAAATTGGTTATCCCAAGTTTCGGTATAAAAAAAAAATCTGAGATGCACTTGATGATTGTGAAAATAATTTCGAGGATCTGTTATGTTGACCTTTCGTCAAACGGATACTGCTTCACATCAAAAGATGCAGGTACAGAGCAAGTATTTGCATTGCAAAAACTGTAGTTCTTGCTTTCACACTACACACCACACACACAACGGGACCGTAGTTTCAACATTTCATGCATGGATGGAGCCCTTTGGAAATTTCACCACCCCTATTCAGTCCTAGAGCTAATTTTACTTTCGTTTACATTTTCCTTATACCCTTTTCCCAAGAGTAGGCCTCCTACGTTTTTAATCTCTTCAAACACATAACAAGGGTATACATGTTATGGTAAAAGATAGTTCAGGGAGGCACTGGATCACCCTCCTAATGGAGGCTATGATTGTGCAACCAACCGGTTGAACGATCATAGTTTTATTGATTGATCACGCAATGATCCGTAGCAGCCTTTATATGTTAGGCACATAGATCTCTAAAAGAAACTAATATCACATTTAGGAAAAGCACAAATAATATCCTAGCAATAATATTTAAAGAGGAAACTACTTATTGGACTCATCTTCTGCGGGTGCAACCAATCCTCCTGTTGATTCTATCGCTGGCGCAACTAATCTTATCGCTAACTCCATCACTAGCACTGTTGCATATCTGACAATTCCTCCCTTGCCGGCAATTCTTGCCATACCGTTGATATCCATTGCCGCTTTTGCAGGGTGCCTTCTCCTTTGGTAAGTCTTCCCGATAAAGGTGTCTACAACACTGCCGTCGTCTCCGCGAAACAGCACACCCTCGAGCTGAAATTCAGAATAGTTGCACTTGAAATCGTCGAGGTTGGTCCAAGTGGCATCAGCCGGAGAACACCCCACCCACTGAACCAAGAGCTCCCAAGTGTCCCGGTTGAGACAAGCGCGGAGAACCATGTCTGGCATAGGGAGAACACGCCTATGAGTGATGATAGGTAGCGAAGCAATGTTGGTAGGAGGCATGCCGACGAACTTCTTAAGAAAAACCACGTAGAAAACATTGTGAATTCGGGCCTTAGGAGGTAGCTGCAGGCGATAGGAAATTTGACCAATCTTTTCCAACACTTTGAATGGCCCATAGAAGCGAGGAGCCAATTTGGAAAGTGTTTTATCTTTGATGGATGATGCCGCCCTATGATAGAGTCTCAGCCATGCCCACTCCCCGACCTCAAAGTCCAGTGCCCAATGTGTGCGGTCATGTTGCTGCATGTAACCTTGTGCTTGAATGAGGCGCTCCCATATTTCAGCAAGACAAGTATCACGCTAGAGCATTTGTTTATCCACAGCTGCCACCCTTGCAACTCTAGGGTGGTAACATATCAGAGTCAGGGGATCCCGGCCATACACCACCTTGAATGGAGTGATTTGAAGTGCCGACTGATATGAGGAGTTGTAACAAAACTCAGCCCAAGGTAACCAACGAAGACAATGCTTCGGTCTATCTCTCGCAAGACAACGTAAGTATACCGTGATGATGCGATTAGTCACCTCTGACTAACCATCTGTTTGGGGGTGGAGAGCTGAACTTAACTAGAGCTTAACACCAGCCAACTAGAATAATTCAGTCCAAAAATTGCTATTAAATACCGGGTCGTGATCACTTACAATTGAACATGGCAATCCATGGAGGCGAACAATGTAATCAAAGAATACGCGAGCAACCATACTGGCAGTATAAGGATGACCCAATGCAAGGAAGTGAGTATATTTGGAGAAGCGATTAACCACTGTTAAAATGACAGACTTACCTCCCACCTTTGGAAAACCTTCCATGAAATCCATGGGTGTCAGCCCAAACCGATTGCGGAATGGGAAGGGGCTGCATCAAGCCGACCGAATGAAGATGCTCCATTTTATGACGCTGGCATGTGATACAGACCTGGATGAACTCGTGAACCAAGTGATTTGCATGGGTATTATAGAAGGAAGCGCGCAGCCGATGCAAAGTTTTCTGAACACCCTCATGACCGCTGCCATGTGCGACTTCCAAAATCTACAACGAAGTCGTCGAGGTGCTGGGAACAAAAAATCGACCTTTGTGCATCATGAAACCATCCACCAAAGTCCAATCCAGCCTTGTCCTGCCCACAAGAATCAGATTACGCTTGTCCACCCATTCAGGAAGTGTCAAATTCCCTTTGTAAAGCTATGAACAATGCAAAGTCCGAGCAAGACAATGCATAGATTGACATTGCATCTTCGTCACGGTGAGACAGAGTGTCAGCAGTAGCATTTTGGTGATCCGGCTGGAACTCCACTGAAAAATCATAGCCAAAGAGTTTACTCACCCAAGTATGCTGAGGAATGGTTGAAAGTCGTTGGTCCAATATATATTTCAAACTGTAATGATTGATCCGGACTGAAAAAAATGCCCTAAAGGTAAGGCCTCCAATGATTAACAGCTTTAACAAGACCAATCAACTCCCTTTCATAAGCGGCCAGCTCGGCATGGTGTAGTGCAACGATTCAACTGAATAAAGCAATGGGTCTTGCGCCCCTGGTGAAGGACAACACCAAAACCAACATCGAACGCGTCACAATTGACCAAAAAACACTTGTCAAAGTCTGGCAATTGAAGAATAGGGTCGATCATGAGTGTAGTTTTGAGGGCACAAAATGAAGTGTCGGCCTCTAGCGTCCAGACAAAGGCTACTTTCTTGAGAAGCTTGGTGAGGGGGGTTGCAATTTCACCATGTGCCCTAATAAACTTGCAGTAATATCCGGTGAGACCCAAAAAAACCCTATAGTACACGCATCGTGCGTGGTGTCGGCCAAGCTCCCGCCGCCTCTACCTTACTAGGGTCCATGGCCATGCCATGACTGGAGATAATATGGCTAAGGTAAGCCATGGATGCTTCGCCAAAGTGGCACTTGGAATGGCGCAACCCCAATTGGTGAAGGCATAATACTTGCAGCACCGTCTGCATATGACGCAAATGCTCAGCCCAAGAAAAGTTGTAAATCAAGATGTCGTCGAAGTATACCATAACAAAGTGAAGAATAAAAGGCTTGCATATATCATTCATAAGTGCCTAGAATATCACCAGTGCACTGGTTAAGCCGAATGGCACAACCAAGAATTCATGGTGGTCCCGATGTGTATGGAAGGCGGTCTTCTCCACATCGCTGGGATGCATTCGCACTTGATGATATCTGCTGCGGAGATCAAGTTTGGTGAAGAAACGGGCCCCCTTCAATTCATCCAACAATTCTTCTATGATGGGAATGAAAAATTTACCCTTAACTGTCTGGGCATTGAGAGCACGATAGCCGATGCAAAACCACCAAGAACTATTGTGCTTTTTGACCAGAAGCACCGGGGAGGAGAAGGCCGAAGTGCTGGCCCAGATAATGCCTTGATGGAGCATGTCATCACACTAACGCTCAATCTCATCCTTCATGAGCTAGGGGTAGCGATACAGTCGGACTGCTACCAGAGAGGAGCCTGGCAGAAGGTTGATATCAAAGTGATGTTCTAGAGGCAGGCCATGGAGCTCCTTCAAGACATCTGCAAACTCATCTAGGAGCTCGGGTAGTAGATCATGGACCATAACGGCGCATGTGTGTGGTGCAGTCTTCTGGTCATCAGTGACATGCCAAGTAACGCGATGATCATCCCGCCAAAATGACATGACGAGCTTGTCGAAGTCCCAGAGGATCAACCCCAATGTGCGAAGCCATTGCACGTCGAGCACGACGTCGTAGCCATCCAAGGGAATGACAAAGCCATCCAGAAGAAACTCCTCTTGTTCAATCATCATGCGAACGTTAGTGCATAAGCCGGTACTGGACACACGGTCCCCACTGGTGACTAGGACCGTCATGCTAGGACGCGGTGCAGGCGCCTTTCCCAGGCATTCTACCGTCGCGTGGGAGAAGAATGTGTGCGTCCACAAGGGCACGAAGATTCTCCCCGTCGATCTATACTTGAAGTTGCATGGTCTTGCATGTACGTATGCCGATGAGAACATGCAGGAAAATTTTCATTGCATCTGTAGAATGACAGAGTTTGGGGCAATTGGCCACACCTCAATGTGAGGGGTGGCGCCCTCTATTATAGGGCCGGCTGGCCTTGCTTTATAAGGCAGGGGTAATATCCACGATTTACATCGCTAATTATAGCAACTAATCCACGATTTACATCTCGCTAACTATAGCAATCGATATCCACAGATGCCGCAGCATATGGTAAGGGCTGCGCGTATTCTATTGCCTAACACCCTTGCGATCGCGTGGAGGCTCCCTGACGCAAAGGCGGATCGAAAGTCGAGAAACAATGCCGCGGAAGCCCTTTAGTCATGATGTCGTGAACCGATGAGAAGAGGGCACATGGAGGACCCGAATGTCACCAAGGGCCACCTTTCGCGGACGAAGTGGATGTCAATCTCGATATGCTTCGCTCGCTTGTGGTGGGATGTGGTTGGCCGTCATGTAGATGGCGCCGACATTGTCACTGAAGACAACGGTGGCGGAGGGTAGTCAGAGGTGGAGCTCGGAGTAGCCGCTTGAGCGCGAGATTCGGCCACTACATGGGCCACAAAGACGATACTACGCCTCGGCTGGAACGGACACCGTGGTCTGGCGTTTGGAGGACCAGAGACCGAGTGTCACCGAGGTATACGATGGCCGGAGGTGGAGCGTCGGAGTCGGGACGACCGCCTAATCGGCGTCGGAGAGCCGTCGACTTGTCAATGGTCCGGCGCCGATATGTAGACCCAAGGAGAGGTGCCCTTCACATAGCGCAAGATGCGCTGATTAGCGCGGTGTGGCTCTCGGGCGTGCATAAAGAGACACACTGTTTGGGACAAAGATAAGCCGGCTCGGGACGAGTCGAGTGTAGTCTTCGAGCGCCCGGCCGAGCTCCTATACTCGGGCGCCCTTCTCGAGACAGAGGTCTCCGTTATGTGCGGAGAGCTTGGCGTGAGTGTCAACGGGTGTCGCCGTAGGATGACACTCAGCCATGCCCGCACGCCGGAGGAGATCGACGGCGTACTGTCGCTGAGACAGGAATAGGCCGTCGGAGGAGCGCGTGACGGCGATGCCGAGGAAGTGATGGAGCTTTCCAAGGTCCGTCATGGCGAACTCAGAGCTCAGCTGGGCCATGAGGCGCTGAAGGAGAGCCGTGGATGAGGCGGTGAAGACGATGTCGTCGACGTACAGCAGCAGGTAGGCAAGATGCGTCCCCTCTTGGAGAATAAAGAGGGACGTGTCGGAGGCGGAGGCGACGAAGCCGAGCTGCCGGACGAAGGTGGAGAAGCGGTGCAAAGCCGTGGAGCTGCTGGTCCGGTCCGCATAAGGACTTCGCGGGAGGCGACGCTGCCGGGCGCCGTGGTCGACGAAGCTCGGTGGGCTGGCGAAGAGATGCTCTCCTCGAGATGGCCGTGGAGGAAAGCATTCTTCACGTCCAACTGGTGAATCGGCCAGGCGCGAGATGCGGCGATACTGAGGACGGTCCGGATGGTGGCCGGCTTGACCACCGGTCAAGGTCTCGTCATAGTCGATGCCCTCGCCGAGAGAAGCCGCGACCACCCAATGAGCCTTGTGGCGGGCAAGAGATCCATCGGCATGGAATTTGTGCTTGGGAAGAGCCATTTTCCGTCACAATGTTGGCGCCGGGGACGCGGACGAGCCGCCAGTGTTGTTGGCGATAAGAGCTCGGTACTCATCTCGTCATCGCGGCGCAGGTTGGCATCGGCCACGCGCGCGATAGTTCGTCGGGAGAGGCGAGGTCGAGGATGATGTGGCCGTCGATCCTTCATAGTCGACGCGAGGATGACACCATCATGGTGCGAGTAACCCATGGCGGAGGTGGCGGTGGTGTAGGAGGCGCTGTTGGGCGGGCCGTGGCGCCGGCAACCGGAGGCGCCGGGCGGCCGGTGACGAGGCGGTCGGACATCCGCACGAGGGCGTCGGACGAGACCCGTGGAAAGGGAACCAGGGGCCCGCCCGGCCGGAGGAGCCGATCCTTTGGTGGTGTAGGTGTGCGGCGGTGTCTGTACGCTCTCCATCCGAGGAGGATGGAGCGACCATGGCGCCGAGGAGGAGTTCCACCGAAATAATGATGAGGACAGGCACCAAATCCATATCGTCGCCTAAGAGGAAATCTAGGGAGGTGGGAGATGGGCGCCGGAGTAGTCAGAAGGGAAACGTGGACTCGTCGAAGATGACATGACGGGAGATGATTATGCGACGGGTCGATAGGTCGAGACAGCGGTACCCTTTGTGAGAGGGTGGATATCCAAGAAAGACGCATGCCGCGGAGCGTGGTGCGAGTTTGTGCTTGGAGGTGGCTTGCAGATTTGGGTAACAGAGGCACCCAAAGACACGCAGATGGTTGTAGGTGGGTGGCTGTTTATGCAGGCGAGTGAAGGGAACTTCATGCTGGATGGAAGAGGATGGACGTCGGTTAAGTAGGTAGCAGGCTGTCAGGAGGGCCTCACCCAAGATGTGGGTGGTAGGGAGGCATGGAGGAGCATGGTGCGAACGGAATTATTAAGGGTGCGGTATTCGCTCGGCCTTACCGCTTTGGGGATGTGTAGGGACGGGAGAGGCGGAGGTGGGCCATGAGCAAAGAAGAAAGTGAGTGGTGGTGGTGTTCAGGAATTCGGTGCCATTATCAGCCTGAATGCATTTGATGGGCGGTCGAATCGAGTTTGGGCGAGAGAAAGAAGCTCAACTAAATTTTGGTGAACGTCGGACTTTTGCGAGAGGAAAACCCAACAAAAGTGACTATAATCATCCGACACACCAAATAGTAGGAAAACCGGACGATCGTTGATAGGTGACGCCCATACATCACGGTGAACAAGTTCAAAGGGCGCATGAGTTGTAGAATGCGAAGGGTGAAAGGTAGACGTGTGCTTGCCTAACCGACATGAATGGCAAAGGAGCGATCGCTTGTTTCTGTAACAAAGATGAGTTTTATTAAGATGCGCTAAAGCAGCAGGGGCTGGATGGCCGAGGCGTTGATGCCATAGGGTCGACGGAGCAGCCAAGAGGGCGACAGGTGTGGATGCGGGCATGGTGTAGAGGTCTCCGTTGCTGTTACAGCGGATAGTCACGCGTCCCGTTCGGAGATCCTTGATAGAAAAACCATGAGCATCAAATTCAAAGGAACAGTGATTATCGCGAGTGAATTGACGACGAGAGAGCAAAGTTACGAACTATAGATGGTGCGACAAGGATATTGTTAAGATGAAAGGTAGACGCGAAGTGGATAGGACCGAGTGACCTCTAGGCGTGATCGGAATGGTAGTGCCATTACCTCGTTATTGAGGAGATGGAAGGGGGTAGACGGTGGGTGAGCATACCATCCGAGGACGTCATATGGGTTGAGGCGCCGGAGTCGACGACCCAGGGAGAGTTGCCCTGCATATTCATGTTCTGTAGGGCGGCGATGGTGCCGGCTGCATCCCAGGTAGAGCTGTTGGAGGAAGCCGCAGGAGCGAAGGCCGTGTGTGCACGGGAGCGGGCAGGAGGCCTACTGGCGCCAGGCCGGGTGTTGTGGCCTCGAGACCGCCAAGCCACCGTGGCGGCGTTGTCCAGAGGGTGACCCGCCACCAGAGCCACGCGTTCACGGTCCAGGTTGAAGCCCTGTGGTGGCGCTGTTGGAGTTGTGGCCGCCAGAGGTGGGGGCTGGGCGCCCTTCTTGTTGTTGGGCGCCGGTAGTCCTGCTGCTGGCTTGGCCGCCACGAGGAAGGAGGCGAGTGAAGAGCGCCGAGGCAAAGACGGCCTCTCGTCATTCTGCAGCCGCAGTTCCTTGAGGAGAAGCTGATGTCGAGCGGAGGAGAAGGTGAGGGGTTGTTGCCCGGCGATGTTGTCGGCGACCGTAGAGTAGACCTCGTTGACGCCGCGCAGAAGATTGAGGACGAGGTTGCTCGAGGACGGCCCGCCAACGCCGCGATTCGTCGGCCTTCGCCTTCATGCGGACGCAGTAGTCGTCGATGGAGGAATCCCCTTGAATCATCGAGTGGAACTCGTGATTGAGGAAGATGGCACGAGGCGCTTTGTTCGCCTGAAACACGTCGTCGATGGCCTTCCACAGCGCGCATGCCGTCTGCTGATTGTCGGTCATGGCGAGGTTGAGGACGAGTCGAGGCGGTGTCAGACATCCATCCGCGGACGCAAGTCACTTCTTTGCCAGCTTCGTCGGTGGGGCGCGCGGGGAAAGCGGTGTCGAGGTGGCTCAGCAGGCCAAACTTCCCGCACATGGCGCGGAAAGCCGTCGACCACTTGGTGAAGTTGGAGGGCTTCAGCTCGAGGACCATGGGGACGTGCAGCTTGACATTGGTAGTGGCGAAGGGGCAGATGATCGGGGCAGGAGCAGCCCCGAGGGCGCCGCTGGAGGCAGAGGTGAGGGCGGAGGTAGTGCCCATGGGAAGAGGAGGTGGGGAGGCTGCGCAGGAGGGAGGGGCGGAAGGTGGAGAGAGGCCGGGAAATCAGATCAGGACCCGGAGCTCACGGTGGGCTGGAGTGGTGGAATCGCAGGGACGCGTTGGTGTGGCGGCGCAGACGAGAGAAGTCGCGCGGAGAGGAAGCAGCGGAAAAGGGGATCGAGTCTAATCTGATACCATGTAGAATGACAGAGTTTGGGGCAATTGGCCACACCTCAATGTGAGGGGTGGCGCCCTCTATTATAGGGCCTGGCCTTGCTTTATAAAGCGGGGGTAATATCACGATTTACATCGCTAATTATAGCAACTAATCCTCGATTTACATCTCGCTAACTATAGCAACTGATATCCACAGATGCCGCAGCATATGGTAAGGGGCTGCGGCGTATTCTATTGCCTAACAGCATCGTCGTCGATGTCCACCAGGCTGTCACCCTCATCAAGCTCTAGAAGATAAATGTCTTTCATTGAACACTTGCCCGCATGTTCCTGGGTGAATTTCTCAAGGCACAATTGAAGCACAAACCCTTTACACGTCGCTCCTAATGGAGGCTCTGATCTTGTAACCAACCGGTTGAAAATTGTTTGTTTTATTGATTGATCACGCAATGATCCGTAGTATCATTTATATATTAGGCGCATAGATTGTAAAGGAAACTAATATCATATTTAGAAAATCACAAATAATATCCTAACAATAATATATAAAGAGAAAACTACTTATTGGACTCATCTTCTGCGGGTGCAACCAATCCTCCAGCTGATTCTGCCGCTGGTGCAACCAATCCTATCGCTGACTCCATCGCTGGTGCTATTGCATATCCGACAATTCCTCCCTTGCCGGCAATACTTGCCATACCGCTGATATCCATTGCCGCTTCTGCCGGATGCCTTCTCCTTTAGTAAGTCTTCCCGATAAAGGCGTCCACGACAGTATATCCCTGACAGATCCCACCAAAGTTCTCTTTTTTTCTATATTCAAAATCTGAAGTACATAGGAATCTAAACGTGGCCAGTGCGAAAAGGTAGCTCATGAGATTCACGTTTAGGAGCTAAGCTCAGGACCATGGTAAATATAACCATAGATAACTGGCATCTGACTTGTGAATAGCACGAACCCTATGCACATCAGAAGCAGTAATCTATTTCCTATTCTGCCAGTAGATAAAGTACATCCTGTTAGACAACAGAAACTTCATAACTTGCAAAAAAAAAGTAGTGTTCATTATATTGAACTTTAGGAAGACAAGAAACTCAGTATCGTAAACTAACAAATGGAGAGTTCAGAATATTTGGACTTTGACTCTGTTCGTATTGGTGTCTGCTTCTTCCTTCTACTTGAATAAAGTAGAAACCAATATGAACACTTGACTTCTCGAAACGGTTTCTTCACTCCTCTCGCTACAAGGATAAGACAGGGGGTCATGGGTGTATCCCGCACCCCACTCATCTCGCTTTTGTCTTGCGCACGCATCTCTCCCTCACTTTTTTCACCCGTTCGCCCTCTCCTTCTAAAAGCCACTTCTTTTAAGCAGTACTATTCATTTTCAGTCAAAAATCATCAACCACAACCAATACGAACACCACATAGAAAGGATTTAATATTTTTTTAAAAAAATGCATATAGTTTTTTACATCTTGTTGAATTATCACTTAGTAACCAGATAAGATCAGCAGCGAGAGCAACATGCAGGAGGCAGAGCGTGAGCAACCGTGCAAGTGGGCCGGCCCTTGGGGAGGTTTAAAGGGAAGCCACTGATCGACAGGAACACATGCATGTTGGCGTTACTTTCGCTTTCTTTTTCCTTTGCTATGAAAGGATTTAGTTGTGGACTCTGTGATTCAAGAAGTCACTCAATAGCTCATAATAACCAGCTCAACATCCAGGGCGGCTTTTGGAATGAAATAAGACATTTTATAAACTGGCTGCTCTTGGGAAATAAGACAGGGACTCATGAATCATGTATCATCACAGTTCCAACAAAGATGCACAAGTTTCCTACAAAACCAAAAATTTAGGATCAGTAAATCCAAATAGTTTTTTTTAATAAAAACATGTTTATCTGAAACAAGCCAATTCCAAGATAATTGTGGGCTAACCCTCGCCCAATTGAATTAAAAATACATTGTTTAAAAGGATGCGGCTCCTTTAAATAGAAGGGTGCATAAATAAAACAAGGGAGGGCACCTGCTTGTTCCCAGTTCATATCTATAAGGTGCTTTTTCAGATATTTCTACAGGAACAAATGTAAGGGAGAGAGTGGTACAGCTTCTGTCATGTATTTACAGAATCTGTTGTTGGCAAATGGCACACGATCGCACACGCGATCTCTCACTTGTTGTGGTAAGGTTCCGACTAGCCTACTAGCAGGACAGAGTAGCCGACTAGCTGGACAGAGCAAAAAAACAGGGGAAGAGTGCTCAAGAACAAAGAACTTGGGGCAATTTTCTGATTCTTTTCTTGGAATCAAAACTATGACACACCTTACATTGTTCTAGCTACTGCTATTTATAGAACGCATGGAAGTTTAAAGATCGTGCCATCCCACGACCTATTACATTCTCATGTACAAACTCACGCACTCACACATGCCGACCACTCACCTGGTCAGCCACCCCTGAGAACGCGCTCGGTGCGCATGCAACAGTTGAATCGCCTCCAGCCATTGCTTGCATTGATTAGTTCGGGACCACTGCCATGAATAGCATCTTCATTCTCCCCTTTAGTCCTGGAGTGGCCCAAGATCGCGGACACTGAGCAGGTGCCTCATAGTCGCCAGCCTCACCGATGGTAATGCCTTTGCCAGTGCGTCGGCCCGTTGTTCATCAGTGCGAACAAACTCGACGCCAATCTGTCCGCCTTTGACACATTCACGGATAAAGTGATACCTTGTGTCGATGTGCTTACTCCGGCCATGAAAGACCGGATTCTTCATGAGGGCGATCGCGGACTTGTTGTCGACGAACAGCTTCACCGTCCTCGGTTCTGTCCCAACTAGTTCGGCCATTAACGCCTTGAGCAAGAGTGCCTGGCACGCTGTCGTAGTCGCTGCCATGAACTCGGCCTCGCAGGATGAAAGAGCCACACTGTCTTCTGTTTCTGCGAGTTCCATGAAACCAAGCAGTCGTTGACGTAGAACGCCATGCCGCCTGTGCTCTTCTGATCATCCATATCACCGGCCAGATCACTGTCTGTAAAGCCGGTGATCACCTCTTATCCGCCTCCTCTCCCATACACCAGTCCGAACTCAATTGTCCCTTTAAGATATCGGAGGATCTGCTTCACAGCCTTGTGATGCATCACCGTGGGCCTCTCCATGAATCTACTCGCTATGCCGACGGCATAGGAAAGATCCGGCCTGGTGTGAAGGAGATAGTGTAGGCATCCGATGACGCGCCGGTACTCGATGGCG
The DNA here is from genome assembly GCA_036346245.1 of Bonia amplexicaulis. Classification (NCBI taxonomy): domain Eukaryota; kingdom Viridiplantae; phylum Streptophyta; class Magnoliopsida; order Poales; family Poaceae; genus Bonia; species Bonia amplexicaulis. The sequence goes on along the minus strand of CM070736.1, from coordinate 33,874,159 downwards.
TCAACCGGGTGTCCTTCTGGGTCCTTGTGCAGCTGGGTCCTCGGCTCCACAGGAATTTTGGTGGAATTGCAATCAAGCATTCCAAATTGAGTTAATACCTTTTTGGCATAGGCAGTCTGCTTGATCGAGATACCACCATCTCCTTGTGTCACCTCAATGCCGAGGTAGTACGTGAGCAAGCCAAGGTCGCTCATCTCAAACTCCCCCATCATCTGCTGCTTGAAGGCTGCAATCGCCACTGGATCCTCCACGGTCACGATCAGATCATCTACATAGATGCCGACAATAATGCCGGCGCCCCCTTGTGTACACAGCTTGCGCCTGTGCACACCTTGTGAAGCCGAGCTGCTTCAAACTTTTGTCAAGCTGCGTATTCCATGCACGCGGCGCCTGCCGAAGCCCATAGAGCGCTTTGCTCAACTTGAGCACCAAGTGCTCCTTGTTTTTCACTGTGAACCCCTCCGGTTGGCCACATAAACCTCCTCTTCGAGCTCGCCATTCAAGAATGCTGATTTTACGTCAAGGTGATGCACTTGCCACCCACGGTTGGCTGTGATGGCAAGAATGACACGCACAGTGTCCAAGCGAGCGACCGGTGCGAAGACTTCTTCAAAGTCGATACCCTGTCGCTGCACATACCCCTTGGCAACCAACCGTGCCTTGTGCTTGATCACCTCGCCATCTGAGTTCTTCTTCAATTTGTACACCCATTTGAGCCCGATTACCTTGTGCCCGACTGGCAACGTGGTAAGCGACCACGTCGCATTCTTCTCGATGGCCTCAATTTCCTTGGCCATGGCTTCCTCCCATGCTGGCTAACCAGCAGCCTCGCGATAAGAGGATGGCTCCTCCATCACCACAACAATTGCCTCCTCATCAGCTTCTTCATACTCCAGCTCCACACGCGGCGCATCGCGCGATCTCCTCCATGTGCCTGTACTGAACAGGTCCATCATCGCTGCCGACGTGTCTGCATGACCACGGTGTGGGTGGGTTCTTGCCCTGGTCGGCACCCTCTGCCGTCAGTGGTGCACTAGTCGCCACGACTTGTGGAGTGGTCGGGACGACTACTGGAGTGGTCACGACGCCTTGCGGAGTGGTCGGGACAGGTGCTGTCATGGGCAACGGCTCGCCTACCGAGCTACCTACGAACGAGTGAGCTACCTCCCATCTGCTCGGGATTGGCATCCTCCTCGATCACAAAGTCGGGTGACCGACTACCCTCGCATCGTTCGACCACTTCCATTCCACATTTTCTTCAAATATAACATCGCGACTTACATGGATTTTGCCGCGATGTGGGTCCAGTAGTCGGTGAGCTTTGCATCATTCCTCGACGCCCAAGTACACCATTGGTTGGCTGTGGTCGTCGAGCTTCTTTAAGTTTGGCGCAGTCACCTTGGCGTGCGTCGTGCAACCGAACACACAAATGTGTGCCAAGTGCGGCTTCCTCCCCGTCCATGCCTCGAACGGGGTGCGATCACCCATCGCCTTGGTTGGGAGCCAGATGGCACAGGATCGCACACCCGATCTCTCACTTGTTGTGGTAAGGTTCCAACTAGCCTACTAGCAGGACAGAGTAGCCGACTAGCTGGACAGAGCAAAAAACAGGGGAAAAGTGCTCAAGAACAAAGAACTTGGGGCAATTTTCTGGTGCTTTTCTTGGAATCAAAACTATGACACACCTTATATTGTTCTAGCTACTGCTATTTATAGAACGCATGGAACTTTAAAGATCGTGCCATCCCACAACCTATTACATTCTCATGCAGAAACTCACGCACTCACACATGCCGACCACTCACCTGGTCAGCCACTCCTGAGAACGCGCTCGGTGTGCATGCAACAGTTGAATCGCCTCCAGCCGTTGCTTGCATTGATTAATTCGGGAACACTGCCAGGAATAGCATCTTCATCTGTATCTGCAGCAGGAGAGAAATACATTGTTAGATTTATAAGGCAGTTAGATTTGGAAATAGGACTAGAAAGTGAAAATTGTTAAGGGTAGTATTGTAATAATGTAATGTGTGTTAAGGGTATTTGTGGTATTGTAGTGCTAGTCTAGGGTTGTGTCCCTTGTACTCTATATAGATGCCCTTGGGCTCTTGCAATACATCCAATTGAGTTGTGTCTTCCTCAAAAGTTTAACAAAAATAACAAGGCGATAAACAAACTTACACCATATGAGTCAAAAACTATTTACCTGCAGATCCACTGCTCTTATAGGCTTTCTATTTGCACACCTTTTTCCTGTGCAATGTTTTTTTTATCACAAAGGTATGGTAGCTGTCTAGCAGTTTACTACCCTCAGTTGATCTGGTTTGTCATTTAAGTGTATTTCCTTCTCGATGAACTGACATTGGTTTCCTCTTCTCATAGCCTACAAGATGTATCGTGACTTTCAGATCTTGAACCATATTGCAAAAAAGCAAAAATGTGCACAACCGAATGATCAATATGGATGGGAAAAGAAAAGACAGGTACCATGTGTCCACCAGCAGAGGACGTCTGTAACTGTTGGAACCTGTGGACGGTCAGGGTTCTCATTTGATTTGGTGTGCATTGCTGGGATAAAAGAAACCAAGAATGGTTAGATCATTAAGTACATACTAGTTTGTGTAATGACACAAATGGGCAGTTGAATTTTGCTAGAAGAGACAGATATTGCTACATGTGAAAAGTTAATTTGCACCTTTGCGAACCCTCCTGTTTCCATCTGCCAAGATGGTTAATGTGCTCACAAATGTTCCCCTCACCTACAGTAACAGAACACAGGATAGACAAAGTTATATGAGATGTCAAGGAATATAATTCTTAAGCGTGCATCACCAAGCATCAGTTATATCTGAAGGAACATGGTGTACTTACGAGTTGCTTTGTTTGCAGATGATGATACTGTGGGCCAGTAAAACTTCCCTGACAGATTGCACTTGTTACCAAATTTAAACAGAATTCTGAATCATTGTTTCAATTGCCTTATTGGCCTTAAGCAGCTCCCCTTTCGAGCAAAGTGAAGCAATAGCAGGATAATATGTGTCAAAGTCATCATAGAAAGACTTCCCTAGCAAATTACCATAGTCAATATCAGTATCATCACTTGCGGTGCATAAATTATCAGCTCCATCTATTATGGGTTGCACTGTGCCTTCAGAACGTCCATGAAGGCGGTTGCTAGAAACATCATAAGCGACTGCACTTAAAACTTGTCCTGAATCTGTCCTGGGATCACAAGCATCGTCAGTTCTCTGTAGCTTCTTGAGGTGAGCAAGCGTATTACAACTATTAGAATCTGAAGAGGATACAGACATGAGTCCCACTTCATTTAGGATAGTCACAACCTCATCAATCCTCCCTTGCTCACATGCAGAAGATAGAAGGCCAACAAGAGACTCTGCTTGGATCTCATCTCCAACGCTGTTTATTAGCTCCACAACTTGTTCGCACTGAAACATCTCCCTCAAGATGCCCCTGGATTCTTCCATCCTTCCTTTTGCATAGAGTCCTTTGACCAGGCTCATGAAACCAACAAAATCTGGGACCATCTCCTTATAGCGGTATTCATTAAAGAAGCCTAATGCAGCTTCAGTATCGCCTTTTAAACATTGACCACTAATAATTGCACCAAGTGTAAAAGCATCTGGGAGTAGAAAGAGTTCCTCAAAATGTGACATAAGCTCAAGTGCCTTTTCGGTTAACCCATAGTTACAATAACCACTTATCAACAAATTGTAAACACGTGTATTGGGTCTGATACCCCTGTTGAACATTTTCTGAAACAATTGATATGCATCATCCAAGAAACCTTCTCTGCACAAAGCACCTATAAGTATGGCATAAGTGATCATTGTTGGAAGCACTTTGCTGCTTTCTAAGTAATCAAAGAGCCTGAATGCTTCAGTAAGGCATCCCTGCTGGCACAAACCATTGAGAACTGAGTTATGGATGATAATGTTTGGATGAATCCCCTCTCTTTTCATGCTTTCACACAGGTCTAACGCCTTTTCAAGATAACCACCTTTACAAAGGCCTTCCACTACTATTGAGTACATGGCTAGATCCACTGAAAACGCACTTTGTTTAGCTTCCTTCAAAAAGCTATATGCATCCAGAATTTCACCTTCCTTCTTTAGTGCATAGACAGCTCCTCTTAGAACACTGACAGGAACACTGCCATTGTCCATATAATTGGAAAACCAAATAGCTTCACCAACACTCTTCTTGCTGAGGTGACAAGACAGCATATTAATCATTCTAGGTTCATGTAGGGCATGAATCTTAATGAACTCACTTAACAATGGTTGTATGACCTGTTCATTTCCATTTCGGAGTAAGCTCTTGAGGAGCTTGTAGCATGTTTTGCTAGTTATAGCAAATGCTTGCATTCTGAGTAACTTGTAAACATCCATTGCTGCTAGACAACAATCCCTGGTGCTTAAGTAAGCAGAAGCATAATTACAAACTGATGAAAACAAGTCAATTTCTAATTCATTCATCTTAAAAACAAAATTCAGCACACCATGTTCACCATCTTCTTTAAAGTGTGCATGAATCAACTTCCTGTAAGTACAGGAATCAGGCCTTAAATTTCTCTGAATAAGATCATAAAAAATTTGGTCAGCCGTGTTGACCTTTCCACCATTACATAGTGCTCTAATCAGGCAATTGTGAACAACTGTACTGGAGAATGATGTATCTTTCTTGTACTCATCAAACAACTCCAGTGCCCTGTCCATTTCTCCAAGTTTACACATCATGTCTATGATTGTATGATAGGTGACAGTACTGGGTCTTAAGCCCATATCAGGCATTTTATGAAACAAGCTGCAGGCATCGTCCACCTTGTTGATAATAAATAATGCTTTGATAAGTACATTGCATGTGACAACATCAAAGGCAATTCCGCTGCTCTCAAGCCTACTCTTTATCACCATAACACCTCTTGTATCCTCTGCCTTAATGTAACCATGTAACAGCATGCTAAATGTGAAATTATCAGCAGCAACACCTTCAGAGATTTCAACAGCCTTGTTAGTGTCACCAGCCTTACATAAACCATTTATTACTGCATTGTATGTCACAATCCCAGCTTTTGTCCCCTTACACTCCATCTCTTCAAGCAAAGAGAAAGCCCGATCCAAATCCCCCTTTTTGCACAAACTGTCAATTAAAATTGAATATACATATTCGTCCACCACCAGACCTGTTTGTTCCAGTTTCCTCACTATAGAAAAAGCATCTTCCAACCTGTTCCTCTTGCAGAAACCACCAACTAATGATGTATAAGTGATCAAATTCGGCTTAGAATCGGTTCGTTCCATCTCATCTAAGAACCCCATCACTTTCTCCACGCTACCTTCTCTACACAGACCATCAATAACAGTAGTGTAATTAACCACATCGGCTGCAATGCACTTGTCTAACATCAACCGATGCTCCCGAAGCCCTTCCGTCAACAGCCCGCCACTCATGTATCCATGAACCAAGCTACTGTAAAACACCGCATCACCAACCATACCTTTCGGTTTCATCTCCCTTACCAGCTCTTCCACCTCACAAATTCTCCCCTCCCGCCCAAGCACATTGACAACCGCAGTCAATGTCACCAGGCCCGGCTCAAACCCCTTGAACTCCCTCCTAACCCTCCCGTAGAACTCCAGCCCAGACGCAGCCTTCCCGGCCTTGGAAAATCCAGAAACGATCATGCTACAAACACGATCGTCCACCTGACACCCCCTCGCGGTCATTACATCGAACACCTTGAGTGCGCCATCCATGTCCCCGCGGGCGCACAGCCCCGAAACCATCACACGGTACGTCGACGGGGACAGCAACACGCCGTTGTCCTCGACGCCAGCGGTGAGCATCTCCAGCGCGTGGCGCGGGTCGTCGTGCCGGCCGCAGGCCCGGCGGAGCAGCGCGTCCCAGAGGCGACGGGCGGAGGAACTGGAGGCCGGCCCGGCGAGCGCGAGGCGCCGTGCCGCGTCGCGGGGGTGGGCGGAGGCGAGGAGCGCGGAGGCGGCGAGGAGGTGGGTGCGCGGGGTAGGGGGCAGGGAGTTGGCGAGCGCCTGGGTGGCGAGGGCGGCAACGAGGCCGTGCCTGCGGCAGCGGAGGAGGGCGGCCAGGAGGCAGTCCACGTGGCGCGCGGTGACGGCGCGGCCGAGCTTGATGAGCGACGGGAGCGGCGGCGGAGGGGACTTCCCGCCGGGGAAGTCCATGGCGAGCGGAGTGGGCTGCTGCCGCGATGGGACAGAGAGTAGAACGTTCAAAATGCCGGGAGAGAGGAGAGTTTTTTTGGTACGGATAATCTATTTTTTATTCGAAATTACAGAAATATACTCATCGAAAAAAAATTTACGAAAATAGGCTCCAGTCGTCCAATGATTGAGCGACTGGAGCCTTTCGCCCAACCCAGTAGCGACACAATACCTGTCGTCCTACCTTGGAGCGATTGTATCTAGTCGTCCTACCGTTGGGCGATTTTCATGCAGTCGTCCAATGGGGCGACGACTAGATACGTCCCCCATAAATGTTTTAGATTTTGTCAATTTTGTAGTTTTAAATTGTTAAAAATTTTGCTGCAGTTATAATAAAAGTCTATGTACATTATATGTTGTAGATGCGTAAATAATTTTTCAAAATTTTTTTACTAACGATTGACTGTAAAACAATTGATACATACGACGGTAAGTGATATTTTGATGCGTACTATTCGGATGTCGTAGATAATGAGTAAAAGTAAGTACGACACAGTACTAAAAAGTTCACATGGTAAATAAAGAACGTAAGCAGTATATGAAACAATGGTGTACAATCAGGCGCCACCCTGGCCTGCCCCGCCCCCACGCCCATGTCGGCCCCACTTGGCCGTCCTCCGGTGCAACGGGTGACAACGCTCCAAAAAAGTAAAACGATCAGGAGCATGTTGCACCCGCCTCTGAGCTGGTGGAGTCAGCTGCACCTCTAGCTATGTGCCCTCCGGTGCACCGGGGAGGGCACTGCTGGAGAGAACCTCTGGTACCGTCTCAGGAGGTGCAGATCCCAAACGGACGCCTGACCCACTCGGAGAAGTACCGGTCCACATCCTCCTGGCTCGAGTAGGGACGTGTCGGGACTCGGACTCAAAATGACTTACGAAAGTAATATCGTTAGTTTCAGATATAAAATATTGCGATAAAACGGAGATCGTACGATACGTACCCTTAGTGAAGGTCATCGCGCCTGGAGAAGGGGCATATGTCGAGTACACCCCCTGTGCGGGTAAACTAGAGATGTACGGAGGACGCGAGAACAGCTGGCCTGGCGGTGTACGAGGCTGTCCCCAGGTAGATCCTCCAGCCTCGTCCGGGTTATGTGGTATAGGACATGCCTACGTGGAGCTTCCAGAGTAGTGCCACGCCGGTCGGGGCGGCACCGGTGGCCGAGCCGACTGTGCACTGGGCGTGGGTGTGAGCTAGTCGCTCGATCGCTCTGGCTGCGAACAAGAAATGAAAACAGCGGCCGAGCGCGCCACGCTTTAACTCCCTTTGATCGCCCACCGTTGGGCGATCGAATCGATCGCCCAACCGTGTGGCGACTGTAATTAATCGCTCAACGGTTGGCAGATTCACCAGGTGTCGCCGCTGGGTTGGGCGACAGGCTCCAGTTGCCCAACCATTAGGCGACTGAAGCCTATTTTTGTAAAAAAAATTCTATAGGTATATTTATGTAATTTTGAATAAAAATGGATTATTCGTGAAAAATATTCGAGAGAGGAGCGGTAGCCTTCTCGGAAGCTGGTCTTTCTGAGCCGGGCCGGGTTCGGGCTGGAGTCTGACCTGGGCCCAGATCCAGTTCAACTGCACAGGGCCTGATTTGGGTTAGGCCCCTAGTCTAGTTTCCCTTTGGGCCCTGTAATCATTCAAGTTTGGGCCGTCGCTAGTAGATGGCCACAAGGTTAGGCACCGCCGACGGCTCCCGCTGGAGCATCTGACTCCGCAAGTGAGGAAGGGAAACGAGAACGGGGAGGAAGTAGCATGCAGCAGGCGGCGGCGGCGGCGGCGCACCAGCACGAGGCGGCCGGTGGGGACGCGCCGCCGAAGCAAGTGGCGCAGGCGATGGAGCGGCTGGGGTGCGCAGGAAGGCTCATCGCGGACATCCGGCTCGGCGCGGACCGCCTCCTCGAGGCGCTCTTCATCGCCGGCGACGCGCCCCCGCACAGCGTGCAGCAGCACGCTGACAGGACCGCACGCGCCGTCGCTCAGGAGGAGGCCGCCATGCACCGCCACTTCGACGACCTCCGCGCCCTCGGCAGGTACTCCTCCCCCGGCCCCGTTCCTCTATTGATCCGGGAGCTTCTTGATGTTGATAGCCCCTATGTGTGGTTACTTGATTCGACAAAGGATTTAGTTAGTTTGGGGAAATGAACGCTGCCGAGATGATTTTGGAAGGGATGAGAGAAACAGCCCTGCCCCCCTTCTCCTGCCCTAAATCTTAATTAGGGCATTATTGAGATTATGGAAATTAGTACATGTGATCTTGTATAGATCATGTTCGGGAAATCGATGACTGTGATCTCGGCTAAGCTTGCTCGAGTTGTATAGCTGAATTTTGTAGGAAAACTGTTAACTTTTAGGGTTTGGGTTGTTCCCCTAGATATGCATATTTCTCTGTAGTTTTTTCAGGAATGCTGAGTTTAAAAAAAAGTCTCGTTGGAACTGCCCTGCAGTGATATTTGGTTTTGGGTTATAACTTATAAAAGGTTCTGTACGGGTCACTGTTTGGACTTTGGAGGTAATTAGAATCGTGGACAGCTAGCTAATTCAGTTATATTGAATTAATTTCTGTTAACGTCTGGTCTTATTGTGGCCTGCTTGACATAGTTTGGACTTGTTTGAATATTTTGTAAAGACAGTGGATCCATGGTAAAATTTGATAACTTTGAGCCAAATGTATTGAGAAATTTAAAAATTAGTCTGCAAATTGGACAGATTCTCGAAAACCTGTTTCTTGCTAAACACCCTAGATCCATATCTTTATCAAATGCTAAAGTTTGGTCTATGGGACTCGAATGTTCTAGAAGTTTTTGGTTTTTTCTCTGAATACCTTGGGCAACATAATTGCAATGCTACATATAAGACTTAAGTTTGACTAATAGACCCGTAAATTGATATATTTGGCTAATAGGCCCTGTGACTTGTAAGATTTGAGGGACATAAAGATATCTGGAACCAGCTTTAGTATAATTGAGGAGAATACTTGAAAGTCGTCTGAAGAGGCTGGATTTGAGTTGCTTCTTCTGTATTGTGTTCACTTCATTCTCCTACTAAGACTGACTTAAGGAGCTTACATGCATAAGGGTATCATTTTCACTTTTCAGTGTTTTGGGCTAATTATTTTTGGTGTTTCTCATGCTCTCACTTTTTTAAGAGTCATCACTGACACAACTATACTGGTACCGTTCTGTGCGCCCTTACCAAAATAATCTTTGCTTTTTCAAACTTTCCCTTCAAATTGGCACTTTTCATTTAAAAGCTCTACTTGTTTAACTGTAGCCTAACAAGTTTCTTGTATTCCTTTAGCATTTCTTTAGCTGTGAATAATTCATTTTTTGCTGTTAGGAAGGCAATTGGAAGAGTCTGGAGTTCTAAATGGAGCCCTTAAAGCTCGAGGCAATTCATGGGGCTTGCACATGCCACTTGTATGTCCAGATGGTGCTGTTGTGGCATATGCTTGGAAGCGTCAACTTGCAGGCCAAGCTGGTGCATCAGCTGTTGATAGAACTAGGTGAAATTGATTACTTCTATTGTTTTTGTCTTGTTTAGCTACTGTTGCAATGTGATGTACATGTACTTCTTTTCCCTATTATTGCTGTTGATGTGTGACATTTTCACCACCAAAACCGTTAACAGTATGTAGTCTGAATGCTTATTCCATAGTATTTCTTCCTACCATAAAATGATAATTCTGGGCAGGCGAATTTTACATTCATAGTCCAATTCCCCAATGTCGCTGTGACTTGCAGTTATTGCATCGCATAGGTTTTTTCATGGCTGTTATTTGATGAGTTTGTGCAATGGGCAGGCAGTTCATTCCTCCTTTCCCTCTTTTTGTTTTTATTTTGCACTGTGTGCAGAATAGAACATATTGCTCCCAATGCATACATGGTTTGGTTTACATAGAATGGCATTGGAAATATTCCCATTTCTTTATCATTCATGTAACTGTTTAGCTGTAAGTACATTCTATGATGCCTTGGAATCATCGATAATCTCCATGAGAAGATGCCTAAAGTTTGGCATCATTTTTCTTTCATTCTTTTTTATTTATGTGTGCACTAAACTAAACAGCTATGTATGATTAGCCATGTTTGATTGTGCTCATATGGAGATATTACTCTTCCAACTTCATTTCTTAATTTATCATGCATACCACCATTGTTTGCTAGTTGCTACCTAAAAGATTTGGCTGGAAACTGACAAAAAATTCTGGATTTGCAATATTTTATAATGTTCGGATTTGGATTCATGCTAATTCATTGTTGTTTTCAGGTTAGCTCTCAAGGCCTTCACTGACCAGAAAAGAAGATTCTTCCCTCACTTAGAAGATGAAGTGCTTAGCCATCTCCATGATGGTGAGTCTGGTATTGCTAAAAAGCCAAGGTTGCCTGCAAGCAATGGAGAGCAAGAAGAAAAAACTTTGTCTGAGATACTTAAGAATCTAGAAAATGAAGTACCTAACTTGAAAATATTCACATATCGGCGTTTGGATTGGTCAAAAAGAGCTTCATCATTAGCATCTCTGATGGATGATGACTTTGTGGATCCTTCTAAGGAGCTGAACCTGCAAAATATGAGCAAATTGAGATCTGGTGCTGTGACAACTGCCATAGATCAGGTTGCAGTAATTGAGTTGCTGGTTCCTTCAATATTTAGAGCTATAGTGTCACTGCATCCTGCAGGATCTATTGATCCTGATGCTGTGGCATTCTTCTCTCCTACTGAGGTAAGAATACCTTCCAAAAGCTGACTCTTATCTTCTCAATTATGGGCATGTTCTTTACAGCTTCTAAAAACGGCTTTTGGCTTTTGCTACAGTACCTAACTTTTAAATAGATTATTTTCTCAAGACGGGATCTATAAGTAAATTGTAGTACATGTTAAAAGCCTAACATCTGTATCAACCAAAATCGCAAACGAGTATCTCTCTCAATCTCTGTCGCAAACAGTCAAAATTCAAAAATTTCAGCCAAAAGCCATAAACCGCATCCAAAAAGAACAGGCCCTAGCATAAGCAACCAAGCACTGGTGTTGGCAGTGTGTGTTTATTGTTTAATTACATGTAGTTGCCTATGTAACGAGATCACTTTGTTGTGTTAATATGTTCCTAAGATACACTTATGGGCAAAATTTAGTCTTCTCGTTGGTAAAGTTTGCGGCAAGGTTATCCTTTTTGACACATGAAGTGAATCTTCTATCAGGGAGGAAGTTACCTTCATGCGAGAGGCTTATCGGTGCATCATGTTTTTAAGCATGTAACGGTAAATGCTTCTTATATGTTTTTTATTTGATTATTTGTCCAATGAGAGGCACCGAAACTGAGACATGGGTGTAATGAATACACTATTCGATTATGTAGGAGCATGCGGACAAGGCATTGCAGTACTTCCTCAGTGTGGAACCCACTAAAGCACTTTCTCTACTACTGGTAAGTTGCAGCAAATACTTGTCCTTAGAATACCACTACAGCACGGCAGGCTTTCCGAGGCATTTTAAAACGCCTAAAATAGTAAAAAAAATACCTCTAAAAACCTTTTAAGGTGTTTTGGAAAACGTCAGGAATACTGCCGAAGGGGAAAGTGTTATAGATAGGCGTTCTGAAAGTGCCTAGACATATTATTTGAGGTGATTTAAGAAACGCCTCCAATATTTTTGAGTGTTTTTCAGGAACACCCCAAAAGTTGTAGGGATATTAATAAAATTAAATGAGGTCTAGCTAGGAACATTAACCAACATTCCAAGCAGAAATTTCAAATTTTGAAATCAACCATGAAAAAATTCATATATAATATTCATCCAAAACCATCTTAAAATGCATAGTCCAGTTTCAATTTTTACAGCCAACCAAAAATAACAACATTCCAGTTAGTATATGAATTATCTCCACAGCCACTGGGTAGTTCAGTGTTGTCTGGTATTAGCACAATCCAATACTTCTGCACGTGCTGGAAGAGCTGGGTGACGATGCTATAGAACTTCATCACCATCGGCGGCCCCGCTGCATACTCCACCTCGACACCACCAAATCATACCTACCAATAACACCAACAAACAAACAAACAAACAACAACAAAGCCTTTTGTCTCAGACAAGTTGAAGTAGGTTAGGAATGAAACCTCCTCAAGGTCAAAGAAACGAGAGCCTTGTAATAAAACCTAAAGGCTAAAACATACCTACCAATAACACCCAAAAAAGAAAAAAAAAACAGCAGTGGCAGCATAAGAACCCTTAACACAACCCTTAACACAATAATCTCTGATACAAAAGATGCATGCTAGAACTAGAAATGGAAATAAAGTAAAGCAACATGCTGATGAATAAGTCTTTATCATGGTCTTTGTACAAAGACATCGCTTTAGCATCTAGGATGACTTTTGCTTTAGCATCTAGGACAAGATTCTTTAGACAAGACATCGCTTTAGCATCCTTGACTAGCATCTAGGACAAAGATCAAGGACAAGATCTCGCTTTAGCATCCTTGACTAGCATCTAGGACAAGATCTAGGACAAAGATCCGCTTTAGCATCTAGGACAAACATCTTAGCATATGCTTGGTCGGTTGGCGACCTATAATATGTATCCCCAACCCCTCGGGTTGGTAAGGCATTGTGTGAGAAATAGAAAAATTGCCCCATCTCCAAGTGTCTTCTCTCCATGAGAGTAAGGATCTTGCTATCACCAACAAAGAAGACTCCAATGAGTAACAAGTGGTATCGAGCCATACTATCCTCGTAGCTTTGAGCATCTCTTGCTCATCTCCTTCTTGACCTCATGGCGGCCCAGTACGTGAGCGGAAGCGGCCCTACCGTCCCTCGCCTCGCTCCTGGGAGGCAGGCGGCACTGTCGAAGCGACCCCTCTCCACGCAATGCCCCCCAAGCGCGCCATGTCCGAGGCGATCTCGGCCTTCGATCGCCTCGAGCATCGCCGGCGTCGGCCGAGCAGCAGAGCTTCGCCAGCAGCGAAGCAGCAGCAGCGGCGAGCACAGCGGCGGCGGCGAAAAAGCGTCAAGGCGGCGTGGCGGGGCTGGCGGCGGCAGAAGCGGAGTGAGGCGGCGGCGGCGGCGGTGCGGCGCGTGCGGCGGCAGCGGAGGTCAAGGTTACATGGCGGCTCAGCTCCATCTCGCGATGATGGCCGACGCAGACTTGAAAGCACTGGAGGAGGAGGCGATGCGGCGGCGCGATGGCGGCCGCGCAAGACGCCCACGAGCGGCGGGCATTTCAGACAGCGGCGGACGCCGGCGGCGCTCTGGAGGAAGCACGCCACGGCGGCGGCGTGCGGGTCGGCGGAGAGGCGCGCCTTCACGAGCGACGCAGCTCTCCCGGTTCGGCATCGTGGTCACCACGAGTACCAGTGTCGTCGAGGGCGTCGTCCCGGCGGCGGGTGGCCTACCTCACCAAGACCAACTCGTCGAGCGGGCTGCGGTGATGAGGTGAGCTCCAGTGCGGCATATGTGGGATGCGGTCCGCAGACGGCGGCGTCGACTACGACCAGATCGACGGCGCCGGATGCTCTCATCGCCGCGATCCCGCCCGAGATGCGCTTCGCTACCAACAAGCGGATCGCCAAAGAGGCTTGGGGCGCCATCGCCGCAAAGACGCATCGGCAGCCGACCGCGCCGCAAGTCTACACCGCAGCACCGCGCGGAGTGGGAGCACCGCCTTCAAGCGGTGAGGGCGTGGATGACTTTGCTCTCCGTCTCAACACTCATTGCGGTAAGTGCGGTTCGGCGACGACACCTACGGCGAGAGAGGCGTGGAAAAGCTCTTCATTGCGCCCCGAGAAGTACAAGCGGATGGCTCGCTCGATCGAGTCTCCGCTGGACCTCTCCACGATGACGATCGAGGAGGCGATGGGTCGCCTCAAGGTCGTTGACAACGAGGAGCCAGGCGCCTCTCGGGACCCGTCACCATTGGCGGAAGCTCCTCCTCGCTCGGAGCAGCGGTGGGTGCTGCCAAGGTGGCGGGAAGAAGGGAGCCTTCTTCCACGACAGCGACATAAGCGTGGCAGGTTGCGCGGCAAGCCGCGCAAAGACGCCTGTGCGGGCGAGGACGTCTTGGGGTGATGACCGTGGGCGCCAGGTGGCGCCACCGGCAAGCAAAAGCCAAGACGAGGCGACTCTTGCCACTGGCTGCGGCAAGCTTGGTCATTGGGCCAAGGGTGTCGGCGACCACGACGCGGCCAGCCCACGTCGCAGCGGAGGAGGAGCGGTGGCTCATTCATTGCTCATGCGAGCAACGAACTACCTCCGGCGGCACCGGCCGCAGTGGCTCTCCTCCACCTTGACGAGCCAAAGCACACGCCTCCCGGCCACGGGCCAAGCAACAACAAGATCGACGGGTGGTGCCTCGACACCGCGCCACCCATCACATGACCGGTCGACGGAGTTCTTGCCGAGTTTGACTCTAGCGTCCGAGGCTCCGTCAAGTTTGGGACGCCTCCGTGGAAATCAAGGGTGTCGGCTCCGTCATCCTCGCCTCCGTGTCTGGTGAGCATGCATCGCCACCGGCGTCTACTACATCCCGATCTGCGGAACTCCATCATCGCCTTGGGACGGTTGGATGAGAACGGCTCATGGTCGAGATCGAGCACGGTGTTGCGGATTTGGGACCTTCGCCGCCTTCTTGCCAAGGTAACGAGGTAAAATCGACTCTACATTCTTCACGTGCGGTGGCACAACCCTCTGTCTCGCCGCTCGTCGGGACGACGAGGCGTGGCGTGGCACGCAGCGCTTTGGGCACCTTCACCGAGGCCACAGGCGGCTCGGTGCCACGGAAATGGTGCGAGGCTGCCGTGCCTTGACCATGTGGGCGATTCGCGGCGTCTGCGTGTTGACGGCGAGGCGACTCCCTTTCCCCAAGAAGCGAGTTTCGAGCCAAGGAGAGGCTCGAGCTCGTGCACGGGACTTGTGTGGCTGGTGACACCGGCCACACCGGAGGACGACGCTACTTCCTGCCGCTCGTCGGCGACCTCTCCGCTACATGTGGGTGATGGTCCTCGGCAAGCAAGGGAGAGGCTGCGGACGCCATCAGCGCACGCAGTCGCCGCGGAGGCGAGTGCGACCGCAAGCCGGGTCCCACGCACGGACAACGGCGGTGAGTTCACGGCGGTCGAGTTCGCGTCGTCATCGCGGCGATGAGGGCATTGAGCGCCACTACTCCGCTACCGTCTGACCGCAGCGAGCGGCGTCGTCGGCGGCGCAACGAGGCGGTTGTGGGATGGCTCGGGCCTCCTCAGCGAGAGGGATGCCTACTTTTACGGGAGAGGCGGTGGTGACGGCCGTCTACATCCTCAACCGTTCGCCTACCAGGCGCTCGGCGGCGGGACGCCGTGACGAGGCTTGGCACGGGCGCAAGCCGGCGGTCTCCACTGCGGGTCTTGGCTCCTCGCGTTCGCCAGGAGCTTGGCCACATCCAGTAGCTCGGCGGCGGGAGCACTCGGAGTGTTCGCCGGCCACGCGGAGGCTCGAAGGCCACCGCATCCTCGACCACTGTCACACGCGCGTCCGCATCTCGCGTGGCGTTGTGTTCGACGAAGGCGAGGTTGGACGTGGGACAAGGCGGTGGGCGGCGGTTCGACTTCGACTCGTGGACTTTGTTGTCGACTCGTCCACCGAGAGGCGGGAGCTAGCGGCTCGTCTTCACCGAGCTCGTCCACCTCGACACCTTGCTCGCCACCGGCTCCCGTGAGTGCTCCACCGCTTCGGCACCGCCACTCCACTTCTCCCGCACCGGCCACCTCTCTCTGCCGGCCACACCACCGGATCGGCCCCAACAGCTTGGTCCATGACGAGCGGCAGATGGTGGAGTTCGCACTCATTGTCTCACGGCGAGGACCGCGTCGACGCCTACCATGGCGGTGAGCCTCTGCTTCTGCGTCAGTGGGCGACCTCCTCGGCGGCGGCCGGTCCACAGGCTGGCGCGCGCAGCGACTTCGGCGGAGCCGCACCTCGCACAGACGACGGCGAGCCTCGTTCCTTCGCCGAGGCGGAGAGACAGCGGCATGGTGTCCGCGATGCAGAGGAGATGGACGCCGTCGGCGAAACAAGACGTGGGGCTGGCGGATCTTCTGCCGCACGCGCGCGATCACCCTTAAGTGGGTGTTCAAGGCGAAGCGGGATGAAGCCGGCGCCATCGTCAAGCACAAGGCTCGCTTGGTGGCACGAGGCTTCATGCGGCGAGGAGGATCGACTTGATGGCGCCGCGCCCGTTGCGCGCATGGAGTCCGTTCGTCTTCTCCTCGCACTTGCGCCCGGGAGGATTGGCGCGTCCATCACATGGACGTCAAGTCCGCCTTCCTCAGCGGCGACTTGAAGGAGGAGGCCTACGTCCGTCACCGCGGGATTCGTCATCCCGGCAAGGAGGGCAGGTTCTCACTTTGCGCAAGGCCCTCTACGGCTGCGGCGGGCACCACGAGCCCGAACGCTAAGTGGACTCCACCTCAAGCAAATGGGGTTCCAGCAGAGCGCACACGAGGTGCGGTCACCGGCGGGCAAAGCGGCAACGCCTGGCGGTGGCGTCTCGTCGACGACTGATAATCACCGGCCCAAGGAGGCCGAGGTCGGCGTTCAAGGCGGAGATGAAGACCGCCTTCGGATGAGCGACAGGGCTCCTCTCCTTCACACGGGATCGAGGTCCACCGGGGCGACTCCATATCTCCTTCGTCGACCGCCACGCCAAGCGCTGCCGAAGTGGGCGGGCTCACCGATCGCAACCCACCCCACACCCATGGAGGAGAGGTCAAGGCGAGTCGTGAGAGCACGGCGGAGGAGGTGGGCCGCGACGCGAAGATCGGCAAGATCGTGGGTAGCCTTCGCTACCTCGTCCACGCAGCGCCCAGTTGGCGTTCGCCGTTGGCTACGTCGATCGGTTCATGCAATGACCGACGGCGAGCATCGGCGGCCGTGAAGAGGATCCTCCGCCACGTTGCGGGCACCTCCGACCACGGCTTGCACTACCCGAGGTGTCCGTGCACAAGCGCTTCATCGCATGCGATGGCGGCGACCACGCAGCGACATCGACACAAAGAAGAGCACAAGCGGATTCTCTTCTTCCTCGGCAAGTGCCTCGTTAGTGGCGATCGATCAAGCGGTGGTGGCCCCTGTCCGGTGTGAGGCCGAGTACATAGCGGCTTCCACCGCTCGACTCAGCGCCGGCTCGCTCGACCGCTTGGTGATCTCCTCGGTAGAGACCGAGGCGGTGGCACTCGGGGTGGGCGACAAGTCCGCCGGCTCGCGAAGAACCCGTTTTCCACGAACGAGCAAGCACATCCGGGTGAAGTACCACTTCATCCGAGGTCATTGGATGAAGGCGGTGTCAAGGCGAGCTACATCAACACCACGGATCGACTGCGGACCGCTCACCAAGCCTCTTGGGAGGATCAAATTCCTCGAGCTCGCTCTAGGATCGGGATGGTTCAACGTCCCACAAGACGACGTACAAGACTTAGGGGAGAATGATGAATAAGTCTTTGTCTGCGGTCTTTGTCTGACATCTCGCTTTAGCATCTAGGACGACTTTGCTTTAGCATCTAGGACAACATCGCTTTAGACAAGATCGCTTTAGCATCCTTGACTAGCATCTAGGACAGCATCAAGGACAGCATCGCTTTAGCATCCTTGACTAGCATCTAGGACAAGCATCTAGGACAGCATCGCTTTAGCATCTAGGACTGACATCTTAGCATATGCTTGGCTGGTTGGCGACCTATAATATGTATCCCCAACCCCTCGGGTTGGTAAGGCATTGTGTGAGAAATAGAAAAAATTGCCCCATCTCCAAGTGTCTTCCTCTCCATGAGAGTAAGGATCTTGCTATCACCAACAGCAAGACTCCAGCGAGTAACACATGCAACTACTGAACATAGTGCCAGTAGGCAACACATTAGGTTGCTTGCCTAGCCACAGGGAAACAGGGCAGTAGCTTCAATGTGAATAATTAAGTAATACGCCTTGAAGAAACGCCTTTAAATCCCTCCCATGTTGTAGTGTAGAGAAGTGTAATAGACCTGCACAAAGAAGACAAGTTTCCATACAATGATACAAATATCAGCAATTTATTCCATGGTGCACGATAGTATAGTTCAGCTGTACAAGTGAGAAAAAAAGGGATTTTTCCATAGAGCGTGCATTAGAGAATAGCTACATCTAATATCTAATTCATAGAGAACTATAGACACAAGCTCGATCTAATTGGATACTGAAGTTACTACTCCTGATACTTGAATAGAGAACTGCAGAAAGATACTTGAATAGAGAAATGTTAGTACTATTTATGCAGTTCATGTAGCCAAGGGCAGAAAATAAAAGTTCTGTAGTTTGCAAGGAAAATTAAAAGATAAAGTTACATTTGAAGTGCCCAAGAGAAACGTTTAACATGATCAGAGCCAACTAGACAATACAAATTTTGTTTAAATACTGAATCCTAGCTATATCGTGGCAAGCAAATACTGTAAATCCAACAACACAGACAAATATGAACTAACTACACCTAACAAAATTCATTAAACATAACCAAACAATACCAATGTTGTTCCTCTTCAACCCGAAACACACCTTCTCTTCACTTCATCTACTATACTACTGCAGTTTTTTCATACTTAAAAAATTACTTGCTAACTGCAGCTGTCACTAAAAGAGAATTTTCTCATGACTAATGTATAGTACAATTTTCAGTTACCAAGTGCATATAGTCGAGAAAAGCAAAATTGAGCTAGTGAGCGATTGCTTTCTTTCATCTCAAGTGTATGTATGCTGAATCAAATACCATGATGAGATGACACCATACCTGTACATACAAAAGGAAAAATGAGCTTACTGCTTCATGTTGCATTAAGTTAACCGACTAAAGCAAACAAAAATATCTTTCATTCTTTTTTAATGACATGATCCACACCAACAGTAGTACACTAAGATTTCAGCTAAGTTAACCCAATACGTGATACGGGTATGGCGATACTATGATACAATATTTTCCTAAAACAAGGATATATCGACACGACAAGTATATATGTATTTAAAAATAAAAAAATGTAGAGAAAAGCGAGAAACTGAGATTACCTTGACGAATGCTATATATTCCTTACCTCCTGCACTAGCTAGCATTGTTGCGGTCCAGACACAGTCTCACAGATACACTTGACCACTCCTCGTACCTCAGCCCATGCAAATACATCATATGGACAATATAAGGCATATCATTATATCGCTAGTAAATACATCATATGGACAATATAAGGCATATCATTATATCGCTAGTAATAAACTTGCAATTTTTATCAGAAATTCAAAGTAGAGAAAAGATAACTTACCCAACAAAATCTAACCTTATATCACTTGAATTCTTGATCAATAACCTTGAACACAATAAATCTTACCAAAAAACCATTAGTGAATAGTAAAATAGCATATCATAGAGAATTAGATATAGATGATCCAGCAACATAACATAACATAGGATAGTAGGAATAGGTTACAAGGCACAAGACCAAATTTAATTGTTCCAATGTTACACCATAGGAAATAGGAATGAATTAAACTAATACTGAATATCTTCATGCATATAGACCATGTTTTTAGGCATTTTCCTAAAATCGCCTAGTTATATCTACGTGGTCCTTTTGTGAAACGCCCCCTATAAGACAGGTATTATGGTGTCGTTTTTCTAGAACACCTTCTAATACAAATTCTATTTAGGTGTTTTCATGAAATCACCTCAAAATACATGGACTTTATTAGGCATTTTCCTGAAAACGCCTTAAAAAACCATTTTTAAGGTGTTTCTCAACATCGCAGAGTGTTGAGGCGTTTTCATAAAACGCCTTATAGAAAACACCTTAAATTCCATTCCGTGTTGTAGCGTACATCCTTCGGAACAGTAATGTGGTCATTGCCAGAACTTGTTGGGATACATCATCATTGTTTTCTTTCTATATTTTGTGGACATTTCAGTTGCAACAATAGTACCTTACTAACAGCATGTTAACATTTGCAGTGTTGGATTGCCAGTTATCAGACTCTATTTACAAAAGTTTGCAGGTAATCCCCCTAGATATTTAAACATATTAGTATTGCATTTCTGCTGTACAAATAAATAACACTTGCATAAAATTTCACATGCAGTAAATGCCGACGCCTTCTGCTGATGGACAAGTCTTTGGCTTTGCTTTTACCCCCTGTCCACCGCCCCTACCACCAGACCTCGAATGTTGGTTCGGATCTTCAGGAGGCCTACCACATTGGATGTTCTTCCTATGATGTCTGACACCTCGAACTTGCCCTGCTTTTAGCTAGGATGTTTCTAACGCTGTCACCTGACAAACTACATGTACTACAAACTAATATGTAGAACAGTGGTTTTTTTCGTATTGCATGTAGTTCAGCTGTTAATTTATAAGGACAAAAGGCTTGGCGATTGATGAATTATTTTGGTTGCATTTTCATCTCATTCCTGTAAAAACGTGTGGTCTTATTAGCAGTCCTTTTGGGAACTGATGTTGCAGAACTCGGACAAATATGTTATATCTTTGCTTATTCTAATTTACTCCCTCTGTTTCCAAATACTAAATGGATATGTGCGGTCAAATTTTAATACACGAAATATTTTAGATTTTCGTACAGAAATGATATTATTGGATTTGTCATTAAAATTACTTCCATATTATATTTCATATAGTTTTCAAAAACATATTATTGGAGACCGTGTCCATTTCCTAAACGGCATCTATTAGGGGGCAGTAATTACTAAATAGCATCATCTCAGTACAGCACGTTGACATTACTAGTAAGCTCAATTGAGCTATGCTAGATACGTGCATATATCCTGTCGATTCATTCGACTAAGCTCCTTTCTTTTCGACTTATATCTTTCTTAGATAAATGAGATGATTTCTTTATCGTTTTTTTGAAATGGTTTATCAATATAGCATTTGTAAAGTGATCTATCGGTATTTAGTTCGTTCACACAAATACTCGTGTTAATACTAAAAGCTATAAGTCACAATAAAAAAACTCACCTTGACAAGTCATTCATAGACGTGAAACTTCAGCTTGACCAACTTTGACTGGGAAAAATACGGTGAAACACTTGGAACAATTATCAGGAAAAATGAACAGTGCTGGACATTTCAAACCATTTATTTGGTAGTATAAATAGTTTTTTTTTTAAAAAAACGGGTAGTATAAATAGCTGCTTTAGCACTTACTGCTGAATTATCTGTAGCAAAGTAAACTGTTTACAACTTACACCAATATATACTAGGAGAGGCAAATTAAACCAGGTGAGTGCATTCCTGACTGAACCTAAGTGTACACGACCAATTTGTCAAGTATTTACAATACAAGCACATCTCAACGAAGTTCTCGTTAAAACTCTCTGCAAGCTCCACTTCAAGATAGTGGTTATACAAAAAGCTCTCTTTTGATCTTTTGAAATACCGCAAAACTCTACTACATGTACAATTTACAGTACAACCTGTGCTGGCAAAACTATAGGTAGGCAACATGCATGAGTTAAGAGCTCTCCTGGAATGACTGCGAGCGAGACAACGCTGCTGGATTCGCCAGTAAAACACGAGCAGGATGAGCATCTGACGTCTGGCCCTTGCTCTCACCCTTGGACTGGAAATGCTTGAAGATGCCAGGGTCCCCCGGTTTTATGCCGAGAGTGGCCCATATTGAACTCTTTGCTGCCTCATCAGGATCATCAATCCGAAGCGTCTTGGGAACCCACAATGATTTCTCCTCCTTTTCGTCTTTCAGCGGATTGGAGTCCCTGGGATGTTTTCCCAGAGTAGGAGACCCATTGCCTGAACAGCTGCTGTTGCTTGACGATGATGTTGATATGCATCCGTTGGTTCTGATCCACGGTGTGTTCCACGTCGTGGCTGGCCAGCTTGATAAGCAATCCCAAAGGGCAGGTGGCACAAGAGGATATGGAAATGCTGGTGCAGAAAGTCTCGAGGCTGGCATCAAGGGAGAGTTCATCCATGGAGCTGAACTAGTACTGCAGCTTTCTGACGGAGAAGCAGACTCAGACATACTTCTACCCGGCACCATTACAGGGAGGTTGTTCCATCCTATGCTCCAAGGGTACATGAAAGGAGCTCCAAGGTAATATTGAGGCACTGGGCCAACTCCATAACAATAAACCGGCGTTCCGTTCTTATCAGTGTGGAGTGCGTTTTCAGGTAACCCGTTGTATGATGTGATAGAAGATGCACAAGAGTTATCTTCCTTATTTTCAGTTCTTGGTACTGACCCAGCATTGGTTACGTTCTGCTCCTCAATGTTCAGCACAGATGCCATCGATTCACAAAGTGGTACCTCAGGCACAAATTTGAGAACTGTTTCATTTCTACTAATTGACTGTATTGGGACAGAAGGCATAGATGCAAGAGCTTCAGGGTTCACTGTCTTAGAGATGTCCACTCTGGACCCCATCATACAATCAGGGGCCATCAACAAGTGACGGTAATGCAACGATGAATTCTTACTTTTGCGTCTCCCAGCACCAACAGGTACATTCCTCATGGTCCTCCCTGCAGTCCAGTACCTTTGGCAATTCTTACAGCAGTGCCTAGGTTGATTAACATTGTAGTTGTTGTAGTAACAAAACTTTGTATCCATGCTGTTGCACCGAGGGCAAGGTAGAATCTTATCTGGCTTCTTAAGTACCTTATCCTGGCCTGATTCATCATTTGTTGTCTTCTCATTCTCCTTTGGGTCTGATGTTGCTTTATCTTCAGCATTGCTTATCTGGCCCTGATCTTCTTTCTTATGATCAGAGGTAGATGAACTGTCTGGTTCTACATTTTCTTTCTCTTGTGGCGCATCAACCTTCATTTCATCTTCTTCTTTCTCTTGTGGTTCATCAACCTTCATTTCATTATCTTCTTTCTCTTGTGGCACATCAAGCTTCATTTCATTTTCTTCTTTCTCTTGCGGCGCATCAACCTCATTTCACTATCATCTTTGTCTTCTGTTTCTTTGTGTTGATCCTATACGAGCAACACGAGATACTATCAAAATAGTACTTTAATTCTGGCAAGACTTTAGTTGGAATGTTACATCTAGTGGCAGGCGAGAATATTATGGCTCTGTTCTTTTGGGCTGCGGCTTATTACTCTAATAAATAGTAATTGCTAAACGAAACCGAAGCCCAAAGTCGGCTAAAAAGCCGAAAAGCAGATATGTCTACGGGTCTAAAACATTCTAAAAAAATACATCATGCCTGACTAGTTCAACCAGAAAGATTAAGGAAAATCCGGTGGTAATTTAGATCAACTATAATCATCTCATTCAACTTTATGTATCTTTTGTCAAAGGAGAAATATAAGCAAACAAATAAACATTAGTCTATGGTTATTTTGTTACCCCGAACATAGAAAGCTTGGGAGCATTAAGTCATTAACTAACTGGCAATTAACATGGCATGTAAGTTGAAGCTTGGTCAGATGGGGTTGAGATATCTGCATAACTCCACCATGTGATTCAAGTCCGGCTGCTCGGATCCAAATTCGATCAGCTTTTCCCTACAGTGCAGCGGTGAAAGACACTAGTATGACCCAATTAAGGACAAAGCCCAATCATCGATGAAAGAAAGAGTGAAATTCTTATCGAAATCAGATCTTTTACTCCTTTTGCTCACATAATCCCTAGTTTCCTACACAGCTTCGTATCATTTCGCCTCAACACACTATCATAAGATCTGCTTCACCGATTTTCTCTGGCCCGTTTTAACAAAATCAAGGCATCATGGTCCTGGTCTTAAAAAGAGAAGCCCCTAAGTGACCACTCTTGGGCAAATGAAATTGAGAAGTCCATGGAAGGACCACCACATGCTTAGAAGAATCTAGATTTTGCATGGATTCATACTTCGCACTCCTAAAGTGATAACCACTTTTGAGGAAGCAAGGATGATAACACCCTACCAACTATGCTATATATCCTGATTAATTAGCATCACGGCGAGGTACAATTATTGCCCCCCTCGAACCCCACGGCTAGGAAATCTTTTGTAGCAGCTTATTTGGAGTCAAGATATAGCCCAGATCGAAGAAACCGACATCGAATGGTGTACGGCCAAAGAGATTATCCTTATTCTTGGGCCTATCCACTCCGAAATCCAAACCGAACTTAGTCGCGCGCCCCTTGATCAGCGTGCACATCCTAACGCTTATCTAAACCTTGAATTCACCCTCTTTGTCAATTCCAACTACTAAATTGTAAACGAGATGAGACCGAGGAGCACTTCTTTGATTTTACACGGTGAATCGACCAACAAATATACTGAACTGCCGATCAAAAAAAAGGGCCTCGTATTTTCCTTGTCCTCTCTCCCCAAGCAACAAAACCTCACACGAATCATCAGCGTATCATTATACAGGAGATCACACACAACTAACCTTATCCGCCTCCGGCTCAGCGTCCGCCGGCGCCGGTGGCTGCAACTCCGGCGCCGGCGGTGGCGGCTGGTCGGGGCCGGCCGTCGATACCGCTTTCGGCGGCCCAGGCGCAGCCTCAGGGACCAACGGGATCTCCCGCCCGAAGAGCTTTATACCCGGATTCTTCTGATCCGACATCCTCGATCCCACCCGCGAAACCCAGCAAGAGCACGCAAGCTGCTGCTTCTGCCTCCTCTCGAAGCGGCGACAGAGCAACCGAGCGGCGGGTATTCTCTGACTTAGCTTCTCTAAGCCACTCATCCACCAGATGAACGGTCCAGATTTTATTTTTTTAGTTTTGATTTTTTTACTTTTACTTTTTAGTTTTTTAGTTTTATTTTTTTAGATTTTTTAGATTTCTTTATATTATCTGTGTTAAAATAACTTATTTTTTAAAAATAGGTTTTTAAAAAGTTATTTTAACACAGATAATATAAAGAAATATAAAAAAGAAAAAATCTAAAAAAAATGAAAATAAAAAACTAAAAAAATCAAAATAAAAAATAAATAAAATCTGGACCGTTCATCTGGTGGATGGGTGGCTTAGAAAAGCTAAGTCATGCTATGACTTAGCTCTTTTAAGTCAGAGAATCCCGCTCGGCAACTGAGCTGAAGACCCCAGAGAGAGAGAGAGAAGCTAAGGGATATAGGAGCTCTGGTCTACTCCTACATGGGAATTGGGAAAAAAAGCAGGGGATCTGAGAGAGAGACCTCTTATACTAAGGGAAGAGGGGGTTAATGCACGCGTGTCCTCTAAAAAGTTCGAGAGTTGCAACTACGTCCCCATGAAAAAAGATAGAATATCATGTTTGTCCTAACATGCATTCAGTCTATTTTTGGAGCACTGTTTCTATGTTAGTAGTAAAAACAGACGGTTTGTTCATAATAAGCACGAAAGAAGTAGACAAAAGAGTGTAGTCTTGAAAGAAAATTGTTGAAAAATCACACCATTTGATTAACTAGTGTAGGTACATCCTATATAGGCTCCGTTCCAATAGTTTTTAATTTCTAGATTTTTGTTTTAGAAGTCAAAAACCGTTTTTTTTTCTAATACGACTTTTCCCCTTTTTTTCTTTTTTCTTTATATTATCTATGAAAATATAACGGTGTTTTTATTTTTTTTCTATTTTTATTTATTTTGTTTAATTAAATATCTCATAAAAAACTAAAAGACACTACATCGCTATTTCAGCCAAAAATTATAACACTTTTAAACAAGATCTTAATATGGAATTCTTCTTCTTCTTTTCTACGAGAACATCTTCATGTTTTTGTTGCCTAGCTTAGTAACATTATAACAACACCACTTGAAAACTTGACACGCGTGACTGTGCACATACCCTTATAATTGATCCTAGGTCTGTTCCACACGATGACATGGCAGTCTCCCCATTCTAAAACATGTCTTTCAATAGTTTTAACAGTTATGCTGTCAAATTACAGCAAGTAATCTGCAATAACCGCTAGGGTACAAATAGAGCAGATAATTTCCATCCGTCCGATCGACTAAAGGCTTGCGGAACGAATATGAAAAAGGTATGTGAGTATCCGGTACTATCCATGTTCGACTCCGACTCCGAGGAAAAAATATGGAATATGATACAAGATAAGTGATATCCGTCCGTATATATCCGTATGTCAAGTGATATGAGGAAGTATGTTGTGCTTCACCTAGAAACAAGATAACATAAGCAGATTGTCACATCTAAACAGGTAGGAGTACTGAGTGTTCTTCCTTGAACATCGCAGTAATTAGTCTCTCCATGTTCGCTCTAATTGTATCATACTGTCCAATGTCCTGTACAA
Source organism: Bonia amplexicaulis (assembly GCA_036346245.1). Classification (NCBI taxonomy): domain Eukaryota; kingdom Viridiplantae; phylum Streptophyta; class Magnoliopsida; order Poales; family Poaceae; genus Bonia; species Bonia amplexicaulis. Next base: position 33,847,660 of record CM070736.1, on the reverse strand, counting down.
AGAAACGGATAATTTCCGTCCAACCGACCGTCCGAAAGATTATGGAACAGATACGGAATGGAGAAATAGATATCTGGCATTATCCGTGTTCGACTCCGACTTCGAGAAAAAATATAGAATAGGATACAGGATAAGCGATATCCGTCCGTATCCGCTCTGATTGTACCCCTAATAAACGCTAGTCAATCAAATAGTTCTAGCACCACAATCAGCAATCTATCAAGAGAGGGCGTTTATGTGATTCAACAAATTTCTTAGGACATGCACACAAATTGGTAATCTGACGGTGATCAGGAGGCGCCGATGGGGACAAAGGACATCTGGCGTCCAGGTCAGAGGAGAGAGGGGCTCGTCAACCACGCATCCCGCTGACGTCAGCCCTTGGCTGAGGTGGGCAAAGCGGAGCCAAGAGAGGGGCGGCTGGTGCCCCACTTTTCTATTCCTTTTTCCCTCCTCTTTTCCTCTCTCTTTTCACCTTCCTTTTTCTTTCCGCCATGCGAAGCGCTAATTCGCTAATTCCCATTTGTTTGTACTGTAACTACTAGTTAGCAGTGGGAGTGATCAAGTAAATGATACATGGAACAAACACTCAGACTAACCAGAGCTGAGAAAAGATTAATGAAGACGCACTGGCCTCGTTCGACACCGGCGCCTGGTGCAAGCATTTCCATCGCCACCTATAAGCAAATGGTGGAATTGGGTTCGCTTTTTGTGGGAACCGGAGTTGCTTTCTTCCACATGGTGTTGTGGATCGGGGTGAGGCGGAAAGGATGTTGTTTCCCTCCCTCCCGGTTTCCATCTCCACCTACAAGGGTTGCACTTGCACGGTACAAGAACTGTTCTGAAATTCCGAATTTATGTGTTCGAGCCGTATGTATTGACTATTGTATCCATGCGAATATCTGCGTCTCAGTGGGAAAAAATTGAGAAAGTGAATACAGAGGACTTCCTTTAAAAAAAACGATTGCAGAGATCTTTCATCTTGGACTTGGAGAGTATGAAATTTTTCCCCGTCTAAACCCAATCCTATTTCTTAAATATTCAGGTACATGTATCAATCAGTTTACCTAAAAAATTTAAGCTGATGTGAAAGAGTGGACAATATACTTTTAATATTTCCCTCATGTCTATGGTCCTTCAGGTCTAAAATGCGGCTTCAAAGTGGGTCATAATTTTTTTAAAAAAAATAGTGTTGGCAGGTAAACTTAGAACTCTTTATTTATAATACTATATTGAGCTATATGTACTAACTAATTTAGCAAAGCTAAAACTCACATGAAAAAGGCAAGTACCATTCTTTAACATTAAATTGTGTTTGGGTGCTTATAGATTTCCGTAGGCTTTCACGTCACGGTGGATCTGCGAAGATCGCATGGGGCTAGAGCACACCGGCTGCAGCCAACGCTTCACCTGGGCCCTCCATGTTATCGGCACGTGGTCGTTCCTGTGTGACGTTGTCCATTGCGCACAACTGCACAAGCACCCCTTCCCGTGAATTTCTGCGTCCGCCACTCTTACGCACCATCACCCAACCACGGTACCAACAACTGAATACTGATGCTTGCAGAGGTGGGAGGATGCGCAAAAAATAGCACGTGGCTATCTACTTATCTATTTACTATGTTATTAAAGAAGAAAATCCCCAGCTCTAAAGGATCGTAAATTCACACATCAATCAAAAAAATCTAGCCGGTATACTTAAGCTATAACGGTTTAGATTAAAAGGAATAGTCTATATCAAATACAATAAAATTACTAAAATTCAGAATAATAATTAGTAGTTTGATTTGTATATGAATTCCAAACTAAAACTGAAATTTAAAATATAAAATAAAATAAGCAATTTGATTTTCATATAAACTCCAAAGCAAAATCCCTAAATAGATTAAATTCAGAATAAAAATGAAACAAAAAATAACAGTAATTCGGAATAAAAATGCAACACCCCAGCCTGACACGAGCCTAGAATGTCACTAGTTTCTCCACTTCTCCCCAAATTAAAACATATTTCACAAACTTCCGATCTCAAACATTGATCACAACCCCATAATTAAACATTTAGGCATAAACATGACCGATAGTAAATATAACAAGGACTATTATTGAAATGAAGCAATAGCAATAACGGGCACAATCAATTTACTAAGTTTAACCAATGTTACTTTATTTGATCGACACCATACTAGTATATTTATGTTCCAAATGAAATTTATTAACCAAATGCTATAATTTACTTAAACCAAATTACTATTTGTATTAAACCAAACCCCATAATTGTGGAATGTGGTATTATCTAATAGCGAAAACCATTTATGGTTTGTGGTATTGCTTCGTGGTATGTGGTATTATCTTATGGTGAAAATCATTCGTGGTTATTGGTATTGCTTTGTGGTAGTGGTTTTGGATATGAATGATGTTATAGTGTGGTTGAGAAGAGCTATTTGATATTGCTTTATCCTTGTACCACGTGATGTCAAGTGGATGCTTAACCATCCATAATTTAATTAATTTGTTAAACAGTTTGCTTGCTGAGATTTTATCTCACCCTTATTTTCCCTCTTCCAGGTGAACCTTGAGCATGTGTGGGAAGGGTAGAGCAGCACGACACCATTAATCAAGTCTTCATGAATTTTGTTGTATATGTTAGAGGCTTAAAATTTTAAATTATTTCTTCCATCTAGTCATTGAACCCTATTAGCAGTAAGAGAAAATAAACTATGGGCTAATTATACCCCAGAGTGTGGGCATCGGAAGAAACATCGCCCTAAGAGACCATGTGGAGGTCATCCCGTTGTGTATGATGAGTAATTGACATCGGTTTAGGAAAAGTCGAGTTTGAGTCGGTTAGTTCGGACCCTGACGTTGCGTGGTGCAACGGGCTCGGTCGGACTTGGTCAAACCTGGTCAATATGTTTAGGATGTATATTCTATTGATGTGACAGGTTTGGATTTGATTATGCTTACATGTATCGAGTGGTGCTATTTGACGTGTTTCTTGTCTGTGTGACTGCAGGACGTCGAGGCGGAGTCGTGGCGAGACACAAGGTGACCGGACTAGGCGCAGGTGGCGCTGAGGTCAGAACGGTCGTGATGTGTCGAAGACGACGTGGACTCGAGGTGGTTGCGAGGCGTGCGAGGCAAGGAGCGCGGAAGCTTCCCGGAAGGTGCAGGAGGGGCGAAACGGGTATTTCGCAAAACTGCAAAAGCGGGAGCGGGCGCAATTGGACTTAGCGGGCGTAACGGGTTGGAGACCCGTTAGCCAAGGGCTATAAATAGAGGTGAGGGGCTGCATACCCCTTAGGACACAATAGAGAGAGTTAGGGTTTCAAGAGTTCATTCCTAGTGTGTTGTGTTCCTCCCAATAAGCTTGTGAGGCTCTTGGTGTTTTTGAGGATTGAGAGATGGAGAGAGTGAGAGTTGATTGATCTTTCATGTAATTTCTTTTCTTGTTCAAATGTACAAGCGTATGGGGACGTATCTCTTTGTTTTTCGCTCTTGATTCAATGAATGGTAATCTGAAGTTTTCTTATGACTTGTTCTTAGTTCTTGCTCTCTTTGTGATCTTTCTTGTCTCAAGCACTTGATCATTTCTCTGCTAGTGCCACCGCGATCTGTAGCTACTAATTTCATTTTGTAGTTGGGCCAGCCCAGCTTTGACAAGAGATCCTTCTTCACTCAGTTTGCCCAGTTAGTCATTTCTCTGGTTTCTAGCTGGCTCTCGGTAATCACTATGCAGTCATCCTTCTCTGCAGCAATATTACCATTCAGTTTGTCTTTCTTTCTTTGTTTTCGGTCTTTTTCGTCCATCCGTCTGAACAAATGAGAGTTGTCTATTTGGGTTAAAACTCTATTTTCTTTGGTTTACAAAGAGCAGCAAAAGGTCATCACGGTCTCTGCTCTAGGTTCTGTTTTGGACTCTGCTCAATCTTCAGTCTTTTCTTTACAGGCAGGGTGCAGACTATTCTTCAGTTTTGTCGGTCTACTCTTTTGTCAGCTTGGCACTTTTCCTTTTCAGTGTTTTGTTCAGCTGTTTTAGATGCAATTCTTTATGCATCTACTACTTTGAATTTTCAGGTTTCAGGTTGTTTTTCATCTGTAAACTGCTGCGCCAAATCTTTAGCTTTCTCTGTCGTTTCTTTCTGTCCCTCGGCTAAAACAGCACGCTGTGTTTTCTTTGTGTTCACTTGGTTGGGATTTAATTTCTGTAGCAAGTGGTCTTCAGCTGAAGAAAGCAAACAAGAAAAGGATCTGCAGTGGTTGTTTGCTTCTTTTCCTGTCAGCTCATGTGCTTCTTTTTCAGATCTCTTGTTTCTCACTTGCCGTTTTGATCTGCAGGTTCAGACTTTTCTTTTTTGCTTTGCAGCATTTGGTTTAAATCTTTAAAGTCTGCTTTCTTCTCCATTAGCGGGAGCTTGTTTGGTACCTCTGTTGGGAAGTAGTGAAAAGGCATCCTACCGGTACATCTGCTTTTTCAGATTGGTTCCTTTGGCAAAGAAAGACAACATTCGGTTTTACTAGTCTGCTATCTCATTTTCTAAGGAGTTTTGGTCCGCATTCAAACCAAAAGAAGTTCGAACAATGAGTTCTAGCACTGTAGCCTCCGATCACTTTTCCTTTTTTGGTTTTCCTGATCTTTGACGATTTTGCATACAGATCAAACGACAATATATTCAAATTGAAATTTTACGGACTACTCTCGATTTATCTGAATTTTTCGATGTCGCATGCATTGAAATTTTAGCAAGATTAATTTTAATTTTCGTGAGGTGCTTTGTTTTGCATCTTTTGAAAAACAATTGTACTAATTCTGGGCGATTTTAAAAGAGAGCGACATTCACCCCCTCGTCGCCATTTCGGTCCTTCAATTGGTATCGAGCGGTTAACTCTTGTCTATAAATCTTAACGATTCGCAAGCCATAGCGACAGACAAGTATTCCACCAAGTCGCCCATCTTCGATGGCTGGATTACCCTTCCGAAAAGCCGAATGGAAACTTACATCCGTGCTCGTGGGTATGCCATCCGCTAAGGTGAAGATTCGCTTTGTTGTTCCGCCGATGAGAACATCAATGCCGGAATATGACCGATGTTGAGGCGAATGCAAAGGCAAGGAACATCATCATTCAGAGTTGAGCGAGCGAATCGATCGCATCTCTCACCGTCGTCCGCCTATGACATCCGGGTGACCTTCAATGCATACCATGAGGGCACCACCCGATCAAGACGGTTCGACAGACCGCCTCAGCGTGAATACTGAGAAATTCGAGATGCTTGCGGTGAGTCCCTTGACGAGTGCTTCTCGCGGTTTCACAAGATTTTGAGCAACCTCCGAGCCGCTCGGTCTCACATACTCCGACTCGGATAACGCCGACAAATCCTCTCGCACTCGATCTTCGCGCTTGGGAGATGAAGGTGACTACCATCAAGGACACCACGGACCTCTCGACCACGACTCTTGACGCGCTTTACTCGCGCCTCAAGACTCACGAGATTGACATAGTCTCGTCGGTCAAGTCACGATCGATGGCACTAGTCACCGATCCCGCTCGGATCTTCTTCGCCGAGCCCTTGTGTGGATTCTCCCTCGCTGCTCTCTGTGATATAACTGATGATCAGTTAGAGCAGCTTGCGGATGAACAGCTAGCCCTCCTAGTGCGAAGATTTTCATGCTTACAAGACGAGGAGGGATGGAAAAAGAGGAGGACCCGCGATTTGTTTCGAGTGTGGTGACCCTAACCACATCCGAGCAAACTGTCCCAAGCTTGGGAAGGGTAAAGATGACTTCGGCGGTTCGGGCAAGAACGACTACACCGACAAGAACCGCAACTCAAGCCCTCAAAGACCGCTTCAAGGCAAGAAGAAGTTCGCAACTTTGGGAAGGCGAAGAAGCTCTTCCACCGTGTCCTCACCGCTGACGACCTCGACCTCGCCGAGGTGGAGGGATGGAGCGACGACGACGGACGGGTGATCAAGAACCCAAAGGCGACGACGACTTCTCAAGATGTGCTTCATGGCCTTCGAGGGCTTAATCGAGCGACAATGACGTACTCATCCGACCGACGAGGTGAGCCCTACTTATGATCGACAATGATGCTTTCCTTAAGCTAGGTAGATTTCATGCCAAGTCTATGGCTAAGTGTGCTGATTTGGAGAAGGAAGTAGCTAGACTATCACGGAGCTTACTCGCTACATCCGCTCCCTCCCGTGATGACCGTGATACATATGTTGTGCCTTGATCGATGATATGGAGAAATTAAGGACCTCTCATGCTAGTCTGTCTTCTGAGCTTGATTTGATTAAGGTGGAGAACATTAGTCTTCTTCCGAGCTTGAGATGAGTAGGGTAGTTCTGCTTCATCTTCTCTCGTTGAGACTATTTCTTGCACCTCATGTGAGGATAAGGATAATGCTTTTAGAGGTCTTTATACATTGCTTCTCGATCTGCCCGAGACGTGTGAAAGTTGTAATAACTTAAAGATGAATATAAAATGGGCAGATCATAAAATTGTTGAGTTACAAGCTTTTCTACTTGAGCCTATTGCTTCATGTGTAAATTGTCCTAAGTTAACTGCTGAACTTGAATCTGTCTCAAAACAGTTTCAAGAAATGATTGACTACAATAAGAAAATGGTTCAGTATGCTTCTAAGGACCATGTTAGCTCACCATGCAAAAATTGTGATAAACTAAAATCTAACTTGATTGCTTTGGATGATAAATGTGTGAAGCTAACTATGGACCTCCTAGAAAAATCACGTCCTGCTTGTGCCTTCTGTGCTGAGGTGTTGGAAAAGGATAAGGACATGGTAGAGACGTTTAGGAAGAGTTACGAAGACCAAATGGCTAGGATTAGGACTGCCCCCTGTGTGTCCTGCGAAGCCCTCAAGGTTGAGGTGGCCGTGCATAAGGAGAAATATGCACGTGATATTCGCTCTTCTGCTATTGGTTCTTCTCCTTCCTCTCCTCCTGCTGTCTCTTCTTCTTCTCCTTGCTCTTCTTGCACCTCTCTCTTTCGGGAGTGTCAGTACCTTGTGAACACTCTCGAGAAATTTGTAGGAGGCAAGAAGAAACTCAATCTTATTCTAGACCAATCAAATATTTGCAAGTTCAAACAGGGTCTAGGATATGATCTCCGTGAGGATGTGAGGAAGCATCCACCGTCGTGCTCGCACCGTAGGCAGCAGGTGTGATTGAGGTCAAGCCAAGAACAAGAATGTTCAATTTAAATCGGTGGGCTTTGTTCAAAGGATTTGACAAGAAGGTAACTTCACTGCAGCTTGCCTCTCGGCGGCCATCTTATGCTACTTCAGCCTCTCAGAAGGCGAAGTATCATTGCACCTTCTGTCAGAAGGATGGACATTTATTTGACCATTGCTTCAAGCTCGCCAAGATCGCGCGTAGAGACCGTGTTGCAGCTCTTAGGTGTATTCGTGGTCGCCCTGCACCTTGAGTGCACCTAAGACCAACACGAGGTCTAGACTTGCTCTTGTTGGTAGCTTTGGGCAAGATCGAGGACTTGGTTCTTCCGAGTTTTCATTTTTCGTTCTCATGCTCCCTCTGGTCATGACTTCCGCCGTCCCGAGGGTAGATCTCGTTTTCCAATCAAGATAGCTATCCGCGGCGAGATCAAGATGTTGCTCGGCAGCTTGACTCGCTCTCCGTAGCGATCGGAGCGAGAATGCCAACCGTGTCATTCACGCACCCTCCGCTTCTTTGAGCGACGGAGAGCGTAGGGTAGTTAGAGGTCAGTCGTGTGTGACTACTTCTTCACATGACGTGTGACTCAAGATTGGGTGCCAAAATCACTCTTGATTTATCCCGTCATCGAGACTTTACTGCTTGACTTAGGTTCGCCGGGTGGGGAAGGAAAGGTTTGGCTTGTTGACTCGGTGTTCACGACACATGACCGGAGATTCCGCTGGTTTTCTTCCCTGCCCGTGCTCCGGTGATGAGACGATCACCTTTGGAGATGCTTCATCGGGCGCCATCGCCAAAGGTCTTGTCGCGTATTAATGATTCATTTATTTTGAAAGATGTTGCTTTGGTTAGTAAGTGCGGTACAATTTGCTTTCGTCTCTCACCACCGATGACGATTTTGAAGTGAGTTTTAAGAAAACAATTGCAAAATTCTTGATTCTTCTGTAGTCCGGTTTATGGATTTCTCGCTTTGGGAGGATCTTTCATGCTGATTTTTCTGAGTCTTCTGGTGATCATCTCTGTTGTTTGCTTGCTTCTGAGTCCCGCGACCTTTCCTTCGGCATAGGAGACTTGGTCATATTGATTTGACCATTTGACCCGAAAGTTAGCGGCCACGATCTCATTCGTGGTCTGCCGAAACTCAAGATGGTCAAAGATCTTGTTTGCGCTCCATGCCAAGACGGCAAGATGGTTGCGCTTCTCACCCTCCCACACACGGTGACTATGACCGATGCACCGGACAATTGCCCATATGGATACGGTTGGACCACTCGAGTGCGATCGATGGGAGGAAGTGGTATGTTCTTGTCGTGGTCGATGACTTCTCGAGGTATTCTTGGGTGTTTTTCTTAGCCTCGAAGGATGAGACGTTTACACATATTTGAGGTCTTTTCAGTAGGCTTTCTGTTGAGCTTCCAGGTGCCTTGCGAGCGATCCGCAATGACAATGGCACGGAGTTCAAGAATTCCTACTTTGAGAGGTTCTGTGGTGAGACAGGTGTAGAGCACCAGTTCTCTTCTCCGCACGTCCCACAGCAGAATGGCATCGTGGAAAGGAAGAACCGTACCTTGGTCGAGATGGCCAGGACGATGCTCGATGAATACTCTACACCGTAGATGATGAGGATGATGGAGATGATGGTTGTCTACCCGATCCAGTCCCTTATCCACCCCTTGAGGTGCCATCTTCCACCGCACCTCAAGGCGATCAGCCCATGCCTTCTGCCTCCTCTGGAACTAGTGGCTCTGTTCCAACTTCGTCAGCTCACGAGGTAGAGGCCACTTCTTCATCTCATCCTGGACCTCCTAGACACATTCAAAAAGACCATCCTTCTGAGCAGATTATTGGAGATCTCTTTGAGCGAGTCACTCATTCGAAATCTGGTACATCACTTTTCTGTCTCCATTCTGCCTTTGTTGCCTCCTTCGAGCCCAAAGACGTTTGTCATGCTTTATCTGACGAGTCTTGGATCAATGCCATGCATGAGGAGTCGGAGAGTTTCGAAGAAACAAGGTGCGGACGCTTGTTGAGCCCCTCGAGATCACAATATCATTGGAACCAAATGGGTGTTCAAGAACAAGCAAAGTGAGGATGGGGTAGTCATTGAAACAAGGCTAGGCGGTTGCTCGGGGTACTCCGTGTTGAGGGTCTAGACTTCGAGGAGACCTTTGCCCCTGTAGCTAGACTTGAGGCCATTAGAATTCTACTTGCCTTTGCAACTTCTAAGGGTTTCAAGCTCTACCAAATGGATATCAAGAGTACCTTTCTCAATGGCTTCATTGAGGAAGAAGTCTATGTCAGACAGCCTCCAGGTTTCGAGAACCCCAAATACCCTAATCATGTCTACAAGCTTTCCAAAGCACTATATGGACTTAAGCAGGCCCCTAGAGCTTGGTATGAAAGGCTTAAGTCCTATCTTTTGAGGCATGATTTCGAGATGGGTAAAGTTGACAAGACCTTGTTCATTCACGGCAGCAATGACCTTCCGTCGCCAAATTTATGTCGATGACATTATCTTTGCGGCTCTTCTCATGCTCTAGTTTCACAGTTCTCGGATGTCATGAGCACCGAGTTTGAGATGAGCATGATGGGTGAGTTAACTTTCTTCCTTGGCTTCCAAATCAAGCAGACTCGGGAGGGTACTTTCTTGCATCAAGGTAAGTACACTCGAGACCTCCTGAGACGCTTTGACATGAGTGATGGAAAGCCGGTGTCAACTCCGATGGCTTCTGCAGCTTCTCTTGACCCAGATGAGGATGGAGAGTCAGTTGATCAGAAGGAGTACCGCAACATGATTGGCTCCCTCTTGTACCTCACTGCCTCGAGACCGGACATACACTTCTATGTGTCTTTGTGCCCGGTTTGAGCTTCTCCTCGCGTGTCTCACCGCGCCAAAGTGAAGCGCATCTTCGGTACATTCGAGCTACCATTGACTATGGTATCTGGTACTCTTCCTCATCTTGTCTATCCCTTAGAGCCAATTCGGATGCAGACTTTACACCTGTGAGGATAGATAGGAAGAGCACCTGCACTGCCAGTTCATTGGCACTTCTCTCGTTTTCGGTCTTGAGGCGATCCGGTGTTGCACGATCACCGCAGAGGCCGAGCACGTTCTGTCGACGCATTCTGTTGTAGCCAAGTGCTTTGGATGGTCTCGACTCTGCGGGACTTTGGGTTAGCTATCGATCGTGTTCCGCTCTTCTGCGATAACACTTCTGCGATCAGCATTGCTAAGAACCCAATGCAGCATTCCCGGACCAAGCACATCGATATCAGATATCACTTTCTTCGAGACCATGTGGAGAGGGTGACATCGTGCTCCGGCCAGGAGAGTGACCACCGGTTGGTGATATCTTCACCAAGCCTTTGGATAGCACGAGGTTTTCAGCTCTGCGGGGAGAGCTTGGTGTAGTTTGTCCTTACGGACTGTTGTGAGGGGGAGCTTTGGGCTTTATTGCTTTATCATATTTATTATGCTTCTGTTTCCTTACTATTGCATCGTATCTGCGGGTGCATTGGGTTTTAGTCCTTCTAGTATAGGTTAGAGTGTATCTCTTGCTGAGTTGCTTAGACTTCTTGCTCTTATCTTGTGCTTTTAGGATAGCTGTTTCTTATCTCACTAGGTTGAGCTCACTCACTTCTTGTAGGTTATAACGAGGGTTGGGCCACCCTCGGGTAGACAGGGTACGTGTTTGCTCTCTAGTGTGTGTTTTTCTCGGCAATTTGTTGTCCCGAGTCATATAGGGTAGATAAGAGTTAGTCTGAGTCATTAGTATTCTCTATCTTATCTATGCTTTAAGGACTGCCTTTGTTGATTTATTTGCCAGCTCTTTCTTTTATTGCTTTGGTTCAGGGGAAGTTCATTTGGGAACTTCTAGATCTTAATATTGATACAACTCAACTTGAACTAAAAGTTGCATCTCAAGTTAAGGGGGAGCTGGATTTTCTTCATTTGTTTTGTAATATAACTTAATGGAGCCTTGATTATTATCCACTCATGACACGTTTTCATTATATTACATCTTGCCATGATTTGTGCTCCATTGCTAATTTGATCATGACTTTATATGTGTAGTCAAGTCTTTGCCATGATAGGTTAATTAAAATGCTAAATTTGACCTAATTCATGTTATGTTCATTTTTGAGACTAGTCAGCTTTGTGTTATCTTTTTATGGTTCATGCCATGTCAAATAGGCTGAGTTGAGTCTTAGAATCATTGTTCAGCAATAGATTGAGCTATATTAGTTTCTTGATGACACATAAGTTAGTACAATCTATTAAAAGCAAAAAGATCTCTTTTGTGCAAAAAAACTGATCTCACCAATTCCTTCTCATGAGACGGCTTGCCATTGCACAAGGCATGAACTCAGGGGAGATTTGGATGACCAAGATCATCTTCTTAAGCTCATTGCTTGAAGTGGTCGCATAAGACTTGAGGTCTAGCACATGACTAAACGACAGAAAAAAAGGTTGAAAACAATCATATGATTTCTAAAGTCAAAGTTTGTCAATTGTGCTCAATTGCTAAAAAGTTCAATGTACTCCAACAGTTGTGTAACTAGTAGCACTCTAGTTGACTCAACACTAGCTTCTCGGTTCTATTTAGCTTATTGACATGGCATGTCTCATTTCTGGATACCTCTAGTTAGACTAAAATCATGTTTGACTTGACTTGCTAAGCACTTTCACTAAAATTCAGAATATGCTTTATCTCGCTTAGCTTCACTTTACATACATAGTCATGATCCTTGTAGCATACTTGTATGTTATGGCTTGATGTAATACATAATGGTCATTTTGGATAATTCTCATGGCTCTTCATACTTAAAATGATCAAATCAGTCATTTCATCCATTTTCATGACTTTTCTCCTTCCTGCTTTCTTGATGGGTTTATTGCCAAAAGGGGGAGAATAGTGGTAGAAAAGGAAAAATTGTTAATTGTTCTTTCTTTTGCTCCTTCTGTCGACATGGTCATTAGTTTCAATTCTTTCTTTGGACCATGTTGAACTCTTCAAACTCAACTTTATGCTTTTTCTGGGTTTGTCAATATACTCATCAAGGGGGAGATTGAGAGACCATGTGGAGGTCATCCCGTTGTGTATGATGAGTAATTGACATCGGTTTAGGAAAAGTCGAGTTTGAGTCGGTTAGTTCGGACCCTGACGTTGCGTGGTGCAACGGGCTCGGTCGGACTTGGTCAAACCTGGTCAATATGTTTAGGATGTATATTCTATTGATGTGACAGGTTTGGATTTGATTATGCTTACATGTATCGAGCGGTGCTATTTGACGTGTTTCTTGTCTGTGTGACTGCAGGACGTCGAGGTGGAGTCGTGGCGAGACACGAGGTGACCGGACTAGGCGCAGGTGGTGCTGAGGTCAAAACGGTCGTGATGTATCGAAGATGATGTGGACTCGAGGTGGTTGCGAGGCGTGCGAGGCAAGGAGCGCGGAAGCTTCCCGGAAGGTGCAGGAGGGGCGAAACGGGTATTTCGCAAAACTGCAAAAGCGGGAGCGGGCGCAGTTGGACTTAGCGGGTGTAACGGGTTGGAGACCCGTTAGCCAAGGGCTATAAATAGAGGTGAGGGGCTGCATACCCCTTAGGATACAATAGAGAGAGTTAGGGTTTCAAGAGTTCATTCCTAGTGTGTTGTGTTCCTCCCAAGAAGCTTGTGAGGCTCTCGGTGTTTTTGAGGATTGAGAGATGGAGAGAGTGAGGGTTGATTGATCTTTCATGTAATTTCTTTTCTTGTTCAAATGTACAAGCGTATGGGGACATATCTCTTTGTTTTTCGCTCTTGATTCAATGAATGGTAATCTGAAGTTTTCTTATTACTTGTTCTTATTTCTTGCTCTCTTTGTGATCTTTCTTGTCTCAAGCACCTGATCATTTCTCTGCTAGTGCCAGCCTGCAGTCTGTAGCTACTAATTTCATTTTGTAGTTGGGCCAGTGTCGGGACCCGAATTTCCGAATCCGGGCCCCTCTTTGTATTACAGCACTAGTCCCAGATCAAAACTAGTGCACACAGTCAAACAGATGAATACATAACCAACAACGCTTTATTACAATAATAGAGAGTACAGACCAAAAGGCATCTTTATTACAACCGAGGTTTCAAGACCTCACACACAAAACAAAACAAACACAATGAAGCAAAATAAACCAACGGAGACCCATCAATACACCACAGCAATTGGTGGGAAACGCAACCTAGAACTCAGGAAAGTCTTCGTCCGAATCCATACGCCGTAGTCAAGTTTCCTTCTTGAGCTTCATATTCCTCTGGTTATTATTTTTGAGTGTAGTATGTGAGTACATAAAGTACTCCGCAAGTCTTGGGAAAATGCACTAGATGCAGGGTTTAATCAAAGGAGGGTTATATGGTTCCTTTGCACAAAGCCGCCAAAGTTATCAAGTTAAAATAGTGAAGGTTACAACCACCAACACTTGAATACTGGCTCAACCCGCCAAAGTTCAAAACCACGGGTTAAACCACCCACACTAAAGAACTGGCTAACCGCCAAAGTTCAAGAAAACGGGTTACACCACCCACACTAAAGAACTGGCTAACCGCCAAAGTTCAAGAAAACGGGTTACACCACCCACACGGCTACAAGCGCCAGACAACCCCGGAGTTCCAACCACTCCACGGTTCCCAAATCTTTATTTTAAAACCAAAACAAGGATCTACCATGTGAATGCATTCCTTGCCGCCTCGAGTGGGCACGGCTATTCGAATAGTTTTACACTCTGCAGAGGTTGTACACTTTACCCACAAGAGATAAGTTATCTTAATAGTCAACACGCTTCCTTTGGCATGAGACCCAGATAAAATATCACAAAGCTTTTACCTTACTCTAGTCTAGCCAGTTACCACCCGCTGAGGTTTCACCGCTGAAGGGTTAAACCACCCGCATGTAAGCCCCTCTTGCGCCAGTATGAGTCTGAAGAAACCTCGTCCCTCACCGTGAATAACCAAGACACCGGCATTCACTTTCCACTGGTGGTATCTAAACTAAACTATTGCAAGTTAGTTAGCTAGGTCGTACCCATATAGACATGTGGTTGTATGCGGAGTGCTCGGCCGGACAAACACAAGCGTCGGTCCTTAATTGACTAGGGCGAACATACGCATTACAAGTTCTCGTGCTAACCGCACCAAACCAATCTTACCATCCGCCCCAGTCTAAACCAACTCTCACATTTTATTTTATTTTTAAAAGAACTGTGGCAACTCCAATCACCACTGATTTCTGAACAAAAGTCTAGTTCCACAAAAGATATAATTTCCCATTCCAAGTTACCAAAGGTTATATAGCACGACTAAGTATTTTACTACCGTTACAACATTTACCAAAATTTAATAATAATCTCATTATTGAGACAAAGGAAATCCTAGGGTGTCAAAGGTACATGGCATTCAACGTCAAATGAGGGTATAACAATAGTTGGATTAACTAATATTTCTAAAACAAGAATTATCATTTTATGTAACATAGCAATGCATTAATTTAAAATAATTAAAACCTTTCTCAAACATAGGTTCAAGATGTTCAAAGGAGACTTGCCTTCGTGTGTGAGTTCTTGATTTTCTTGCTGCAGGTCGACAAGGTCTTCGGCGACGTCGGATTCTACGCGCGGAAAAGACAAAGCAACAAAGCAAATAAATACACATAAAATCAAATAAAATTCAAAAATTGAAAAAGAATGTATATTTAGATAGATTATGATTTTAGAAAAATTTACAAATTTGAACGGGTCAAATCGGAGTTAAAACAGAAAAGATATGGCCTCGGGAAAATTTAATTGAAAGAAAAAGAAAAGGGCCGATTTCCCGAATTATTTTTGTACTGAAAAATCATAATTATGACGTCAGCAAAATTCAAAATTTGAAAATTTCAGACGCGTGGGCCCGGTCCACCGTGGACCGAGTCCACGGACCACGAGCCGTGCCGAGGTGGCGCACTCGGCCGACGTGGCGCCACGCGCAAGCGCACGTGGCGACCACCGGTGCACACATGGCGTCACGGGTGCAAAGACACCAAGACGCAAGCGGCAGGCGGGCGGCACAAGACCTGGGCCGGGCGGCGGCATGAGGTGGGGCAAGAGAGAAGGCGGCGAGCTCACCGGCGGTGGCGGCGGGGCTCGGGGCGACGGAGAGCGGTGGCGAGGAGCAAGAGGCGGCGGTGGTGCTGCGGCGGCGGCTCGGAGGCTTAGGGGGGCTACCGAATCGCGGAGAAGGAAGGATGATCGCTATGTTTAGAAGCACCGGGGTGCTATTTATAGGGCAAAGGGGAGGGAGAAGGCCGGCGGCCATGGCGCATGGGTGGCGGCGGTTTCGGCCGAATTGATGGAGATTAAGAGGGGAAACGGTCGGCATTAGTGGGGAAGTGATTAGGGGGTTTTAATGAGCCATCAAACGGGAGTTTTCGCGAAGAAATCGGCCGGCACTTGAAGCTTTTATTTCGGCATTCATGGTGGAAGAGAGAGAGTGTGGGAGGAGGAAGAAGGTGAGGTTGAAGAAAGAGTTGACATGCGGGACCCACTTGTCGGTGAGAGAAAGAGAGGTGAAGGGGTACGGGCCGTCGGATGAGCGACACGTGTCAAGTGAGTGAATCCCGTGCGTTGGATTTAAATGAAAGAGGATGGCTTGGATTAAATCCAACGAAGGGGTATCGGCCGTCGATTTGCGACACGGCGGCCGAGATTAAATTGATTTTATTTTCGGATTAGATTTTCAGAAAATACTAGAAACTATATAATTGCTTAGAAAAATAATAAATAATATCTAAAAATTCCAGAAAAATTACAGAATAATCCTGGAAACATTTTAGACTTAATAAAAATATTTTTATTTTCAGATTTGCTTTTAATAATTTTATAAAATTATTTTTATCTTTTAAAAATTAATTTTTAATTCCAGAAAATTCTCAAAAATTATTTAAAAATTCTGGGAAGGTTAGGAAAAATAAAATGAACACTTTTTGGCTTTTATAAAATATTTAAAATACATTTTCTTGTTTTAAACTTTGAAATAAACTCCAGAAAAACCCGGAAAAATCCAAATAAAATCCAATTAGTTCAAAATAATTAATTTGAATTTAAATTTTTCAAAACTCAAAATTTGGGATTTACAAACCTACCCCCCTTAGAATGAATCTCGACCCCGAGATTCGGACGGATGAGGAAAAAGATCGTGAACTCTGCTCTTAGGTCTTCTTCACGCTCCCAAGTTGCTTCTGACTCTGTATGATTACTCCACTGCACTTTACGTAATTTGATGCTCTTGCTTCTTGTCTGCGCCTCGCTTCATCCAAAATTTTGTTGGATACTCTGGATATGATAGGTCCTCCTTCAAAGATACTTCTTCAAAAGGCATTTGCTCTTCTGGTACTCTGAGGCACTTTCTTAACTGGGACACATGGAAGACGTTGTGCATACTTGACAACTGAGGTGGAAGTTCCAACTGATAAGCCACTTCTCCCCTTTTTGCTACCACAGGAAATGGTCCAATGAATCTTGGAGCAAGCTTCCCAGTAACGTGGAAACGACGCATCCCTTTGAGAGGTGAAACCTTTAGATACACATGATCTCCAGGTACAAATTCTAGTGCTCTTCGGCGATTGTCCGCATAACTTTTCTGTCTTATTTGTGTTGTTTTTAATCGTCACGAATCGCATTTAACTTGCTCTTCTGCTTGCCTTAACACATCTGGACCAAACACTTGTCCTTCCCCAGTTTCTTTCCAATACAACGGTGTCCTGCATTTTCTGCCATACAAAGCTTCAAACGGAGACATCTGTAGACTGTATTGATAACTATTGTTATAAGAAAATTCTGCATAGGGTAAACTCTGATCCCAACTTGCTTTATTTGCCAAAGCACAGGCTCTCAACATGTCTTCCAGTATTTGATTCACTCTTTCTGTTTGACCATCTGTCTGGGGATGGTATGCTGTACTGAAATTTAGATTGGTGCCCAAAATTTCATGAAGCTTCTGCCAGAATCTTGAGGTGAATTGAGATCCTCGGTCTGACACAATCTTCTTTGGAACTCCATGCAAACACACAATTCTTGACATATATAATTCTACGAGTCTATCTCCAGAATAAGTGGTCTTTACCAGAATGAAGTGTGCGACCTTTGTCAGTCGGTCCACAATAACCCAAATTGAGTCATACCGATTTAGTTCTTGGAAACCAGTTATAAAATCCATTCAATTTCTTCACATTTCCACTCGGGTATCTGCAAAGGTTGCGTGAGTCCAAGAGTCTCGATGTTACTCTTTAACTCGTTGGCATACATCACACAAGGCTACATATTCACAATTTCTCTCTTCATCTTGGACCACATGTACCTTTCTTTAATATCTTGATACATCTTTGTACTTCTGTGGTGAATTGAATATCCGATTCATGAGCTTCCTTCAGATTAACTCTTTTATTTCCTTCTTCTCTGCACAAGAATTCTTTTCCCAAACCAAAGGATACCTTCTTCATCTTCTGAAAATCCTGGTGCTTTTCCTTTCTTCATATTTTCTTTGATATCCTTAACATATTTATCCTCCTTTTGAGCTGCCTTGATTTGATCTTGTAGGGTTGGCTGAACCTTCAAAGTAGCTAGGAATCCCTCCTCTACTACTTCTAAATTAAGCCGTTGAAACTCTTCATGAAGTGCGGGCTGCTGAACTTGTATCATCAGGTTATTACAATGACTTTTTCTGCTTAAGGCATCAGCTACAACATTAGCCTTTCCTGGATGATAGTGGATTCCAACATCATAATCCTTTATCAACCCAAGCCATCTGCGCTGTCTCAAATTGAGATCAGGTTGTGTAAATATATACTTCAGGCTTTTGTGATCCGTGTAAATTTCACAACAATTACTGATCAAATAATGCCTCCATATTTTTAGAGCATGCACAATAGCAGCTAGCTCTAAATCATGAGTCGGATAGTTCTGCTCATGCGGGCGCAATTGCCTTGAAGCATAGGCTACGACCTTTCCTTTTTGCATTAAGACACAGCCCAATCCTTGTCTAGATGCATCACAGAATACCTCAAAATCCTTTCTAATATCTGGAAGTGTTAACACTGGTGCAGATGTTAATCTCTTTTTCAGTTCTTGAAAACTTTCGTCACAAGATTTACTCCATTCGAACTTCTTCTCCTTCTTTAGCAACTGAGTGAGAGGTCTTGCGAGTTTGGAAAATCCTTCTATAAAACGACGATAATATCCTGCTAATCCCAGAAAACTTCTGATCTCTGATACTGACTTGGGTTGCGTCCAATTGAGTACGTCTGTTACCTTTGCTGGATCTACAGACACTCCTCCTGCAGAAATCACATGACCCAAGAAAGCTACTTTCTTCAACCAAAACTCACATTTACTAAACTTGGCATACAGCTGATGCTCTCTGAGTTTTTCCAAAACTATCCTCGATGTTTCGCATGTTCTTCCTCATTCGGGAGTAGATCGAATGTCATCAATAAATCGACAACAATTTATCCAAATACTCCATGAACACTTTATTCATCGATTCATAAAGTATGCGGGAGCATTGGTCAATCCAAAAGACATTCGTAAACTCATACGGTCCATATCGAGTGGAAAATGTCGTCTTTGATATATCTTCGGTCTAATCTTCATTTGATGATATCCTCGTGGGAGATCAATCTTAGAGAAGACACATGATCCTTTTAACTGATCAAACAGATCATCAATCCTGGGCAATGGATACTTGTTCTTAACTGTCGCGTCATTCAGGGATCTGTAATCCACACACATACGTAGATTGCCATCCTTCTTCTTCACTAGAAGTACTGGTGCTCCCCAAGGCGAAGAACTTGGTCTAATAAAACCTCTTTCTTGCAGTTCCTCAATCTGCTTCTTAACTTCAGCCAAATCATTTGCGGACATCCGGTAGGGTCTCTTGGAAATCGGAGTCGTTCGGTGTACCAGATTAATGACAAATTCGACTTCTCTATCTGGTGGCATTCCTGGCAAATCTTCTGGAAACACATCTGGATATTCCCTTACTATATGCACCTTTTCCAGTGTTATTCCCTTCAAGCTGTTCAACCCACAATTATACTGAGAAGATGGCTTTGACTTGTACCTCACTTGAATTCCTTCAGAATTGGTAAGAGTGATGGCACGATTGGCACAATCTATCTGCCCTTTATACTTGGTTAACCAATCCATACCAAGTATTACATCTAGGCTCTTGGAGTCTATTATAATTAAATTCGCTAGGAATTTTACTCCATTTATATCTATGGTTGCTCTAGGGCATACCGTACTAGTCTTCATTTCATTTCCAGGTGATTGGACTAGCATAGGATTCTTTAGCAATCGAACATCCCAATTATATCTTTCCACAAAATCTTTTGACACAAAAGAATGCGAAGCTCCAGAGTCAAATAATGCTGATGCAGATACTGAGTTAACAAGAAACTTACCCGAGCGGCGCCGGTGCATCTTGAGTCGCTCGCAGTGACATGATTAACATGCCCTCTGCTCACCGCTTGTGGTGTCCTTGGAGTCTGAGGTGCTCCACGGCCTTGTCCTGCAAGTGGGGCTCTGGCTGGTGTTGTCCCCAGATTGAAACGAACAGGGGTTACCGCAGGCGCTTCTGTGGACAATTATTGGCATAATGTCTCATGTTCTTGCAGTTATAACACTGCACTCCAGCCACTGAAGTCTTGTTCTGCTGAGGCGGAATTGCATTGTTTAGTCGAGGAGCTTGAGGAATCGGGCGAGGTCCACTGAATGGTGTCCTCGGCACATTTGGCACTGGGGGCATGCTGAAATGAGGTGGATTAGGGTGGTACCGGGAACCGCTTGCACCTCGCCGAGCTTGAAACTTCCTCTTAGGACTTCATACACCGACGTTGAGCTTCCTCTGTATTATGGCCTTGTTCACCATATCTTTGGAAAGTTGGAAAATCATTTGAAACCAGTGCACCTTGAGATTAGGTTCAAGTCCCTGCATGAACCGCCAGATCTTTGCTGCATCAGTTGCAACATCTTTGAAGCATACCGGATAGTTGAGTGAACCTATTCGTATTCTCAGAACTCGAGGTTTCCTTGTCGTAGTTTATGAAATTCCATCCTCTTCATTTCCATTACTCCAGTGGGTACATGTGCAGTGCGAAAGGCTTCCTCAAATTCAGCCCAAGTGATAGTCCGCACATTCGATGGGCGGTGCAGAATTTTCCCACCAAGTTGTGCGATTCCTTTTAGGCGATGAGCAAGATAAAGCACCTTTTCATTATCATTACATTGAGCCAATATCGACTTCCTCTCCACATCCTTGATCCAATCATCGCTTCCATTGGATCTACCGCACTGCAGAAGGTTGGCGATGCGGTCCTCATGAACTCTCCCGCCTTGGATTGGGGTGCACGAAGGGTGCTCATGAGCTTCTTGCGCACTTGGTTACGGGCCAAGGCTTGTAGCGATTGCGCTTGCATTGCCATCATCTGTTCCATACTAGGAGCTTGAGCAGGGGGTGGCGGCATGTTGTTCTCTGGTTGAGCATTGGCACCACGGCTGTCACTGGCATTGCTCCTTGTGTTCACCATCTGAAGCGGTAACCCGAACAAAGCAAAAAGATAAGAGGGAGATAGCATAGGTAAGAAGTCAGGGGAACTAAATAACATCCCAAACCAACACAGGAAAGAACACAAACAACAACTTGGAAGGAAATAGCTTTGGAATTAAATTATTTTTAAGAATGGCTGTACCACAAGTGCACAAAAGCATTGGTACAGTCCATCTAGCACACCAACATAATATAAAACGTTCTAAGGAAGGTAAACAATTTACTTGGGTACTACTGTCTCTGCAACTACTTGTCCTCCTCGAAGACAAGCTCCTCCGGGTCCTCCTCTGGATCTTCCTCTGGATCCTCCTCTAGGATACCCACATGGCGCAGCCTACAACCACACTCGGGCGGTTGCAAGAGGCCCGGAGTGAAGATGGTCGCATCGCTTGGAGGCGGTCGACGGAGAGCGAGAACGGAACGAGAGAGATGCGTCTCTTGCCGGAGTCTCCGATGTCGATGTCTGCAACGGACTAGGACGCCGCACACTCTTGCGCTGTTGTGATTATGATACGGGTCCCGTGCGCCGAGGCGGCACCGGGTTGTCGGGGATGGCGGTGAGTGCAGTGAAGACGTGTAGTCCTCGAGACCGCCGCTTAGCTCAAGACGCCCCACCGAACTCGCCTCCCGGCTCGATAAGCCGAGCACGAAGAGTCTCGAGTCTTTGGTAGCTAGAGGTGAGGGCGTCCGAGGCTGTCAATCTCCTCCAAGGCGCTGGCGTATGTAGCTGACATCGCCCGAGTAAGCTGCACCTGATGCGACAAACGGGGATCATCCATGGAAATCTTGAATGGTTCCGGATATCTCTGTCCAGCTCTGGTGGTTGGAAAGAAAGAGAAAGGCGTCTGCCGCAGGATATCCTTATGAATCCCAAGACAAGTCGGCTAGTGCCGACGAGCCGCATCTGGATAGCGCCCGAGCGGTCGGTCCGAGGATGTTCGATAGGGTATGTGGGAGAGTTGAATTCTCCTTCCCGTGCATACAGGAATACCTCCGTCGACCAAGAATCCCGGTCCATGATCTTGACTTTCCGCCCCCTGAAAATAGGCGGTTGGGGATACTTCGACATCGCATAAGGCGACGAAGGAGGCCAACAAATGCTCCAATATTCTCGCCATGAGAAAAGTAGTCCCAAGAGTCATCGGAGGATGAACCGGCCATCTACAATTTTGGAAACAATAGAGAAGATCAGTAAAGACATTTTAAACAAGTGAATATAAGATCAAGAATAGAGCAGAAGTAAGGGGATATAGAAAATTTTCACAAATATTTTTAATAAATATAGGTCCTTAAGGTTTTTACCATTCTAATCTAGGTCACGTCCTACAGTCAAGTTGGCTCTGATACCATCTCTGTCGGGACCCAAATTTCCGAATCCGGACCCCTCTGTGTATTACAGCACTAGTCCCAGATCAAAGCTAGTGCACACAGTCAAACAGATGAATACATAACCAACAACGCTTTATTACAATAATAGAGAGTACAGACCAAAAGGCCTCTTTATTACAACTGAGGTTTCAAGACCTCACACACACAAAACAAAAACAAACACAGCGGAAGCAAAATAAATCCAACGGAGACCCATCAATACACCACAGGCAATTGACTGGGGAAACGCAACCTAGAACTCCGGAAAGTCTTCGTCGAATCCATACGCGCCGTAGTCGAAGTTTCCTTCTTGAGCTTCATATTCCTCTGGTTATTATTTTTGAGTGTAGTATGTGAGTACATAAAGTACTCCGCAAGTCTTGGGAAAATGCAATAGATGCAGGGTTTAATCAAAGGAGGGTTATATGGTTCCTTTGCACAAAGCCGTATTTTATTTCAAATACCATTAATTATTTTTAAAGGCATCAATTTAGCAAGGTGATTGTTTCAACAAAAACCTATCAAGTTAAAATAGTGAAGGTTACAACCACCAACACTTGAATACTGGCTCAACCCGCCAAAGTTCAAAACCACGGGTTAAACCACCCACACTAAAGAACTGGCTAACCGCCAAAGTTCAAGAAAACGGGTTACATCACCCACACTAAAGAACTGCTAACCGCCAAAGTTCAAGAAAGCAGGTTACACCACCCACACTGCTACAATTGCCAGACCACCCCGGGAGTTCCAACCACTCCTGGTTCCCAAATCTTTTATTTTTAAAACCAAAAACAAGGATCTACCATGTGAATGCATTCCTTGCCCGCCCCTGACCGTGGGCACGGCTATTCGAATAGTTTTACACTCTGCAGAGGTTGTACACTTTACCCACAAGAGATAAGTTATCTTAATAGTCAACACGCTTCCTTTGGCATGAGACCCAGATAAAATATCACAAAGCTTTTACCTTACTCTAGTCTAGCCAGTTACCACCCGCTGAGGTTTCACCGCTGAAGGGTTAAACCACCCGCACGAAGCCCCTCTTGCGCCGTATGAGTACAGTAAACCCTGTCCCTCACTGTGAATAACCAGTACACCCTGGCATTCACTTTCCACTGGTGGTATCTAAACTAAACTATTGCAAGTTAGTTAGCTAGGTCGTACCCATATAGACATGTGGTTGTACGGTAGTACTCAGTCTGGACAAACACAAGCGTCGGTCCTTAATTGACTAGGGCGGAACATACACATTACAAGTTCTCGTGCTAACCGCACCAAACCAATCTTACCATCCGCCCCAGTCTAAACCAACTCTCACATTTTATTTTATTTTTAAAAGAACTGTGGCAACTCCAATCACCACTGATTTCTGAACAAAAGTCTAGTTCCACAAAAGATATAATTTCCCATTCCAAGTTATCAAAGGTTATATAGCACGACTAAGCATTTTACTACCGTTACAACATTTACCAAAATTTAATAATAATCTCATTATTGAGACAAAGGAAATCCTAGGGTGTCAAAGGTACATGGCATTCAACGTCAAATGAGGGTATAACAATAGTTGGATTAACTAATATTTCTAAAACAAGAATTATCATTTTATGTAACATAGCAATGCATTAATTTAAAATAATTAAAACCTTTCTCAAACATAGGTTCAAGATGTTCAAAGGAGACTTGCCTTCGTGTGTGAGTTCTTGATTTTCTTCTTGTGCAGTCGACAAGGTCTTGACGTCGGATTCTACGCGGAAAAGACAAAGCAACAAAGCAAATAAATACAAATAAAATCAAATAAAATTCAAAAATTGAAAAAGAATGTATATTTAGATAGATTATGATTTTAGAAAAATTTAGAAATTTGAACGGGTCAAATCGGAGTTAAAACAGAAAAGATATGGCCTCGGGAAAATTTAATTGAAAGAAAAAGAAAAGGGCCGATTTCCCGAATTATTTTTGTATTGAAAAATCATAATTATGACGTCAGCAAAATTCAAAATTTGAAAATTTCTGACGCGTGGGCGGTCCACCGTGGACCGAGTCCACGGACCCGAGCCGCGCCGAGGTGGCGACTCGGCCGACGTGGCGCCGCAGCAGGCAGACGCGGCGTGGCGACCCCACAAGACACGTGGCGCCCAGCGGCGAAGAAAGACAACCTGGCCGCCGCAGGCGGGCAAGACGGGCGGCCGGAGGCGGGCGGGCGGGCGGCGGGCAAGAGGAGAGGCGGCGAGCTCACCAATGGTGGTGGCGGGGCTCGGGCGACGGAGAGAGGCGGCGGTGGTGCTGCTGCGGGCTCGGAGGCACGGAGGCTGGGGTACCGAATCGCGGGAGAAGGAAGGAAGGATGGCAGATCTCGAGAAGCTCCCCGGGGGTGCTATTTATAGGGCAAAGGGAGGAGAAGGCCGTGACCATGGCGCATGGGTGGCGGCGGTTTGGTAGAATTGATGGAGATTAAGAGGAAACAGTAGGCATTAGTGGGGAAGTGATTAGGGGTTTTAATGAGCCATCAAGCGGGAGTTTTCGCGAAGAAATCGGTACCAAGACTTGAAGCTTTATTTCGGCATTCATGGTGGAAGAGAGAGTGGGAGGAGGAAGAAGGTGAGGTTGAAGAAAGAGTTGACATGCGGGACCCACTTGTTGGTGAGAGAAAGAGAGGTGAAGGGGTACGGGCCGTCGGATGAGCGACACGTGTCAAGTGAGTGAATCCCGTGCATTGGATTTAAATGAAAGAGGATGGCTTGGATTAAATCCAATGAAGGGGTATCGGCCGTCAGATTTGCGACACGTGGCGGCCTGAGATTTAATTGATTTTATTTTCGGATTAGATTTTCAGAAAATACTAGAAACTATATAATTGCTTAGAGAAATAATAAATAATATGTAAAAATTCCAGAAAAATTATAGAATAATCCTGGAAACATTTTAGACTTAATAAAAATATTTTTATTTTCAGATTTGCTTTTAATAATTTTATAAAATTCTTTTATCTTTTAAAATTAATTTTAATTCCGAAAATTCTCAAAATTATTTAAAAATTCGGGAAGGTTAGGAAAAATAAAATGAACACTTTTGGCTTTTACAAAATATTTAAAATACATTTTCTTGTTTTAAACTTTGAAATAAACTCCAGAAAAACCCGAAAAAATCCAAATAAAATCCAATTACTTCAAAATAATTAATTTGAATTTAAATTTTTCAAAACTCAAAATTTGGGATGTTACAGCCAGCAGCTCCAGTTTTGGCAGCAGTATCCTTCTTCACTCAGTTTGCCCAGTTAGTCATTTCTCTGGTTTCTAGCTGGCTCTCGGTAATCACTATGCAGTCATCCTTCTCTGCAGCAATATTACCATTCAGTTTGTCTTTCTTTGCTGTTTTTCGGTCTTTTCTGTCCGTCTGTCCAGAACAACTAAGAGTTGTCTATTTTGGTTAAAACTTTATTTTCTTTGGTTTACAAAGAGCAGCAAAAGGTCATCACGTTCTCTGCTCTAGGTTCTGTTTTGGACTCTGCTCAATCTTGATCTTTTCTTTGAGGTGGTGCGAGACTCTTCTTCAGTTTTGTCGGTCTACTCTTTTGTCAGCTTGGCACTTTTCCTTTTCAGTGTTTTGTTCAGCTGTTTTAGATGCAATTCTTTATGCATCTACTACTTTGAATTTTCGTGTTTCGTGTTGTTTTCATCAGAAGCTGCTGCGCCAAATCTTTAGCTTTCTCTGTCGTTTCTTTCTGTCCCTCGGCTAAAACAGCACGCTGTGTTTTCTTTGTGTTCACTTGGTTGGGATTTAATTTCTGTAGCAAGTGGTCTTCAGCCGAAGAAAGCAAACAAGAAAAGGATCTGCAGTGATTGTTTGCTTCTTTTCCTGTCAGCTCATGTGCTTCTTTTTCAGATCTCTTGTTTCTCACTTGCCGTTTTGATCTGCAGGTTCAGACTTTTCTTTTTTGCTTTGCAGCATTTGGTTTAAATCTTTAAAGTCTGTTTCTCTTCTCCATTAACTGGGAGCTTGTTTGGTACCTCTGTTGGGAAGTAGTGAAAAGCGGTCCTATTTGGTACATCTGCTTTTCAGATTAGTTCCTTTGGCAAAGAAAGACGAGATTCGGTTTTACTAGTCATGCTATCTCATTTTCGACAAGGAGTTTTTGGTCCGCATTCAAACCAAAAGAAGTTCGAACAATGAGTTCTAGCAGCCTGTAGCCTCCGATCACTTTTCCTTTTTTGTTTTTCCTGATCTTTGACAATTTTGCATGCAGATCAAACGATAATATTTTCATTGAAATTTTACCGACTACTCTCGATTTATGCTGAATTTTTAGTGTCGCATGCTCCAAATTTTAGCAAGATTAATTTTAATTTTACGTGAGGTGCTTTGTTTTGCATCTTTTGAAAACGAAGGTACAATTCTCGGGACGATTTTAAAAGAGAGCGACATTCACCCCCTCTGTCGCCATTTCGGTCCTTCAATTGGTATCAGAGCCGGTTAACTGTTGTCTATAGATCTTAACCGGTCTGCAAGCCATGGCGACAGACAAGTATTCCACCAAGCCGCCCATCTTCGATGGCCTGGATTACCCCTAGCTCATAATAACATAATAACGATGACTTTGTCGGGAGACTTCTCATAAAATTTTGTAATTTTTGGAGCTCGTTTTCTACTTGTAAAAACTCGTACAAATATCAAAAATTTATAAATTTTTGAGCAATATTTGCAATGGATAAAATTACTAAAAAATTACAATGTCAACTAAGTTATGTTGGGAGCCTGCACATAATTTTTTGTAATTTTTTGAGCTCATTTGATATATTTCAAAATTCAAACAAATACTAAATAAAAAATTATGATAGGTAATTAAGCCAGCTAATTCACATGTCGCCCCCTCACCGGACGGCAGCACACTGCCGTCCCCCAATGGCAGTGCGTGCCATCTAATGGCGGGGTGGCGACGCTGCACGGTGGTGTTGCTCTCATGGTATTGCCACCCGCACAATCGAGCAGCAAAAGTGATATTTTTATAAATACGTTGTGTATATGACTAGTTTTGTAAATAAATATAATTATTTGTGATTATCACTTATATTTCAGATAAAGCAACAAACAATTTTTACACTTATTTTTAGAGTTCTTTCTATTATTCGGGAGTTATACTTTCTACTGATTTTGTTAACAATATTTATCGTGGTTATTTGTTAGTCTTTTGGGTTTTGTTTTTGTCATCCATACAAGGGTATTTAAAAATTCCTATTTATTTTCTTTAATTTTTCTCCTGACTTATTCAATCGGTTCGGCCTAGCGGCCCGTCGGCCCATCTAATTTCTCTCTCTCCTTATCCCTTCTCTCCTCGATTGCTTGCATCAGACGATATGTCAGTTCCCCTTTTTCGCCTCCTCTCTCCTCTCTCGGCTCCCTTGTTAATCTTGGCCCACCAGCCCAGCACCACCGATGGTGCGCCTCCCTTGCGTCGGCCTCGTGCTCCGTCTCGCCTCCTCTCGGCTTCTCTCCTTCTCCAGCGTTGCCTGTGTTCCTGGTTCTACCTCATTCTTCTTGTTTCCCTCCTTCGCCATCGGTCTCGAATTCGGCCACCTCGTGGTGATTTGGGGTTTGTCTTCGTCAGATCCGATCCCAAGGTATGCTATTCTGGTGTTCCTCCCACCGGATCCGTCACCGATCTCTCGCACCTTCTCTGGTCTTCCTTGGTGCTACGTGTCTTTGCTGGGGCTTTCCTACCCTGCCAATGCCAAACATGCTGCCAGTCGTTCACCGGTGCCTCCACCTCACCGTCGCCTTGCGCCTTGGCTGAGCTAAAGCTTCGCTGGCGCCCTTCCGCTCCACCGGTTCTTCACCTCCATCGAAGCTACGTGTCACGGTGGGTGTACGCCGCCGACGCATGGCACCCTGGTGGCTGCACGTCACTAGTGTCATGCTCCAGTCTGTCACCGGCCTTTCACTGTCCCGATGGCTATCCCTTCTTCGACGCCTTGTGTCCCGATGGTTATATGCCATCAACGACGTGGCCCTAGTTCTTCGATTCCTAATTCTATCTTCTCCCCTACTCCTACATTACCGTATTCCCTTCTAGTTTCATATTGTTGTTGATCATTTTATCTTTGGCTAGTTGTGGAATGCGGTGCATGGCTACATGAGTAACCACAAGGGTGTTTAAGGGTTTGGGGCTTGTGGATGAGCAACTATGTGGATGCTTGGGGTCTTGGCATGCGCCGGGGAGCAATGGCAATGGTCCTGAGAGCTCATGAATGGCCACCTGGGCCTTTTTCTCTAGTACTGTGAGCTGGAGGTGGTGCTTCGTTGTGGCTCTGTTAACTAGGTTCTTGGACCTCTAGAGTTGGCAAAATGGACTGGTATTGGCTATAGTGTTACCTTGTTGGCGTTGTCAGGTTTGATTTAGATTGGTTTGGTGATGCACTTGTTCTCACGTGGTTGTGTTTTTCTGATAAGACTAGTGCTTCTGTGGAGCCTTGTGGCTGCTGTCCTCTGGTCACTGTACTCTCCTCCTCTGGTGTCCTTCGGTCTTGGCTTCTCCCCTTGACCTCCCTTTCTCAGTTGAGCTTATGGTTCTCGTGTGGGGTTTAAATGGACGGGCTTTACCTCTCTTTGGTTGTCAGCTCGCACGGTAATGGCTCGTGAATGCTTATGTGCTATGGTAAGATGGTGCAGTGCTTTAGTGTGGCAGTGACTGCCTGTTGTGGCTCTCGTGAGTGGTGGCTGGCTTCCTCTCTACGTGCTATGACAACGAGCTTGCCTCACTGGTGGCTATGGGCGGTGGTGTTATTGCTTTCTCCCTCCTCTTTGTTGGCACTATGTTATGTCTCTAGGTGGGCTTCGGCCGTGAGCAGTGATTTGTAACGTGTCTTGTGTATAGATGGAGAAATGGTGACTCACTAGGAAAGGTAAAAAGGTAAGGATAAAAATGAGAATATGAATTATCGTCGGATGGTGAAAACCTATTATTTACTTTCTAATTGTATGACTTTGGTTAAGTGTTTTTGAGGTTATCACCGGCCGTATCGCGCATACCAGAACAATTAATGTAAAGAGTTAAACGACTTAGGCCCCTGCTTTGGGGAGTGAGATTACGAGTAGCTAGTGGTCCGAGTAGCTAGTGGAGATTCGAGTAGTGGCTAGTCCGAGTAGCGGTGGTCCGAGTAGCTAGCATGTTTGGCATCCGGATTCTAGCCGTGCGGTGGTATCCCGATAGATGTATTTGTCTTTCTCAAGGTAGTACTTCGCAAGGTTGAGTATTTGTCTTTCTCTTCCTTTTTCATAGACTATTTGTGTTCTTTTAATTTTCATTTAGTGATGATTTAGTCCATCTATAGTTGTATCATTTATTTCGCTTCAATGGCTCAATAGGGTATTCAATTGTACGTAAAGTCGGAATAAGTGACTATCTAAGCAGTAATGACTAATTGAGCTTGAAGTATACATTATGATTTGTATCTAATCAAATATACGATGCCCAAAAAAAATATGTAACCATACTGTCCTAGTTTCACAAATAATAGTGTAATAACATATCATCTCATAGCCATCTTTCTTATAAGCAAAAATCAACAAACTCAGATATCACAAATCATATCACATTTGTATCCAGTGGCATTTTGCGGGTAAATAACTTGAACTTTAATGGCACTAGTCCGCAGAATCTGTGAGAAGCTGGGTTTTTGCAGCTTCTCAGTCCCAGTACAATTGTACCTTCCCAGATTTTCAGATTCTCAGTAGCTGGCCCAAAAGCTGGACTGTTTGGGAGGGCTTTTAGCTACTAGAAGTAGCTAGCTTGTCTAGAATCTAAAACAAACAGACCTTAAAAGACTTCTCAGGTGGCTCCGCCTGTACCGATTTTCCACCACACATGGCCCTTGCAATCCACAGATCAGCCCAAGAAAGAAGCAATCTAGCCCGTTAATATGATGGGCCTCTCCAGCTGCCTAATTGGGCTTGCCCGATCCACTCCCGTCCTGTGCTGGGCCCACCCATCCAAGGCCCTACGCATAGCGGCTTAAGCCCAACCCACACAGGCTTGGAGGCGAAGAAAGGAACGAACGACGAGCCAATCGGACGGCTGCGGTTGGCGGGCGCCTCGAGCGGTGGCCGAATCGCGGCCGCTGCAGGTTCCCGCAACGGACAAGGCCACAAGGGAGAGGGTTTTAACGCAGGGTTTGCTTTGGTTTTCTTTTCCTGCGGCTGCGGGCGGCGACAGGTCAGACCCAGCCGGACGCTTCCCTTCCCTTCCCGAGAGCAGCGAGATCCATCTCGAGCGCGGCGAGAGACGGGGGCGCCATGGCTGGACACGCCGCCCCGGAGGTCCCCAGGAGGTGCCACCACTGCGCCGGCCCCCTCTCCAAGAACATGGTACGGCGATGATCCCGGATTCGTCTTCTCCTCGGACGGGCGCGGGTGCCGCCGCCTCCTTCGTCCCGTGCTGCGTTGATCTGCCGTGCGCTGCTTATCTCTTCCGGGGGTTGGTCCCTGCGTCGTCGTGGGGATTCGTCATGTTCGTGCTCCCGAGTTGGGTCGCGGCGGGGGAGCGGGTTGGATAATGGATCGTGGTGGTGTTCAATTCTTGGCCAGTTTCTCTTTTCTTCCCTTTTGTCGATTTGGCCTAGATCAGGGTGTGGTTCTAGCTGTATGGATGGTTCAGGTTTTGCTAGTACTTGTTAGATATGCTTGTGTAGTTGTGTTTGCTGAAGCAGTTGTGCTGTTCTGAATTTTGGCTCGGGGGATTTACGTCATGTATTGGTCCAACGCAGTGCGATTAATTGTACTGATGCGTGATTTCGGATTGTTTGAAGGAAACAAGAAGCTGGACGGTGCCTCCGTTGGTTCGAGACAGCTTCTCTATGGTGTGTTTCCTCGTCTTCTGCTGCGCTCTACCGCAATATTTTCCAAACTTTAGCTTTTGTTTGTCTAAAGTTTTTGTTTTTCTTCCATGTGTAGTAATTTGTAAATTTTCACTAGTATGTGGGTAAAATTGGTTAGCTTTGTGTTACAACTTATTTCTGATGTTTCATAGATACGGACGTTTATGTAATACTGACCTTGTACTACAAGATCTTTTATAATGTGTCGTGCCTGTTTAGTACTAACAATATATGTATGATCATATTGTAACAGATTGGTTCTGCTATTGGGGGTACTGCAGGCGCATTTTATGGTTTTAACCACGGTATGTTGCTACCTTTTTTGTCCATTGATTAATTGGGTCACCTGTGCACAAGTTGGTGTATTTGTGGGACGAATAATTTATTATGTTTGCCGCAATAGTTTTCTCCACCGTGTTTTTAGTGAATGTAATTAAGTTAGCCGGGAGTCCATATGCAGCAGTCATGTCACCTCGGTTGCATGGTTGTGAGAAATGTTACTGGTTGGCATGATAATACCTGTCATTCATCTTATAGTGAACCTCCATAACATTTTCAAATCTCAGTTCACACATGCATGTAGTTTTTTGCCGTGCCAGTAAAGCTTTGTTTATGTTGTCGTTATCCTTGTATATGAAAACAACACTTTGTACATAGTAGAATGTATGTCATTGTAGAGCTCCTTTATACATGCCTATGCACATGTAGGTTTCTTTTCCCATTTAATAAACGCGATATTTTCTCACTTTCATTTATATCCAGTAGATGTTCTTGCTTGGTATTTGTGTTGACAAATGGATCTGCAATGAAATTGGTTATCTATTTATGCCCTTGGCAACTCTTGATCTACTTATGCTATTATACAATCGATATTATCTTTCCATCAGCATTAATTTTTGAATTTTTTGATGTAGCTATGCCTGTTGTTCGACGTTACATAAAAGGGCCAATGTGGATACATTTTCTTGTTGGTGTAAGTGCAATGGTCTTTTTTCTTTTTTTTTTTCAAATGTTGACATTATCTTGTTGACCCGTTTAAGGTTAACCTTGTTTAGTGTATAGCCACAGTTGCACCCTGAGAGAAGTTTCGAGACAAATTTTGTATACGAATGCTTTGTCTTTTTTTAAGAATAATAATGATAAAAAGATGATATCACGGTGATTTGGTGCAAAGATTGCATAAGGATGCTATTGTTTTAGTAGAACATGAGGATTCTTAAGTCTGACACGCTTTTCCTCCTGCAGGCCCCTCCAGTTATTGTATTCTCTTCTGCGTGTGCTGGATTAGCAGGTGAAGCATTACTCTTCTATATTTTATTTTTTTGCTATTTAGCTATTTTCTGCTTATAATTCTGTTGTTTTAAAAGTCATTTTTTTAAAAAAAATTCTTGATATCAAGGTCATTAGATTAAGTTCCCATTCTATGCATTTTGCTGGACATAGTTACATCCATTTTAATAGTGATGCTATGTACTAGAAGCGTTTCGTTCCTTGGCTCCACTTGACAGTTTATCTAGAAACATTTCCCGTACCCTTTCTATAAAACACACTTTTACATTTCAGGATTCTAAAATTAGTGTCCGTGATGTTACCCCCATAGAACTTCCATCTCATTGCTGCTTTGTGCTTTTTATAAAGCTCCGATAACCATTACTGGCAAAATACCTCGTGGCAAGTTGCATCTACTGCTCTACCATTAGATCAGCGGTGGTGTTTACTCAGACAATTCTTGTGCAATTTTTCGACTTGATCTTGTATAATTTCATCATGTCCCTTTTAAAGTAGTTAGATTTTTTTTGCAATAAAATTAATTTTGGCTAATACTTGTGCACTGGAATAAGCCCCATGATTTTGATCTGGACCTATTTAATAAAATGAAGCGATGATCTGGAACCAATAGGAGGGCACCACAATGCATAGTAGTAGCTACATCTATCTGGCATGCGCATACCTTGCCATGGCTGGCTCTGCTTGGCATGCAGCGGGAGGGCATGCATTCATTGTTGCAAGTTACAACATTTGCTAGTGAGGTGTTCTTTTTACCATGTGAACAAGCCATTATGCAATTTGGGCCTCTGTGCAAGTAGTATAACCTTGTGGAAGCATTGAGAAAGCATGAGTACAATAGAAAACAGGTATACTGTTTTCAATTTTTTTGGAAGTACATAAGAAGTATGATAGGGGTAGAATATTTCGTGTACAGAATATTTCATGTACGATAGTACTAATGCCTCACAATATTTAAAAGTCCCACATCTTGCTTGTAAACCTCTGCTACTTAAAAGGAGTTGGTGAGTGTTTAGTGAAACGTTCACCACCACCACCTCCCACCTCTCCTCTCACATCCCTCTTCCACCCTAAAAAATCTACAAAAAAATCATCTCATAACAAACAAATTAACTAATAAATTTTTTTGCCTCCCACAAATTCCTTTTATATGGGTCCCCGTCATCCCCTCATATCTCTCTACTTTTCAGCCACCCCAAAAAATAAGGCTGCAACAGACGATATCGCTAGGTCATCATGTTCATCACCATCGAGTGAAAGCACCTCTGTTGGCCCCAACATGGGGCCTGTTCTTTGTGGTTGTGGCTGTGGCTTTTGGTTTTTGGCTGAAATTTTTGAATTTTGACTGTTTGCGACAGAGATTATGAAGAGAGAGATACTCGCATGTGATATTGGATAGTACAGATGTTGGGTTTTTAATGTGTACTACAATTAACTTGTAAACCCTGTCTTGAAAAAAATATTCCGTTTGAAAGTTAGTTACTGTAGCAAAAGCTAAAAGTCGGTTTAAAAAGCCGAAAAGAACATGCCTATGGTCCAATTTGGCCGCAAGCGATATGACAATACCGATACCTGACTGAGAACGTGGTGTAAGCAAAGCTTAGCTGCGGAGCCTGACAAGGCACTACGGCGGGGCCGAGAGCGTAGCACAAGCCAAGTCCATCAACATCAGCTTACTGTGTTGGCTCATATGATTTTTTCTTGTAGGAACGCATGGACATTAAACTAGTAGTCTACTAATAAAGCAAGAGAGAGAAACCTAGTCCTGTCCAGTCTAGAGTACCCTTTATAACCCAAAAGTTAAAACTGGGCATCTGCGATATAGCTTTTGGTTTATAAAAAGGGTGGTCCACTGATTGGATTGCATTGGCTCTCTTTTGCTTTATGGGCAGGGCCTTTTTTTAGGAAGATGTGGGGCTTTTTAGCATTGTCAGGCATTAGTATTACAGTGCAATAAATATCTTACTATGTTGTATTTACTTCCAAATTTATTTTTTGAATAGTAGCACTCCTGTTTTGTTCTCTCTTTTAGATGAAAGGTATTCCTATTTTCCCTGTTGATGTTTTCCATCTCTTAAAATTTTCCCCACAAAATCGCTTATGTTCCATTACTTTAGGCGCTTGGCATTCCCAGACAGACTCGAATAGTACTATAGTCATATGTCTATCAGGTAATATTTTTGTTGGGATGTTAGCATTTGAATTACTGGTTTAATTTGAGGATTAATGGGTTCTAATCAGAGCAATTACAGTAATTACTCAGTAATAGCATGTATTGCGCAGTGGTACCGTTCATGTAAACAGGACCATGTGCACTGTAGCACTGCAGCAGATAGGATTAAGGGCATGTTTGGTTGATGGCCCTAAGTTACCTTACTAAAATTTGGTAATGCCAACAACATTTGGTTAGTGTTTAGTTCTGTTTCAAATTTTAGCATTAACCTAAAGATTTTGGTAAATGCCAGTTTTGCCAAACTGTTTTTCACGCAACTTGAGGGCGGTAGAATAGTCTGCCAAAATTTTAGTAGTGCAGTTGCAACTTGTTTGCTGATGTGGCAGGTGGTAGTTGGTTGCATTAAATGATTTAGTTTTTTATTTACAAGCTTCAAATGGCCATAGTTTCTAAATCGTGTATCCGATTTGTGATCCATTTGGACCGTTGTATTCTTTGTGATTTAGTCAACAAAACAAGACCCATATTAGCTATATTGTGGGGTAAAAAAAAAGATGCCATGTTGGGCCCATGTGCCATACTGGTCATTTGAACCAAAATATTTTGTATTGTGATTTAGTTTGTTTTGTTGATTAAATCCCAAGGAATACAACAGTTCAAAGCAGATCATAAATAGGATACACATGTTTAGAAAACATGGTCATTCGAAGCTTGTTAATCAAAAAATTAAAGCATTTAATGCAGCCAATCACCACCACATCAGCAAGCCAAGCTGCAGCTGAGCTACCAAAATTTTGGCGGACGATTCTGCCACCCTCAAGTTGCCTAGAAAACGACTTCACAACTGGGGTTTACCAAAATTTTCAAGGCAACGCTAAAATTTGGAACTGAACCAAACACTAGCTAAATCTTGAGGGCATTACCAAATTTTGGTAAGGTAAAGTGGAGCCATGAACCAAATATGCCCTTAGTTTTTTTGCCGCTGCTCTTTAGATAATCGTTTTAGGGATGAGTTGCTTTTTGAGTGTTTGGTCAATATCTGTTTTTATCTTTAGATTAATTGTTAGGGGCTCTGCTCTATATGATTCCGGCCCTCCGCTGTGTAGCAATTCGTATATTATGGCAAGTGTTTGGTTTGTACCATGTCATTGCTATCACTCGTTTTTTTATACATTTGATGAACTAAGCTTCTAATTTTATCTGTAGGTGGTACAATACCAGCCCTTGCACAACTGGCTTCATCATCCTATCATGCAGCCATGTCATCGTCGTCATTTGCTCGCTCTGCTTCTCACGATGACATGCACAAAAGCAGAAGCTCCTCGCCATTGTAACATGCTGGCGCAACAGATCCTTCACAGAATTGTCTGCCTTAACAAACTATCCTGACTATGCAAGACCACCGCTCTGCAAAATGTGTATGTGGTCCCGCTTTCCACCTGATTACGAGGGATGCTTTTGTAAATGGTAAAAATTTTCCTGTGGAATGATGTCATATATGTTTTATTCTCAGTTTTTGGTATTTATCTCTATGCATAGGTTGTGCCCGCCACCGATTCATGTATCTATCCAGGGTTATTTTTGTGATACAATAAGTCCTGGAGTGTTGTGACCAACTTAAAATCACCAGTTCTTCTTGTCTTTTCTGATATGCATACATACTTTTGCTCTACGCTTGTGTGGCTTCATTCAGCTTTGACAGGACAAAAGATTGTTAAGCCAAGATGTTTATAGATCGTGATTTGACCGCATAGATCGTGATTTGACAGTGCAGAAGATTTCTCAGAATGTAGTGGGACTATTTGGTGTTTGTCCTCAAATTGGAATTACTGTAAGCACGCCTCTGTTTACTTCAAACAAACAATGCAGTGAGCTCCGTCTTGAGGGATGCCTAGGTGGATAACGTGTGAGTTGTCAGAGCTTTGGTTTGTCGTAGTGTTGGAACCATTGCAAGTCTTAAGAAGATGCTGGAAAGGAGGAAGGTAACACTGACCGCTGTGCCTTCAGCATTATGTTCTTATAGAACTGGCCTGTTCAGACGCCATGAGTGATCTGATGCCCAATCCTAGCCGTTTCTGGAGCATACAATGTATGCTGCTACGTACTTGTATCGTGCATTGAGCTGCAGCGCTTCGTTTTTGGATGGCATGGAACTCTTGTCATTCATGTGAAATCGCACTTGATCACGCAGTGCAGGCAGCGGTGAGCGGCCTCAGCTTAAATCCTTATGGAGTGGTCGGCTACTTGTTTCCGTGTGACGTGCCTCTTCGGTAGCCTTGCAATATATACACGTTCAGGCCCTACCGTCCTGGGTCTGCGGCCCGTTCATGAATTTTTGTTAGATATGGTATTGTGTAAATCCGTATTTACAAAAATATCAGTATACGTAAGGTATTGATAAAAATAGTGTTTTTGCTGTCCGACCACCGGACGGCAACGCCGTGGAGGCAACACATGCTTTCTGCCGTCCCGGCCACCGGACGGTAGGTGGCATGTTGTCCCAACTTGAAGCAATTCCTCAGGTTGTGCGTTGAAGCAATTGCCTGCCACGCGTCGTGTCGACCATAGCTCGATCCCCTCCCACACAGAGATGGTCTAGCATGCGAGGACTCGGTTATCGCCCGCCCCCCCGCGCAAAACTGACGTGTGCCACGTGTCAGCTCGTGCGTTGTGACCATTGTATGCGTTAAAATGCTCCCACAAAGGCCTTTCATTGGCACCGGACAAGAGCCAGCCAGTGGAGAACTTGCATTAGCTTTGTATGGGGAACCTGCAAATATATGGTCAGAAAGTTTCAAGTTACCATAAATGATCGACATGATGATCCACCGAAGGCCATGGAGACTCAAATGGATCAGGGTCGACAGCAGTGTTCGTGATGTCATTGCCAATGTTGTCACCGCCTTCAGCAAGAGTATTAATAGGAAATGGTGCACCACCCCTGCAGCAGTTGAACAATAGGTTCCCTACAAACAAACGAGGCAAACTCGAGGATGTTGAGTTTCTCTGCAATGGACTGTAGCAATGAAATCAGCAACGTGCGGAGCGGGAACCTGGTAAGCATCTTGCACATCCCATTGTCGTCGGCGTGGAAGGCCATGTGGTACGTGTGGACGACACCCTTGACGTTGCTCGACAGCCATTGGAGCTCCTCCACCTAGGCCCTCGCCCGCGCGCCTGTCGCACACACATTATCCAGGAAAGCATGCATGCTCCTAGTTTGGCTATTAGGAACGCCACCTCCCTCGGTCACGCAGTTTATTTATATGCGCCTCTAGTAACTTAACCCTTGGCGACTGGAACTGTAATCGCCAAACCGATGAACGACTGGAAGCAGTCGGCTGACAGTTCGGTGATTGCAATTATTTCGCCAAACGACCAGCGGATTGCTTGCGTGTCGCGCGATCGTTGTCGCGCAACCGTTGGACGATAGGTTCCAGTCGCCTAACGGTCCGACGACTGAAGCCCATTTTGGAAAAAATATTCGTACGTGTATATTTCTGTTATTTTAAATAAAATATAGATTATTTATAAAAAAAATTCATCAATCGAGAGCTATCATCGCCCGTGCCCGCGGCTCGCATCACATGCCGTCGCGCTCCGCTGCCGCGCACGCGAACCACGCAACAATTTTAAACGGGAGAATTCGCGCGACATCCCCGTCCAACAGCTGTCCCTTGGCTCTACCCGCGCTCGTGCCCCTACAAATCCTCCTCTCTATCCATCCTCTCTCTCCTCATACACACTCACTCACACTGCAGAGAAGAGAGAGGGAGAGAGAGAAATCTTATCTTTCCTACCTGGACATATACAGAATTGCGCCGATGTCGGCGCACGCGTCGCAGCCAGTCTTCCTCTCGTGCTCCGGCGGCAGCACCGGCCGCCAGCACCTACAGCGGCTGCAGCCGTGCGGGACAGCGGCCGGGCGGCGCTCGGGCGGCGCCGAGCTCGACATCTTCACGGCGGAGCGCTACTTCAACGCGGCGGACGTCGTCAAGTGCAGCGACGCAGCCGCCGCCCCCGCCGCGCTCCCCGGGGACGAGCCGCTGCAGCTGGCCGTGGACGCGGCTAGCCAGAGTGGCCGCACAGCTGTGTCGACGGAGGCGAGCTGGAACAGCCGCTCCGGGCTGCTCTCCTGCAACGGCCAGTCCGCAGTGGTGGGTAGGCTCAAGGGATATGGTGGCAATGTCGTCTCCACGGCGAGCGATCAGTATCGCCGCGGCGGCAAGAAGCCTGGCTCCGGCCAGTGGTGCGGGCTGTTCGGCAGGGGCTGCCCCTGCGCCGGCAGGAAGGCGGTCACCGTCGATGTCGCCTCCGAGCCGAGGATCTCGACGATTCCGAGGGTCCACGCGAGGTTCGACGCCAGCTCTGCCACGGAGGAGAGCACGATTTTTAAGGCGAAAGAGCTGCCCCCTTCGACTGCAAGCGACGAGCCCGCCAAGATGAAGATCACACCGGGGAGCTGCGCGTTTCCTCTTCCCGCCAACAACAACAGCTTCGCGGTTGCGCCAAACAAGGGCGGCGGAGCGTCGTTCGCCGCCTTCCCGCCGGACATTGGCCGCCGCGTCGTCAGCTCGGGCAGGTCCACGTTCCCGGTGCTCGGCCCGGCGAAGGTCGTGATCAGCACCGCGGTCGACGATCCGCCGCGCGAGTCGCTGGAGGTGTTCCGCCCCATCGACGAGGACTCGGTGGTGCTCGCGGACCAGCCGCCCGCCATGTCGGTTGTGGCCCGCGGCGGCCTCACTACCGGCTTCGCGCGCGCGCCTGCGGCCGCGATGGACGAGGACGCGATGAGCGACACGAGCTCGGACCTATTCGACCTCGAGAGCTTCGCCGCGTCGTCATCGTACCCGACCACGTACCGCGGGCGCAGCAGCCGGCGTAACTCGGGTGAGGACGACCTGGCTTACGCCGCCGCCGAGCCAGCGCTGAGCGAGTGCATGTACCCGCCGAGCGAGGCGAGCGTGGTGTGGAGCGTGGCCACGGCCGAGGGCGGCGCCTTCGACGCGGCCAGTCTGGCCAACTTCTCCAGCGCGGCGTCCGCGTGCTGCGCCGACGAGTTCCGCTTCACTTCCGCAATGTCCCGCAGCGCCGGCCGCAAGAAAGGCGGCGGCGGGTTCTTGAACAGCTGCCGGGGCGAGAAGGCGGTCAGCGTCGGACCAAGCCCGGTACGGGTGGTCTGGCCGCCGGCTGACCCGGACGCGGCCGCGGCCGCCGTCAAGACGGGCGGCCATGCGATGGGGCTCGGAAGCGGCGGCAAGGCACGGTACCACACCGGCCGCGTCCACATGCCGGTGCGGACGTGATGACTCGCTGGCCGGTGGCGGCTACACGCAAATACAATACACAAGTCCTTTTGTCACGTACAAGGTGTTTAACTTGGCACGCTTTGCATGCGTTTACGAGGTTGTATGTAATTTGTCGGAGGGAGTTTAAGTTTTTAGGATGTATTTTTAATAATTATATCTATAAATATGAGATATATTTTATATTTCTATGTAAAATTAATGACATATTTTCTCTGTACCTCTAATAAATATCTAGTTTTACTTTATATTTAATATATACATGTATTGAATATAGTATTTACAGATAATAATTATGAATAATCTAGTTATTTTTAATATATTTTTGATCTAATGTTAAAAAGTATGTTTTATAAATTTGGATAGGAGAGTATCTTGAAGTTTTTAGTGTACGGCTTTGTGATTAAAATGTGCTGCTGAAATAAGTGGAAGCTTCTGCCCCATGTTGTATACTGCTACGCGTACGAGATCATTGGTAAACGTTCCGTAACAAAATGTCACTTCCATTTAAAACACTTGAATTTTTTTTTTCAGATTTCCACAGAAATTAAACTGCTTCGTAAGAAATTGCTGCGTTCCAAACCTGACCGGCGGCCCTGCTCAAAATGGCTTATTTTGAATGACTTTTAGCTTAAAATTACTATAGTTGACTGAAAAAATACTATAGCTGATGATGACTTATTTAACGTAATTAAATTTAAAAAATAGAAAAAATAGGTTACCTCGTCACGGACAGTACAAATAAATACAGAAAAAATAGAACCGATAAAAAGCTTAAAAAACTAAAAAACAAAAAAAATATTAAATAATAAAAAAATAAATCAGAAACCACAAACCCAATTCAAAAGCGGTGCATAACCTTGCTGATACACGTGATAACTCGAGTGACAACTTGCAGCCAATTTTAACCGAGTGATTGTGATGGGATGCCTCAATGCTCATGTTGAGTATGGAGGCGAGCTCACTAGCCATCCACCTACTACTAGCTGCTGCTAACTCATGCGATGGTACATTCGGGCTTGAACCTTTTTCCTCACATCTTTTATAGCTTTAAGATTCTATTTTTAATTTTTTCTATAATAATTGACTTTTAAACAAATATCTTTTTAAAATAGGATCTACTAGTTAATTATAGTATATGTTGTATTGACTTCGTTTATTTTGGCAAAAATCATACATCAATTTCTGTAACTCTGTAATCTCTCGCACAAACAGACTAAAAACCACAAGTCATAGCTATAAGCCATAAACCTCAGCTAAAAAGAGCATACCCGTCATGTCCAGTTAGACCCTTTGTATTGTGTTTTGTTTCTTACTTTTTTTTAAAAAAAAGTCAGACGAAAGCTTTTTTAAAATGACTTTTTCACTTTTTTTATTTCTGTCTTACTCAAAGATAAGACAGAGGGTATAGATATATCATACACAAACAACAACTATCAACAAAAACTAATATTAGCACAAATGCTCCTTATCCATCCTATCCACTATGAGACTATGCGTGTACGTGATGCGCACGACACTGCGAGTGTGACGCTTGGCGCTATTAGCTGTTAGGAGGCAATGGAATCCGTTCCTGTCGTGCGCAACGAGCAGGGAGCGCACGGCCTGCCGGTTCAATTTCCCAACCCGACGACGTATGGGCTAAGGCTGCCTTTTGTGTTGTCTCCCTAGGCTGGGACCATGGACCAACTTGCACTCTTCGCGTCTCAACAGGTTTTTCCTTTTGAAAATTTGGCGGCTAGGAGCTCTGATTTGCATTGTCACTGGTAGAGATGCAAACAGATCGAATTCGGATGGATATTTTTGTTACCATATCCTAATCTATATTTTTTCTCCGAATTCGGTACCAATCGGATTTGGTACAAATCGGATTCGGTGCCGGATCGATCGGGATTAACCCGAGCCGTTTGCACCCCTACTTGTTTGTAAGGAATACATGCAGTACAACAAATGTAGTAGGAGGACGTACTGTCAAGAACTTGATGTTACTACTTAATAGCTAATGTGGAAGATTTTATTTTACCATTGCAAAAGAAAATGAAACGTCAAATAGTAGCACTAACACGAAATCAAACTTGAAGACGATCGGATTCGGACGGATATTGTGTTACCATATCCCAACCCGTATTTTTCTTGGATTCGGTGCATCAATCGGATTAGGTATTAATTGGATTCGGTGCCGGATCGGTCGGGATTAACCCGATCCGTTTGCACCCCTAGTCACTAGGGAAGATAGCAACGATTCTTTCTAATTTGTAATTTATGATTTTTTTCTAAACAAATAAATATAATAACATTGTTGCTCTTTTTGAAGTGAGTTATTGGTATTCGATTCATTCGTATAAACGTTTATGTTAAAATTAAAAACTATTAATTATAACTATAAACTATTAGCTGTAGTCGAAAAAAATTCAACTGAGCCTTGTACCCTAGCAGGCCAGGGCCCCTAGGAGCGCTCCTAGCCAGCTGACTGGTCAATTCTCCCAACAAATGAGCAATGTTAACATCAACGCTTAATCTTGCCTGCTTAAATTCCTCTAGACGTTTATGTTAAATGAAAGACCCCAAAATTTCAAACCAAATTTTTCCTGGATTTTTCCTGAATTTTTGGTGAATTTTTGAAAACTTTCCCAATTTGGAAAGCCCTCCCCGCCGCCGCTTTCCTCTTTCGGCCGGGCGCCATCCTCTCTCGCTGGCGCCCCTTTCTTTTCCGCCTTCTCCTTTCCGGGCCTCCTCTTCCTCCTTTCTCCGCGCCCGCCCTTTCCGCCTTCTCCTGGACGCCCGCCCTTCCCTCTCACTGGCGCCTTTTCCTCCCGCCTTCTCCACACACTGGCTGGCGCTGGCGCCATGTCCAGACTGCCTCTGCGCCTGGCCCGGACAGCCTCGCGGCCGCCCCGGTCAGGCCGACCCCGTGCCACGCGCCACCACCTCCTCTCCTCGGCCCCCTTTGCCGCCCCCTCTCCCCCTCTCCCGGAGCGCCTCGCCCATGCCGCCACCCGCCTCCCACCGCTGTACCCCTCGCTTCACTCCCTGCAGCCGGACGCCACCCATTGCGCTGGAGGAGACACTCCACCAGCCCCGTCCCTCCTGTTGACTTCCTCCACGCCCGAGGCTTCTCCCCACGGCCCTCCTCCGCCGGCATAAAACCCCTTCCGGCTCCCGCCTCCCTTGGCTTCGAGCCACCACCCTCCCATTCTCCCCACCACTCCCGGAACCTCTCGAGTAGCCGATCAAGCCGATCGCCTCCCTCGCCGCCGCCGCCTCTCCCTGCCTGGGCGACGCCTGTGAGTCGTTTCTCCCTTTCCTCCTCACTCTCGATTCCTTTGCCGAAGCACCTCTACCTCTACTAATCACTTTGGTGCTTGCCCCGGACAGTGTTTGCAGGGGCGCCGCCGTCAAGCTCCTCTCCCATTGCCGCACCTCTCCCGTGGCCGGCTCGCTCAAGCTCCCTGCTGCTCTCCGCCGCCAATGTGAGCCTCTGGGTCCCCTCGCAGTGTAGTCGCCCGATTGAACTCCTCGCCCGGTGACCCTCTCCGCCACCAAACACCCGAGACACCCTTTTCCTCCCCGCCTTCTCCGTTGATTCTCCCGTCTCTAAGCCCCAAAATGGGTTCCCATGGCGAACCCTACCCGAGATGCCCTCCCGCCGCCGCCGAGCCCCTTAGCGCCCGATCGCCGCCGCCGTAGCCACCGCCGGAGGGCATTATGTGGCCGGAGGAGGAAGACGACTCCTCCCCGCGACGTGGCCTTCCTCCTCCGCCCATCGCCGCCTCCTTTGATCTCGGCCGCCATCCGCGCATCGCCGCCCGCCCGCCTCTGTTCACCGTCCGATCTCACTTAAACCAACCCATCCGAGCCGCCCGCCCCGCATCTATCGCAGCCGCCCACCGCCACGCGTTACCATCGGCCGGGCGAGGCGCTACAGGGCTGGCTGGCCTTGCCTTCTACATGTGGCGTCTTGGTCTTGGTCAAGATCAGTAGCCATGGGTGGCCAAGATCGTTCACCGATTTTCCAGGGTTTATTCTTTTCCAAAAATCCAGAAAACCCAAATAAATCCTAGAAAATCACAGAAAATCCCAAAAATTCCCAAATTTCACCACTTTGCTCCTTTCATTATCCTGAACCCAGTGGTGAACTCCAATTTCTGAAATTCTTCTCCAGCAAAATCTAAAAATTCAAAGAACCCTTTCATTTGATATTTTATGCAATTTTATTTCTTTTAATTGTTTTATAGTTTATTTTCCTTGCTTGATTATTCTCAAGTTAGGACTTATTTATTTTATGTGTTTGCGCTAGTTTCGAGATCCCTAAGCTCAAGTGCAATCTCAGGATCCAGGAGCGTCGACGTTCGAGCTTGCCGAGATCGTTCCAATTCACGGCAAGTCGCAAATCCTTTGATCATATTGTACCCTATGATGTTTACTTGTGTTATTACATTATTTGCATTATACTAGTTGCGAAATGCTAGTTTAAAATAAAATAAAAATGTTTAGAATGACATGTGATATAGATACGTCCTACCACCGAAAATGCCCGATTCACTTTGTAGCCATGCCTTGTAACCCTAGAAATAATTATCTGTTAACCTAGATCACTATAGGTTATTACTATCATGCAAAGTCTTTTCGATAAGGTTGTGGTCATGGTCGTTAGACTTGAAAACCCGTCCCTAGGGTGGGGTGGTATGGGACACCGTATCCTAGGGCGGAGAGTGTCGGTGTGCAAGGAAGGGTAAGAGCGTTGTGGGAAACCATGGTCGGTCTTCGCCCACCGTTTACCCTAGGTTGTGGTCGCGGACCTGGAGAGGTTGCGGGCCATGTGAAAATATAAGGACTGAAACCCTTATGCTGAGCAACTGTCATAGCGACCGCTCAACCACAGGAGTTGACTCGTCAACACTGGTTTAGTAGCTGCTCAACTCGATTGAAACTCTACAGCGCTGAGAAGTCCGGAGGTGT
Organism: Bonia amplexicaulis; assembly: GCA_036346245.1. Taxonomy (NCBI): domain Eukaryota; kingdom Viridiplantae; phylum Streptophyta; class Magnoliopsida; order Poales; family Poaceae; genus Bonia; species Bonia amplexicaulis. The sequence continues at coordinate 33,802,898 of CM070736.1, read as the reverse complement.
GGAAGTGGATTAGGTATGCCGCGTGCGGATACCTAATAACGGTAGGGTTCACTCGGCGGACGGAGTTTCCATGTGCCGCACCGAGTGAATTCTCTGGGTAGAGCCTATATAAAGATTTGAGCAAAGGAACGACCGGCTTTCTTAACTCGTCGCGGGAGTTAAGAGATCGTGGGTAAAGTTGAGCAAACTCGCAGAGTCAAATGAATGGTATTCGGATCGCCGTGCTCCGGCTAATGGAGTCATGCCACTTGGTGATTCCATCAAGAAAGCTTAAGTAGTTTTCAATATTTTAATCGGTTAGGTGGATAATTAACTCTTCATGAAAACCCCTGATTAAGGAGTAGTTTTGTTGGCAAGTTTTACAAAAGAGTTTACAAATAAACCGCATCCACTCAAGGTTAATAAACCAAGTATACTCCATTCCTTTGTTGATCCGTGCATATAGTAAAGTAGGGTTCCTTTGCGGTTTCTTGGTGGTTGTTGGCTCACGGCTTGCTAAATAAATTCTTTAGAAGATCAAGACGAAGGTGAAGGTCTCCCGCTGAGGAAGCCCCGAGGGTCTCTTCTTCGACGAGGATCCGTGGTCGAGGTCTTCGCGCGCTCAAGCGGATCTTGGAGCTTTTGTAATGTAATTATACTTTGGGCTTGCACGCCCCATTGTTAAACTCGGATGTTAATCCATATGTCAAATATATCTTGGTCTTTCGTTGTAAGCATGCAATGGTATATCTTCGCGACACTCCCTAACTGCTCATGCGTGAATAGTTGTGGAATGTCGTGTCCTGACGCCCTCGGAAGCAGGCGTTATAAGAAGTGGTATCGAGCGGGCTCTTTGACCGTAGGATAAGACCTAAGGCAGCCTAGGAAGCGATTGTATCGCAAAACCTAATTTAAAGGCATAAAAGGGTTTATGAAAATATAAGTATCACTGTCTTTACCTCTTATTGCTACCTTATCTGTCTTAGTTTACTTTTGCTTAAGTTTTTGATTTATGCAAATGTTTACTGCTTCACTTATCTAACTTCAAAATTTCTGTTTCCGGCAGATGGTGCACCACATCTTTTCCCGCCCCGACCGTATGGACGGTTGGGCCCTGCAAGTGTGGGAGATGCGGAAGCATCTTGAGCGAGAGGCAACCATGCCCAGTGTTCCATGTGTGGGACAGTTTCGCCAGACCGATTCTACGAGTACGAGGCTTGGGTGGTTCTTGATCCGTTATCGTCCGCCCGGACAGAAGCGGAGGTTCACCGCCTGCCGAGTGAGCGCCGAGGATCTTGCTCGGGATGTGGCTCAAGGCCGCACTCTATCTCGTGGACTACTACCACCGTGAGCTAGCAGAGACACCTTTGACTCGGTGCCGCGTCCGCACTTTGGGGACTTTTTAGTCCCAAGGTTCGGTGAGGATGACGATCCCCGACTGGCGGGCATCGCCACCCTTATGACGCTGCAGTCGTCCGCCACGACGGAGCGATGGAGAGGCCGAGTTCTACTGAGGTAGCTTTGGGACGCCTGTGAGGAGGTTCGGCGCCCGGAGTCCCTTCTTCGCTTTGAGGCCCGGGAGGCGCAGAGGTCTCAGATAGTGAGTCGCCCGCCGTCCATTCCTCCCGTGCTTCGCAGCGGTCTAGGCCCAGCGCCGGATGATCTGCGCGCAGATCTGCGTCTCGGTTCCGCCTGCAGCCCCGCTTGGCCCTCCCGCTTGAGGATATGGAGGAGTAGACGACCGCTAGCGAGCCCGACCTTTTGTTTAGTAGCAAGATTTTGTATTGTAATGCAAGTGTAACCATGAACCCTAAGTGGTCGTGTACCACCGCATATTGTAAAATTATGTTCATTAATCTTTATGTTGTTTGCTTAACTATCAAGATTTGCCTGCGTGTTCAAAGCTTTCTCCGTCCCCTTCGCTCTTGTTCTTACCTTTTTCGTCCTATACTTACCTTGAAAAATTCGAAATCTTACTTATCTACTCTTGGTTGCCAAGATCGCGCAAAGCTAATTCCCATCCCCAATTGGCGATGGATCCAAGACAACAGACGGACAGACCGCAAGGTGGTGCACCGCCACGATCAAGCGACGCTAGCCAGCATAATAACAATGTTAGAGCAAAACCGCCAGCAAGGAGAACAGAACATCCTGCGAGTGCTTGATCAGCAAGCCCGTATGCTTGAGCAGATAGCAGCTAGATCTCCAGGCCTTCAGGGTGGAGGCAATATCCCTCGGGATGGTGCACCAGTTTCCACCCGATGGGCGACTTTCGAAACCCGTCCGCCGACCTTTACCACCTCGCCCGACCCCTTAGTGGCCGAGGACTGGCTGGTGGACGTGGAAAGGAAGCTTCAGACCGTACAGTGCGACGACAAAGAGAAGGTGCTTTATGCATCCCATCGCTTGCGGTGTCACGCAACATGGTGGATCAACTACCGCGTACTCCAGAGACCGAGAGATTGATTGGGAAGAATTCTCCAAGGCTTTCCGCAAAGCCCATATTCCTGATGGCATTATGGAGGCGAAGCGCCGAGAATTTTTGGCACTCAAGCAAGGAGGTCGCACAATTATGGAATACCTACACCAGTTCAACCATCTTTCCCGATTCGCCCCAGAAGATGTGGATAAAGAAGAGAAGAAATGAGCGATTCGTGGTCGGATCGCATGGCCCCCGAAATTCCACATTTCGACTATCAAATTCCAAGACACGAATGACATGGTGGATAGCCTCATCACCTCCAAGAAGCCCGTAGTGAGATGGAGGATTACAAAAGCGTAGCAACGCACAAATCACGATCCTCCTCCCACCGAGCCGCCAAGCAAGACTATGGGGTCGTCGTCTTTTCGATCCCAACCTCCTCGGCAGATGTGATGTTTGCCAAGAGTCACCAGATGCCCCAAGAATACAACTCCCTTCACCTTTGGCAATCAGATGCCCCACTTGTGGAGGAAACCACCTCGCAAGCAGCTGTCCTCGCAGATCCAATGCTTGTTTCCACTGTGGCGAAATAGGGCACTACAGAGATCAGTGTCCCAGAAAGAACTTGCCCTCCGATGCTGCAAAGCTTCAAGTACGTAATCAACAACAGGAGTCAAAATCACAAGGTGCCCCAAGACCCCAAGGAGGGTACCTCCAGATCAGGTAGCTTGACCGCATCACCGCGGAACGGCGAATTTCACCTCTGCAGGCAGAGGCAGAGGCCGTGCCAGGCCTACATTTTATGCAAGGGTGAATCACGATCGTGAGAAGATGCAGTGGAGCGGCGATATTATTGCTTGTGATGTTCCCAATCAACTCCATACCGCATTGATTTTATTTGACCTCGAGCAACACATTCATTTATCTCAAGAGTTTTGTCTGAAAAATCAGTTACCCTCAGTTTCTTTGCCAAGACCTTATGTGGTTGAAACCCCTGGGGTTAGAATGGAGTCCCACGGTGGGTGTGCTGGACTCAGTATAAACATCCAAGGGGTAGAATTTAAGGCAGATTTGCTGCAATTAGATATGTCAGGATTAGATGCCATTTTGGGCATGAACTGGCTAGCTAAGAACAAAGGCAAGGTAGACTGTGAGGACAAGACAATATCTTTGGTCAATCCTGAGGATCAGAAAGTAATGATAAAAACAGACCGAGAAGTACTGAAAAGTGCAAGAAAACGCATGATCAACATGTTGGCAGTCACCCCTGAGCAAGTGACGGTAGTACAAGACTATCCGGATGTGTTTCCAGAGGAATTGCCAGTGCACTTCGACAGTGTGTAGAGCTTGCTATAGAATTGGTTCCAGGCACAAAACCAATCGCCAAGCATCAATACCGGATGTCAGCCAGTGAGCTAAAAGAACTCAAGAAACAGCTAGATGACTTGCAAGAGAAAGAATTCATAAGACCAAGCGTTTCGCCTTGGTCGGCCCATTCTATTTGTGAAAAAGAAGAATGGAGAATTAAGAATGTGTAGATTACAGAGGTTTGAATGCTGTCACCATCAAGAACAAGTACCCACTGCCCAGAATTGATGATTTGTTCGATCAACTCAAGGGTGCCAAAATATTCTCCAAGATCGACTTGCGCCGTGTTATCATCAACTCAAGATTCGAGAGCAAGATCGAGAGAAAACAAAGATTCATCACCCGATATGGACTATACGAGTTCACGGTCGTGCCCTTTGGTTTAACCAATGCACCGGCTTATTTCATGAATCTTATGAATCTGGTGCATATGGACCAATTGGACCGATTCGTGATAGTCTTTATCGATGATATTCTGATATATTCAAAAAGTGAAGAAGAGCACCAAGAGCATTTGCACATGGCATTGACCAGACTGAGAGAGCATCAGTTGTACGCCAAGTTTGACAAATGCAGTTTCTGGCTAAAAGAAGTCGCTTTCTTGGGTCATATTATATCAAAAGATGGTGTCAAAGTTGATCCGTAAAAGATTGTCATGATTATGGAATGGCAATGACCCAAGACGAAGGATGTAAATAAGGAGTTTCCTTGGATTGGCGGGTTATTATCGCCGATTCATAGAAGGATTCTCAAAGATCTCCCGTCCACTTACTCAATTGCTGAAGAAAGACAAACCTTTCCTGTGAACAGATGCATGCGAAGAGAACTTTCAGTTGCTAAAGACCAAGCTAACAACGACACCAGTGCTGATTTTGCCAAACTCAGAGAAAGAATTCCAAGTCTATTGTGATGCCTCAAAACAGGGTTTGGGATGCGTGCTCATGCAAGACAGAAAAGTGGTCGCTTATGCCTCAAGACAGTTGAAGCCACACGAAGAAAATTATCCCACACACGATTTAGAGCTAGCAGCCGTGGTGCATGCCCTCAAAATTTGGAGGCACTACCTGCTAGGAAATCGTTGTGAGATATTCTCAGATCACAAGAGCTTGAAGTACCTCTTCACACAGCCAGAGTTGAATATGAGACAACGAAGATGGCTAGAACTGATCAAAGATTATGATGTTGATCTTCAATATCATCCCGGCAAGGCCAATGTGGTTGCCGATGCCCTCAGTCGAAAAGTTCGACAAGGCAGACCTAACACCGCAGAATATCCGCTAGAGTTGCAAAGGGATATACTGCGATTGAATTTAGTGATCACCGAACAAGGCAGTATGGCAGCCTTGGAACTTCAAACCAAGGTCGCGGATCGATTAAGGCAGCCCAAGATGAAGATGAAGAGATTCAAAAACTGAAAAAGAGAGCCCAAGAAGAAGATTCATCAGAGTATGCAATAGACGAACAAGGGATCCTTACTTTCCGTGGTCGCTATTGCATACCCAACAAAAAGGAGTTGAGAGAATTGATTCTGTCCGAAGCTCATTCTTCTCAATTCTCGATCCATCCCGGAGGCACAAAGATGTATCAAGACTTGAAGAAAAAGTATTGGTGGAACCAAATGAAGAAAGAAGTGGCAGAATATGTAGCCAGATGCGATGTCTGCCAGCAGATCAAGATCGACCACCAAAAACCATCAGATTGCTACTGACCTCACCGATTCCCGAATGGAAATGGGATAGTATCGGCATGGACTTCATCACTGGACTTCCCAAAACTCGTGAAGGATATGACGCTATCTGGGTCATAGTCGATAGACTGACCAAGGTGGCTCACTTCCTCCCGATCAAACAAACCTATGGGAAGGATAAACTTGCCGAACTGTATTTGACACGAATTGTGACACTTCATGGAGTACCCAAGAAGATTGTGTCAGATAGAGGAGCCCAATTCACATCCAAGTTCTGGGAAAAATTGCACGAAGCAATGGGCACCGATCTCAATTTCACCAAAGATATCACCCGCAGATGGATGGGCGATGTAAAGAACAAATCGATTTTAGAGGATATGTTGAGAGCTTGCGCTATTGTGTACGGAGCAAGATGGAATACTTGCTCGCCTTTTGCTCAATTCTCCTACAACAATAGCTACCAAGCTAGCATTCAGATGGCCCCATTTGAAGCACTTTATGGCAGAAAATGTAGAACCCCTCTGAATTGGACAGAGACAGGAGAGCGACAACTTATTGGTCCTCAGATTGTCCAAGACGCAGAAGAACATGTTAGAATCATCAGAGACAGACTGAAGATGGCACAAGACCGACAGAAGAGCTATGCAGACAACCGCAGAAAGGATTTGAGCTTTGAAGTGGGAGATTTCATCTACGTCAAAGTCACTCCATTCAAAATAGTTAAGAGATTTCAAGTCAAAGGCAAATTGGCTCCAGATATGTGGGACCGTTTCAAATTATCGGAAGAGTTGGGAAGTAGCTTATCAAGTGCGCTTCGCCCAACTTGTCAAGAATGCACAATGTGTTCCACGTATCTCAGCTTCGAAAGTGTCTGCGACAACCAACAGATGAAGTGCCATTATCAGACATTGAATTGCAGGATGACTACTCATATGCTGAAGAACCTTTGCAAATACTTGAAACGTCAGAAAGGCAGCTCAGAAACAGGAACGTCAGGTTTTGCAGAGTGCAGTGGAGGAATCACACGCCAGACGAGGCCACTTGGGAAAGAGAATCGGATTTGCAGCGGGATTTTCCCAACTTACTCCCTGGACCAAGTTAATCTCGGGGTCGAGATTCTTTTAAGGGGTAGGTTGAAAGACCCCAAAATTTCAAACCAAATTTTTCTGGATTTTTCCTGAATTTTGGTGAATTTTGAAAACTTTCTCAATTTGAAAGCCCTCCCGCCGCTTTCCTTTCTACGGGCGCCATCCTCTCTCTGGCGCCTTTCTTTTCCGCCTTCTCCTTTCGGCGCCTCCTCTTCCTCCCTTTCTGGCGCGCCCGCCGCCTTCCTTCCTCGCGGACGCCCGCCTTCCCTCTCTCCTGGCGCCTTTCCTCCTCGCTTCTCCCCACACAGCACAGGCTGGCGCCATGGTCCGCACCGCCTCTGCGCCCGGCCTCGGACACCTCGCGCGCCGCCGCCCCGGTCCGGCCGACACCCCGTGCCACGCCACCACCTCCTCTCCTCGGCCCGCCCCGCCGCCCCTCTTTCCCTTCTCCCGCGGAGCGCCTCGCCCATACCGCCACCCGCTCCCACCGCCGCACCCCTCGCCTTCACTCCCCGCAGTCGGACGCCACCCATTGCGCGGAGGAGACACTCCACCGCCTCCGCCCCTCCTGTTGACTTCCTCCACGCCCGAGGCTTCTCCCCACGGCCCTCCCTCCGCCGGCATAAAACCCTTCCGGCTCCCGCTCTCCCCTTGGCTTTCTGAGCTTCACCACCCCTCCCATTCTCCCCCCACCACTCCCGGAACCTCTCGAGTAGCCGATCGAAGCCGCATCGCCTCCCTCGCCGCCGCCTCTCTCTCGCCGGCGACGCCTGTGAGTCGCTTTCTCCCTTTCCTCCCTCACTTCTCGATTCCTTTGCCAAGCACCTCTACCTCTACTAATCACTTTGGTGCTTGCCCGGACTGTGTTTGCCCGAGGAGCCGCCGTCAAGCTCCTCTCCTACTGTCGCACCTCTCCCGTGGCCGCTCGCTCAAGCTCCTGGTGCTCTCCGCCGCCAATGTGAGCCTCTGGGTCCCCTGCGGTGTAGTCGCCCGATTGAACTCCTCGCCGGTGACCCTCTCCGCCACCAAACACCCGAGACACCCTTTTCCCTCCCGCCTTCTCCGTTGATTCTCCCGCCTCAAGCCCCAAAATGGGTTCCCATGGCGAACCCTACCCGAGATGCCCTCCTCGCCGCCGGCGAGCCCCTAGCGCCCGATCGCGCCGCCGCCAGTAGCCCCGCCGGAGGGCATCAGAAGGCCGGAGGAGGAAGACGACTCTCCCGCGACGTGGCCTTCCTCCTCCGCCCATCGCCGCCTCCTTGATCTCGGCCGCCATCCGCTGCATCGCCGCCCGCCCGCCTGCTTCACCGTCCGATCTCACTTAAACCAACCCATCCGAGCCGTCCGCCCGCCCCCATCGCAGCCGCCCACCGCCACGCGTCGGCCATCGGCCGGGCGAGGCGCTTGCAGGCGCTGGGTCAGGCTGCCTTCTACCGCCATGGGCCGAAGTGCGGTCTTGGGTCAAGATCAGTAGCCATGGGTCGACCCAAGATCGCTCACCGATTTTCCGTGGTTTATTCTTTTCCAAAAATCCAGAAAACCCAAATAAATCCTAGAAAATCACAGAAAATCCCAAAAATTCCTAAATTTCACCACTTTGCTCCTTTCATTATCCTGAACCCAGTGGTGAACTCCAATTTCCGAAATTCTTCCCCAGCAAAATCTAAAAATTCAAAGAACCCCTTTCATTTGATATTTTATGCAATTTTATTTCTTTTTAATTGTTTTTATAGTTTATTTTCCCTTGCTTGATTATTCTCAAGCTAGGACTTATTTATTTTATGTGTTTGCGCTAGTTTCGAGATCCCGAAGCTCAAGTGCAATATCGTGATCCGAGCGTCGACGCTCGAGCTGCACGAGATCGCTCCAATTCACCAGAAGTCGCAAATCCTTTGATCATATTGTACCCTATGATGTTTACTTGTGTTATTACATTATTTGCATTATACTAGTTGCGAAATGCTAGTTTAAAATAAAATAAAATGTTTAGAATGACATGTGATATAGATACGTCCTACCACCGAAAATGCCCGATTCACTTTGTAGCCATGCCTTGTAACCCTAGAAATAATTATCTGTTAACCTAGATCACTATAGGTTATTACTATCATGCAAAGTCTTTTACTGATAAGGTTGTGGTGGGTCGTTAGACTTGAAAACCCGTCCCTAGGGTGGGGTGGTATGGGACACCGTATCCTAGGGCGGAGAGTGTCGGTGTGCAAGGAAGGGTAAGAGCGTTGTGGGAAACCATGGTCGGTCTTCGCCACCGCTTACCCTAGGTTGTGGTCGCGACCGGAGAGGTTGGGCCATGTGAAAATATAAGGATCGAAACCCTTATGTCGAGCAATCGTCATAGCGACCGCCAACCACGTGAGTTGACTCGTCAACACCGGTTTAGTAGTCGTCAACTCGATTGAAACTCTACAGCGCTGAGAAGTCCGGAGGTGTGGAAGTGGATTAGGTATGCCCGTCATGCGGATACCTAATAACGGTAGGGTTCACTCGAAGCGGACGGAGTTTCCATGTGCCGCACCGAGTGAATTCCACCGTAGAGCCTATATAAAGATTTGAGCGTGAAACGACCGGCTTTCTTAACTCGTCGCGGAGTTAAGAGATCGTGTGGGTAAAGTTGAGCAAACTCGCAGAGTCAAATGAATGGTATTCGGACACGCCGTGCTCCTGCTAATGGAGCCGTGCCACTTGGTGATTCCATCAAGAAAGCTTAAGTAGTTTTCAATATTTTAATCGGTTAGGTGGATAATTAACTCTTCATGAAAACCCCCTGATTAAGGAGTAGTTTTGTTGGCAAGTTTTACAAAAGAGTTTACAAATAAACCGCATCCACTCAAGGTTAATAAACCAAGTATACTCCATTCCTTTGTTGATCCGTGCATATAGTAAAGTAGGGTTCCTTTGCGGTTTGTTTGGTGGTTGTTGGCTCACGGCTTGCTAAATAAATTCTTTAGAAGATCAAGACGAAGGTGAAGGTCTCCCGCTGAGGAAGCCCCGAGGGTCTCTTCTTCGACGAGGATCCGTGGTCGAGGTCTTCGCCGCTCAAGCGGATCTTGGAGCTTTGTAATGTAATTATACTTTGGGCTTGCACGCCCCGCTGTTAAACTCTGGATGTTAATCCATATGTCAAATATATGCCGGTCTTTCGTTGTAAGCATGCAATGGTATATTTCTTGCGCGACACCCCTAACCTGCTCATGCGTGAATAGTTGTGGAATGTCAGTGTCCGACGCGCCTCTAAACGGGCGTTACATTAAAGCTGGTTTGATCCATCTACCAGATTTAGTTTTTTTTGCCTGTCTATCCACTCTAGCGAAAGTTTTGAAATCGGACCTAGAGTTAGATGAGATTGCAAGATCAAGGGTCGGGTTTTCGATTGTGGCTGATGATTTATAGTTGCGATTGATTGTTTTTGTTTTATGACGAGTATTTATGTGAATGAACCGAATATTGATAAATTGCTATAAAAAAACTGTACCGATAAACCGTTCTAAAAGGATAATAGAAAAATTATTATATTTATTTATATAAGAGAAGTTATAAATTATAAGTTATAAAGCACAAGCTGAGAATAACTAGGTCTTCGACATAGATCGAGATGTTGACAGAAGGCAACATAAAGAAAGGAAACGATCGTTAGGTAGAGTAGTACACGCTTGTCCTACCGCATCATCCGTATGGGCAGCGTTTGGACCCAAGGGATGAGTTGTGTCAATGGCACCACCAACCAAGTAATCAATTTTAGGGGACTTTTTGTTCGAAACTAGCGGTTATCAAATTTTTGTTGCCACTTATTGTCTGGACAATGGACGAGTTTTTTTCTCTCTCCTTTTCTACTGCTGCTTTTCTTCTTACATAAATGCAAAAGGTACAATTTAACAACCACTCTCTCTTGTTACAAAGTCTCATCATTCAGAAAATATGGGCCGAGAGCAATGTCTCCTATATGTTATATTGGTCACAAAATTATTATTAGTAGACTTGCTACAAAAGGCACGTTCTCTTCTGTGACATTGTGCAAGGGACATAGGATTCATGCCATTGCAAAACGCCTAAACTTCTAAAAAGAATGTCATTCCAAATCTATTTCTCCCAAAAGTGCCCCCACAATCCTAACTTGTTTTTTTTTAAAAAAATATCACTCCACTTGGTATCTTGCTCGTATTGGACCAAACTGTCCTAGCCTTGATGCTCCTTACCTTACTACTAAAAAAAAGTCATCACAGATAGTTCAAGAACGTCATTATAGACAATTTCGTGAGCCGTTTGAGTTTATAGGCCAGTAATAACATGAGGTCATCACAGACGGCTTTCGAACCGTCTGTGATGCATACTACCACAGACGGTTTCTACTAAAAACCGTCTGTGATAGTTGACAATCATAGACGGTTTTTAGTACAAACCGTCTGTGATATGTAAAATATTACAGACGGTTTCAACTACAAACCGTCTGTCATATTAAACTATCACAGTGTTATACTAAAAACCGTCTATGATAGTAACCTCACAAACGGTTATAAGATAATAACCATCCGTGATATTCTTTTCTATTTTTAAATCTATTTCTGTTTGTTAGCTAGTCTTAGGAAATGATAGCCATTCCCTCTAAAACAAGCAGATCAATACATTATATATACATCCAATTTACATTCATTCATTTCAAAAACAAGAATATCCATTTCACAAATCAATTAACTGAAATAAATTATTCATCCATGAACAAATACACACATGAACAATTAAGCTCAAATTTATCTCAGCGAATTTAATTTTACATTGTGGAACTTTCCATCTTCTTTGATAACTCTAGGCAGTAAGAAGTACGCACACTGTCTTCGAATATGTTTGAGATCGGTCTGTTCCAACGGAGTTTTAGGGATGGACGCAACCTGTCGGTAGAAAGATTAATGTCGTGCATACATATATAAATTGATAAGTATAAAATAATTATTGCAAGATTGACAAACCTGAGTACCATTGTTCTTCGTGGAATCGATGAGTAGTTGCATGTAGTGGCAAACATAGAATTTATAGGTGTTGCCCAATAGCTATTGGTGGCACTGCAAAAATAGAATTTATTAGTTTGAGAGGTATTACTACAAAGTATTATATAAGACCTCCAGCTCAAAGCAGCAGCGTATTAAAAAACCATCTGTGATAACCTAATTATCACAGATAGTTTTTAATACAAACCGTCTGTGAATTATCACAGACGGTTCAAATAAAAAAACCTTCTATGATATTTCAGAATATCACAGACGATTCTTGGTAATAACTGTTTGTAATACTTTATAGACGGTTTTCACCATAAACTGCCTATGATATTTCATTTTCACAGACGATTTTTAGTGCTGGAAGCAACACAGACGGTCTCTAAACTAAAACCGTCTATAATTTTATTAAATACTGATGGTTTTAGATAACCGTCTGTGATATGACGTCTAGTATTAGTTTTTTTGTAGTAGTGCCTTTCTCCTCGCTCACCACCGATGTAGGCTGTCATTGGAGCTGTTATCCAGCTCAACTTGTCATCAAGCTCTCCAAACTCCCCTCGGACCATGCCCTACATCCACCACCAGCCCACTTGGATTCCTTCGACAAAGAAGAAGGATGATGTGGTTGATGACGGCAATGGCGGAATTCCCACACCGCGAGGAATTGTTGCCATACGTTCATCTTTTCGTGCTGCTAGTAGGCATCCAGATATATGTACACTGTCCTTCCTGGCGCTGGCAAATCGCCCCAGTTTTGAAACATGCCGTCGCTATCCGAGCTTCACATACAACTAACATCTTCAGGTAGGGGTTATGAGCAGTAAGTCAATAGGGGAGTGGCATTTTACTCCATAAGTCATGTTTCTAGTGGTATTGTTAGGACACGAAGATTTCCAATGGCATTTACCCAAAGAGTCTGACTACTGGATCGTCGGAATTGATTTTGACGGTATAGCTACTGCTACTCCTCCTTCCTTTTTCTCACCTCGGCTGTCTCCCTCCTCCGTTGCCGCCACTGTCGTGCTGATTGCAGCTCCGCGTGCCTCTTCCGCCACTCCCACCCTAGCCTCCCCTTACAGCCGACGGCGAGCTCACCGCCTCGCCCCGCTAACGACTCCTCCCCGCAAGCCAGCCCACCCAACCTAACATTCTCTTGGTTCTAGCCTCTCCGTCACGCCCTCCACCGCTGCCGTAGTCCATTGCCCACCACCGTCTCCCCGGCCTCTCTCTACAAACAGAAGGTGTGAACCTATCGATAGCAAAGACGCCACCCCCCGTCAGCCGTCAACGCAGGAGAGTGAAAGTTTTCGAGAGTGAAAGCGAGAAGACCCTGGGATGACACACCCTTGCAACGATATATCATTCTCTAGTTTTTCTCTTATCCAAATAATCCAATGCAAGGAAAAATAATTCAAGAATCATATGATAGGCTTCGTGTACATTCGAGACCAAGGACCACTATGGTCAAACAGCAAACCAAACCGGGAAGCTAGTGTGATATATAGGGCCTTCTTTTTTTATCATGAACATGCTTTTAAATTGAAATTTTTGAATTTTAATTTGTTTGCGATAGAGATTATGAGAGAGAGATACTGCTGCGATTTTGGTTGATACAGATGTTAAGCTTTTAACGTGTACTACAATTAACTTGTAGATCTCGTCTTGAGAAAATACTCTATTTAAAAGTTAGATCAGAAGAAAAGTTCAAAAGTTCGCTTTAAAGTTCTCAAAAGAACAGGCCCTATATTGAATACCCTAGGTACTAGCATGTACTAGTGGTCCAAGGTGATGACCAAGTGTCGCGAGGTGTATGCAACAGGTATGGACGCCTTCACAGCAATCCATCCTCCGGAAGACACCAAGACGGAGCTATACGCGGCCCCTTCTCCGAGACCTGCACACAGTAGCAACCCTACGTGGCCGCGCGGCAGCCGCAGCGCCTGGCATGGCCAAACCTGAATCCTCGACACGAACCGATTCGATCTCTTGTTGTTTGTTCCGCGGCGATCCAATCCGCTGCTGTTCCTTGAAAGGCAGCACAGGATGGGTCAGCCATGTGCAGTGTGTGCGCGCGCGTCGCACTGGAATTGATTGTACGGGTTCTGAAGAAGCGGTCCTCCATGCATCTACCTGGAGCTGAAGTTGTGGGGGCTAGCGGCATAAAATGAGAGGATGAAATGTGATGCTGAACGCGATGGCTCTCACGGGAATGATCGTTCTTCAGAGGAATTAGGCTTGCACGGTTGGGCTAAAAGCTATGACTTATAACTGATAACTGAAATTGTATTGTAACGGTTAAAATTTTATTGTAACTGAAGATAGCTTAAAACTAGAAAAAATATGTTAGCTCATCACAGACAACGCAAACGAATACGAAAAAAATAACCGACAAAAAAGCTAAAAAAACCAAAGTTCAGAAAAAACGAAATTTATAAATAGTGAAAAATAAATTAAGAGCCAAAAGCTAAAACTGAAACGAGCGGTGCTTAAACGCCCCTTTGGAAAAATCCGATGTTAAGTTGTGGAGAAGAATGCGGGTGAGACTGACGGAAGTAGGGTCGGTCAGAGATCCTCCTGATTTCATTCAGGAATCCCGCGTTCCAAACAGGACCACATAGCGCGCTTTACGAGCCACGTAAGGTAAGGGTAGCTCTCGGGCTCAAATCTGGAGCCTGAACCCAAAATTCAAAACTTTGTCTAAAAAACAATAGACAAGGCACATATTTAAGAATAACCCAAGGAGTTGGAAATGGCGAAGAGCTAAATTAAAGAAAGTGACCTTCCAGAATCCACTTTACAAGAAAGTGCGTCTGAATCACCTACAAGAGAATGAAGTAACCAGGATTTGATTTTGTTGAGCCAATATGACCTGTCAGAGAGCAAATGCTAGTGCCAAGTGGCCACCTACCTAAGTTTCTCTAGACAGCCTGGTACATATAAATACCACGTCTGTGCTTGAGCATTCACATAGATAAATTTTGTACTTGTCATCAGAGAATCGCACAGTGACTAAAATCCATCCATATAACCATCAAACATAAATCAAACCAATACTAAAATGCAACCAATAGTTGAGCTCATATGACTAGAGCACATCAACTTGTTTTGTATGAAAGGATGCAACGTGATATCCGTTATAAAATGTTGCTCATTCATGTTACTAAGGAGATGTCAATGCATCACAAGTAATGGTCCAAACTTATCTTCTAGATGTTCTATAATACCACGAACAGAAATTATCCCTTCTCGTAGACCCAATAACTTGATCAACAAAAGGATCCTAACCAGCTTGTAGCCTGGTGCAATGGACCTATCGCGTCTCTCAAATGGAGCAACCAAGCAGTTAAGCGCAGCCGTTCTTCGGCACACTATGTTCTCCATCTTCATGCTTCGGGGACTCGGTTCCACTATAGAAGGAAGCCTCACTTGAGGCGTCTGAGTCTGCATCGTTAGCCTCCTTGTTAGTCGATGCAAGTGCTTGGCCCTGAGCAAGTGAGCTACCATTTGAGCTGCATAAAGAAGACATCTTAGTGTCGTCCTCTCTCATTTGCTCTGCATAACTGTTGTATTCAAAGGTAGCTGGATTCTTTCCCCCGAATGCTGAGTCAAGCTTTTCCATGTCAAAAACATCAGCCATTATCTTCTGGCTCTCCTTATCATTGGAGTACACAAACTTAACCTTCTTGTAGGTCTCATGGTCCAAAAATGGCTTCACTATCTGTCATTGGTAACTCTTGTTAGGCCGTTTGATCAGAGTAGCTCAATTAAGAATAACAGACAATAACAAAAATGCAAAATGGAATGTTTCTGAGAGGAAATAACAGAACAGACATTGCCCCTTATCCACAAATCTGACTCAATAATAATATTTCCAATATGCACATGTTTTGGTCTATAGTGTTTCCACGGTTTGGGTTCTGCTTCAGGGAACATAGTACACATGACGGAATAATATAGATGAATTAACATTTGAATTTTGAATGGTTGAATTGCATTGAAAAAAATAATATAAGAGGAGGCCCCAAAATAGTTCAAATATTGGGAAACAAATCAACAATACGGCAATCACAATTTAGAAAAGACAAACTGGCAGGGTGGTTAAAGAGCTGTGATCTGACTTTGAGAAATAGGCACAGCAAGGAGTGGTTGAATCTCATATAGTCTGGTGACAAATACTACTCTGCTGGCACAACAGACTGGAAAACATTATTCAAGATTATCAGCCTAGCCAAGAGATTGCCACTCAAACAACATTGTGGTTGCAATTCTATCTTCTCTGATGATTAACCTACTCGAATATGGCAAAAACAGAAGAAGCAATGATGTTTCATAATGTAATGAAGATATTTTAAGTTTGAACCGCTCACCTTCCAGAAGGACTCAAATATCCTAGGAGGATTGTAAAGGATCGCTAGCCCCAGTCTCTCAGGATAACAGTCTTGCAAGACGTTCACAGTCTCTCGGGTCACCTTCAGCGGTGTGCTTCCCAACGTCCAGCACTGGAAGTCTGTCAACCACACCATCTTCTCTTGATCTTCCGTCAGATTCATAATCGCTTTCTCCAGACAGTAAACTAGATATTTGATCTGTCCCTTTCCTGAGGAAGTATTCTGTTACATTTCAACATTAAGCGCACAAAATTAGAAAGAAAGAAGTTATGATGCTTCACATTTGAACTACAAAGTACAAATTTTTGTAGTCCAGTCTCCACAATGATGTTGGTTCATAATCAACACAAAAATTACAAAAAAAAACATATAGAGGTATCCCTCAAAATAAATTACCACCATATAAAGTCTAGTTCAAAGTCAATTGGTGTTACAGGAAATTTATAAAAAATCATAAATTGTAAGGGGGGAAAGGGAAAATGAGTCAGTTTGCACCAAAGCATGAAGTTATCCTTTCGTTTCTCCTGACACTGATTGAGTTCCCTTTTAACTGGACTATTTAATTCCAATGTGATTTCAAAGCATATTAGATGACGAGCATATGTATATCTAATACAGAGATATACACCTTAAGCACTGTATGATGTCAATTCAATTCTTTCCAGAAATTTACTCTTCAATGAGTGAGCTAACCTCTAAGCCTGGCCTCAGTACAAGAACAGTTCTTCCAAGTTTGTCCTTGTAGTCAGCCCTGTATATCTTTCCAGTCTCTGCTTCATGTGCAATGTCTTCCTGAGGGTTGAAAGGATGAAAAGGTTACATTGCGTTGTAAAACTGGAAATGTGATATACTTCTAAGTATCAAATACACTGCTGGTGCCTAAACTGACACTGACAATGCTTATTCCTCCTGTACTAATCTTACTTTACATCCTTCTTGAATAACACCTGTAGTTCTCACCAATGCTCCAATTACAGTGCTCTTTGTATTGCCCATAAACACATGTATCTTTAATTGAACATAAACATAAGGATTAGTTGAACCAAACATACCCAGCGAATCATTTCTGGCTTGTATGCTACCCGCCACTTTACAGCTGCTTTCAGCAATTTACTCGCTTTCTGCACATTCCAGTTTCTTGCTCGAAGAAATCTCGATATTGAGGCATCTGAAAGGAACTCTTGTATTGCTACTGATGAGTGTTCGCCAAGCTCCTTACGTAATTCATTTATCTGCTCAGTAAATAGCACAGCACAGGGCCTTAAGTACTTCAATAGAATCAAGTGAAAATCTACAGTCGAAGACTCTTTTCTTACTTTTTCTTGCTGTTCTTCTAGGGTCAAGTTTTTTCCCGTTGCACCACCATTGCTTGACTTGAATAGATAGGCCATTTTAGTAACTTGAGGGGGACGGCTCTACCAGATATGCAAGTGAAACACCTGCATAAACTATATCAGAAGAATAAACGTGCATAAATTACTTTTTGATCAGCTTCTTTGTATGAAAGGAACCAATCTGACAAAAGAACAGAACGATAACTTATTAAGCGGATGTGAGGAGAATTGTGTGACTAACGAAAATTCAGGTAAAAACTAAAGAGATACAAAAGTAACAACAAATGCTACTCTCACTTTTATGTGTAGCAGTTGATTATTAAAACTGCATATGCTATGCTGGTATCATAGTGATATCCTGCATGAGAAGTATTCCATGCATTTCAGAAGGCAGTGAGAAAGGTTGCCTTGTAGTGGAGCTTCTGAATTACTCGGTTCAATTTCGCAGAACACACATCACGGCTACGGTATAAAACAAAACAGCCTAGGACACTCGTAATTAAACACGCTGAGCTCCAAAAGCAGGGACGAAAAATAGGATAGATAATTTACAGCCATGGATTGAGCCACGGTACCATGGAAAACCCCGAAATGGGGGGAACCTAACAGGGCAAGCCACTAGATTACACTCTGGTGTCAGTAATACTGATGCCTGGTGGAATATTTAACCATCAAGATGCGATAACACGATGGAAGTTAAGGTAGTATTTACTCATAATAGTCAGGCTTCAACTGTTACTTCCTTCCAGTAGAATTGGATCTGATAATGTTACATTCAGCTTAACGTGGGAGGAAGAACAGGTTTTGCAAAGAGTAACAGGTCGAGATAAACTCAGCGCGAACCAACTACCGGCCCTAGTTCCTATCTTCCAGGAGCACAATCAGCGAAAAAGATAACTAAAATTCGATGAGGAACGGATCGGAATCTACTGAATTTTCTCACGCCAAAGAACAGTCAGTTAACCAAGAAAGAACTCCAAAGAACAGATCGAAATCAACTGAATTTCTACTGAGTTGCCAAGTCTAAAAATCAAGAATCTAATGTAACCAGACTGTAGAACCAAGCAAGGCAGAATTGGGAATCAATCCCCAGCAAGAACTGGGAGTCTGGGAGCGCGGCAGCAGGCACGCACCTCACGAATCAAGATCCCGTCTCTCGGCGCCGACGAGGCTTAGCAAGATCGGTCACGCCATGTGCAGCCACCGCACCGCCCGTTCTTGGAAGGAGCCCTCCAGGAGGAGGGGCTGCACTGCACTGGAGAGAGGTAGTGGGAGGAGGACGAGTAATAAAGCGCTCTCCAGTACCGGTTCCCACGAAGCAACCACCAAGAGTAAGAAGCTTAGAACCTTCAATTAAGTGCCAAGAAGCTCAAATGAATAAAGGATGAATTAATAATTTATACTGTCTTTTATTGAAATGATAAATAATATCTTACTAACATGTAGATTCTGACTCCGTATATCAGTAAAACATCATAAGATATTTTATCAAGTGGCAAAAAAAGATAAGATAAATTATCAAATCTCCCCCTAAAGAAAGAAACTATCACACAAAAAACAACCAAAACATGTCGGGGGTCTATCTCATAATGGCTAGCTCACTAAATGTGCGGCCGAGAGATGTTAGGGCTGAGGTGCAGATACCTCAGACATGTTTGAGGACCTAAACATGTCTGCACCATCTTGGGACCTTTCTGAAAATAGTAAATTTGTTCAGTATCATCATAAAGATTCGTGGTTTAGAAAATACCATCGCAAAAGAGGTGATGAGAGCATCCCCAACAATTCTACTATAAATACACCAATTCAAGATGATGTTGGCAATGACAAGTTTAAGAAGGTGTACAAAGAACCAATTACACGTGCAAGAGCAAAGAAGCTTCAAGAACATGTCAACTCACTCTTTCATGAATTTGATTTCCACACTGATAAGAATAGCATACTACCTAATACTTTTACTTTGTTAATTCTCAAATTTTTAGTTAAAGTAGAAATTGACACCGAGAGGGAGGAGAGGGAGGCTGAGGCCAACACAAAGGAGGGAGACACCAAGATTGAACAACAAGAAATACATGGGAGTCAGAAGGAACTATATGTGCCAGCAACACCTAAGGAGCCATGTGTGTGTTGTGTGTTCATGAAGAAAGTGCATGAAACTTGCATGCATGCAGTCATCCAAGTGAGCCGTTGAAAGCATCTAGACCCCTAAAAATGATTTTGGTAATTAATAACATTATGTGAATATAGGACTAACATGTTTACTGAGTGTTTAAAATATTTAGTCCCTATAATGATTGTGAGACGCATGCTAATGGTCAATATGAAGATCAATGTGGCTTAAGACAAAGATATAAGTAGACTAGGATCCCTTTTGTTTTTACCGGTCCTAGGAGAAAAGGTGGAAGACCGAATTATAGGATAAATATCGTACTATTAAGAGGGATCATGGCTAGTAAATTGATATCATATTATTGTGCCATTTGGATCAATTTAGGATCATGCATTATCTTAAAACTAAAATTGATAGCCAATCTGTGCTCTGTCTAGATAATCAGAAGTACCAGAGTGTAAACGACAGTACTTTCACTTTCTAGAAGTTCCGACAAAACGAGTGGTACATTTTGTCCAGCGAGCACCCTTGGAATCACTTTGTCTATCCGAAAAACGAAAGTACTAGAGTTTCAACGGTGGAACTACCGCAGAGCGGTAGTACCGCAATTTAATGGTACTTCCGGATCACATAAGCTCCAAAAATCCGGGTGGTACGTTGTTTTCAGAGACCACCAACTTTTGGCCTCGAAGCAAACGGAAGTACCACGTCGAAATTTTGGAACTTCCAAATATCAGAACTACCGCGATTACAATGGCGGTAGTACCGCACCGACTTTCAACGGCTAGTTCAGAAGCTCTGAAATAGCTGTTACTATTGTGTCAGAACATGTGCGGTAGTACTGGTCGATGAACGACAATACTTCCGCTCGCCTTGATTTTTTTAGAGATTGCCCTGTAACAGCTAATTTTAGTTGGTGGGGGTATAAATACCCCCCACCTGCTCAAGGACAGATGTAAGAGACTATTGAACATCCTTGAGTATTGAGCATTTACTCCACACCTCAATTTCACATTATGCATTGATTTGAGGTGGTTGAGCCAAAATCAAGTGCATACATTTTAGATTGATCATTTTGGCACTTGATCACCGTTAAGCGAAGCTGTGACTTATTACTCTTGGTGCTTGTCGGCACCTAAACGGCTTAGCGAGAGTTTGCGTAGTGACTTCTTCAATAAGGTTGTGAAGAAGCCCAGCACCGACTTGTGAGCAGTTTGGTGTCCACTATCTCCGAAGTAGAGGAAGGACAACCACTAGTGGATGTGGATATTTATGTCTGAGCAAAAAAATCCATTATCACTACCAGCGCTTCGGGTGAGGGGACGACATCGTAAGAATAACAAATGTGCAAACGAGGGAGTGGGCGAGGAGGCACGACACTCAAATAATGATATTAGTGCGAACGAGAGAGAGTGAAAATTGTGCAAATCGGATAGCCGCAAATAATATATACCACGATTGTCCAACACATGGCACTTCAAAAAATAAGTGTTACGATCGTTAAATTTATGGTTAAGTTAATCCAAACAAAGTGGCTAATTTAGACTGTATAAAATTCCCAAAAAATTACATAATAACTATTACTACATTGGGAGGTTTTAAATAAAATTTCATAATTTTTGGAGCTTATTTGCTATATGTAAAAACTCATAAAAATATCAAAATTATATGAATTTTTTAGCAACATTCGACATGGATAAAATTCTCTAAAAATTACACTACGAGTAAAGTTGTGTCAGAAGATTGTACATAAATTTTTGTAATTTTTTGAGCCCATTATTATATTTAAAAATTCAAACAAACACTAAATGGAAAAAAAATTAGGCAGGGCTAATTAGCTGCGCTTTGCTCCCGGGCGAGCCGACAGCGCCTGTCGCCGGTGCAGGCGCCACGCGTTGCCTCATGGCACTACCGCTGCCCCGGACGGCAAAAATGATATTTTTGTCAATACGGTTGCCATACTGCTATTTTTGTAAATACGGTGCAAAATAGTACCAAAAGTAACTTTGATTCCATATTGTTATATAGTATAACGTTTCTCTACTGCCTCTCTCTGCTTGTCCAATACACATGTTTTACAGTATATCTATCTACCCTCTCTCTATTTGTACATCATGCACAATGTACACGTGTAGTACATCTACAATACATCATTCAACATATTGGATTAGTATTGTAGAGTATGCCTATAGAGTATATTACATATATATTAAATGTTGAGTATGACATATGTGATTCAAAATTTAAACCACAAGTGGAGGGAATCCTATTGTTAGTGAAAGAAAGATGGTGATGTCCTGTAATTAGTGCTGTCCTTAATTCCTAATTTCACCAATAATCATAAAAATCATTTTTTTTTGACACAAATGTTGATGCTCAACTAGTGGGTGCAGGTGCTCTCAGACGTCTTCTTTTTAGCTTCTAAAACATATTTTTTTAGTTTTCTACGGTAATTATCTTTCAAATAGATTGTCTTTTTAAGACGGAATATATAAATTTATTATAATACGCACTATAGCAATTTTATTTATATCAACTAAAATCGTACATATGTTTCTATTATTATATACTCTTAGGTGGTACTCAGTTGGGCTGATTTTCTGTGATTTATGGCTGAATTTTTACCGTAGCTGACTGAAATTACACTGTAGCTGATGGTGGCTTATTTGGTATAATTAAATTTAAAAATAGAAAAACGGGTTAGCCCAGCACATATAATGTAAATGAATACGAAAAAAAGAACCAGCAAAAAAACTCAAAAAAATTCAAAAAATTAGAAAAAATAAAATTTAAAAATAGTGAAAAATAAACCGAAAGCTATATACCTAAGCATAAACGAGCGGAACCTAAAAGTAGCTTATAAACTGTAAACTATATAGCCAAAAAAACATAAGGCCGGAAAAAGAACAGGCCGCTGGAGTTTAGGTCGGCATTTCCAGAGTTCCACCCCACTTCCTCCGCGCGGCGCGACACCCTGACCCCAACTCTCTCTCTCTCTCTCGCCCGCGTCTGCGCGCGCGCGGCCGCCGCGATGGCCTCGTCGGCGACGAGGGAGGTGCTCATGCTGGAGGCGCCGCCGGCCAAGGGGCGGGGCGCCGTGGCGCGCGCCGCCGGACGCGGAGGCGGTGGACGCGCTGCCCTACATCGACGGCGACTACGGCGACCCGGCGGTGAAGCGCGAGGTCGACCGCCTCGTCGAGGAGGAGATGCGCCGCGGCCACCGCAAGCCCGCCGATTTCCTCCGCGACCTGCCCCCCGTCCCCGCAGCCGGATTCGAGGTGGATTTGCGAGCCCTCTCTGTGTTTCTAGGAGCCAAGTAGTTAGTTGTTCGACGCCCTGTCGTTATCTTTTGGTGTCATGTTAACGATTTTAGCATAGACTTGTAGCCTTGTTTCCCCCCTTTCGGGTGTGATCTGAGCGTTCAGGGTTCTAAGTAGGAGACAGGTGGGGGCTAGGGTTTATAGTTGTATACCTGAAAGTGATATCAATTGGTTGAATAGAAGTAGCTTTTCCTACTTTAGAACTGTTTTTGTTATAGGGATATACTGAGGTTTTAGTCGATAATCCTCCTTCATTTTAGCCTTTGGAGTTTGTACATAATGCGTTAATATTTGTCCTTGTTTTGCAATTTCTTTCTGCACCACTATGGTTTTAGGTGGGAAATTATAGTTTTTTCATGGATTTAGTATGCAATTAGGAGTTGTAGGTGGAAATCTGGTCCGAATTAAGTTTTCCTTGTAGGGTATGTACTTGGCGGGCAAGATAATAAATCTGCTAGCACATAAAAGGACTCACTTATGTTGGTTCAATCTTATGTTGATGTTTATTTCTGAAGGAATTGGGGCTACTCATCCACTTAAGACATTGAGGATATCTTTTGTTTCCATGTCAACTGATCACTCTATTGCTATGAGCCTATGACAGGCAGTTTAGTGGAGAACCACTTCTTGAATTTGTTTTAAAGAAGAAATAACTATTGAATGTTTCCCCTGTCAATAGTGCATGGACGTTTTGATGGGATCAAACATGAACCATTGAAGATGAAATATGCAACTCTAGTAGAACTTGAATACTAAAGAACAAGACTAGGAAAAATGCATAGGTTTAATGAATTATTGAATTTGTTTAGAAAATGAAGTAATTTCACTGTACTGTTTGAATGAGGATTGTTACTGAGGAGCCTAGTGTTGGTGTGTAGCTGCTAACTTAATTTTTCCCTGTATTGCAAATTTGCAATTTCTGGAGGGAAAAAGATGACCCTGAAAAAAATTTACCATTGCTGCATACTTTCACTTAATAAGCTGGTATGGAAAGCAGCCATTGAATGTCTCATGCCTTGAATTTTACTAAAAATAATTATTGAGTCATTTTTACCAAGCCACACTGCATACAAAAAAGCAACATACTGTATTGAATTACTACCTCCAGTCCAAAATAAATGTTGTTTTAAGGAGTTGGTTTTTGTTTGTAAATATTTGATATTTTAGTTTTTTGAGGCAACATTTCCCACCAAATGCCCCTATTGATTGTTTATTGGTAGTGGTGTTGGAGAAATGAGTATACACTTAATAGTGGCAAAACATGTCGAAAATTGAAACATTAACTCTTTCTTTGTTCTGTGTGCATGGAGCTAAAATGACAAGTAATTTGGACATGAGTTAATACATTAATTTGGACATTCAATAGTATGACTGGAGGTAGCAAAGCTCAATGCATGGGGGTATTCAATTTCCAATAATTATTTCTGAAAAACTCGATACCTGCTAACTGAACTACAACTAGATTGGAGGGGCATTCTCACTTTTAACTAAGAGTTTTTGGTAGATGTAGGTGGCTGGATGCATTGTATTAATTCCGGTCCAAAATAGATGTCATTTTAGCTTCTTGTACATAGAACAAGGGAGGAGTTAATAACTTATTTTTTTGACATGGTTTTTTACCTTCTAATTGTGTGCTCATCTCTCTAACATCACTACCAATATGCAATTAATAGGGGCATTTGGTGGAAAATGTCACTTAAAAAACTAAAACACAAACATTTGCAAATCAAAGCCAACGCCCTAAAGTAGCATCTATTTTGGACTGCACGGAGTAATTATTATATTTTTGGATATATCTCAGAACACAACTTGTGATTATTTTATGTAGTTGGGCGTTCAGACAACAACATTGTCATCTTTTTGTGGTACCTGATCTCTGTGACAGTTAGCATGGAACAAGGACTGACAGTTATGTGAGTTGAGTGTCTCTTATACTCAGATATGAGTTAACATGCCCAAAAACCAACATAAATTGCATATGTAATGGTACTTAACAAGGTTATTAAGGCGGTAAGGCGAAGCGAGGCGACTCACTCCCCTCACACCTTTTAAGCGGTAAGGCGCGAGGCGAGGCGACGCCTTACACACATCGTAAGGCAAAGAAAACGGAGCTTTAGAGGTCTAAATTTGAAGAGGAATATGGACTTAATTGTAATTTCATAAAAGTCCGAAGGCTAAATTGCAAAAATTTTAACTTCTCTTCACAAAGGGAGGACTTGATTGCAATTTCTTGGAAACCTGACTGCTAAATCGCAAAATGACGCTTCCTCTGTTAAAACCCGGTTAATCCTAGCAGATCGATTTGTCTGAACACGCCGCCGCTCCCCGTGGCTTCTTCACATGCCGCCGCCTCGTGCCTTCTGCGCACGCCGCCCCGCCGCCTCGTGCCTCCTTCCCCTCGCGCGCAAAGAGACGTGCTCTCGCCTCTCGTTCTTGCCGCCGCCGCCTCGCCGCCATGGCCGCGAGCCATCGGTGGAGCGCTCTTCTCCTCTGCCTTCACACCGTACCGGTTGCAAGCCATCGAGAGAGGAGGGGGGAGGGGAGAGGAGGGGAGGGAGAGGAGGTGTACCTTGCTGCTACTGGAGAGGATGCCGAGACGGGAGCGGCGAGATGGAGGCCCCGCCGCCTGGGGTTCCAGGCGAGGTGAGTACTCTTCGCCCTTGTCTCTTTGGTTTAGCCGTCGCTCCCGTCTCAGTTCTGGTTTCGTTCCCTTGTCTCTCTGGTTTACCTAAGGCAGACGAACGGCAAGGCGGGCGACGCCTGACCCTCGAGCCGAAGTCGCCTAGCGACGCCTTAATAAGCATGGTACTTAATATAGACAAGTGTTCATAAATAGTGCTTTTGTTGCACTACAGATGATAAAGGGCCTGTTCATATTGACTTTTGCTGATAGCTTTTGGCTGCGGCTGATGAATAGTAGTGTCTGATAGAAGCGACTGATGAATAATAGTGTATTATGTGACGGTGCAACGAAAGACACTACAACATTCGGACCACCATACGATTTACGGAATTATTATATAATAAAATATAAAGTACGTTACAATATGTGAAAGGAAAAAATAGTGGCTGATGAATAGTCGTGGCTAATAGAAGCGACTTATAGAAGATGAGACGTTCGTATTAGCTTCTGTTTCTGGAAGCGGAAGCTAATATAAACGGCCCATAGTATGGACATATTGGATTCTCTTCTAATTTACTCAGTTTTTCCTGCTCCTTCACACCGATCTTCATTGGTTGCATTTTATGGCACCTGCATGATCTCTGTGGGACTATATATCATTATCTGTTAATGTATTACAGTACTTATCAACTGCAGTTATTCTAAATATTCAAATGGTATCCTTAAGAACATTTCCGTGTCTATTAAATTGTTTAGAACTTTTTTTAATGCCATGTTGTGACAATAATGTATACCTAGAGACTTATGGATTTTAATTATTTCATTTTTTTGTGTGTGATGCTGTCAACATAAAATATGCCATATTCTCATTTAGCATTTTTTTAGAATCATCCTATGCTTGCTAAAGAGTACGAACGTGTTAGAGCTGGCAAACCTCCTTCTACCTTAGAGATGTCCCGCTATGGTTTGGAGCCACCCCCAGCGAACAAGAGGAATGATGTCGCTGCTTGGAAGCAGGCTTTGCGGAATGCTCAGAGCCAGCTGCAGCATCAAATTATAAGGTAAGACTGGTTACTGCCTTTGAGGAATCAAGGGTTGACTGACATTTCTATAATAAGAGATACACATTGACAGCTCTAAATGGGCACTAAGGTAGCTTCTTTGTAACAGTTCAAATGGAATATGACTGTCGTGTATTTGTGAAGTCATATGCAAGCAGAGAAGCTGCCATAGTGATTATTGATGTGCTGTGGTCAGGATATTCACTGAACTTTTCCACACAAAAAAATTGCATCAGGGAAGACACTACAACAACAGGGTATTGAGCTAATGGAATTTACCATCAAAGTTCAAGCAGTAGATTGCACTTTGCTGCATTTGATTATGCAAGGAACTCAGGGACCAGTGTCGTGCTGTGTCATGCCCTGCTGGTCATTTTTTAGCAATTAATGTTGTTCCATTATCGCAATAGCTTGTAAGCTTTCCCTGCTGTGAAAAGCATTTGTTTCAAAATAAAATGATCAAATAAAATATCAAATCAAAAGGGATGAACTTATTAACGAAGAGTCTTGCAGTCTGTTTGAAATGACAAGCACAATATCATTGTGATACAGGAGCAGGTTCTTTTCTACATGCTATAATAATCTGTGGAATAGAAGCTAGCATAGTGCTCCTAGTTGTATAGACCTTTGCATTTGTATTTTCGAATATATGCCTCTCGAATAGAGTACTCAAAGCTTTTCATTCAGATCATGTAAATATCAGCTTCAACCATATTGACAATGAATGCTCCCAGTTCAGTTGTATGTTTTTTATTGACATATGTAAGGCTTCGAATATCTTAGCTTCAGATGTAGTATGTATTTCATTTAGGAGGTCCTGCTCTCATTTTGCCCCATGGTTCGTAACATCTATGATCCTCTATTGATGTTACACATACTTCTGTTGTTTGTTTCAGGATAGAGAATCTGGAGCTTATGCTGAAGTATGGTGTTGAGGTTTGGAAGCTCCAGAACAGACAAATGGAAGCAGTTTTGTCTAGGTTAGTTGTTCTATGTCCATGTGTCTTTGACAGTGTTGTATCACTTTGAATTTTGAGCTGTGCATCTTGTGCTATTTTCCTTGCATTTAATTTGAAAGTCAGTTTGGTTTGTGGACCATGTCATCAGAACTGTCCTATTTGGAAGGTGACAAAAATCAATGTGTCTATAGCTGGTCTTGTGTGTGTGATGTACCAGTGTTTGTGCAGCTTAGACCTTCACTGAAGCACTTGCTTGCATACGCTGTATGTTCCAACTTTACTGGTCACTGTGACTGTAAATAGGTGAAATATTAGTGTGCATGCCTGCATAGTCTCTAAAATGTTGATATGCCATTTATGTTCCAGCAGCATTTGATAACATGATATTTTGTAGGATGCAAAATACAGCCCTGGAATACAATGAAAAGATAGAAACTGTCAATCGTGAGAGAAAATTCCACCAGGTAACAAATCGTTATACTCTGCTTCTAAATTTGAGCCATGACCATACTTTACAGGAAGCTGATAATATTTTTTTGATCAGCAAAACACTGGTGGGCAACTCCATGCCTTGACCACAGAATGGCAGGAGCTGTGTCAAAAAAATATAGCTATTCAAGCTGCCTGTGCTGATCTGCAGAATCAGATTGATCAGCTTAAACTTGAAGCTAAAAAACTGTATGATCTCTCTCTCTCTCTCTCTCCCTCTCGCGCGCGCCATGAGTCATGACAAATTCCTTAACAGGGGGATGCCCATGGATGACAACATTGAAACTAACCCACAAGCATCAGCGGGGTTTTGAGGTAAATTTGTTATTTTATTCTCTAAAAAATGCAGTATTCTTTAGTTTGCCCTCCATTTAAGTTCAGACGCCGTCATTATGTTTACAAGTTATGATGTTACCGCAGATAAGTAGGTAACGAAAGCGGCCGTGACACTTCCATGAGATGGGAGCTGGAGGAACTTCCATTAGCCCTTATGCTGGACCTGCAATTGTCATCTCCAGACACCAAACCTAGCTGTTAGCATGACAAACCCTACCCGTGGACTGTGTTTTGTAATCCATCACTCGACAGGCTGTGCTGGTGGAGACCTGATAGAGAAACTGCTCGAACGCATGTAGTGTTGTCTGTCGAAGTAATCTGACCTACGGCAAGAGAAACCAAACGCCCATCTCTTTCTTGATTGCAAATGGGTGTCGACTTTTCAGGATGTAAACCTATATACCTAAACATCGAAGTATCAGCTGAAGCTTTCGGTTATTTAGCCTGTTTCTGAAAGTATAAGCTTGATCTGGCAGCTGACGACGACCTGACTGGATCACCCTATCGTTAACGTTAGTCACAGGGCGATCGACCACGCAGCGGTCGTGGAGGGCTCACCGACAGTGGCGGCAGCGTGCTAACCGGAGGTGGTGGCGTTGGGCTGCCACCCGGGGATTGGTGCGCGTGGCCTGAGCGGCGACCGTGGTATAGTCGTCGGTACATCTGTTCTTTTCGGTTTCTAAAATTGTTTTCGATTTTTTTCAGTAACTAGTTTTTAAACGAAATATCTTTTTAAGATATGGTCTACTAGTTAATTGTAGAATACCGATTTTATTTATATCGGTAAAAATCATACGTGATTTTCTGTTATTCTGTAATCTTTTACACAAATAATCTAAAGATTACAAATCACGGTCAAAAGTTACATGTTACAGCTAAAAAGAACTGGTCCAGTGGCGATGGCAAAGACCGTTGTGGATCAATTCATTTTCTAGTGATACCAACCTACCTGCATCAAAGAACTTCAAGAAGCTCGATGTTTACCGAGTAAAAAACCAGTGCAAGATGGTAGTATATGTCCACAAAAGAGTGACGTTTCACGATGTATGGAGTTAAACTTTGTAAACTTCAACTATCTATATATCTATACATATTTAGATTGGATGTACGAAAATAATATCTGTATTATTTGCTTCGAAAATAATATGGAGCGACTCGTCGTCAGCGCGGACGGCGCCCTTGTCCTCCTGTATGTCCGTGTTCGTTAGAAGCAGGCCCATCAGAGGGCCGGGCTTCCGCGACCCCGGGCAGCCGTCGCTCGAGCTCCTCCCGAGCATGCACGGCGGCGACGACGATGTTTACATGATGTCCAAGCCTCCAAGGTGAACGACGAGGACGAGAAAGCATGGATGACAGCAGTTGACATGAACAGAAAGATCCTGCGATCACTGGCCCCGTTTTCCTCGAAACGTATCTTCTACTACTCTCAAGACTACCGCCCATGTGCCTTCTCCAAATTCCTCGACAATTAGACTGATGCGTTCTCCAAAATCCAAATACCGTCCATGTGCCTAGCTTCTCCATTGCCGTAGAAGAAGCGGACACCGCGACAACGCACAAGAAGAAGGCATCCGCCGCAAGGAAACGGAGAGACGCGCGTGGCCATGATTTGTCCCGCGCGCCGCCGCGCATCCCGCGGTGGTGCTGCTGACGAGGGCGGCCGCTGCAGCAACGCCTTGCGCTCTTCGGGTTGTCATCGTTCTCGGGTCCGAGGTCGAACACTTACCGCACAGCAGGAGACGGGCAATGGCCAGACGCGGAGCAGGGAAAAAAAATTTCGGATTGAAAAAATTTTCGTCATGTAGCGAAATGCACGAAATTTCGGAATTTCGTTCAAAATTTCGAACGAAATTTTGAAACATCACTTAAAATTTGACAAAATT
Source organism: Bonia amplexicaulis (assembly GCA_036346245.1). Classification (NCBI taxonomy): domain Eukaryota; kingdom Viridiplantae; phylum Streptophyta; class Magnoliopsida; order Poales; family Poaceae; genus Bonia; species Bonia amplexicaulis. The sequence goes on along the minus strand of CM070736.1, from coordinate 33,772,845 downwards.
TAACCAAATTTAGACAAAATTTAGACAAACCTCGAGAGACCCGGTGAAAATTGCCAAAATCTCGCCTGCAAATGCAGAGTTCAAAGTTTTAGAGAACTAATTAGTTTTTGTATGTCAAATATTTGTAGATAACTAATTAGCTATGTTCTTCCTCGGGGAGATTGGGGAGGAGGGGGGAGCTTGGGGAATTACGGAGTACAGACCGGGAGAGGAGCCATGGGAGTTGTGTGGGTGGCACGGTGGCGCTACGGCGACATGCACGGCGGCTTGCCACTTGGCAGCATCCCGTGAGCGCCGCAGCCGGGATGCTGGAGTCAGGAGAAGATGAGGAGGAAGATCTCGAGCAGGAGGCCTTCCCATAATGAAGGATTGACGGCTGGTGGCGGTTCAATCGGGGGAGAGCTAGGTGGCGGCGGTAGCTAGGTTTAGGCCAACGGGAATTTCAGATCGAGGAACCCCCACCTTGGGCGCAGCTCGCTGCTCGTCGCCTCGTCTCCACCTTGGCCGCCGCTCGTCGCCTCGTCCCCGCCTTGGCAGCCGCCCAGGGGATGCGGATTGGGGACTAGGGAGGAATGGGGGTAAGGGTTAGGGTTGCCTTGCTCTTCATCGCGCGGGGAACTAGGCTGGTAGGCTGTGCGAGTTGCCGTGTGGGCCGCCAAAATTTTGGCAAAATTGTTAACCCTGATGCGGAGCTGAATTTGATGGAATGCGAGTAGACTGAAGTCACTGGAGTTTTTTTCGAGGGGCCAGCCAAATATTTGTCAGCCGAAAGATTAGAAGAGAAACAAAGTAGTTGTTAGGACCCCTTCTTATGCACATCAACTCTCAGATCGGATCAGACTTTGTAAGATACGGTATAAGCGATGTACCATATTAAAAACAAAGAAGATGAATCTAGTAGAGAGAAACAAAATAATAACGTTAAAGCAGCCATGACGAGAAAGAAAATTTTAGCTAAGCTGACCGTAAATTCTTTAAACACAGTCTCAAAAGAATACAAGGGATTGTCACCCACTCACAACCATTTCGAATCTTTTAATACCCTCATATGCTTATCTTATATAAATATATATCATCCATTGCTCCATATATACTTTTCATGATTACTTGCTCTTTACAAGTAACTTGCATGGCTTCACCTTAAAGTGATACCTTACAACCTTCGAGTTCAAGCGACTTCACAGATTTTGATTCTTTTTTAAACTAGAAACATATGATGTGCTCCATCATACATCTGCCATGTAATCATTCACACATCAGTAATTGCATACTCGCAATCCGCTAAGTGAACAGTTCCATGCACCGAGCGTAAAGATCATTCGTCAAACATCTCCCTCGCTAAACATATATGTAATCAACAACCTGAATCTAATATCCATTCATGAGAAGTAACTGATTGACTGATGACTAGTATGTCCGAATTATCTTTTGCTATCATTATTGGACATGCATGCTTTATTTGCTTCAAACTCGAAGAGTATTTTATCATGTGATGTTCTTGTCACCTAGATAGTATACACATTTGCCCTTGGTCTTACTCTTCTTCTTCATATGACTTTTGTTTCTGCCTGCAACATCTATTGTAGTAATGCTTGATCACCCGAGGATGAAGATTCCAACGTCTTTCTCAAGGACTTTGCCTTCAATAGATATGCAATTGCCTCATTAAAGTCTAGAGTGATTTTACCGATTAGAACATTCATCAGTAATTACTCTCATGATGATGATAGATATGATACATGTATGACGATCTTGTTGTTCTCCTCAATTTTTTATCTACACTAGTCAGTTGTGTAATAAGCTTGTTGAAGATATTAAGATGGTCAACGAACTGTGTAGCTTCCTCTATATGCAATATGTACAATTGTTGCTTTAGCACCCACTGATTTGTCAGTGACTTTACTATATACAATTCTTCTAAGTCCTTCCATAATTTTTCTGCGAATTCTCTTTGATCACCGAGTATTTTACCTCATCGGAGAGCAAAATTAGTACCCTTCCCTAGTAGAATTAGAAAGCCATGGAGCCAGCCACTTTCCAAGACCAAAGTTCCTCCTAAATCGCCTTTGAATTCCTCTCATTCTAGATCCTCCAATGCAGCAGAATGGTGACTGTGTTGAAGTCCCTTCTCCTACCACGGCGTCGCCGCCCCATTCCTACCCCGTCTTCGGCCGCTCATGCCGTCGTCGCCGCCCCATTCCTACCCCGCCTCCGACCGCTCATGCCATCGCCGTCCACTCCCAGTGCCACCATGACTCATGATGACACCACCAGAAGCTTCTCCACCCCCGGGGAACCCATTTTGTCGGCTGTGCCTACCCCTCCGACCGTCAGTCATCAAGCGACGGCCACTGCACCGCTAGCGCAGCCCCTCCTCTGTTTTGGTTGTACCTCCCTTAGCACACCGCCCTACTCCACACCACACATTCCCTCTCTTAATTGCAAACGCTCGAGCCTCAGTGATCCCCTCGCCGTACGCCCTTCGCCTCCGAGCTTGCTCTGCCACCGGCGAGCAATTTAGGCCACCTGGATCCCCGTCAAGCTCTGCCGTCAGCACCATCTTCTTAACCGTGCCAACATCAACCTCGTCCACCCCCTCGTCGTTCCTCTTCACTACCGGAAGTACCTCTTCACCGGAGCCCGAGCCCCTTCCGTCGCCACTTCTCGCCACCGTTCGCCTCCACTCATTTTCGGCCCCCGCGTGAGGTATAAAAGATTCCCTGCACTCTTCTCTCTTTTGTCCACCCCTAACTGACCGTTGTCGAGCGCCGACGATCGTCATCAACAAGCGCCACCACGCCGGCGAAGCCGCACACGACCGTAGCCACTCTCGACCACGGTCACTCGACCGTAGATACCATCCGACCGCTCTGAGCCGTCTGATCCATCCAACCACTCCACGCCGTCGAAGCCATTTTCGGCCACTTAGTAGACCTCGCCATCCCCGACCACTCACTTCCGCTTCCGACTTCGACCGCCCTCTCTGGCTTCACCTTCGACCACGTACAGAATTCCGACCACGTTCAGCCACTCGATCACGGCTGTTTGAGCACTGACCACGATGTTTGACCACTGAACACGTTATAATTTTTTACCCCTTCGGCCACACACAAATTACTGTATTTTTCAACCATTTTCAAATTACTACAGCTTCTGACCGTCACCATAGCTCTTTGACCACTCTATAGTTTCCAACCCCTAGAGTTTTTCGACCACTCTATAGAGCTTCTGACCACTCTTGTTTTCGATCACTCTTGTCTTCCGACCACTGCAGAGCATCCGACCGCTGTAGATCTTCCGACCACGTATAGCTTTCGACCACGGTGAATTTCTGATTTTCATTCCTTTAGATTCAATTTTCTAGAAGCTCGTTCTTCTTCATCCTAGCTCCGATTGAGATCGTTTAATTTCCTAAATTCATTAAAAATTCCAATCTATGTAATTCTTCCCTTCTTTTAATATTGGAGTTTATTTGAATTTATTTGTATTCAGTTGTTTAACGCGTAATTAGAAATTGGAGTCTTGAATAATCAATAGATCAAGCAAGACCAAGATCCAGATAAAGATAAAAACCAGGAGCTCAAGACCATCAAATGAGAAAGCTTTGAGTGAGCTCAATACCACGGTAGACTGCTCAAGGCGAGTCAATACTTTGATCATGTTGAACCTACATTTTCTGCAAATTATTTATGTTTAAATTATCAAATTGCATGTTGTTATTTAGTATGCAAATCTATGTTTGTTTTAAGATTCTAGTTAAATGCACATTATTTAACTTGTTAGTATTACTCTCTGTTGGAATATTTGAACATTTAAGCCTTGTCACCTTAGGGAGATTATAATGGTAACCTTTAAAAAATAAGCCGTAATTATGCACCATACTTAGTATTGCTTAGATACTTAGGGACACCAAAATACCCCAAGCATCACTTTCAATCATGAGAAACTGATTTAGAAAGTCATGGGCGGAAATGGCTGGTATATTTTAACATGATTATTTTATGCTCCCAAAACCCCCCAGCTTGCTTAAATATCTGGGCGGATGGTATGGGGAGGCTGATGCAGTGGTGTACGAGAGTGTGGTTAGTGTTAGTACCGCCCAGATAACCCTAATGACCGAATCTTATCATGATTACCTATGTAAAACAACTACAACCACAAGTCTGTAAAGTACAACTTGGTTTAGTAAATTTACTGGACCCCTAAAAGTCATCTCATCGGTGAGGGAGAGGGGTAGTGCAAGTGGCTGTCTGTGTGACGGTTTGAATGGGACACTCGTTGAGGGTGAAGTTTGCCGCAACGAGCTAGTCGGTGTGGGTAGTCCAGCTGGGCTAGTCGCTAGGGGTAGAACATCCTGCACAACTTATGGGACCCACCGCAAGTGAAATAAGCCCATATGGGTGAGATGATGGAAGGGGCGGTGTATTTTCAAAAGTTACTATGATGGTCTATTCAACCGTATGACTAAGAAATCGTGTGGAGCAACAAGCAGATCATCTCTTGTGGGTAAAGTGTACAAACTCTGCATAGTCAAAACTATTCAAATAGTCGTACCCACGGTCAAGGGCGGACATCGGAACTTAACCAGATATAGTTCTATTTTTATTTCAAAAATTTGGTGGGTGTGATTGAAAAAGTGGCAAGCAATGAGAAGCACTGATTTGTATTGCTCTAGGTGTCGCCTCAGTGATAAGGTAAGCGGTTATAATGCTGAAAGGTTGGCATATGGTGCAGGAGCCATGTAACGGGGAATGGAATATGTGTTACTATTATTACTGCATCCTTTTACCCAATATCATATTTTTGTTTAAACTGCTAGGTCTTAGAAAATTTCTATGTATCGCATTTCGAAAGCAATCTATGGCAAATAAAATAACTTGAGCCTTCCCATGATAAGTCATACATGTTATCTATTTGTATCCTTTGTATTGGCTCGCGGGGCACAGTGGTTTGTGCTTACCCTCGCTTACTCAATTTATCTAGAATCAGGAATCAGATTACTACGATTTAGCAATACACCTGGTCGTGATGGTGAAGAAGATGAAGGGGTCAAGAACTAGGTCGCGAACCCCCAGTTGGCTGTCTGTAGGCACGTTCTGAGGATCTCTCCTATGTGTTTTATTTTTATTTTTACTGCTGTATTTTATTGATTTGATTTGATCGGTCCATGTGTTTAGTCATTAGCTAAAAAGAACAGTGGGAGTAGACGATGATACAGAGAGTGAGCAGACGATGATATAGAGGGTATGTTTAGTCATTAGTTAACTATTCTTTTAAAAAAGATCAGTTGAATGTGGACCACTAGATCAAATGTTGCTTTGTCCTTTCGCCTTGCACTGTTTCCTTTGAGCAGCCACCGCCCCATCACGCCAGAGAGAAAAAACTCGACACAACGCTGCCTCTACCACCGCCGGCCACCTTCGTCGTCTTTTGGCGGATCAGCGCCCAAATCCATGGGGACGACCTCGTAATCGACTGATTCTTAAACCCACATAATATGTTTAAACCGCAGTCTGATATGACGCCTTTTGTCTTTCTTTCTTTCTTTGAAAAAAGGTGAGTGCAAACAAATGCTTTTCATTCTATTCCAATTTTTTCCTAGTAAAACTGCACAATGTGTGTGAAATTACAATTCTGATCATAAACAAGCATACGGTCCTAATCACTAGAGCACTAAAGTTCTGTTCAATTTGGTATTTTCTGATGGTTTTTAGCTTTTGTTTGATATATCATTGATGCGGCTGCTAATTTTTTTATGAAATATTTAATTAAAAAGAGAACAAAATAAAAATATTATTATATCTCTATAGCTAATATAAAAGAAAGAAAAAAATACACGTTAAGAAACCAATGTTCAAACGGCTTTTGGCAGGAATCAAAAGTTGTTTAAAATAGGCCCTAGATGTCCCTCTACTGATTCAAATACACAAAACAGAACGTGTGTTTGCTCATTGCATGTCGTGCCAGGGGTTTAAAGTACAAGGATAACTAGATCGACAGAAAATAGAAGTAGGTTTTTCAACATCTTTCAAAGTCCGTCTCAAAAAAAAAAAAGACATCTTTCAAGTCCTCCCTAGCCGACAGTATCACTGTGGCACCACACGGCGCCCATAGCTACACACCAAGCTTCCCACGCTCCCAAGACGGAAGAAATACTGCAGATCTCCGACCACACCGCGCCGTGAACTGAACCCCTTTCTCCCAAACCACGGCAACGATGGCCGCCGCCTGCCACTCTCCGGCCCGCCTCGCCATCACCTGCTCCTCCTCCTCCGCCTCCGCGAAGCCGCGCCCTCTGCGCGTGGCCGTGGTGGGCGGCGGCCCGGCCGGCGCGTCTGCGGCCGAGGCTCTTGCCTCTGCGGGCGCACAGGCGTTCCTCCTCGAGCGGAACCCGGCGGGGGCCAAGCCCTGCGGCGGCGCCATCCCGCTCTGCATGCTCGACGAGTTCGCCATCCCGCGGGAGCTCGTCGACCGCCGCGTCACCCGCATGCGCGTCCTCTCCCCTCCAACATCGCCGCCGACTTCTCCCGCGCGTTGCCCCCCGGCGCCCACATCCCCATGCTCCGCCGCGAGGTGCTCGACTCCTTCCTCCGCTGCCGCGCCGCCGGCGCCGGCGCCACCCTCGTCCCCGGCCTCGTGACCTCGCTCTCCCTCCCCGCAGGCCCCTCCGACCCCTACCTCGTCCACTACATCTCGTCCTCCGATGACCTCTCGGCCTCCTCCACCCGGAGCGTCCTTGAGGTCGACGCCGTCGTCGGCGCGGACGGCGCCAACAGCCGGGTCGCGCGCGCGGTCGGCGCGGGCGACTACACGACGGCCATCGCCTTCCAGGAGCGCATCCGGCTCCCCGACGCGGCCATGGCGTACTACGACGACCTCGCCGAGATGTACGTGGGCGGGGATGTGTCCCCGGACTTCTACGGCTGGGTGTTCCCCAAGTGCGACCACGTCGCCGTCGGGACCGGCACTGTCGCCGCCAAGCCGGAGATCAAGAAGCTCCAGTCCGGCATCCGCGCGCGCGCGGACCCCAAGATCGCCGGCGGGCGTGTGGTCAAGGTGGAGGCGCACCCTATCCCGGAGCACCCACGCCCGCGCCGCGTGGTCGGGCGCGTGGCGCTCGTCGGCGACGCGGCGGGCTACGTGACCCGGTGCTCCGGAGAGGGCATCTACTTCGCGGCCAAGTCCGGCAGGCTCTGCGGGCAGGCGTTGGCCGAGGAGTGGGAGCTCACCGGCGCGGTGACGGAGGCCGGGCTGAGGCGCGGGTACCTGCGCCGGTGGGACGACGAGTTCCAGCTCATGTTCCGGTTCCTGGACCTGCTGCAGCGCGTGTTCTACGGCGGCAACGCCGGGCGCGAGGCGCTGGTGGAGATGTGCGCCGACGAGTACGTGCAACGGCGGACGTTCGAGAGCTACCTGCACAAGCGGATGGTGCCCGGCGAGCCGTGGGGCGACCTCCGGTTGCTGTGGCGCACGGCGGCCAGCATGGTGCGCTGCGGCGTCCTCGGCAGGGAGGTCGAGCGGCTCCGGCGGCTCGAGCTGCAGGCTTAGAAAAGAAGCTTTTCTGTGGTGCTACTGTACTGAATAATGCTGTGAACCATGAGCTGTAGCATTTCTGCATCTGCGACATTTAATGTAAGATTAGCTACTGCTGTTAATAAGCATGTAAGGGTAATGCTCCATTTGGTATTTCGATATCATTCTTACAGTTTGCGACTGAATAGTAATTTCTTGAAGACATCATTCTTAGGCATGACAACAAAATTGGTACTTGCTTAAGCAACGGCAAAAGGTTGCACTATAACAGTTTAGGCCATCTCTGAAATGCACCCAGTTCAAGTGCAATGTCAAGCATCTATGTAACACAATGACCGATCTATTTTTCTTCCCTTCGAACAAACAAACAAAATGATTTCTTTACAGCCTTTTTAAAATGGCTTATCGAACAGATTATTCGAAACAGTTTATTGATTTATCGGCATTCGGCTTATTCACACGCTCACACTAAAGCCAAAACCATAATCCACAGCAAAAAAAAGAACCCAGCCAATGTTTAGGTAATGCAGTTCTAAGAATATCTGATGCATGGCATATTAACGATACATCGGAATAAACTGCTGTGCTCGGGTATATGATTTAAAGCGAACCGCCAATTACAAAGTCTTGATATCGGAACAGGTTTTACAGAGTAATTAGGTAAAACAACATAACAAACCAGCTTTCTGAAAAGCCTAACAAAGAAATACAATACTTCACGAGCACTACGATGAAATAATAATCCAAGTCTGAAGATCAAAAGGACCAGTGCCTCTGCTCCTGCGGAAAATGCAATTGCAATGTACTCCACAAAACCGCATACAGGTCCAATCAGGCCTGCGTTAATCGAAAAAAAGGATCCATCAGCATGCCGGACGAACAGCATCACGATTAGTCCAGAAAAAAAAATATGTTTTGTTTGGAGAATACGGAGTGCTGATAAAATTCTATGATGACTAGCCAAAGAAATGTTGTAATGGCACATGGGAACTAGGTACCTTGTTTGCAATGTTGTTGGAGAGCCAGTCAAGACCCTCGTACAAACCCTCTCCTGTTGTGGCACAAGTACTCTGGATATACCTAGGTTGACAGTAAAAATATCCAGCAGGTTATGATGTGTTAGACGAGTCCAGCCATCATGTAACAAAGAATCACTTAATGTATAAGCGGACACAAGGAGGTGGATACTGAATCCATGAGCAAATCATGTTCTCCGGGAAAAAAAATCCTTGAGCAAATCTATCACCGTACACTTTAAAGATATAGGGTTGCTCTTACTGTAAATAAGTAAATGCCATAAACACTTCTATGAGCTACAAAAGATATGTCGCATAAGATGGTAATATCTAACAGTTATTCAAATATAGTGAATTCGACATTATTTAGTTTAATATGCAAAGAGTTGGACAATAAATTGGAAAAAGAATAATGAAAGTTGTACAGAAAATGACAGCTTTAAATGGAAGAGTAAAAATTAATAAAATGGACAATAAGATGGTAAAGCAATTTATGGCAATAAAATGGATGACAGGACAAGTGGGATATGTAACATCCTGACAAGTGACAACTAAAGCAACCATATCTTACCAGTGGCGTTGGCGCAGGGAATGGAGACCAAGCTTATCAGTGATCTCAGCAGCATTCATTGCATTGGGCAGATCTTGTTTGTTAGCAAAAACGAGCAAGACAGCGTCCCTCAACTCATCCTGCCAATGTCATGTGACTGAAGACTCAAAATGTATTTCCAGTAAGGCAATAATTCGGAAGACTCACTGCTATATGCATGCAATATAGTCCCAAGTGTAACTGGAGGCGGAATCTGAGTATCCAGAAGGATACTCAAGCCCTGGCACGAGTGCCTCTTAAAAGGCTACAGGCGTATCTTAGCCATATGGAACTGATATCTATTCTACAGGTTGTATACGCTAGACCATAGTAAAATCTCAGGTGTGTAATTGTTGGCTTCATGTATACTGGGCCCTAATCTCAAATATTAAGTGGCACATGGCTAGTCATGTTAGAATCAGAATTCAGATTTTGGTTTTGGATAATCTCAAATTATTTCCATGGCTATAGTAAAATTGCAGCCTTTTCGCTTAATTTCTAAGTTGTATGTCTAATAGCTCTAAGCCTCTAAAAAATCAAAATAATTCAAACATCTAGAGATGTCAGAAGTATAGACATCTATCCAATACTTTATCAGCATTGGTCAGTTAATCAGTTGAGTATGTTGCAAACTTTGAGCAAAACAACTTGAATTACATGTAACATTTTTTAAATATTTGACAGCACAGATGTGTATCATCTCATATTACTACATTGTGGTCATGATCAAGGTTCTAAAAATCAGTAACCAATACTCGACCGGTCACTCCACCTAGTAGTGATTATATGATATAATCGGCCTATTATACGGCATAACCAACCTGATTATGCAAGTAACAGGCTAACAGGTAGGGGCACCTATTACTTGCATACGGCCTAGTAGACCCATTTTTAGAACACTGGTCATGATGTCATACTTTGTCATCTTGTGAAGATATCTGCATTGCAAACTTAAAATATCTGCTCTAAAAGCACCATTATGAGATAGAATTTACCTCATTCAACATCCTGTGGAGTTCATCCCTTGCCTCAACAACACGATCTCTGTCGTTGCTATCAACAACAAAGATAAGACCTTGAGTATTCTGGAAATAGTGCCTCCACAAAGGCCTGATCTGTAGTTTCAACAGCAGAGTGTTATGAACGTCAAACGGTTTCCGAAACCCTGACAATATATAAGTTTGCAGTTCCTACATTCTGCATTCTGTTAAGATATTTAACAACATTTCTAATGAGGCAATAAAGAATAGGTACGTACCTTATCCTGACCCCCGACATCCCAGACAGTGAAGCTAATGTTCTTGTATTCAACTGTCTCCACATTAAACCCTTCATATCACCCAAAAAAAGCAATTCATTATTATCTTTGCTATCTTTACAAGCACTTCGCAAATACACTTGCATGCTGTTCATATTTCCAACATTAACAGGCTGCACTAAAAAAAGAGGGAGCAAAAAAGGATGTATATAATCCAATATCTAACCACATTTGTAAACTACAAACATGCACGAACAAATGGGCAAATGAGGAATGATATGGAGCAGATGATATATGTGCTAAGAAAATAAAAGCAATCAAGTATGCATCAAACAGTTAGCATAGAAAAGGCACAATTTAGGCATTGTATAGGTCTAGCTCTGTTTGCCCTGCTCGTCCGTTGGCATTGCCCCTTGACAAACATACTTAGGATATGCAAGTGCAACTCATGATTTATATTATTAAACTCAGACCAGTACCCCTATTTTCCAAGTCCATCTTCTTAAAAGAGAAAGACCACCTATCTCGGAACATATCCAATATGCTTAAGAATTGTTTACCTTATAATTGCCCGTGGATAAAGCTATATGAATGCATTCAACATATACATGAATGATCCATCTAAACCAAAAGGATGAGAATAGATTCTTACCGATTGTGGGGATGGTGGTGACGATCTCTCCGAGCTTGAGCTTGTAGAGGATTGTGGTCTTACCAGCCGCATCGAGACCGACCATGAGGATCCTCATCTCCTTCTTGGAGAAGAGGCGGCTGAAGAGCTTCGCGAAGGTGAGCCCCATCTTGCCGCAACTGCACAAGCCATTAACCGACCAAAATCAACATGACACGGAAGGCACAACAGGCCATGCAAGCAAAATCAATCTAACGTAAATCTCGGCACAAAGAATGCGAGACCGAAGCACTGTGGTATCAACCAAAACGGATTGCATATCACATTTGGTTAGATCGCAATCCACTCAAACGAATCAGATCTTATGCAAGTAAGAAAGAATGAGATCATATATACATTAAGAGTGCAACTAGTGTTGATTCAAAAGTATGTGCATTGCGCAACGGACAAGGTGATCGCCTCAGCCAATACCAAGAACAGATCACCGACAAAAAATCATCTACGGCTCCGCATCGCGCAAGTCAACAACATTCGCAAGCCTGCAAGTAATGGATCTACACGACGGAACACAATACCATACCATTTCTTGAAAAAAAACCACTGGATCAAACCGAACAACGTACAACTCAAAACAAAACAACACGCGGAAATGCCGTGCTGCACCGATCGATCCAAGATCTGGCAAGCTGTGGTGACTCATCGGTTAGAACGGAGAAACAAGAGCCCGCGTCAAAATCACATGCGCCACCACGCCACATGCTAACGGCAAACACAAGAACACACGTAGTACATCGACGCCACCGTCCTGCAGATCTGAAGCGGCATTGTTGCCACTAATCGAGAAGGAATCCGAGAAAGATCGGCGCTACGTTCGTCGAGATCAGGGGGGAAGGGAGAGAGAGAGAGTTCGGCATACCAACCTTCGTGGAGATACGAGGCGCTCGCGCTCGCTCGCCGCCTCCTCGGGGCGAAGAAAAAGAGACGAGTGGTTGACGTGGGAAGAGGTGGGAGGCGCCTCCAGCCATCGAGAGGTGGGGGAGGCCGGGGTGAGTGGAGCGGAGGCTGGACCCGGTCTACGTAGGCCGTCGGGGGTTGGTGGGATCTGTTTGCGTCTAGGTAGGGGTGGTGCAGGTGGACCGGGCGCAGGGGACCAGCGGCGGTGCTCCTCATTTGAAGCTCCAACGTGCAACCGACTCTTCTCCCTTTTTTTTGCCCCAAAATATAAGATGTACGAAATGATAATTTTTATTCGTAACAGGTGTAGTGTAGCCGTGTAGCCATACATATGATTCTATGAAGACAAATAAAAGGTAGAATCTATGAATTTTACCTTGCAAGACCACATTTTAAAAGTGAAAATTTCGTATCAAATCGTTATCATTTGCGTGTGCAAGCGAGAAGGTTTCGGAAACAAAGCCAAACTCTTTTGCCCAGGGAAAATTGTGCTTTTTCTAGTATTCTACTCATGTGCTACGAAGGGGTTGTATAAGAAACGTTACATTACTCTCAATTTCGATCAAATCTAATTCAGGCCTGAAGTTCTGCAGCCAAAGGCCTGTTTGGTATGGCTACGGTTTATGGTTTTTGACTGAAATTTTTGAATTTTAGCTGTTTGCGATATAGATTATGGAGAGAGATATACTCGCTTGCGATTTTAGTTAATATAGATGTTGAGCTTTTAACATGTTATACAATTAACTTGTAGATCCCGTTTTGAAAAAATACCTCATTTAAAAGTTTAATACTATAGCAAAAATCAAAAGCCGCTAACCTCGGTCAAAAAGAATGGACCAGAAAGTTGTTGTGGCTTATCTTTCCGTGTGTCGTGATGGTAGACGTACTCAATCACAAATCCCAACCACTCGAGAACCATTTAGGGCCTATCTAGAATGCAAATGCTAGAATTTTACAAGAATCAATACAATTATTTTAGAATTTCCTAGCGAAACCTTCTATTCTGAATTCTCGCTCAGTTCCTCAATTACCCGTTACAACCTGTTCATTACTCGGTAATTTATCGAGGTATCTTGCTCCGAACCTTTGCGCTGTACGGGCGTAAATATTGGCAGCTCTGATAAACAATAGAGGTTCAAAATTTAAATTGATACAATTGCAATGTAATGAAATCAACCGCACATTGGCTACTATTCTCTTTGTTTTAGAACATCAGCTTCTCGAAGTTCAAGCATTGAGTAAATTATAGAAAAGCTTCTCGTACTGATGTTAATAATCTGGCATGCGCGTCTCGAAAATATAAAATGTTCAATCATGTTGTATAACAAACATGTGAAGTAACATGACCAGTGAGGTCCAACTACAGTAATGTACAACTTCATGTTAGAATATGGACTGGAATTTGATTTGATTTCACCATTGCATGCACATGGTACACCATTGCATGCACATGGTATATCATTAGGTCTGTTTCAACCACGCCGCCACAGCTCGGATCCAGCGTCCGGACGGAACCGATGTCAACGTGGGCAGGGGCGAACAGATCCGACCGCAGGCATTGCGACCCGATCTACCCGACGTCGTCTCGGCCGGAAGAGGTGGCCTCCCCTAGGAATAGAGCACACTCCTATCAGAGACGATGGCGGCGACCAGAGCGGAGTTTAGATTCAAAACCTATGCTTTGATATTATGTAAAAAATCTTGAAGCTCAAATCTACTGCAATAACCTATGAGGCTTATATAGTACAAAGAACACAAACCCTAAAAATTAAGAAAAGATACATATACCTTTAACACCTTCAACCCATCACTGCAAGCCACAAAAGCAGATCTAGATCATAAAAAGAACAGTACAATTTGTCCAACATCTCCTCACTTCTTGAAAATAGACAAATAAATACATAAATTCTCCTCAATATAAAAAATATATAGATACATTCTCCTCTCCGTAAACTCTATTTCATTCTTTCCATTCCATCGCCTACTTTTCTGAAACAGACAGCTGTCAAAAGCCACGATGACGAAATAGACTTCGGCGGTTGACCAAACTGTTAAAGCCCATCGTTCAACAGTGAATCACAAGGCTTCGGCCGTTCGGCTTGCGATGTACAGTATCAGCACTACCCTAGCAATCACCCAATCTGTAGAACAAACTAGCCTCGTAGGCGCGGCGCCACGCCGCGTCAGACACCGTAATCGTGAGGAATTATTTAAAAAAATCCAGGGCATATGTGTATTTTTAAAAGGTAAAGGGTTTTTGCAAATCAGAGGAACAGACGTAAATAAAAACACGGGGACCTGTACGTAAATAAACGAGGACCGACGTAATTTAAAAACCGCGGGGGGCCATCACGCAAAAGGGAGAGGCTAAAAAAATTGCTAAGGAATTTGTGAGAATAGGGACTGACGTAATTTCGAAAAAGTACAGGACATTGCCACCGTGAATCACAAGGCTTCGGCCGTTCGGCCTCGCGAGCGAAAATGTACAGTAGGGCGCTGCCTAGCAATCACCCAATCGTTATTGGCAAGCATATGCTGTTCCATTCAAGGAGAACCTACTAGTGAGCAGTAACAAGGTGATATCTTTACTATTATAAAAATTTGAGTTGGTGGTTGTCGATCCGTTCTCTTTCCTCTCTTCTCAGTCGTTCGATCAAAGATCAATCGTCCAGATTCGTATATAGGTAGTTCTTTCGCTCCTCGTAGAATGATAAATTTTAAAACATGTAGTATGATAAAACTTAAAAATTCGTAGCAACGTACTTGCATTCAGCTAGTTCCATTAGATCTGTCTATATTGTATTATAACGGTAAGTTTCTCGAAGAACTTTTGAGGTCACATTATGCTTTCATTCAAATTAATAAGATCTTGTTGGGTGAATGCTCCTACTGACGCTAGCTAAAGCTAAGTTGCCACTGAAGAAATCAACTTATTGCCTTATTTGCTTCTAATGCCTCTTGTGTCTCCAGCAATGCATGTGCTAAGGAAAAACAACCTCAAGTTAGGACCAACTTTAAAAGGAACAAAAAATATGTGCTATCTAAACGGCCCCAGGAAAGGGGGAACAAAGCAAAATGGAGCATGCCAAGAGGTGACATACTTGCTCCCTGAGCCCTAAAGATTTAGTAAGGATATTTTCCTAGCTTGTTTTCTCCTGATTTTCTTGCATTAAATTTTCCAGTTCCTTCTGTCCAGTAGATATCAATGTCTTCACAAACTTGTGAGAAGAGCATTTGTGTGCCGAGTTAAACATGCCACTAGCCATCAGTGCTGCAAAATTTAATCAAATATTTTTCAGCGCCATGGTGACAAAAATTACACCTACTATTTGGTAAATTTTTCAATGCGTTTGGCACAAAACCTCTGCATAGTCCAATTAGACCATCATGCTCCACAATGCCTGCATTTGTCATTAAAACAAACTAAAAAAAGTGGGTTCATTTTAGCCAAAAGACAAGATCAAACTGCATGTGAGTATGTAGGACTAGCAAATAACATATTTCACATTGACTGATCAAGTGAATGTTATGTAGTATGCAAAAGATGAAAAGATGCTGCTTATGCAAGGCTAGTGTAATTCAAATCAGCTACCTGGAATAGCATCAAAAATTGTATTGTACGGCGAGCCTTTCATTTGCATCTGCCTTCTAACAGTGTGCAGAGGATAACACATCAAAGTTGCGAATGCTGCTGAAAGAAGAGCAGTTGCTAGAGATGTCTCCGGTCTACTCTTATACTTTTCCGGTACAGATTTCTTCATTCTTCCGTACAGAAAATAATAGGATAAAAGACAATGTGAGGACAGTAAATATGTAGATCTGAGACCAACTTTCGTATATCATAGTATGAAGATGCAGTAGAGAGAATCTCACAAGTCAAAACACAGAAGTTTACAGCAATGTAAGGAGCAATTCCTATGAGAGATGGACCCAGGCCTCCATAGAAGGAGGCCAACCCTTGTCTCAGCATGTTCAGAGCAACCAACAAAGTCATCAGGTTATGCCAATTTCTAGAAACAGAAAGGTGTGTTTATAAAAGTTGTTAGTTGTTACCTGAGACATAGTACTATGTCCGGATTCAACTGCTAGTCTAAGCCGGAGAACATCCAGTGGGTATGTTACCTATCAGCAAGTACAAACAGAAAATTCAGAAAATGATATGAATGAATAAAATTGATGGATGTGGTAACTTCATATCTTTATGGAAACTTGGATTCGAACATTTATATGAAGGTGTCTGAAGACATCTCTATCCCAAATCAAAATAGAGAAAATAGAAACATATACAATGTGAAACTCAGAAAATTATTGTAAGGACTTAAGCAATCAGGTAGGATGTGGTATAATCGCTTAAACAACTTTCTATGTAAGAAATGCTACACGAACAATGAGAATTATCCCTATGGATTTATACGACGATCCCAAAATGGATTTTGTATAATCTCAGTGTATGTAGATGATCTGAATATCATCGGAAGCCTGGAAGATATAAACAAAGCGAGCTCTTACCTGGAGTCAGAGTTCGAAATGAAAGATTTGGGTAAAACCAAATATTGCTTAGGCTTGTAGTTTGAGCATGTCCCTAACGGAATATTAGTGCATTAGTCAACATACACTCAAAAGGTGTTAAAAATGTTTGGTTTTGAAAAGGCATACCCATCAAAAGTACCGATGGTCGGGAGATCTTTTTAGCAAGATAAGAATCCGTACATGCCTAGAGAAGAGGGAGAAGTCCTACGACCAGAATTCCCATACTTAAGTGCAATAGGAGCACTTATGTATTTAGCAAACTGCATTAGATCGGACATTGTATTTGTCGTAAACCTACTAGCAAGGTATATTACAGAACCTATCAAAAGGCATTGGTAAGGAATAAAGGACATCTTCCGATACCTCTAAGGAAGCAAAGATCTTAGACTATTTTACAGAAAGAACCAAGTCCTAAATATGACTGGCTATATAGATGCTGGGTACCTGTCAGACCCGCATACAGTCAGGTCACAAACAGGTTATGTATTCCTATGTGGTGGAACTGCAATTTCATAAAAATCGTGTAAGCAAAGTCATGTATCAACTTCGACGAATCATTAGAAAATCATAGCACTACACGAAATCACATGAGAATGTGCTTGGCTTCAGAGGATGATTCACCATATCCAGTAGTCATATGGATTGAATATCGTGCAAGCTTCCAATATTATCTATAAAGATAATGCGACTTATGTTGTACAAGTACAGATTGGTTATGTGAAGAGTCATCTCACAAAGCACATCAACCTCAAGTTCTTCTATGCTCATGAATTACAAAAAATAGATGAAATTAAGATACTGCATACTAAGTCATGTGAAAATCTTGCAGATTTATTCACCAAGTCACTTCCAGTATCTAACTTTGAAAAGTGTATACGTGGAATTAGAATGGTGAGACTAAGAGAAGTGCAGAACTCAGGGTGAGTATCTTCACGAACTGACCATTAAAATTTGATCACGAAGATTGAGTACCCAAAGAATAAATCATGTAGATTAAATAAAATTGGGTGAATTGTACTCTTTTTCTCTTGACGAGTTTTCCAAAAGTTTCTTGGCCAAGGTTTTAATGAGGAAATTCATGCAACACAACATAACATGTATCATGTATTCTTTTTCAAATTTTCCCTACTAGATTTTATGGAGTTTTGATGAGACATGAACATGTTGGATGAGTGTCCAAGGGGGGTGTTGGGAAACCTAAGCCTGGGCCTGAAGGCCTTGGCTCGTGGTAGGCATCCCATGTATTAGTCTATATATAAGGGGTCCTAATGATTATATGATGTGCCTTTTGGAGGAGAAAATAATAAAGAAAGAAGAAAGAGTTCCCCCAATCCATGAGTCAATTTTATTGCTTCTGTACTACTTCGTGTGCGATTCTTCTTCCATCTATGAGGCGATCGATCGGATTGGATTCGCCGGCGACGGTTCCTCAACAGTGAAAAGGAAGCATATGCTCGTCAACCCGCGTGGCTTTTATGTACTGTATCTATATTTGCCTGTGTTGCTGGCTTGTTGTAGGTTACCATAGGATTCATATGTAATGTTTAAAAATGTTGTGTCTTTTATTTTTTGATTGTAGCTTTTATCTTTTTACTGATTGCGAGAGAGATTAAAAGAGTAAGGGACACTCGTATCGAGAAGAACTCCTACAAATAGCTTATACAAGCTATCTCGTTCAACTTTCGGCTTCTAAAAGCCAAAAAGCAGAAATTATTTGGAACATGGCCTATGAATGGTTTGGTTTCTTTGGGCTGTGACCGATGGTTTTCAGCTCTGATTAATGGTTTTTATATATGTTTTTTGATATGGAGGAGATGAGATCTAGACGATGCACATAGTTTTGGACTCAGGAAGCCATTTAGAGAAGCGGCTTCGAAAAGCCGTTTGGAAAAGCCACCCGTTTGTTTCGTGTTCCCGCGAAACCGAAGTCAAAAGCCACAAAAATAAACAGGCACAAAATGCCTTATGGAATATTGCGGTACAGTAAATGCAAGGGAAGTGAATGGCCAGACACTATGCAGTAGTAAAAACCACTGTAGCGAAACTGTACCGGTATGCTTGAACATATTGCAGCGTTACTGTAGCGGTGAAATCTGGGCCGTGCATTTTCGATCCAAAGGATGAGGTTCACCCTAATGCAGGGTACTGTTCCCCTTCATCGCCACAGTACCACTTACCACCGGTTCGCAAAGTGGCGCCAATAAGGGCTGCATATCTCCGCGGTAACCACCTAGATTTACAATACCTGTCGTTTTGGAGGTGCTATACTGGTGTCATTATAAAAAAAATCAAAAGACAATGTTATTCCAAGGGTAAACAGCAGAAGTTACGATAATCAAAGAACCAGGCACTTCCTCTGGAATTTCATCAGGGAAAGTGCCTTCCACTCTTAGCAGAAGTAAAAAAAAAATGGTGAGTTATTTTTTTTTATGTTATTGGCGCAGCAGTGTCTTTTAAAGAACGATTTTTTTTTACAGAACAGATTTGTTATTTATCATCAATCTTGGATGGAAATAGGCAGTGCGGATGACATTGTGGAGTTGCTTTGAGGCTGAGGGCTTGTGGACGATGATGTGTTATGCATGCGAAGGCGTAATAATCCATAAAAGAAAATGATTGCAGCGTGATATCTTTTGGGCGTGTTAGGTGCTTAGGTCGGGGTGTTGCCGAGCGGTCTGGATCGTGAAGAAATTTACAGATGTCAGTTGTTGCACTGACACATGAATGTTGCATGGCGGCACGCTGCCAACCATTTTGTGAACACAGCATCCTCCTTTTTTCGATAGTCCCGGCCCACATTTGATGCCAATCAGTTCCAACCCAAACACATCTTACCAACACTCGAGAGAAACAAGGACCGAGCTAGGGCCTGTTCTTTTTTACTGTGATTTATAATTTTGATTGAAATTTGAATTTTGACTGTTTACGGTACAGATTACGGAGAGACCGATACTTACTTACGATTTTGGCTGATACAGATGTTAGACTTTTAACGTATATTACGTTTAACTTGTAGACCCCATCTTAAGAAAATACTCCATTTAAAAGTTAGGTACTGTAACAAAAGCCAAAAACCGACCGGCTTTTGTAATGCCGAACAGGCCCTAATCATTGAAAATTTTAGCAAGCCCCTGCTCCAAGCCGCGACATGCATCCCTAATGAACAGCCAAAGACCAAAGATGCAATGTTTTTTCGTTAGTAGAAAGAAACCATCCAATTTCATTTTTTTTACTCCCCAAAGGAACATGAAACACATAGGTTAACCAGCAGTAGAATTTCAGGTTCGACAGTCAGGTGTTCAACCGAACTATTTCCAAAACATTTCGCGCCAAACTCTGCTTAGCACTCTTCAGCACCAACATCTCATCTACTTTATCAACAGAGTATCAGGGAACGCTTCCTCAACTTCGGTCAGGTTGCTGCCGACCATTTCTGCCTCGAGCGCGTCTATCTCGTAGCGCGCCTCCTCCATAAGCTCGTTTATGCCGGTAACCGCCTGCTGCACACCCTGTATGGCCTCCTTGAGAGCGCCGTCGTACTCCGCATCTGCCTCCGCGTCCTCGGTGCCAGAAGCCTCGGTTATCTCCTTGAGGTGCACGCACACATGCTGGGCCATGCTGATTGACCTGCAATCCTCATGGTTCACCAGGCGTTCTGAAGGGCGCCCAGCTTTCTTCAACACCTGAATCCTCGCTGTCTGATCCAAATCAGAGATACAATAAACAAACTGACCGGCGACAGAAGAACTCCGAATGTCTGCACTAATTAACTAGTCCATGAGACTTCAACCATTGAATGCATATGTCGATTAACATTACTATTAAAACAGGTACGCGAGTTCATTTATTTTTTAGTACAACTCCGAATTGACAAGCATTTTGAATTTGGGATGCATTTTGAATTTGCTCTACGGAAGAGGTAAATTTGTATGTAGTACAACTATCAGAATGACAACATGGAAATCCCAAGTTTAATTCCTTGTGTCTTTAATCGCACCTCCATGACAACTTCCATAGGTCATAACTGACTAGCAATCGTAATAAAATGTACAACATATATTACGTATATTGGTATTTTTAACATTAAAGTATATTTTTTAAGGAAACCATATAGTTGAATTATATTGAAGTCCATACAACAATAAAAAGAGTCAAAGACAGCTTACCAGATGCAACTTCTCTTTCTCATGTGCTTGCACATCCTTCAGTAAGTTGGCAAGATCATCACGACAAAAATCTGGCATTGAGAGGAGCGCTACCATTTCAAGAACCTGCAGCAAACAAAGTTAGATTTCACACCTTTTGATCATAAAAAGGAGATGAGTCAAGTACAGTTAACTTGTTTTGAGCAATCATTGAATTCTGCTGTAATATTTCCGCAAAGTTGTTGATAAGCCAATTCTCCTCCATTAGTCATATATTCAGAAAATCCCCTGCAAAACTTTCACAGTGAGTGACCCAGTCCCAAATTCATGATCTTCAATAGGAAAGTGTTTTCATGCAGTACTTTCCACTCAAATGATTCCCAATGCAGTATTCAAAACTATCCATGAATGAATAAACAATTAGATTGAGGGTCGAAAATAGGATGATGTGACATCTTCCATAGGTATCTAGGAAGCCCCGATACACCTGGGACAAATTGTACCTATACGCGATATGTATCCGGTACGGCGATACGGCATGATACGGTATCGGGAAGTATCGGTACAATTTAATTTTGAAATAAATAAAATTAATCGCGATACTCCGTCGATACTTCCCGATACTTGTTGGCCCAAAACCATTCAAACAAAAGCCTATTACCAGCTAGGCCCAATTATTACCCCAGTGCCAACATTACCCTACCCTATCTGACTCACTCCCTCGCCAGCCGTCCCTGCACTCACTCGTCTACAAGCAGCCTCTCACTATCGCCCCTATCCAGCCATCCCAACCCTGGCTCGCCCCTCGCCTGTCGCCCCTCTCTGCTCGCCTCTCGCCGGCCTCCCTCTCCCTAGCCCCTCGCCGGCCGCGCCGCTCGCCCTCTATGTCTTCCTCCTCATCCTATCCTTCATCGGTCAGCTCTTCACGTCTCTCTCCTGAATTTTATGGTGTTAATTTTTTTGTTTTGCGAAATCTTTGAGTTAATGGGCTTGCTTCGTTCGTGTGCAGTGTTGTCCCCTCTACACTATTATCACCAGAAGCATCCGGTCAACCCAATGGCGTAGCTAGGATTAAAACCATGTGGGGTCAATCTCATTAGAATCACTAAAATTATGTGAATTTCTATGAAATTATCAATAGAAGTAGATGTATTTTACAAAAACTTGTGGGATCAATTGACCCCACAAAAAGCCTCCCTCCGCCACTGGGTCAACCTGCTGCTGCTCGGCCTCTTCACCGTCACCACTCGCCATCAGCTTCACTATCGGCATGACATGCACCTTCACCAGCGATAATAATACCCCCATTCCCTTGTTCTTTGTTCTAAATCATGGTTATGTCATGGGCATAGGCCCTGGGCCCAACCAGTTTATTATTAGGAAGTAAGAGATTAGTTTCTATTTGTTAGGGATATGATATTAGTTTTTATTTGTTATAGATATGATTAAGATTATATTCATCTGTTAGGGGGAGTCTATCTATATAAGGGGGTTACCGTACGCTATTGGAACCAAGCAAGAAATAACAAAGTCATTCTCATCTATAGTCTCTACTCTCTTCCAACCACGCCACTGTAGCCCAGCCATCGTCCCGACGATATTTATCCCATTATGAACTAAGATTCATAAGAACTTGATATCAGAGCCAACACCATGGCTTCTGCTACCAAGTTAACATGTGGCAAGATCATTGTTGGCTATGAAGAAATCATCGATGGACTTAAAAACGTAGAGAGCATGTTGAAGAAGATGATGGCAACAGAAGAGAAGGCATGACGGCAACGCACACTAATGGCACAAGGGGCAGGAGCAATGGTGCTCGTGCCACAGCAATGGCGCTACTACTACTGCTCCTTCATTTGGCACGGCCAACGCTGCGTCTTCAAACGACGTTGACATGGCATCTTCTAAGGTCGATGCATCGGTTACAAGCTACACCCTGTGACTGTGGCCGCATTGCTTGGAGAGGCGGAGGTGGTGGCATTTGCCATATCTCAAATTATCTGTAGATGTCCATATTTTGTGAATTGGGATTCATGAACAATGTCAATTATGCAGTCCATAACTGAAAATAGCGACTGAGAGAGGCAAAGAATAATGGTCCTAATGGAATATATAGCATTCGTCAAGGTAATCTCAGTTTTCGCTCTCGTAGCCTGTCTACATTTTGTAATTTTTAAATACATATATACTTGCCATATCGTCGTATTCTTGTTTTTGCAAAATATCGTATCGTAGTATTGACGTATCCGTATCGCCGTACCCGTACTACGTATCGGGGTATCTTAGATAGGTATATATCAAATTTTGTGTTCAATATACCACTCGAAGCATTTTAACATAGCATTGCAAAGGGTTAGATACTGTTACAATATTCCATTAAGCTGTTCATAAAATAACTATATTCTATAGCCAGAGAAACAACCACAGTTCCAAAACATTAAAATTAGTTACACAACAGCTCGCCTCTTGCATAAAAATCTGAATGTTCTAAAAATGTGTTTGGTGGTATATACCCATAATGGTTCATATAATAGTCATCAGCAGTGTCCATTGGTGGAAAAAAACTCCAGTATTGACATTAGGATATCACTATTAGCACATCGGGACATCCTATTTGAATGATGTATGCTTGCTTAAATCAAAACAGAGAGATAGTTCCTTTTTGTAGCATTAGCGTAAGATTAGAACAGAAATGAGCTCTTATCTAGATTCCCAACAGAACAGAACCTACTACAAATAAAAATAAAGCAAATTGACTATTGTAAAAATTGCCTCCCACAGTCCCACTACATTTTTTCCACCTTACTCACTCCCACTTGAAGGATGAGCAGTGGATGACGGAAAAGTGTGTAATGCATAAAATACAAACATATATACCAGAGTCACTCCCAGTGTTAAAAATAGCATCTGCTATGAACTTGAAAAAAAATGGAGGACTATTTCAGAAGTTTCTTAAACTTAGATACACCTGATATCTGATCTTCCTTCATAGGACAATTTCTCACTTATATCCACATATAATGTGGCTCACAATTATCCTAGGTGTGTTCTTATGTGTTTTGCTTTGAAATAAACCAACAAGAAAATACTTCCAAGCATAACTGACAGGTTTCAATACTGAAACTTCCGAAATCTTCAGACAAAATTTAAGCCATACCAACAGTGTACCAGCAAATTACCGCTAAAAACGGTACTTATTCATTTTCAAATTCATGAGGCTATCAGAGTTTTCCCCTCCTGTGACAAGCTGGAAACAGGAATTGGGCTATCAATTGGAACCAGTCCAGTGAAAATTGGGAACATTTTCCTCCTAAAAAAAATGATGGGAACACTGATATCAACAAACCGCTCTAACTAAAACATTAAAAGACATTGTCCAAAGAAACGCCAATCACAGTTCGAACCATGTTCTGATCACAGGGATCCCTTGAAATAAGCTTAGCAATTGCATCACGCTAATGCCGCGAACAGACTAGTCTAACCATCCCAACAAGCAAACTCAAATCCAAAATGAGTGCAAGCAACCGCATCTACCTCCAACACTCATGGAGCAATGATCCACCATGGGGATGCAGCAGAAAACAGGGTACCCAACACTAAAAAATGATAAGCATACAGCCTCTGATGGCAGCACAGCAGCGCAGATGTTGGCAACACGATGAGGGCTGACTAGTGGACAACTCAGAAAAAAAAAGTGTGGCTTTTGGCCATGTTGGATATTCGTGGAGTGTTTTCTGCCACTACTAAAATCGTTTACCATGTTCTGATTACATGATCTTGTAACTGATTGTGCCTGTATTTGTTCTCGGTTTATATAGAAGTAAGCAACTGCGGGGCGAGTGCCCTCTGGTCTAGGAAGAAGGCAGACGGCTAATCCAATTAGGTCAAATCACAAGATTGTATCTGGCCTATCAGACATTAGGCAATATAACGCCAAGTTACGCAGTATTCCAACAAAATACGCGCGCGCTAATCGGGCCATAAGAAATTTCTCCTGATTTTATCCTAGGGTTTAGGGGGGGGACGGCACAAGTGCACGACAGCAGCCATATACCTTCGAAGCTCGGAGTAGGCCTCGGCACGGCGCTGCTGCACGGCGAGGAACCTGCGGAGCAGACCGGCCACCCTCGCGGCGCCACTCCCGTAGCCGGCGGCGGCAGACTCCGCGTCCATGGCGTCGGCGGCGGTCGGTTTCGGGTGGTGGTCTTCCGCCATCTGGTCGGCGTTTCTTGGCTCGCCCATCTCCGCTACGGTTGTCTTCGCGAAGACGAGCGAGTTTCGGCTTTATTTCTTTCCTCTTTTTTCTCCACTGCTGTTTGCTGCCTGTACCCTTTCTTTCTTTCTTTTTCCTTTTTTTTTACTCTCGAGTGCGGCTTTTGGATAAGTGGAAATTGGGCTCTAAATTATTTAATTATAATAAAATGTTATTATATCTCTACAGATAATATAAAAGAAAAAGATGAAAGAACAAAAGCAAAAAAAAAAGCCAAAACTAAGAAGCTCATACATTCAAGTGCTTTTCGACTTCTAGAAGCCAGAAGCCGAAGCCACTTAGAGCAGGACCAATCCAGAGTTAGAGTCAATCCTCATTCATCATATGTCCTATTGGGTATGCTTAATTCATATGCAATAGATTTTACAAATGTTTTCCCAAATAGGATACATTATGTGCCTTGATGTGGTTTCAATTGTTTTTCCACAAAAAGCATTGTAATAGCATTAATGTCATAAAAATTAATGAGCCAATTTGATTGTTTGTGGATAATTTTGCCTATATCTTCCATGCTTTTTCCTCTTTTATTCTTCCTTTCTCCGACCATGGTCGACCCGACCACCTCCTAGTGGCCTTCCCCTCCCATTCCGCCAATGCTCACTGTTGTCCCTCTCGCACCCATGCTGGTGCTGCACTTTCCCTTGGACCTCCTCCACGCTGGCACTATCCTTCCCTATCCTACCCTATCGGATTGCCACCACTCCTAGGTTTCTTCCTCTGCGCCCACTACCGATACCAACAACAACATGAGGTGGCGTTGTGGGTGGTGAGCACGGATCTAACATCACCAAGGCTGGTAAACTCCCCATCCACCTACCCTATGCAACTACGTCAATGAAACCCGTCTCTAAACGCCATCGAGATCCACTCTGGCTGGCACCACAGCATCGGTAGACTCCAATCTAGGAGTGCCTTGCTCTGGGAGCTCCCTCATTGTCGACAAGCCTCCTGCACTTCTACTCTAAGGCTCGCCCCTGCCCTACCTTGCCACAGAGTCGGGGGAACCCAGTTTGAGCGCGTCATTCTCTGGAATAGGAGGATGAGCATTGTAGTGAAATGGGAGGGGGAGGCCACTGGGAGGTCGCTGGAATAGCCATGGGCCAAAGCAAGGAAGAAGAGAAGAAGAGCAATAAAAAGAAGAAGATAGTGGCAAATTTGTCCAAAATGACAAATAATCAACTAGCTCTGCTCCAACTACCTTTTGGTTTAAGCTTCAAGCTCTTCTGACTGAAATTGCATTGTAACAACTGTTAGTTTTTTCTAAGAAAAAATAAAGAATAAATTGAAAATATCGAAAAAAATCGTTATGTTATCATAAGAAAAAAAAGTAAAAGTAAAAAAATTAAAACTAAAAACCGACGTGTTACAAGTGATGTATTGTTGTGGAAAGGACCGCGGAATTTGTTTAGACAGAAGAAATTTCCCGCGATGCCCTTCTGGGAAGAAATTTCAAGGCCGGGCAAGATTAGGCAGGATAACTGCTGCTTCGTTTGCTCACGCATTATTCACGCGCACAGGTTGCATACTGATTGATACTGGTGTCTGAAAAACAGGAGGATATTGACCAATCACCAGTCCCGCACGGATGCTCCTCCGCTCGAGCCGAGATTCGTGCCCTGATTTCAACTCGACGTCAACGTATACAGTGTAGCGTTACAGTTGGTTCCTTCCAAGCTTGAGCTGAAGCAATGCCCCGTGACGGGCCACGTTACAGGCTTACAGCAAACAACCTCAATCGCCTCAACTTCCATCCATTCACGTCCATCTTTTGTCAGTCGGGCAGTGCCTTTCCGGTTGAGTCCTCCGCAGCTCATTCTTTCCCCGGTCGAGAAATTGGGCAGCTTATTGCTGCTTCAAGCACCATTTGACCATTCCTAGGGCAAGACTGCAACGTGCTCGTCCGTCGTAGATTAACTGGCGAACCAGAATTCAAGCAAACGGGAAATAGAAGCTGCATGGCATTCATGCCCCTGAGAGTACATGGTTGTCACCACATAATTGTGAGAGACCATGTGGAGGTCATCCCATTGTGAGTGATGAGTAATTGACATTTGTTTACAAAAATCGAGTTTGAGTCAGTTGGTTCGACCCTGACGTTGCGTGGTGTAACGGGCTCGGTCGGATTTTGGTCAAACTTAGTCGTATGGGTTTAGGTTGCATATTCTGATGACTCGACAGGTTTGATCTCTGTTTACGCTTTCATGTATCGGCGGTGCTATTTGGCGTGTTTCTTGTCCGTATGGTGCGGGACGTCGAGGCGAGTCGTGGCGAGACACGGTGGACCGGACTAGGCGCGGTGGCGCCGAGGTCGAACGGTCGGGATGTGTCGAAGACGCGTGGACTCGAGGTGGTTGCAGGCGTGCGAGGCAAGGAGCGCGAAGCTTCCGGAAGGTGCAAGAGGCGGCGGGAATTTCGCAAGACCGCACTGGCGGAGACGGCTCCGTTAGGGTTTAGCCGGCGTAACGGGTTGGAGACCCGTTAGCCAAGGGCTATAAATAGAGGTGAGGGGCTGCATACCCCTTAGGGCATCCACAGTGTGCAAAAACAGGAGGTCTTAAGCCACCTTAAGGTCGACCTTATACATTACAGGGGTGACCTTAAGCAGGTCATAAGCAAAAACCTTAAGACCGGGCCTCAAGCTAAAGACCGCCATAAGCATTAAAATACATTTTTCTTTATCGACAAGTGGGACCATCTTAAGGCCTAGTGGGTTATATACATTCTGATTGGCCTTAAGGTTTAGATGGGACCCACCTTAAGACCTCTTGGGTCATATACACTATGGATGCCCTTAGGACACAATAGAGAGAGTTAGGGTTTTAAGAGTTCATTCCTTGTGTGTTGTGTTCCTCCTAAGAAGCATGTGAGGCTCTTGGTGTTCTTGAGGATTGAGAGAGATATGAGCTAAGAACAATTCATTGTAATCATGTATGTCTCTATGTTTATTGCAAGATATCTTTTGCTGACTTATGTTGAGTCTCTGAGTCATTCCTTGTTCTCTGTTCTTATTTGTTCATGATATCTTGAGATCCTTTTAGCAGTTTGGCTCTTTTGTTTTATGTTAATTTGAGTTGTTTCGTTTCTTTTCTTCTTCCTTGTGCGTGGTTTCAGCTTCTTTAGCTCTAGTCTTTGTTCTTCCCTGACAATCTTCTTTTGGCTAAAGTCCTTGTTTGAGAAGCAGCTTCTCCTCGTCTCTTTTCTGGGAGCTGTTCACAAGGTTTTCTTGGCTAGAAGTTGTATCAGCTTGTGTGTTCTTGATTTAATCAGAAGTCCTTTGTTCAAGAACCACAAGCCCTCTCCGAACTGCCTTTTGGCCTGTTTTTCTTCCTGTGCAGACAGCAGCAGTTGGAATTAATTTCTTCTTGCTATGCCGAACTGTTTTCCTGTGCCAACCTGTTGCTTTCACTGCCGAACTCATTGGATGAATGTGCTTCGGTGAAGTTAGTATTCACTGCTTCTTCTTCTGTGCCGAGAGCTAAACAGTGGGGTACTGCTTTCTTCCTGCGCCAAATGAAGTTGTTGGCTGTGCCGATTTAATTCTCCCCTGTGCCGAACAATAGTGTGCAACAGCAGCAGTACTCGGCGCACTTGGGTTCTGGTCGGCAGTAGCATTTCTTTTCTTTCTTGCAATAGCAGCAGTAGTTATTGTTCCTGATGTTGCTGGTGGTTGTAGGCAGCAGCAGTCAGCTGCTTCTTTCTTTGCTGCTTTCGGTCAGCCGCAGTGCAGTCTTCATTTTCTCCTTTTTCTTTTGTGGTACTTTGGTGGGCTGCAGTTTCTTTTTTAGTTTGGAGCAGCAAAGTAGCTTTCAGCCAACAGTGTGTTTATTACTTGCTGTTTTCGGTTGGGGGAAAGTTTGTTTTGCTTTTTTGTTTTATCTGTTCCCCTAGTCTGTGAAATGATTTCGCTTGTTTGAAGTTAAATTTCTCAGTTTCAAGAAAGCGAAGATTTTCCTTCTTCATAGCTGTTATAGCTATTTGAGAAGAAAAACTGTGCAAATACTTGAGGGCAAAATTAAAGAAAACGGCATTCACCCCCCCTATGTCACCATTTCGGTCCTACAAATTGGCGACCGCGGCGCCTCTTAGGCGCCGGGACGCCTAGGCGAGGGCACGGCGTGCTGTATACATATAGCGACGCGCGACTTCCGACTCGCAGGACAACAGCATTTGTACAAATACAACAGCCCGTCTCTCCGGACTCCCACTCCCGACTCTCTCTCTCTCTCTCTCCCTCTCTCTCTCTCTCCGACACCGATCTCTCAGACGCTTCCTCCTCCCAGCGCTTCCTCCCCACGCCACCTCCTACCCCGGTGCCTCCCTTCCCGACGCCTCCCCGTCACCTCCCCCGGCGGGCGGGAGGCGGAGTGCGAGAGGCGAGGAGGGGTGAGCATGCGGAGGAGGAGGTGGCGCGACGGGAGGAGGGAGGTGGCTGACGGGAGGGAGGCGGACCAAAGCAGCCCAGAGAGAGAGAGAGGCGGACGACGTACCTGGCCAAGGCGAGACGCTCCTCCCCGGCGTCTCCCCATGCGTCGGCGTCGCCTTGGCGACACCGTGACAACAATGGTAATGTAGCTAAATCATTAAAACCAAAGCTCAAGTGAAATCAGCATGAGAAAGAATCATAGGTCGACAATGCAAGACTTAAATAGTGTGGTTTCAACTTTCAAAGACGACTTAAATAGTGACAAGTTTTCGTGCAGGCAATAAAAAACCATTAGCTTCCGTTGTTATACAATAAATAATCTGACTCCACGCAAACAATTTGTAAAGAGCACTTAGATAATATAATAGCTCCCAGATAATGCAATAGATATACCTTGTGGGCACAGGCTATTCACATGATACAATGCCATGATTGTGAAATTCTTAAAAGAGGGCAAAGGAGCACCACTAGAAATCCCCTTTCTCCTAGTTCCAAAACGGTAGGGGAAGTCGGGATTTGTAGCAGTGGAGTATGAGATAACCTCAGTGACATTCTGAATCTCTTCCCTCGTTCTCTTTTACCCATTCAGAATTTCTGATGTGCCCATGCAAAGGAGTAAGACAAATTCCCTTCGCTTCTAAGAGCAATGCAATGCTTAACAGACAAGAGGTTTGCTTGGCTGAAAATGCACCGATCCCTACAGTCAAATGTCATATGCTCATGTGTCCATCGTCCGTCGTTATATTGTCAGGTTGAACTTGAAATTGTATCACAGTTGAGAAAATAAACTAACTCTGATTCACGGTGATCTACCAGACTACCACAATGTTGACCATACAACACTACTAAAGGCGTAGCCTCCAAGCAAAACAACAAAAGGAATTTCGTAATGCAGTGTACTCCCAAAGAAACACCAACAGTAGGGTCTGTCTATCCATCATGTGAATGATTTGGGTATAAAAAATCATTCAAATTTTCGCCCCCAATCCTTAAGAAACAGATGAAACCCTACCTGCTTGTTCCCAAGTTCCCGAGCGCCGCCTCCCAGCCTCCACCCAACGACCCACCTTGTTGGCGTCGCACCCAACGCCGGCGAGGCCCACCCCACCACCTTCTCCCCCACCGCTGCTGCCTCCCGATGCCTGCCGATGCCGGCGCACCAAGGACTCTGCCCCGCCTCCACTTTCCCCACCGCCACCGCTCCTTCTTCCCTGTCTCCGACAGCTCACCGCCGCTAGATCCCGCCCGACCGCCTCCCACCACTCCACATTCGTCAACCCGCCACCGACCCTGCCCACCGTCGGCCACCAAACCCACGGACAGTGACCCCCTCACCGCTGCCGCCACCCACCGCCGGTTCTCCCGCCGCCCCGGCCTCTCTCTAAATCTAGGCCCCGGTGAACCCCAAACCCTAACACAATGAACCCGAGCCCTAATCCAACGTACCTCGCCACTGCGCCGGAGAAGAAGACCTTGCCAGTCGGAGCACTAATCTCCAAGCAAATCATAAGGTCAAAATTTCAAATGATTTACACAAAAATTACCATTCGCATGATGTATAGCGATTCCAAGAACACTATTAAATACTGTGTAAGAACTGTTAATAAATTCTGAGACAGACACATCAAGCAGTGCGGCTGTCATGATATATGAATCCAAAAACAAAGGGGGGAAATGGTGGACAAAGTTAGGATAAATAAAAATCTCCTCTAACTACACTATTTGCTAAATGTTTGTAAAAGTTAAAACATATTACAGATAATATCTCACAAGATTACATGCACGGCACTATATTGAATGGCAGGAGTTCTATTTATGCGGTGCCACCAATACAGCTAAACTAAGACTAAGCAACACGATGACAAAGACGTCTTTGGTATTGCAATAGCCCCTTCGTTAAAAT
Source organism: Bonia amplexicaulis (assembly GCA_036346245.1). Classification (NCBI taxonomy): domain Eukaryota; kingdom Viridiplantae; phylum Streptophyta; class Magnoliopsida; order Poales; family Poaceae; genus Bonia; species Bonia amplexicaulis. The sequence goes on along the minus strand of CM070736.1, from coordinate 33,741,587 downwards.
CATAACAGCAATATTCCCCTAGAACTGGTAAAGATTCTCTATAACCAACTTCATTGCACAATAATGACAAACTGGACCAAAGAAAACAAATGATTACTTTCTAAACAATGTAACATTCAACTTTTGTTTATAAACAGATCTGCATGACAGGCAAATTAGGATAGTAACTAAGATGGCATTTGTGAAAGCAGAATGCAAATTAGGTTTAACAAATATGCCAAAATAACCACAAAAAAGATTCTCGTACATAAAACATGCGAAAGTAGTAATGTAGTAAAAATTCCATGGTGCTTTAAATCCACACAAAGTCTTTTACAATAGGGTCACAAGCCACCTGATGGCCATTCGAAAAACAAAATAGTTGTACAAAACACTGCTTAATTTTGAAAAGATAGGATTGAGGAAATCAAAGTTCTTATGAAAACTTTGACCGCTTGAGTAATTGAGTTGCCAGAAACAGCTTAAAACAGCAAGTTTATAAGTGTGAAGCACGAACACGTAGAATCATCTGGCCACAGTAAAATAGTTATAAGCATCCTGTCAAATAGCAAGATGAATAAAAATAAGTGAAATGGTTCTAAAAAATAGTATTTTAAAATGCAACAAAAAAACCTGTTAACATAAAGGCATAATTTGTAGTTTGGTGTTTGTAGTAGTAATTAAAACAAGTAACATGAAAAAGGTTAGGGAAGCACTAATATGTTACAACTTACAAGCTGCGTACAGGAAAACTGCATATACATGTAAAACAATGTTAAGAGCAAAAGTAAGTGATATGATGAAAATGATAAGGCCTGTCATGAACCAAAATATATCTGCTTGAAAACGATTACAACCGACCAAGGAAACTATACACCCATAGCTAGGAGTCTTGTGACTAAATCCCAGAGTCAGACATAAATAAAATGAAACAAACAAAGCAAAATCCAAGCGTCATAGAACTACAAAAGAGCCCCAGATAATCAATAAAACCCTAGCTGCAATGATCTATTCATATTTCCTACTAATATTTGTCTGTAGTTTTATTTCTTGGATCTCATCATCAATCTTAGCCCAGCTAGCCCTAATGCAGCAAATGTATTACAATTATTGGAAGGACCTTCGCTAACACTAATAATTTCTCAAAGTCACAATTGAAGTATTCATTCCTCTGACCTAATAGGACTACAGTTTTAAACAGCTAAAAGAAGGCTACCTTCTGAATTTTTTAGTTCAGATTTCCTTATGTGGACCATAGTAACATACAAGGAATTAGATGAAATGCATTAAGTATATCCTAAATTTCATTATGAACGTAAAGCGTCTAAAATTTAAAACCACAATAACATAAAGAATAGCTTAGCTTATGCAAATGCAAAATGAGTTTAAAGGCAAGGCAAAAAAGAGAAGAACAATATTGCAAGACTAATATCTGGGTAAAAAGTAAAACCGCAAAAATAATTTTTTGATGTGAAAAGACATCAGAACTATTTGTAGCCTCCTACAGTTAGGGCACATCCACCTACCAAATCTTACCTAATGACCCATGTAATTTCTTCCCGGGCCTCCTGGCGGTGCACCGCCATACCCACCACCACCACCATAGCCACCCAAATAACCCCCTGGCATCCCAGGCACACCACTACCACCCAGTGGTCCAGAAGCCCCTGGGTTAGGCACCCCTGAACCATTGCCACCAACTCCCAGGATGTTGTTCAGACCCAAGCCTGCCCCTTGGGTGGCAAGGAAAGCTGTCAAGGCCTGCCCTAGTGCAGGATTCATCCCTTGGCCACCAGCTGCACCTGCAGGCAGTGAAGCCAAACTGGACGACGGAGTTGTCATCACATGACCAACACCATGAACAGCACTACCGGGCAGAGAATGGCTACTAGCTCCATAACCAGTAGCCCCTTTCCTTGAAACACCAGTACCATAAAAGCCTCCAAGTCCTCCTCCTTTGTTGGGCTTTGGCCCATCAATCGCCTTCTGGCAGTGCAGCACAACTCCCTCAAAATGCTTGTGCGGCTCCTCGAGCGCCTTCTTTGCACTCTCGACGGTCTTGTAGACAAATAGGGCAAAACCCTTGGGCTTCCCAGTGACCTTGTCGAGCCCAAGTGGGCCCTCCTCAATCTCACCATACTTCGATAAGAACTGAAGCAGTTTCTGTGGGTCGATATCCACACCGACATTGCTGACAAAAATCTTCCGCTGCGTGTACTCCGATACTGGTGGCAGTGTCAATGTCGCTGGGGCTGGAGCTGGAGCTGGAGCTGCTACAGGGTTGTTTACCGCACCGCCAGGTGGGACAGGACCGACAGAGGCGAGTTGGCAGGCGGTGATGCGGTTGCCGATCTTCTTCTGGGGCTCTTGGAGCGCAGCGCGGGCGCCGGAGCGGCGGCGGAAGAGGATGAAGCCGTAACCCTTGCATTTGCCGGTGGCGCGGTCAGAGACGACCTTGAGGTCCTCGATCTCGCCGTAGGGGCTGAACGCCTCGGTGAGGGTGTCCGCGGTGACGTCCCAGCCAAGGCCGTGGACGAAGATCTTCCGCTGCGCCGGGTCCGCGTCGGCCGCGCGGTGGACGGCCTCGAGAACGTCGCCGTGGCCGACGGCGGCGTCGCGGAGCAGCTCAACGAGCTGGTCCTTGGGGAACGACTCCAGCAGCGCCTGGATCGAGGCGGGGTCGCTCTCGTTCTCATCGCCCTCGTCTTCCTCCTCGTACTCCTCCTCCTCCTCACCCTCCTGGGACTGATTCACCTCAGCGCGCTCGGCGGTGGCGCCGCTGCCCTGGGTTAGGGTTTTGGAGGAGGGGGCGGGGTCCTCGGCTAGGGTTTCGGGCTTAGAGGAGGGGGCCACCAGCTCGGCGGCGGCCGGGGCCCTGGCGGCGGCGAAGGACTTAGCGGCCGCGGGGGGCTTGGGGTCGAGCTTCCTCTTCTTGCCCATGGCGACGGCGAGGTGGGCTAGGGTTTCGACGGCCTGGAAGGGAAGGGGATGGATGGGAGAGGACCTGTGGCCTGTGGGCACGCGGTCGGGTGGCGTCCACGGCGCCGGATGGGTTAAAGACCCCGTGTCATGGTGAAGTGGAATCGTTAAAAATGGGCCCCAAGAGGCTAACAATTTTGCTATTCCAAAAGGTACTGACCAGTAAGCCCAAAACGAATTTAGACTCTGTTCTGTTGCTCCGATTTTAAAAATGGGCCCCAAGAGGCTAACTATTTTGCTATTCCAAAAGGATCTTTTAAGATTTAAAATCTACTAAGTTAATTATAGTACATATTTGTATCGACTTCATTTGTATTGACAAAAATCATACATTAGTTTTTGTTACTCTGTAATCTCTCGCACGAACAGCCCAAAAGCCACAAGTCGTAGTCAAAAGACACAAGTTGCAGCCAAAAAGAACATGCTCTTAGTGTTCTTTTGCAGCTTATAGCTTTTAACTGTGATTGATGGTTTGTAGCTGTGCTTTTTGATATAGCAACGAATGATAGAGATACTGCTACGAATAGCACACACGTTTTAGATTCGAGAAGCCGCTTAAAAATTCCATTTCAAGAGATTGCCTCATTTTGACATTTGTCCTTTTAACTTCTGGAGAAGCCAAAAATCAAAAGTAGAAACTAAAAGCCAAAAAGAACATGATGCCTTCTTTTTTGGTTGCGGCTTATAGATTATGCCTGTAGTTGATGGCTCTTGGCTATAACTCGAGTGCTTGTGCGAACGAACCAAATATCGATAAACCGTTTCGAAAAGACTATCTCGATAAACCACTTCAAAATGACCATAGAAAAGCTATCTCGTTTGTTATTCGTAAGAAATCATAAGCTAGAAGTTGGAAAGAACGGAGACATGGTGTGTAAAGTTCTTTACTCTTTCATGGTGTGTAAAGTTCTTTACTCTGCTATGCAACACTCAACCAAATTCTTTATTTTCAAATCAGCCAATTTTTTAAGTTTTCGATTGCTAGAGGATTCATGCTCGATTGCTAGAGGATTCATGCTCGTCGTCTTCTACCACCCAAAGGCCAAAGGGTACGAAAAATGCTAGGTGGAGTTAGCTTTTCGACAAAGACCCATCCCACCGTGCAAGATGCACAAATGGATCGTAGAATGCTATTATTCTGAATACCCTTCCGGAATAAAAGGCATGTTCTTTTCCTTCGAAACTAGTAGTTTTGGTTTTGTCACAGTACATAACTTTTAAACGAAATATTTTCTCAAGACGAAGTCTACAAATTAAATGATGTACACGTTAAAAGCCCAACATCTGTACCATCCAAAATCGCAAGTGAGTATCTCTCCGTAATATGTACCGTAAATAGCCAAAATTCAAAAATTTCAGCCAAAAACTAAAAGCACAGCCGTTGCCAAACAGGCCCAAAGATACATGATTCCTAATCTTTTTTCCATTGATTCTTTCGCAATAAATAAAGACAATAAATAAAGACTTTTCTCTATAAATGTTGCGTATTCGATTTCATTATCATATGGTAATACTATATTTATATTTATTTATTGTATTACACCTTTATATATTCCAAATATATAATTAAGTAATATTGATCTGTCAAAGTTTCATGATCGAATCAAGGTCTGTTTTTATTCGGCTCAATTTTTTTAAAGATGGAGTTGAGTTTAATTGCAATCAATTGGAAGAATAAAGAAGCATTGCTACAGTTCGTAACTGACTTTCCCCCCTTTTCTATTTCGCTTCTTTTCATTGGTGTGGTTACACTATGTTAGGGTTTGGATTTATCGATGCCCGGCTAGTCTATAGACGGAGGGAGGGGCGATCTCTGGCCCCGCAATGGGTCGAAGGCACATGGAGGCGAGCTTGCAAGTGGCGAGTTAGGGGGGGCGGCGGCGGCGGCGGCGCTAGCAGCCACAGCGGGAGACGACGTGGGCAAGGCAGTGGGGCGACAGCGGGGTGGTGAAGTTGGGAGGCTGCTGGTCCTGGAAGCTAGGGTTTTCCCTTGCACAGCAATGAGGCAGAAGGCTTTTTCCCTTGTACAGCAACGAGGGAGGCGCTGGGATGCTGCAAAGTTTTGACTGGTTTCACTCAGAATTTTATAGTGTTATGTAGCCACTTCCAAAAAAAAATGGAGTACAATTTTGCACATGTTAAATTAGAGCATTAGATAGATTTTTTTTATATAAAAAAAGAGCATTAGAGGACTAAGAAACTAGAAACCATTTGAGGAGAGAACGATCCTTGGTCATATACTAGATGAGCAGGTTTGCAATGCTACACAAAGGTGAGACAAGATTACATGTTGTTCTATGGGTGACGTACACCAGCAAAAAAAAAATCAGCGAGTCTTGTTGCAATAGCGTTTCTTTCAATCGATGATTTAAGCTCTTGTAACATACCAGTTAGGTCGTCTTGCTTCATTGGTCAGAGCCTATGGCACCGAAAAAGGAGTAATCCGAATCTGCAGATGATCCTAGAATAGGAATGTACTCTGATCCTCTCACATGAACACTGAAACAAGCTGAAACATACATACACAGTAAAATGTTTACAAGCATGTTAGCAATAGATTTATCTCAAATAATGCAAGCCAGAAAGATAATTGTGCGTGTTCAAAAAGGTAGTCCAATACAAACCAGCTGCAAACACATGCCTAAGAATATGATGATACCACAAATGTAAACCTAAATATTCATAGTAGGTAGTTCTGAACTAAGTCAAAACGCAACAGATTACATAAAGAAGCACTGACAAGGAGAACATTAGCCAATAAAGGCCAAATTCGTATCAGCTTCTGGCTTTTGCTTTGAGAAGCCAGAAGCCAAAACGAACATCTGGCTTCTCGAATCGGCTTGTTCACTCCTCTCGCCCCTGTCTCGCTTCGAGGATAAGTCAGAGGGTCATAGGCGCATCATGTATCCTATTCCTCTCGCCCCTGTCTCATGCACACATCTCTCTCTCATCATTTGCACTACTCGTCCTCTCCTAAAAGCCATTTCTTTCAACCGCTACTATTCATTTTCAGTCAAAATCTTTTAGCCGCAATCAAAAACCATCAGCAATAGTCAATACAACCGTCCCCAAAGAATGCAAAGTGCAATGTGTTCTTAAAAAAGGTACAGAGAGCAATTACATACAGACAATTGAAAAGTAGCAGAAAGATAAGCACAATAAGGATACAGCAACCATATCAAAGCAAATGCACAAAGGTGATCGATGAAGTGGACAACACGTCTAAGCTATTCCCAATATTTCTGAACCTGGTGTGTTTGAAAACATGGTTACCCAAAATTGAAGCACAAATTTGAACTTTTCAGGAAACCAATTTCAAGATTGCCAATTTTTGCACTCGATAGTTTGGAAAAGAAAAAACTCCACAAGTTTTTCAACTAAGCCCTTTGAGTCAGAGGTACAAACTATTTTAACATAAGTGAACCTCAATTAGTTAAAAACTGCAGCAACTCCACCTATTCTTTTCCTTCCTTTTGATACAAGAGTGGAACCAATTCACACAGATGTGCTGCAAGAGTGTGTATCAACTGTAATATCAAGTTTACAAATTTTGTCCATATAAAAATGGTAAAGCAACTTTTTTAGTTCAACAAGGCAAAGCATCCAAGTGCCAAATCAAGTACATTTTCAGATTGGACTCTTCTAGATGTACTGCAACCGATCACAAACCTCTGTAATATACGATTTTATTATTTTAATAAACATGACTGTAAGATCAAATGCCAAGTTGAACACTTCTGCCTAGCAAATGTTAGCATAGAATCAAGTTTGTACATGAACTTTAATAACAAAACTAAAAACAAAGCTAGTTCAAGTAGGGACATCCTAAAAAAACATTAATGACATAACAAATATCTTCAATCATGCAAGTTTGATCCCTGATAAAACTTAACATGATCATGACGGTTCTTGTTGAATAGAACAAAGCCAATAAAGAATGGGATTTTCTGTCAATTATACAAAAAGAAAACACTAGGGATCTAGGATAATGGAACACATCATCAAACAAAAACATGTGATTTAAGAATGAAAAAATAATGCTTAAACATCTCTTAAACTATGCCCAAAGTGGTAGCAGCATCCTTACAAATAGGACAAGCAGAGGGTGGCCAGCTTAACAAATAACAATATAAATCAAGAACAAGAATTTAGCACACCACTATTAGACATCACATCTTCAGTAGAGAAGAAGCTTCTTAAAAAAGCAGCCATTCTAGCACATACACACAATTTCCTCCTTTTCTTTTTCTTAGCTTCTCTTGGTGGTAAGTAAGCATCAGCATTTTAGATCAGTTTGACAGTCTGGTAACTAAGGACTGGCGCATGTCAAAGAGAATACTAGGCTATATATAGCATGTATGTATATATAGTTTCACTGAAGACGAAGATAATATGTTTAATCATCTTTTATTCGATGCGTGACTGATATTTTCAAATCAAGGTTATAAATTGTCATGTGCAGCCCATTATGGTCCCATGGAAGTGGCCCACCAAGGGGGCAGCAGCTACTGCATCATTATCTTATCTTTAGTTGTTATCTATTTGTTTGAGGAACTTATCTTTAGTTAATTGGTTAGTCAAGTTGTTACAGCAGGCCCTACATAAGGCATATGACAGATTGATTGGAGGAAACCGATGGAATAACAGAGAAATCTTCCCAAGGTTCCTGCCGTGCTCTTCCATCTTTGGCCGGCTATTCTAGGTTGAGTCCTAACAATCAATGCGGCGGTGCCCTCCTTCACCTAGCGCCATTCTATCTCAAGTTGTTGCCGTCTGACCTCTCCCCAACGGATGTTTACCCCACATACATGACACAAATGAGGAATCATCAATAAGTTCAATACTGTTAAACATCAAAGAAGTGATACCATTCTCAATTTTTACTACACTTTGAAGCATAGTCTCCATCTTCTTCTTCATCTCACTACTGTCATCCATTAGAGGCACCAGAAGGGTCAGCTCCCTGTAAATGTCACGTACAAATGTACATATGTTTTTGGCATATTCAACTTCTCCATAAGATATATGGCCAATTGCAAGCCTCATTAGCTCTCCTGACAAATCAGCAACCTAAGACATTGACAGCACAGAAATATCATTAACAACTTCAAGCAAATTAAAGAAAAGCATCACTAAATTATAGGTGTATCAGTATATTTACCCCTAAAAGATAGTCAAGTACATTTATCTGCAAGGGTTCAACAGATTTATCGCTTAGCTCTAGCAAAGAATCATTAATTTCAGCAAGACTCAATAAAGTGCCAGTCTTGCAAAATCTACAAAATGTTGCAGCTTCAACGTATTCTTGTACCTGCAACAGTCAAGACAAACATATTTGACCTATTGCAAACTTAAAAACAAATGTAAAAGAACGACATTGATACTAACACCAAAGGTATAGGCTCTTCTGAGCTTCCAGAAGTCGGTTCCTTGTAGTTCTTTTACTAACTTTCCAATGTATTGGTTAACCACAGCAGCAAGATCATTTTCTGCCTTTGAAAGAACTTCCTCCTTGTTACTTTTGCTGATTCTGAAACAAATCAATAGTTTATCAATACTTATGAAGTGTAACAGCAAATAAACTGGCAAAGCACTTTGAGGTCACGTAATTTAGCAGGTGAATTGACAACTATAGAACACAGGTAACTTTAGTTATGAAAGAGCCTTTTGAGATGAGTGTGTATTATTCTCCAGTGTTGTTCAGCAACATGGACAGTTGCAACATTAAAGGATAATTTGCACATTAATAGCTCATAGACCCACACTTTGACAGCTGATCATTCGCAACTATATGCCACATGATGGACATGAATTTTTAGCTAAAATCCTTTTTGGTCACCTTTGATTTGGAGCAAACAAATACTTCAAATAGCTTAATTCATGTAGAGTTCCTCGTAGTCTGTACAGTGAAATCTACTGGCTTGGGGTATGTTTTGTAAAGCAGCATGATGTATTTACAGTAAAACAAACAAAATTTAACTGGCACATAGACATTTCACAATTTTAATATCTCGTGACACACTAATTCATAATAGATCAAGTTTGAGAGTGACTCAAGTGACTCTGAGTCACAATCTCTGCCAAGAGAAACGTACATGAGTTGTTTTCTCTTCCTTTTCTCAAAAAATAATGCGATGTGGCTAGCACGATTGTTTGATGCTCAAATTAAGTAGGTAGGTAGGGCTCTGTATCAAACCTGTGGACCTGAAAGATGACCTTTTTGCTGTTCATTGTCACATCCCGACTTGCTTTCACAACCCTTTCCCTTTTATCATTCTACAATGATATGGCGAAGTGATGAGATAATATAAAAGCATTGCTATTTACCCACCACGATTACGGAAGAAACAACCTACTACCACAACAACTGGTTTATTTTATTTTTTTTTTTGGCGGGGGGGTGGTCCAACCGCGAACCTAGTGGCAATGGCAGATTGGCAGGTGGTGACTGTTGGACACACTTGACCCAAGACTGGAAACTATCTTAAAGCAAAGCTAAGAGAGACTTCTACCATATAGTTCAAGCAGCCTTGAAAAGGGATATATTTAAAGTGGCTGATAATTTAACGCAATTAATTCAGATAAAAGAAAATGGCATGTGACAACAGTAAAAAGTTGCAATTTGTCACAAAATCTTACAGACCTCCACATGCACATGTATAATGACAAAGCCCCTCCTTAATCTGAAAACAAAGATGCTAAAGAAGTCTAACTTCAATCAGGGGAGAAGGAAGAGAACATCTTTCACATCAATTGGATGTGCATTGAGCATCGCCTGCGGAATACGTTCCATATTCTGTAGGATTTGGTGTAGTTCTGTACATCCACAATAGCAAAGGAGAGGCCCGGCAAATAGGAACTAAATATCATATTGGTTCAACACAAATGAATTCGCTGCTCACACCGCAAGGTTCATGATCTTGGCTCTCAAAATGTTCTCCTTATACAGTTACACTACAATCTGTTCACGCGCGCTCTAATGTGCAGTACTCAGCAGAGTGACGTGCCTGCTTACAAACAGCTCATTTGCCCCACAGTTGATGTGAATTGATTATTTGCCCTATCTTTAAATTTTTATTTGATCATTTGCCCTCTTTGCATTTCCAAACCATTTCCTTTTTTTATAATGCTAATTTATATTAGGAAATGACCAAATTGTCCCTGGTCAAAAACATTCGCAGACAACGCCATCGGCAGTGTTGACACTGAAATGAGTACTTTGTATAAGGTAGGAGCAACCATTTAAGCATTCAAGCTTGGCCCAGGTAGTGTCTGCGAATGTTTTGACCAGGGGGTTTGGAAATGCAAAGAGGGCAAATGATCAAATAAAATTCAAAGATAGGGCAAATAATCAATTTACATCAACTGTGGGGCAAATGAGCTGTTTGCAAGGAAAGATAGGGCAAATCATCAAATTTCTCAATTCGAAATCAGGACTCAGCAGGCAGCAGCCACTGTCGCACCAGTGGTCACGTAGGCCTCGTCCGAATTCCTCCGAACACCTAGCACGCATGAGATCTTGGCACCAAATCACACATACCAACCTACAAAGCTCTACGCTAACAACTTCCCCAGTTCCCCTCTTGGAGCGCATTGCACAGAACAAAAAAAAAAACCCAGCAGCGAAAGCATCACCGCACGTCAAGTCCGGGGAACCGAACCAAGGAACGGGCGCTGCCCGTACGTACGTACCAGGGCGTTGAGGTACTCGGCGTGCTTGGCGAACTCGGCCTTCATCGCGGAGCACCCGCCGAGGCCGAAGGAGCCGCAGCAGCAGACGCAGCCGCGTCCGTGGCCATTGTCCTGAACCTCTTGGGCGCCGAGCCGGCGGGGGACGATGCAGAGAATGAGATGAGTGAGAGCGCGGGGAGGAGGGAGGCGGGAATGAGATGGGGAGGAGGGAGGAGGAGACGTGGCGGCGTACGCGAAGAAGGACGGGGCTAAGGGTTTTGCCGGGTTGGGACGCCGCCATGGTGGGGAGGGGGACGCCGCGCAGGTGGACCAGAAGGTGGCAGCCGCGCGGAGGCACCGTCTGGTCCGCCCCCCGTTTCGGCACGGCGGGGGCGGCGGTTCGCGTAGAACTCGAATACAGCGGCTGTCGGAGCGGATACACACACAGTACATGACCACAGAGATGTTTACAATCACTCCTCATGATAGTATGTCCATAGTCAGTTACTACTTAAGATCACGAGTATTTATTACAACTATAAATATTTATTTAGAATTTAAAACGATTTACATCACGAGTACTCAAACACTCGAAGGGATACGCAAAAACACAATCTTAAGGGAAATTATGAATAGTGTATTTAATCCGTGAAGGAAGGCGGCCAAACGAAGCGGGCCTAAAACACTCGGAAATACGCACTCGACTAAGGGGAAAACAAGTATTTTGTTCGAGAGCTCTATTCATGAATTTAAGCATCAAACGAGTATAGATCATGATCAACATAGTCCCCTATGCGCACACCACAACCTGCACAATCCGTGTCATCCCACAAACCAGCCATGACGCATGACTGCAAACTGAAAAGTGACAAAAAAAAGCAATTGTTCCAACGTGAATTCAACACACGTTGAACGTCTAGCGCGCACAACCAGAAGTCATGCCTAACTACTGAACTCATTACCGGCAACTTGATCAAACCACCTAACAATCTCCCTCTTGTTCTAGTTGCCCTTCACGTTGACGACTCCAATCTTTTCGCGCATACTCTGAAACTTCATCCACCCGAGAGATTTCGTTAGCAAGTCCGTCAATTGTTCGTCTGACTTGATGTAATCGATGAGGATCTCTCTATTTTCAATGCATTCTCTGATGAAATGGTAACGTGTCTCAATGTGCTTTCTTGACCATGATACACCGGATTCTTGCATAGCTGAATTGCAGACTTGCTATCCACGAGCAGAGTTGCCGCACTTGCTTTCGCATTGAACAGGTTGCCGAACAACTCCCCGAGCCAAATCCCTTGGTATGCCACCGTTGAGGTAGGACATACTCGGCCTCACAAGATGACAACGACGATCCTCTGCTTCTGTTATTGCCAGCTCACTGGGCTCCCCAATGAAGAAAATCATGTCGGATGTGCTCTTTCGGTCATCGATGCCCCGCTATGTCGGCGTCATTATCCGACGAGCTTGGCCGCCATTGTTCCTCTAGCATACCGTCACCCGTAATCGATTGTCCCTATCACATAGCGCAGCAGGTGCTTCACGGCGCTGAGGTTCTCGGTGGTGGGCGACTTCATAAACTGGCTTACATAGCTGACTGCGAACGCAATGTCTAGCCTTGTGTGTACCAGATAGCGTAGGCCTCCGACGATGTTGCGATAAAACGTGTCGTTGACGATGTTGCGGTAGAACGTGCCGTCAACCGAAGGATTTGAGCTTTCCTTACTCAATTTCAATCGCGGCTCCATTGGGACATAGACAAAGTTGCAGCCGCTCATATCGCCTTCTCCAGTAGCTTGGCTACATAGCATGCTTGAGATAGAGTGATCTTGCCCTCACTCTGCGTGACCTAGATTCCGAGATAATAGCCGAAATCACTCATCTTGAACTCGGCTTCCATCAGGGCCTTGAATTAGTTGGTCTCCTCCAAACGGGCACCGGTCACCACCAAGTCGTCAACATACACACCCAAGAGTAGATGTGAGTCGCTAGTTCCCCGGGTATACATGATGTGCTCTAACGAGGTTCATTTGAATCCGAGGGAGGTCACGTCTTTGTTGAGCTTAGCGTCCGGACTTGGAGCTTGATGAGCTTGATGAAGCCGGTGCTCGCGCCCACGTAGATGAAGGCGGGGTTGTGCCTTACGCAGCGAGTAGTGCTCGCCCATACCGCACCGGTGCTAATTCGCCCACGGTATACGTAGATGAAGCCGCATACCCGGGTGAACCGAGTACATCACATATTCACATTCAAACATCACCAATGCATCACAAATTCAAATCTAAGAATATTCAAAAGTGTAAACCAAGAAGCTCCTTGCAAAAGTCGGTCAAATGTTGATGATATGTCGTTTAACATTGAGGCACCTCGAGGTGCCTCGATATTACCTTTGCATTTCCTCCGCAACAAATAAACTAAATAAGAATATGACGAATTAACATTGCAAAGTAAAACATCCATGCGTTAAAAGAACATATGCAAGTTGTATCATATGCTTAACATATTGCATGATTTCCAATGAACATTTCAGGACTCAACCAAACAAAATGGACACCAACAATAACATATGTCTCAAACAATTAATGGCTGAAGCACTTAGTTGGTGGAGGAGCGGCAGAACGAGGGGCGGCGCCGGATCTGGTCGGTGGAGGTGCGGCGAACGAGGGGCGCGATCCGTAGTAGGTGGAGGTGGCGGAGCGAGGGGGCGGGGCGGCGAGGAGCATGAACGATGGGCGCGAGGGGCGGCGAGGAGCCATGAACGAGGGCGGGAGGAGGACGAGGGGCGACAAGGGCGGCGAGGCGGCGAGGCGGCGAGGAGCGACGAGGCGGCGAGGAGCGGAATGAGGGCGCGGATCCGGTCGGTGGAGGTGCGGCGGAACGAGGGGCGGCGCCGGATCTGGTCGATGGAGGAGCGGCGGAACGAGGGGCGGCGAGGGGCGCCGAGGGGGCGGCGAGGAGTGACGAGGGGCGGCAAGGGGCGGCGAGGAGCGGCGAGGAGCAGTGGAACGAGGGGCGACGATTTGGTGTGTCGGCGTCTCGGCGAGGAGGAGAGGCGATTTGGTGTGTCGGCGTGGGAGGTTTCGACTGGGGAGCGGGGCTTACACGGCGTGGACTTAGGGTTGACCGGTTGAGGGCCCACTTGTCAGTCTATTTCACGGGTAAACGGGTAAGACGGGTACGGGTAGAGCTAACCCATACCCATACCCGTTTACCGACGGGCGTAGTTTTTCCCCATTTTCTACCCGTGGGTAAAAAATATGTCCCATACCCGACTCCATTAGGGTATTTACCCACGGGTACACGGGTAAACGGGCACAATTGCCATCCCTAGTTGTGACACGTATATCTCCTCCGTGAGGTCTCCATTGAGGAAGGCAGACTTCATGTCGAGGTGATGTACCGGCCATCCCTCATGGGAAGCCACCGCCACAAGGGCTCGTACAGAATCAAGACACGCCACGGGCATGAACACCTCATCGAAGTCTACGCCAACACGTTGAACATATCCCTTGGCCACCAGACGCGTCTTGCGCTTCATGATCGTGACACGGGCGTCCTTCTTTATCTTGAGCACCCACTTAAGACCAATTGGGCGTTTTCCGACCGGAAGATCGACGAGGTCCCATGTCTGGTTCTCCTCGATGGAGTTCATCTCTTTCTGCATCGCCATTCGCCATCCTTGGTCAGCCTGAGCCTCGGTGATAGAGGCTGGTGCCTCCATCGTCAACATGTGCAATTCGTCGAGATCAAGCCATGTGGAGGGGTGTCGTCGATGCAGTCTTGCACCGTGCAGAACCTCTGAGGATCTCCTTCATCGTCAAGGGCGATATCCGATGAAATGTTTGATGGCGGTGATGCAAATTTGTCCGTTGGAGCATCGATGCCTAAGGTCGGATAGTGGAGTGCTCGCCCGTTTCCACAGTCAACTTGGTGATGCCAACATCGGGCAAGCTACCTTCAGGTCTTGCCACTGGTATAGAGTAGGCCACAATGAAGCCATTGTGGCCTCTGGCTTGTTCAAATTGCTCCCAATGCCAGCTTTTCCCCTCGTCAAAGACGGCATCCCTAGAGATGTGCACTCAGCCAGATGAGGGGTCGAACATCTGGTACACCTAGGAGCGGTCGTCGTAGCCGATGAACACCATGGGAGTGCTCCTGTCGTCCAGCTTGCCGGCATGCGGCCGCGTGGCTTTCACATGTCCTACATAGGCAAAGGTTCGGAGGAAGTGCATGACTAGCTTCACACCATGCCAGGCTTCATAGGGGGTCTTCCCGGTCACGCTGCTTGTGAGAGAGCGGTTCAGGACGAAGATAGCCGTGGTTACGACCTCCCCCTAGAACTCGTCGGGCACCTTCCGGTCCTTGAGGATGCACCTTGCCGTTGCCATCATCGTCTGGTTCCGCCACTCAACGACACCGCTTTGCTAGGGTGAATACTGTGTTGTGAGCTGCCGATGTACTCTTTGCTCGGTGAAGTCCACCGAGGTGAACTCCCCCCGTCGATGCATAGGAGGAAATAGTGCTTGGCTCCATGTGTCACTGGTGTGACGGGTATGCACAGGTCGTCGTGCACTACGTCGAGGCAGCTGTTGACGCGGTGCTTGGTCTCCTAAGGAAAAGGTACATGTCGTTGTTTGCCAATGAGGCACGCGTCGCAGATCTGATCGACGTGGTTCACGTGAGGAAGTCCACGCATCATGCCCGTGGCTGACATCTTCCGGAGCGCGTCAAAGTTGAGGTGCCCAAAGTGAGCATGCTAGCGCCACGCCGCATCATCGACCTGCAGGCTCAGGCAGACCGGTTGTACTACACTCAAGGCGATCTTGTACAACCGGTTTGGTGATCTCTTCACCTTGGCGATGAGGTTGCACTGTTGATCGCGGACATGCAGAACACCATCTTCAATCAGCACACTGCAGCCACCCTCATAGAGTTGGCCAACCCTGATGGTGTTGCTCCGAAGACGTGGGATGAAGTACACATTAGTGAGGACGTAGTGTCGGTTCCCTTTTCCCGTGAATAGCATAGTGCCGCCCCCATAGATCTCGACCGAGCCATCCCCGAACTTGGCCGAGCTAGTGATCCCGTGATCAAGCTCAAAGAACGCTGCGCCACATCCCGTCATGTGATTCGACGCTCGGTGTCGAGATACCAGGAGGTCTCCTCATGATCTTCGTTGAGGAAGACCGACCTAGCACGCCTCGTTGAGGAAGACCTGCCCGCCGACGTGTTCTGGCTTGGCAGGAGCTCGGGCGATGTCCTCTTCCACCACCGTTACTTGGTTCATCAGGAGAGACGGCTCGCCATTGGTGTTCTGCACCAGATGCGCCTTCTCCCTTTTCTTCTTTCGCAATCACGAGCCCAATGCCCTAATTTTCCATAGTACCTACACTCGTCCCTCTTGGGGTTGTCAGGCCTGCCGCGAGAATGGGTCTCCTTCCCATTCCTAGAGGAATCTCGCCCGTGCCTGCCACGGTGCGCGGAAGAGTTGACACTGCTGGACGTCGATCCATCCCAATCGCGTGCCTACGCTCGTGCCCGCCACTCCTCCTCTATGAGGAGCAGACGGGTTCCCTTGTCATCGATGCCATGATTGGAGTAGCACTACTCCACCGCTCAAAACCGACCCATCACCTCCTCGATCGAGAGGGCGCTGACGTCGGGGGTGTCTTTATGGAAATGTCCACCTAGAGGTAGCGATACGGGACCACTTACAGGAGTATCTTGACCACCTCTTCCTCCCAGATGGGATCGCTGAGTAAGTGGAGGTTGTTGGCAAGCCCAAAGATCCCCATCGATAAATCATCAATGGACTCACCGTCTTTGAAGGAGATACCATCGAACTCGAGTTCTTTGGATGGCCCATGCGATCGATGCCCATACGAATGGTCTTCACGGCCTCCCAAGCATCCTTCGCCGTATGCTTGACGGCGAGAGTCGATAGCATCTTGGTTGGCATGGGGTGGAGAATTACTAACAACGAAAGCTAGTCGTCACGGTAGTTCGTGTCGTCGATTTCGATGGCCTCCTAGAGACCTTGCGCCTGGAGGTTGACTCGCATGACCGCGCCCAGTCATTGTAGTTCGTTCGCGTGAGCATGGGGTAGAAAACGGAGCCTGAGGCCTCCTTGACGACGTGCTGGACAACGAGTGCGAGGCCACTATCGTCGACACAGTTTGGCCGCGGCATCGCGGTGTAGAGGCGGCGGCGCGCGGCGGCCTTGTGATAAATGGCGGAGGAGTCATCGACTACCTTCCTAGCGGAGCCCACGATGAAGACATGTCTTTTAGATGATCACCGAACACCAGCTTTGATACGACTTGTCGGAGCGGACACGCACGCAGTCGAACGACCACGAAGTCATTTACGACCACTCCTCGTCGCAACAAGTTGATAGTCAGTTACAACTTACAACCACGAGTACTCGTTACGACTATGAGCACTCATTTACGACTTACGACCATGAGTACTCAAACACTCAGAGATATGCACGTGACACTGAGGGGAAACACAAGGATTTTGTGCTGCTCGACTTCCACAACCTTTTCTGAGGACTCTATTTATGAATTTAAGCATCAAACCAGTACAGATCATGGCCAACATGGCCCCCTATGCGCACACCACGACCTACATGATCCATGCCATCCCACGAACCAGCCATGACACAGATTGCAAACTGAAACTGATGAACAAGACACAACCGTTCCCGCGTAAATGCAGCACACGTTGAACGTCTTACACACATGACCAGAGGCCATGCCCAACTACTGAGCTCACTACCGGCAACTTGATGAAACCACCTAACAGCGGCTGCGTTCTATCAACTAAGTTATGTTTTTTATTTCGGCTTATGGCTTTTGGCTATTCGTGAGAGAGAGTATGGAATAAAAGAAACTCACATGTGATTTTGGTAAATATAAATAAAGTCGCTACAGTGTGTGCTACAATAAACTTGTAGATTCCGTCTTAAAAAGACACTTCTTTTGAAAACTAATTACTGTAGAAAAGCCGAAATAGCTTTTAAAAATCGAAAAGAAGAGGTCTAAAGACTTGTGCAATTGTGTTTAGCTTTCCCTCATAACTTAGAAAGGAATAGATCATTTGTCACTCTTAAAAATATGTTATTTTAAGATTTGTCATTAATATTTTATTGGTATGTGGCTTTAGGAGCTATAAGTCAGTGAAACATGGAGTGATAAATTATAAATTACATATCTTTATAGTGACAAATGATGAAATATCTCAACTTAGAATGACCATTTTTTGTGTAATTAGAACGGTGGATTCCTTTTATTGGTATTTTATTGTAGCCAAAATTGTCTTGGTTTGTACTGTCCAATTAATTTAACGACATACCGAATTATTTCGTGCTCACTGACGTGTTTAGATTAATGCCATAGGTTCTGTATATCCAGCGATGGAGTATGGTACAAAATCCATAGGAAACAGGGACGTTGCATATCATAGGACTCAGCTTAGCAAACACATATGAGGTGCATTTTCTACCACATATGATGTTAACCTTTATTTTTAGAGTAATTATATGTAAAAAAATATTATCAACCAAAGTACCTAACTAATGAAATCAAAATGTGTGACATATGAATCAAATACATGGTTTTTACCTTTGCACATAGAACCTCCCATAATTTTGTAACCGTTGATTGTGAAGGAGGTCGGACCATCTTCCAGTGAAAATATTAGGAAAATTATTTAGTATAAATAAATAAAACTCTATATATGCACCACTCACTCAAACTATTCCAAATTTCTAAAAGAAGTTCCCAAACGTAAGGCATGTTATGCAAAATGGCCCTTTCTAAAATGGAAAATTCAAGATATACTACTTCAATGAGTGGTATGGTTCGTGATGCCACTCTAAATATTGACTTCCAAGACATGACACTATAAACATATTTAAATCCACGAAACACCATTTCGCTCATTTCTTGCTTAGTCCAAGTTTTTTCACAGGTGGTTGGAGAGTTCCAAATACAAGAGTAATATGATAAGTACAAGGGGAAAAAAGGATTGCATACATCAAAATGACATTGCAGTTCTCTATAAATATTGAAACTTCTGGATGATTTTCACAAAATGCTTCTCCTGCAGGTTCTTCGTATTCAATCGCCCATTTTTTGTATGTGGTATACCTGTAGAATTTATTGGTTTTGCCTTAGCATATCAATTCACGAGTTCATATTGTCTTTGTTTGGAGTTGTCACTTGATACACATAAATACCGTGACGAATGATTTGGACTATCAGTTTTGATCCGTTGGATTGACACGACCGTAGCTGCTCATGGAGGAGAAAGTTCGATGGCCAATGGAGAATCCAAGGAAGAACTGGAAGCACCAGCAGCTAAGGGCCAACAAGCACAATAGAAAAGACAACGAGGACAACAAGAGTAAACAACAGAGGATAATGTCAAAGAAGAAGAAGAAGAAGAAGAAGAAGATCGAACCCACAAGACATCCAATTCCATGGATTGAATTCAAGACTTTATTCGAGACAAATTTTGTACCTGCGGCATTATGAGAATGAAGAAGAATGAGTTTTGAGCTTTGAAGCAAGGCAACATGTCTATTAATGAGTATCTTACCAAATTCAACCAACTGGCCCGCTACGTCCGGATGTAGCTGATGAAGAAGAAAAGATTGATCACTTCCTAGAAGGGATGCACGAAGAAATGAGAGTACAATTGATCATCCAATATTTTTCAGCTTTCACCACTTGGTCAACAATGCCTTCATTCTAGAAAACGAACAAAGAATGATGGAGGCCAGCCATAAGTGAAAGTTGGCAGCCCAAAGACTGCAAGACAACTTCTCTTAGAGGCCAGTATACCATGGCAACCCATCCTTCAAGCAAGTTGTAGCTCCACCACCAAATACTCTAGCTCTAGCCTCGCGTCCCAGTGGGAATGTACTCTGCATTCCTCGTCCCTAAGGGCAATCCACCACAACCAATCCAATAGCTCATCTTCGTTGCTTCAGTTATGGAGAGAAAGGGCACTTCGCCAATCGATGCCCAAATCGTCAATTCTCCCTAGTAAAGTTCAACCTGGGAGCTATCCCGACTCGAGGTCACGCATCAACTCCTAGCAAGCGCCATCAGACTTCGTAAGCATCCAGGGCTGCCTTGACACCAAACCAAAACCATGTGAATCATGTCACCGCAGAAGAAGCTCAGGAAATTACATACGACTATTTTTTTATACTACTTTTCGTAAACAAATAAAATTTAAAAATCTAAATTATAAACCATAAACTACGAAAAAATCCACCCTCATAAGGCCACTTGCCTCTTTTCTCATCTCTCCATCCTCTCACCTCACGCCCCCTAGGCACGCATGACTAGAGATGCAAATGGAGCGGATATTTTCCGACCGTCCGTTTTAATTCGGATACAATTCAGATCAGATTTTTAGATATCCGAAGGTTTTATCGGATACGGAAACAGAGTCGGATATTTTTTGTCGGATACGGAAACGAATTTGGAAAAAGCATTATCCGACGGATACGGAACTATCCGGATATTTTTTTGGATAGTTACCAGATATGGAAACAAAGTCAGATACCGGATACGAAGGACTTGTGTAATCATTTGCTAAATGTAATGAAGTTAAATGAACTAGTGATATACTTAACTACTTGGCTATAGACAATTCATATTTTTGAACTATATGACATATAGCTAGTTAGCTACTACTTGTTTAACTAGGTTTTATCATTTACTAGCTACTTTGCTAGCTAGAATTTACTAGTTACTTAACTTGCTCCTGTTATCATGTGAAATTTTCTTTTGTTCATTATCCGATTAAATATTTGTGACCGAAACTAATCGTATTCGAAGTGACATGTATTCGCTCTGTACTTATGACTGATAATATTCATATTCGTATTTATATTCGATACTATCCGTATGTGACTCTAACTCTAACTCTGATTCTGACTCTGACTCCCACAAAAAATATAAAACACGATACAAGATGAGTATCCGCTCAGTTTGCACCCTACGCACGACGCGCGCACCACCCAGCCGCTCTCCTGTGTCGCTCACCCCCAAAACCCTAGTCACCCCTTCCCCTGCGCCCAAAACCCTAACCCGCGCCATTAGTCTCCCATCGGCGGCGGCGGACCCATGGCTGCACCAACCACTGGCTAGGCTAAGCTAAGCCTCTTCGTCCCATCCGAAAACTGTCTCGCGTCTCTCTCGTGGTCTAGGCGGCGGTGGGAGCGGCGGGGCTAGAACCCTTGACCGCTGTGTGCTCTGAGTTTTGTTTTGCGGTGGGCGTGTCGGCGTCGGTGATGGAGAAGCCGAATGTGGGCGGAGGGGCCGTGGCGGCGTCGGAGTTGGTGGCGGATCCGGCTGGTGGCGGCGGTGCCGGCCCCGGCGCCTGCGCGTCTCCGTGGAGGAGGACCACGCCGCCGCCTGCGGCGGGCGAGGCGGCGGTCATGGGGGCCGAGTCGTGGCCCGCACTGGAGGAGGCCAGGCAGAAGGTCGTGGTGGAGGCCGCGGCGAAGCTGGGGCGGGCAATGCTGGCGGCGATGCGACGAAGGGGGCCCAGGCGCAGCAGGCGCCCCCTCCTCCGCCTCCGTCGCAGGTATAATCTGGCGCCTCGTGGGATATGTTTGCTCTGATTGTATTTTTCTATTTTGGTATAATTAGTTTGTTTAGGCAATTTTAGTACAAGTATAAAGGTTTGCTTATTTAGGTAGATATGTATCGCTTTTGCCTTTTGATGCTAATTGGTCGGGTCTGGGTATGCGTTGTTTTGTTGGTGAGTAGTAAAGCTTTGCTGTTTTTAGTACCCAGATAAATTGGTTCCAACTTTGTGGAGTGTGTTCAACTGTTCATGTTAGGGTGTGGTTTGTGGAGTAGCCGAGTAGGTTACACAGTACACTTCTCATGACAATGTAAGTTTGTTGCTTTTCTTGAGGTAAGACTCTCTGACCTAGCTCCAACGGTGAGGTGATTGATGAATTGTAGGAGTTCAATGCTATATTCGATGTGTCAGTATTTAATGCATGTTCCTTATAACCTATCGTTACATTACTGCTTAAGTTCTGCTGCAATTGGATTTTGTGTGATTTTAGCTCCTTCTCCTGTAGCCATCTTGTTTGTAAGGATTCGTTGTTTGACTGCAATCACACAGGTGTGCTGTCTGAAAGGTTCCCTAGCTGAACCACTGAAAGCAACTTCTTGTGGCAGCATAGTTGGATAATATACTTTTGTCTGATGTGCGTCTTCTGGGAATCATCTTGTGGTCAAATTGGAGAACTTTGCATTTGTGGCAGTGTTGTCATTATCATGATCTTGATTGTTGGATTATATGAGCAGGTGATCCCACGAAATTGCTTTGGCCCAAGGACCACTCTGTTAGGATTGTAGGTATTTCCGTAATGACGTAGGTCTTGTGACCTTGCTCGGATTCTATCCTTCCTTGCCTAGGGAAAATATCCATCTTATTTGTTTTAGTTGCCTTCCCTGTAAAACAAATAGTTAAATAAAAACATATTGTTTTTGTGGTTCTCACATGGTTGGTTTTTCAAAAGAAGGTAAAATCGTTCTCACACATCTTTAGGACAACCACTCAAATGGTTTAGAAATTGCTTTAAGTAAATAATATTTTTATTCTGATGCCTTTGTGTACAGAAGTTATTGGACTTCTATTACTGTTATATACAGTCATTTTTCGTTGCTAAGATCCTATGCACATTCTTCCTATACTATTCCTACTCTGATTTAAAAACTCACTTTAGGTGTCAAATCGTATGCACAAGTTTGATGGCCATGGGAATCCCAACAAGAATCACCAAGCACACCATAAAAATGGGCCCAAGCGACGTTCTCCTGCTGCAAATGGCGCCCCATCATACCCTGCCATGACGCTGTATCACCAGCATGCAGGGCAACCTATTTTCTACCCTGTTCTCCCCAGTCCAATGATACTACATGAATATCCTTACCAGCCGTTTGCTGTTTCAGTCCCAACTCATGACCCACATGTTGGAAAATCTGGATATGAGAACTCTATGCCTCCGTTTGTTCCAGTAGATCAAAAAGGTGGCAATGAAGGTGGCAGGCCAATGCTTGTACAATCGAGAGGAGATCCTCATGGTTGGCGGCCTCCTGTTGGTACTTATGGTGCTAGGCCCCATTCTGGTCTTGAAGGCCGTGGCCATTTTAACCATGCTTGGCAAAATCATCAGATGTTTGGTACGAGAGAAAACTCAAGTGCACCACAAGGTGCTGGGCCAAGAACTTTTGTCAGACCAATGGCGCATCTGTCTCCTACTCTTGGGTACATCAACGGACCACCATACCCTGGTAATGCTATACTCACTTTAATGACATCCCCTTTCATGTTTGGTATGTTGAAGCTTTTGATGTTCTAATATTCAAGAATGCTTTGAACCCAGGGCCTATGCCTCCCATGTATTATTACGTGCCTTCTGCACCCATGGAGCCGATGAGAGGTCCACCGTATTTTGTCCAAAATCAACCTGCTCCTTACCCTGTTTTATCTCCTGAAGATGTGGAGTTAAGAGCTAATATAGTAACTCAAGTGGAGTATTATTTTAGGTAAATTACTAGTTTCTTCTGTTGAATTCTATTTTCTGAGTTTGTAACATGTGCTGATAAAGTTTTTATGTAATTTCAGTGGGTAGTGGTGCTAAGTAATTTGTTTTCATTGTCTGTCTGTTGGCCTTCAGAATATATGACCTACATAAAGTCCTGTTTGGTTTGACAGTTGCATTGTCATTATGCAATATATATGCATGGTTGCCATGGCGCATTATGCTATCACGGCACCTGTTAGGCGCCTTGTCCACTAGTCAACTAGGTCGTTGTCAGGGCGACGTTAGGCGAACATAAAGGCATGCATTAAACAATAATTGAACAAATTATAGAGGTCAACACTAGAGAAGAGAGCAGCAGAGCAGAGAGCATCGGCAGCACTACACATATACGCACTTCACATTACCCTTCTGCAAACCACGCTTCTACATGCTACACTTCTACACACTACACTTCTACTTCTACACACTACACTTCTACTTCTACACACTACACTTCTACTTCTACTTCTACTTCTACTTCTACTTCTACTTCTACACCACTATACTTCTACACTAGTGAAGAGAGCAGCAGAGCACACAGCAGAGGGCAGCAGAGCAGAGAGCAGATCTGGGAGAAAGGATAAGGGGAACAAAGCAGAGCAGATTGGGGAGAAAGGAGAAGAGCAGCAGAGCAGATCTGGAGAACAGAGAAACAGAGAGAGCAGATCGAGTAGAGTAGAGAAGCAGAGAGACTGGAGCAACCAGAGAATAACGATCAGAGAACAGAGAAGAAGAGCAGCTGAGAAGAGGGAGGGGTCGTAGGTCCAGATCTGGAGACAATCTTCGAGGGATGGAGTGCTGGATTTGAGGGATGCAGAGGAACAAAGAAATGAAAGAATCAAAGAAACAAAGAAGCAAATCATAGGAAGATAAACAAATAAACAAAGAAGGACAGGTGGAGGAAGAAGTACCTGGAGCTTCAGATCTGGAGACCAGCCGTCGAGGGAGACATTGAGACAGGGAGGGAGTGGAAGAAGGAAGGCTCGCTGGAGGGATCTTGGCTGGCAGTGGTGGTGGCCGGCGCAATGAGGGGCGGCGGCGGCTTGGGTTCCATTGCCGCTCTCAGCCCTCTCACTCTCACTCAGTCTGTGTGTCTTTCCGTCTCACATGTGTGCAGCCAGCCACTTAAGCCCCCACCTCCCAGGCTAAGGCGACCGCCCAGCTCTTTGCTGTGGACGTCCAGGCAACGCCATGGACAACTTGAAAACCTTGGCGGCATCCTAATGGGGTAAGGCGAGGAGAGCCCCATGGCGTCCACCCTGGGCCGCCTTTGCATTCAGGCGACGTCTAGACGACACCACGACAACCATGTATACATGCAAATGCCGCTATAGCGCACTATTTAAAGCAATCTTAATGTGTGTAATACGTCATGGGTGATTGAATATGTTTGTAACATGTACCGTACAATCTTTTGTTTACTCATTATGTTGTTTTTCAGTGATAATAATATAGAGCGTGATGATTTCTTGAAATCTTTAATGGATGAGCATGGCTGGGTTCCGATTTCAAAAGTTGCAGACTTCAATAGAGTATGTCTTCTAAGCAGATTTTAATTTGTGAGAAACTATATTATTGTTTTCACCCTTGTGCTTGAGAACAACTCTCTTATTACTTGGCTCATTTGCAGCTTAAGAAAATGACCACAGATATACATCTGATTGTAGATGCATTGGCAAGCTCAAGCCTTCTAGAAGTCCAGGTTGTTAACTTGTTATGTTTATTTCAATTATTATTGTTTAAATCCCTCGTTTGAGTTTGACATTTGGTTTATGTGATGCCTCTTCTTGTGCACTACCAGGATGACAAGATAAGAAGGCGTTCTGACTGGTCAAAGTGGGTTTTTTTTTCTGCAACATCATCTGTTCCGAGTCCATCATCTACCAGGATGGGTGAGAGCAATGGTGGTAGCTTCTCAAATAAGGATGCTTATTCTGAAGATCAAAAGAAGCATCCTCATTCTCAAGATGTTAGAGGCAACATAGATTGTATTGGTTCAGAGGCAAAAGTTGCTGACGAACAGCTAGCCCATGATGCACATAGCTATTCATTGAATAAGGATTTAGCTGCCATTAGCATTGATGAAAAGCCGAAGAGTATTTCCTCAAGTTTTTTGAATTCACGCAAACACGAAGCTGCTTTTAGAACTGATGATGTTAAAGTTCAGAAAGTAAACACAAAGACAAAAGTACCTGATTCTCAAAGTGAAAGAGGTTTCTGTAATGATTTACTAAGTGACTCCCCTAGCTTCAGCGGTGATCAAAGCACATTCTTGCTTGACGAGGAATTGGAACATGTGGAACTTTCACATGATGCTCTTTATTCACACAAAAGGTAAATTTTAACTGGCATTAGATCTTTGATTTCATTTCATGTGTTATGATTCCTATCCTTCGTTTTGGTATGCGACTATGCATGTGGTAGGGTATAGTTCACAGCTTTCTACGAGATTCAAAGTGTCTATAAGACAACTGATTGGTAGTGATGTTATGTCGTTAACATGGCTGATTGTATTATGGGACTGTTGCTGGTGGTGGTTATTTAGTGTATGCTGCATTTTCTATTTATCATATTTATGATATGAGAGATGTACCCAGGTCTATTGTGATAGCAGTAGTTCTGCCTTTGTGATAGTAGATGATTTTGTATAGTTATGCACTTATGCTGGTTTGTATTTGATCTATCATAACAATATATATGCTCTGATCTGTGAAAAATAGATGATGAAGCCACTGAAGCCGCTAACATCGAAACATCAAGCAACAAGCAATTATAGGTTGAACTAAATAAATGTCAGAGCGTATTGAATGTCATTATTACACAACAATCATGTAAATTAGTTGCATTTGTAGATTTTTCCAGCGATTAATGTTCCGTTTCCATCGTAGAATTGTATATTTCTATGCTTATTGAATTTGGAGTACTAGGCATCATGTATTTTCGGAAGATGAAAAGGTCATTTTGATAATTGTCACGCATCGCTCATAGCAATGTTTCATCTCTTTTCTACTATGCTAGAGTGACCAGAAATTGTGTATGGAAAATTGATTTTCTTTTGCGATATGTTTGTTCAAGCAGGGTTGATGATGAGGATGATGATTATTTTGTGGACGACCAAGATGTGAATAGGTTAATAATCGTTACACAGGTTGTGTTTCAAGATATTTTGTGCTCCTGACTTTGTTTGGTGATATATTGCCTTTTCCCCCAGCTTCTTGCCACCATTATCCATAATGCATTATGAATTAGTGTCTGTTGGTGCTTTAATATGAACCATACACAAATAAGTTCGAACAAAGGTTGAATGGCGTTTGGTAATTTTCATGAAAAATTCGCTAGAATGTAGGCCCTCTATACATTATTCTTTTTTATGCACCTTTTCATACCACTTATATCTTGCTATACTTACGTGTTGCTAATTGAAACTGCTTGTACAGACAGCAGTAGAATCCATATTTTTTTGGCATATTTCAATTAACAAATGATGTATTTGCTTTGCCTGTTTTCAAATTTTTATATTTATACCCTCCTTGGCATTTGCATTGCTATTGAGTATTGAGTGCCTTTCTAGGAGAGCACATTCATAGTTAATTCTAGAGTAGAGTAGTTATTGAAGAAACATTGATGCGGGTCCAAAAGAGTGTAAATTTCCTATTGAATTTCTGCTGCATAATACACTAATGTTACATCTTGGATGATTTCTCCTAGCAAAAGCTACTCAATTGCTTATTGAAGCTGTCGATGCTAATGTTCTTAATTTTTACATGTACAATATTGTTTCTTTGACCATCGACATGAGCTTATGTTTGCGTATTCGGTAGTGTTGTGGTGATACATCAGAAAGCATTCTTAAGGATGATAATACTTGATGGTTTAGCTGATTCAGTTATTTGAAATTGCTGTGGTCTTGTGGACTTCCGGTGTTTGTGGGGGGTGAGAATTAGCTGTAGATGGCAGACTGATAGTTAATTGCCAAGAGAAATTTATGCTTTGTAGAAACATGTCCTCCTTTTTATTTTGATGTATTCTCTTAGAAGCTTTTGACTTGATTGAGGTGCATTTCAATGCCTTATGCTACATCTCTTATTTGAACTCTTGTTTACTGGTTCTGAAATGACCTGATTTTTTATTCTAAATAACATCTGTTAATGAGTAACCAATTGTTATTTTCTTCTCTGGCTTGCAAATCTTACAGCATGTTGTTTTGTTGTTTGCTGGGACCAATGATTGTTCTAGCATGTTAAGCAAGTATTATTTATTAATACTGCATTGAGAACTTGTTTTATTTATCTGCCTCATAGGATATTACATCAGAAAAGGGCGAAAAAAGTCGCTCAAGTATGCCTCAAGCATTTTCAACAGAGGAAGCATCAAGAATCAGTGATGCCTTATATTATTACGAGGTGATGTGTTATGTATAGAGCATTAAAAATTTGTCAAATCATTATATTGCATGTGCATTCTAGGGGTCAATAAAATTTTTACCACAAATGCTGTGTTGGCTTGAGAAATGCCATCCACTCCAACACACCTGTAAAATTCCTGCTCAACTTTATACAAGTATATAAGCTCTATTTTCGGCATGATGTTTTAGGTTATCATCCTGTTTTCTCATGAATTATCTATACTGATATATAAAATAGGAGCTTTGAATTTTGAAAGTCATTCCACCTTTCCTGCACCTTTTACTCTGGACGACTTGTGTCTGTTGGGTGCCTGTCATTTAGCAGTCCATTCATCAATCAAATTCACTTTCTTGCCATGCTTTGTGTTAAATGTGGTAACTAGTGTTTCTTAATATAAGAAATCTAATAGCCACAGATTGTTGGTGGATTAACTCCCCTAATTATTGCTACTTCACTAAAAAATCACTGGATTCATTTTTTTTGGAATTAAGGCAATGTGTATATACTATAGATATCTGTAAGGGTTTGTGATGTTTCAATTTTGAGTTCTGAATTGCTGTTTCAAATTTTGGAATGACTAATCAGTTGTAGCATTAGTTCACATGTTTGATTGTGCAAATTTGGGAATCATTTGAAACTGAACTGAGTGTTGGAATAAAGGTCTGAAGACAAGCCTCGTTGTGGATCTACATCGAGTTTAAATCAAGCTGGCTTGAGCTTCAGATTTGAGCTGAGCTGTGCTTGCTTCTTTTTTCGTTTTCTTTCCCTTTTTCTTTTTGGTCAAGCCCATTATGAGATGGTAAATATGATGGTCCTATATACGTACCAAATTATATTATTTTGGATTTTCTCATGCTAATATTATAATGTTCCTTCTGACCTCAGAGTGTACACGGTCAGCGCGCTAATAATCAAAGAAGTTCCCAGGCTTATAATGCAGATATTGATTCTAAACCATCTGGTGGTTCAAAAGGGAACCACATTAGCATCGGAATTAGTGGTACTGAAGAAGCTGGACAACCTATCCCACGTAGGCGGCAAAATAGAGGCAATAGAAAATCACACACCTCTCGTAAGCAGAGGTTCTTTGCTGGTAATTTTATGAATAATCCCAATAGCCGATCTCACTATGGTGGTGTATCAGAAAGCCCCCCAAGCAATTCAATTGGATATTTCTATGGGTCTACTCCAGAAAACCACAGGTTGGATTAATAATTGAGTCTATTTCAGTAAAACCTATCCTTATCCCTTTATCTCATATTGAGGTTCTTTTAATTGACTATTTGTTGTTGTTTAGCTATAAAAGTTCAAAGCTGAGCTCATCACCTCATGGAATTACCACTGGGAGCTCACCTGTCGGATCTGTGCCCAAATCTTTCCCACCGTTTCAGCATCCAAGTCATCAGCTTTTAGAGAAAAATAAATTCCAGCAACAAAGGTAAGTGGCCAAATGAGTTGCAGTGTACTTATAAGTTCTAATGCACTTTAAATACTATTTATCAATGCCCTCCATTCCTTTGTTTCATTGTAAATTGATAAGTTGAAGCTTTGTTTTGTTTGTGAAGGTACAATAAGTTCAAGAACCGATGTCTCACTGAACGCAAGAAGTTAGGGATTGGTTACAGCGAGGTGCAGCTTCCTCATATATTTCTCTTCCAATTGCAACTTTATAACTAGAAAAATATATAAAGCTGATCAAGTTTACTTTTATGTTCACTAAATACATTTTCTTGGGATGGGAATTTCTTGTCTCATTAATGTTTTGGTAATTGCTGATTGTATTTTGCGTCGAACACTTATGTTAGGTTTGATAAATTGCACTCATGCCCTTGTTCTATTCTCGGAAACTATGTTACAGTATTCTTTACATATTGTATAGTGTATACATCCATTGGCATGCAGGAAATGAATTCGCTCTATCATTTTTGGTCATATTATCTGAGAGATAATTTTAACGAAGATATGTACAAGCATTTCAAGAACTTTGCACTAGATGATGCTGCAGCAAACTACAGATATGGGCTTGAGTGCCTCTTCAGATTTTATAGGTACAGAACATGAAAGTTTCAAAAATAAGCTTCCCATAATCTTTTATTTACATCTTCTATAGAGTTACTGCCCTCTTTTTTGCAGTTATGGTTTGGAGAAAAACTTCCAACGAAATGTATATGAAGATTTCGAGCAGCTGACACTTGAATTCTACCATAAGGGTGATCTTTATGGACTTGAAAAATACTGGTAATTGTGACCCTGTTTGTTTGCATTCCTCTGTTACTGACATACTGCCCTCAAGTAATTTAACTGCAATGCCAATCTCTTTGTGGAAATTGTTGGCATGGATTTATTTTTACCTTTAGTGAAGGGAAGGCACAAACGGTTGCTGCAATTTAATGGTGTGTTCGCAGCATCTAATACTTGTTGCTTTATTGTTGTTGGATCATCCCATGCATGCCACATGCTAAAGTTGCTGCAAGTTCCTATTATATGATAATACATGCAATTGCTACATGAAAGGATCAAAGAGTGTAAACTTTATATTTCAAACCCGGTATAGCCTAGGTCCCTCTTATTTTATTAGTTTATTTTAGGGGGTTTCCGTAAGGAAGCCTGAAAAGGAAAAAATTACACAGTTAATTTCTGACAAACTTGGCTCGCTGAATCTTAGCAGTTATAAGATTGTGATACTTTGTCGCTGACAAATTCTTCTTTTTCTTATTGAACCAGGGCATTTCATCATTACCGAAATCAGGATAGCAGTCCCATAAACAAGCATCCAGAGCTGGAGAGGCTCCTAAGGGAGGAGTTCCGAACCATCGAGGACTTCAAGGTGAAGGAGAAGACACGGAAGGCGGCAGAGAAAGAAGTCCGCAGCAGCAGCAGCAACACTGCAGCGGCAAGCCATACTAAGGCTGAGGCTAAGTAGGTCCAAGCTCGGCATGAAGTTTTGGTGGTCATCCCACAAAGGAGAAAGTAGCAACGTTTTTGTTTGGTGAAAACCAAGTATTTGAGTAGACACCTCTGCAGATTTTGCCCTCCCCTGCGGATACTTGTGGCTGTCCATTAAATTTTCCTCCTTTTTTTCTTCATTATCTTCCTGAAACCTGCGTGGGATTTGTACATAAAGATAGAATAATTACTTTTATTAAATGGACAAATTATAGAGCCTGGAGTTTAAAGACATGGTGCTGTTGTTGCTGGTTGTTTAGGATGTGAGCTAATACATCACGTCTTTTCCCCTTGTTTTGGGCAAACCACCTGATTTGCCATTGATTTTTCTTCTTTCTCCCCGCGAAGAAGTGCATGCGGCGTTTATCCGGGCGAGCAGTAGGCAACATGATTGCTTCTCTCCTGGACCATGGATGGTCCTTGTTCCTCTGGTGGGTCACTTGCTATGTTCTCTGCAGCATGTGATTCGTCCAAGTATTAAACGACAAATTTTGAGAGCTAGAAATGTTAAGTACCAGTGCATCCTGGTACATGCAAATTAGTTTTACAAGCTGCATCTTACACCATGCATTTTACTCGTAGGACGACCTCTCGTCGTTTCAAAGGCTGAGCTCTATTTGGCGTTGCGGTGGCTTTAGAAAACATCACCGAATGTTTTTTGATACAGACATATAAAAGCATCTAAACATCTATTTTGGAGGCAAATCAGGTAGGTTTTACTTGAATTGACGAAGGTCTATTGGCGAGCTAGAATCCATTGCACGTTGCAACAAAGCACTGCAATGACAAACTGGACGCAAGAAAGCCTCCTTAACATGGCCAGTTTGGCGTTACCAGCGAACAGACTGCACTGCAAGGTTTAGTTACTTAATTGAAGAATATTTACCAATTTTAGTATCACGCTCCTGTTGATATAAAAAACAGAAAAACAAAACGGTAGCTTACTAAAAGCCACCGCAACGTGCAGTTAAGCCCTTGTTTCAAACAGCAATTGACTTCTGACTTAGGTGGTGATCGGTTCGGCTGAAAGATGAAAGTTTATTGAAAACAGCTAAACATCTATTTTGAAAACATCAGAATTGAGAAGCTTATTTAACATAATTAAATTTTAAAAAATTGAAAAATATAAAAAATATGTTAGCCAATCACAGACAACGCAAACGAATATGAGAAAAAAAGAACCGACAAAAAAACTAAAAAAAAGTCAAAAATTCAGAAAAAGACGAAATTATAAATAGTGTAAAAATAAGCTTAAGCCATGTTGAACACATCCTTAAGCCTTTTAGAATGCGTTGTTTTCTTTACATGGCCTTTTTTTTCTTTTTGTTTTCTTCTCTATTTTTTTCCTTGTATTATCCGTGGAGATATAAGGATGTTTCCTCTATTTATTTATTAATTAAATATTTTAGAAAAAGATAACTGTTGCTATAGTATCATTTCAATAAAAGACGAAAACACAAAAGACAAGCACTTTGAAATAGTACCTAAAGGATAGTCTAAACGAATTAAACCTTAACAGTGCCCTAATAGGTGGTTTACAGACTGAACAGGTTTGTCTAGACTCTAGACCTAGCTTCCATCACATGCCTGCAGGCACACTAGAGGACTTCCCAGGCTGGACTTATTTCGTACTGCAAATTAACTTTTTCTCGGACCTAGGCTTAAAAGTTGCGCCCAAAAGGCCGTTGATGTACGAATCGCACATTCGCACTTCCTCAAAGATGTACGAATCGCACTGTGCGTAGTTTGCGCTTGGTTTGATGGTAACAAAAATTAAAATGTAGTAATTGTAAGCAGGTTAGGAGCAAATAGGCTGGCGTTGGTTTGACGACCCTCCGGGGAACAACAACACATGCGCGCTGTACAACTTAACACAAAGCATTGCATACACCAGTGGCGGACCCAGAGAATTTGATGAGCCTGGACGAAGAACAAAATCTAAATAACAAGCGCAAAACATAGATCATAATACGCGATGTGCTGTCTTTAGCTTGAAGCTAAAAGCAATATAAACAAACGCTACAATATGACTAGAAATATAGTCAGTGAAAAAAGATCACCAAAACTTTCTTGTGTTTAAATTTTAAAACACCTTGCTCACAAAAGTAAAAATTTCAGCAAACTAACACTTCTAGAAAACATGTACACTACATTGTAACGACACCAACTGCACTCCATTGACCTCACGCGCTCGCGCTATAAAACACTCTACGATCCATGGCCGAGTGTCACTGTGGCGATTGCGATTACTATAGTAAATTACTATTACTTTAGCATTAATTAGTAGCAATTGCGGAGGATGAGCCTTGCGAGGTTCCACTAATTAGTCGCACTAATTAGCGGGATGCGATTAACACACGAAGGTTTCACGTCACGTCATTGAACCTTGCCGAATGCCGAGGATGAGCCCGGGCAGCGGCCCAGGGTCGCCGGGCCCTGGGTCCGCCCCTGGCATACACAACTTAACACAAAGCATCCTCACGTGTGGGTTAGACTGATAATAGGCACCTTTTGTAAGTGTTGTGTCTTCTTATATTTAGATGCGACTTTTAGTTTTTAGCTGATCGTGAAAGAGATTGAGTAAGAAACACACATATTGAGAAGCTACTCTATTTAAAATGGTTCATATAACGACTTCTACAAACGAATTATAAAAACCATCTTGAAAAGTTATTCTGTTCAAAAGCCAACTTTTAAAAGTCAAAAATCAGATGCTATTTTGAACATGACCTAAGACCCAAGTGTTAGTCAAAGATATGTCACTGGTAGCCGACACAAGATTAAAATGAAAGGGGTGCTCATAGGATCTTAGTGTTCTTCTATCTTTATATCTCACTCCCTTCCTAATAGATGATAGATGCCAGCGCTACATGAGATACCTAGGGTTTGGCAAGCGGTTGGAGATGCTCCCGCCCAAGTTGTCCTCCTGTTGGATTCACATTGCAAATATTGTGCTCGATATGCCATGGTCGATCTACCGTGCTCGATATGCCGTAGTCGTTTTGCAGCACTCGACCTGCCCCGAGCAAGCATCTATCAGTGACACAAAGATTGAAGACCATTTATTTTATATTTTGTAATCATCATATGTTGTACTTTGTTGTAATATTTTTGTTGAAATTCTTAATTAGGGGTTTCTCGCAAAGATATATAATTAACATAATTTTTTATGTAAATGTATTAATTCTAGAAGTAATGGACCCGCAATACTTGATTTCTTTGTCTCACATTTTCAATTAAATTTAATCAACTTGTCTCTAATGACGTGGAGGTGGGTTCACGCCTATTTTTTCGTCATTAATGTTGGTTGCAGGACTTCGAAACTAGGTCATGATAAGGCGGATAGGATCATCACTAATCTAATAGAGATTGGGTCTAGAGCGTTCAAGGTATCAAGACTAAGTTAGGATAGCTGAGGTCCAGAATGATCAATGTGCTGTCGAAAGGTGACTGAGGCTAGCAGAGTGATTACAAGCTATGAATACAACTTATCGGAGCAAGAGCTACTGATGGTGGACTTGACAAGCAACACCAAGGAGGTTCTGGACTAAACTTAGGGAGAAACTGAGATACAGAATAGTCAGGAAAGCCAGATGCCGTCATGGTGCATAGAGAGGAATGTGGGGTGCTAAGTGACTTGGCTTCGTTTGCAAGCGAGAATAGTTCAGGGGGATCCGGACGTATGAGAGGTTAGCGGCAAATCATTGGGATTGCATGGAGTTGAAGATGAAACACGAGGTTGCTTCAAGGTGAAAAAGCTCGAAGCTTCGTAGAAAGATGGTAAATAAGTATTTTGATAAATTGCTCAGTAATGAAAAACAGCAGTGTGCGAAACTATAGCAATGCCTTAAGTGGATCATGTAAAGGATATACTAAAAAATATTAAGTGGATTAAGTGTTGATTCACTAGTGAATTTTTGGATGAGCTGTTTTGGAAGGCGTGCATATGTGGGTGTAAAATCCGATATGGTGTTGATTGGTTAACCCATGTAAGTGAATGGAACCCTACTAGAGATCCTAGTTAGGATTTCTTGTGAGCCTCTATAATAAGGAGGGAGAGGTGTTGGTTCATGGCTAAGTTTTGGAGAAGCTTATGCTAAGCCAAGTAGAGGAGGTTAGAGTTCTTGGAGAGAATTTTTGAGAGATGAGTTATAAACATTCATCAGCAAGCATCAATAGATATCTAAAATTTATCTAAGTCTTTATTTTTTTTGCTCAAATGTTGAAATATCCAAAATTCATCTAACTTTTTATCCTCTTTGCTCAAGTGATCAATGATGAGTAAGAGGTAGAAGATGAGTCTATTTACCAATCTTTACGTATCTAGATCACTCATATAGTAAGACTCAAGATCAAGCCTGGTTTCACTTGTTCTTGGCTCAAATTTGACATGTAGAAATAGATGTGAATTATTCTCTTGATTAGAAACTTTATTTGAGTAAGAACTAATTTGGATGTTAGGGTTTTTGGTGTTCTTGAGACCTATATTTAATTTTCTTCAAATTAGTGAACTTGAGCCCAAAAACTTTGTGATTATTGATTGGTTTAAATTCCTAATATCTTGAACAAGTCTCATACAAAATTTAGAGATGTTTAGATGAGATTTGAGTAAATTCTTGATATTTGAATTTGGACCCTAGATGTTTTTTAGTATGGCAACAAGGGCCAGTTAGGTCGGCCCTAGACCTATGGTCAGACTGGCATTAGACTGGCGGTTAGACTGGTCTCAAGCTTGCCGTCAGATCACCCCTGTGACCATTTAGATTGTTTTGTACTTCAGTTGTTCTCTTGGCTATTTAGTTTCCGTTTGGAGGTTGTTTCCGTTGTGCATCCAATCTTCTTTGGTCTCTCTGTAACTATTAAAGAGAAGAAATTTTTGTATTTAAAAGGATTGATTTTGTTGAAGTAGCAAAAAAAGAAAAGAAAAGATCATCTATCCCTATGACCTCCGCCATTGGTCTCGGAGATTCGGCATCACTCTTAGGTATTCCTACGTTTGTCTTTGCACTGTTTCCCCCCTAACGAGGCCTAGGTTTCTGGGTGCATAAAACTCATATCAGCGAGACCCCAACCTCCTGCAACGTCAACTAATTCGCCTCGTAGCCACCAACCAAGCTGACAATTAACGATACTCCCATGATAATTGCTATGTCTAGAGTCACTGCCTCGCAATTTCTACTTCTCATTAGCCAAACCTCACGCGCCCCTGCGGTATGTAACCACTACGTAACACTAATTCTTTGTAGAATGCCATACGTGCGCCCTTGCCTGAATAGCGTTAACCGAACGTACTACCGCTAAACGTACGGGGATTTCTCTCCCATTTTGAGACGACGTGTGGGGTTTCTGGCAGAGTTTAGGGGGTGTTTGGCAGGCCACAAGTCGGTGACTTTTAGCAGCCGTTACAGTACCTAACTTTTAAACAAGATATTTTCTCAAGACGAGGTCTACAAGTTAAACGTAGTACACGTTAAAAGCTTAACATCTATACCAGCCAAAATCGCAAGTGAGTATCGATCTCTCCGTAATCTGTACCGTAAACAGCTAAAATTCAAAAATTTCAGCCAAAAGCCATAAGCCGCAACCAAAAAGAGCTGAGGAGCTTTTATTCCGATAAACTGACAGCGTTTATTCCAGTAAACGGCAGCACATAGCAGCGAACAAAATCGCCTGCAGCGTAGCTCGCAGCAGGCAACCCAAAAGAGCTGAGGAGCTTTTATTCCGATAAACTGACAGCGTTTATTCCAATAAACGGCAGCACATAGCAGCGAACAGAATCGCCTGCAGCGTAGCTCGCAGCACAGGTTCAGCAATGGTCGTCGTCCTCGATTCGAAGCATGCAAGAGTAGACGTAGATAGATGCATGCTGCTAGGCTAGGAGGGTCCCAGCCATTACAGTAACAGCCTCTCCCTGAATCCGCACTCTCCTGTTTGCGTCTTCCAGCTCCAGGTATAATGTCCCGCCCCTCGGAGATGCCTGATGATACATACATGGACGCATGAAAGGAAAAACCAATGTGATCTCGTTGGTCGATCGAACGCGCTTCGGAGATTTCCTCCTCTCCTTTTTATATAAAAAATGGATCTCCAAATAGTAATTTACTCGTAGAAAAGGTTGGAAGGACATACTTGAAACGCCGTCAGTTTTTGTTTCCCCAGCTTTCCACCCCAATAGGGTGCCAGAAAACAGTGCGCACTCCCGCAAACAGGATCCTGCCAGCAACGTACAGCGATCAAGGGTTCTGAGTTATGAAAGATGAAGTTTGCTTTAGTAGGTTTTATAAATATACGATAATATAAGCCCAAAACGTCACTTATTTCTGATTAGAGGGAGTACACTGTAACCGTTGCTTCTAATAATATATTATCATGGATCAAGATGTGTGTTTCAAACCGAAGAACACTTAACCCATGATGATTTAACCATTTAAATTTAGGACAAGAACGGTTGACAACATGTTGCAGGTAGAAATCCCTGCGGTATCCATGTCATAAAGACTGAAAAGATGAAACAGATATGTTATATGACCAAAATTAGGTGGAGAGGCCATCATGCAGCAACGATTTTTCTTGCAATTTGCTACATATTTTGGCACTACAATGGTCAACGCCAAGATGAGTTAAACAAGCTTCACTCCATATATAGTCAACTTGGGAGAAAGATTACGACATCACCTCATCTACCCCCAATTTTGGGCAGAAGAACCGCGTGAAGAAGTCATAACCAGATCCAGCGGGTGCCGGTCCTGTAACAATAACGCCTCTGCCGGCACATTTTTTTATCTCGTCAGTGTTAGGAACGATATCGGCAACCTCTTTTCCTGAGGAAAGTTCCACCTGAAAGCCATGTCAGATTCAGTGAGTGAGATGCCTGAACAAGTCCAGCTCCAATCCCCTCCTCTCCATCCTTTTTTATCTCTTTAATTCTCTATCTTTACCGAAAGTTTATACATCCTACATTTAGTTGTAGCATGCTGATATACAATCATACAGACAATATTCACACACAAAAAA
Source organism: Bonia amplexicaulis (assembly GCA_036346245.1). Taxonomy (NCBI): domain Eukaryota; kingdom Viridiplantae; phylum Streptophyta; class Magnoliopsida; order Poales; family Poaceae; genus Bonia; species Bonia amplexicaulis. The sequence goes on along the minus strand of CM070736.1, from coordinate 33,703,961 downwards.
GTTATCGAGTAGTACATTTGTAAATAATTCTGCTTAAAATCTGTGATATATTTCACTGTTCATCGAGAGAGTATTTGTCATGCTGAGGAAAAATGATCACGTGAGCCCAAATTATTTTCGAATTAGAAGCTAACTGCGAGCCCCCATGAGAAATAAGCATGTTGAAATCTAGAAAATCAAGCAAGAAAGTAACATAAGGATGAGAGGAAGTACAATGAGGTCACCGGCGGTTGCCGATTTGTGAACACTGACGATGGGTGCGCCGTTCAGAGTCTCGGGGATCGATGGCAGCTCGGCGGGGTTACACTCCACGAGATCAACCATGGGGAAATCCAACTCGATGAACAGCTTCCCCTGCTCCGTGTTCCCCGGTGAAGGAACCTTCTTGGCAGTCAGGATCCCGGACTTGGTCGCGAACTCGACCATGTCATGGTTCGCAAGAACGGATGTGAAGATGAAGTGGGCGGAGGCCAATGTCGCGTGCCCGCAGAGATCGACCTGGAACAACGACGGCGTGTGTGTGCAGATGAATCAAGACATTCAAGAACAAGAGATTGTTCAGTTTTACGGGTTCCGATTGATGCTAGTAAGATTTGCGGTGGGGATGGATGGAAGCTAGGCGACCTCGGCCACGGGGGTGAACCAGCGGAGGCGGAACCGCGGGGCGGAGGCGTCGCCGGCGGAGGAGGAGTCGCAGACGAGGAAGGCGGTCTCGGAGAGGTTGAACTCGGCGGCGACGGACTGCATCCACCGCTCATCCGCCGCCGCAGCGGCGTCCTCCTCCTCGAGGAGGCACACCGCCGCGGGGTTGCCCTTGAACGGCTTGGCCGCGAAGGCGTCCACCTGCGACGACAACACCATGCCGCCACGGCGGCGCCAACGTCACATTCCCACCATGCGAGCCAAGAAGGGAAGGGGCAGGTGTAGTTTACTGACCACGGCGTATTGGATAGCTTTCTTGGCCATTTCCCACGAACCCAACGCTGGCGGCTGCTGCTCCAAATTCGTGTCGGGTCCCATTTTATAGCAAATGGAAGTAGCAGTCAGCAGTGACGACATGGAGCTTGGATGGGAGCGCGCAAGCCGCACTGGAGGTTTTCTTTTTCCCTTCAAATCTGGCAGTAGGAGGCTACTCACTAGCCGACCGCGGCAGCATCCACTAGCCGGCAGCATCCGTGCATGTGTTTATGTCACTAATCACTAATTAAGCGCTAATTAATCATATGCACGTGCTCTAAATGTGCCCCCCAGCCCAGCGGGTGGTGTCGCGGACTGTGCTGTGCTAGAGGTGCTGCCACGGTGAAATCACTGTTGCCGTAGTCGGATGGTCATCGGTTCTTTCACGCTCGTAAGTAGGTTGGATTTGAAATTTCGTGTCGCATAAAACTATTTTTAAAATTAAAGTGGTTCAATAAAGCTAAATAAAAAAAATTCTGCAACTTGTCAAGTTTCTTCCCTGTGGACGCTGGACCACTTCTGCCCAAAAGCCTCCGAACCACTGACAGGTGGGGCCAAGTGACAGTAGTAGTCCTCTTGTCAGTCGATGAGCGATTAAAACATGAAAGACCTCACATGGAGTCGAACTAAGATGGTGTTCTTGCTTAATCAAAGGTAACTGCAGACAAATAATAGCTTGGCGGAGCACTACATTCGAACCTGGCAAAGTCAAGCTCAAAAGTGGACCGGCTCTCCCTGCAAACCAAGAGCCACTCATCATCACCCACTTCCTTCCTTGAGAATTCCTCGCATCTCTCTTTTTTCCCTAACCAACAAAACACCTCAATAACAGAGTCAGAATTTAGTTACGTTCTGATCTCAGTGGTGAAATGATATAGACTATCTGAATTGGACCATAAAAATGTTACTCAGATTAGACTGAATTACCCAAACTATACACTAGATATTTTTTCACACTCTAAATTGAAGCCTATCCTATCCGGGATGTGGTTCCGCCCCTAATCAGCTTTTCATTATATAATAGATTCTACGTGTAAAGTAGTAAACCTTATAAGCACGTGAGCCATTGTTTCTATATGTATACTCCCGTAAAAGTTGGGATTGGTGCTGTTGGTTGTTCATTCGTCGCTCTCACCTCTTCAGCTGTATCACTAAAAAAGCTATAACAAAAGAAAGAAAAACTCCCAGGCATGGTCACAAGGAAGCTCACCTGGGCATTACGGCAGAACCGAGGGCATGAAGCCCGCGATCGTTCATGATGGCTCTGTATGTTGAGATAATATAGATTTTTTATTTATTGTAAAACATCGATATTTTAGTTTAATACTTTCCCTACAATAGTTAGTGTAATGCTAATTCTTGGTAGAATACTCGGTAACGTACGCACATGCTTGAGTATCATTAACCAAATGTACTAACTGCAAAACGTACCGAGTTTTTTTTATTCCAATTTGAGAAAGAATTGATGTGATCAGTTTTTTCGTATATAAAAGAGATAGTTTTTATTTTATTGTCTGGTTCAAGAACAATGAGTTACTCCTGATTCTGTAAGCAATACCCAACTATAGCCATAAAAGCTAAGGAGAAATAAACTCATACTTCAACAAAGAACTAGTATAGTTAAATCTAAAGCTAAATTTAGATTTTAGAAGAGAACATTTTTAATATGACATATATCGTAAAATGATCACTAGAGAGCAAACTAGTCAAAAGATTCATCCTTACAAACTTAAAAGATAACAATTGTAAAAATTGATACTACTTATGAATTTTAGTTCAAATTTACAAATTAAGTTAGCATGTGTAAGATCGAGGTGGCCGACTAGAGGGGGGTGAATAGGCGGTTTTAAAAAAAATATCTCTACAAATTATTGCTAATTAATTCGAGAGCTTTTCTATTTAGGAACAAATTTTCAAACCAAATTGACACGGATTTTCCTGAATTTTGGTGAATTTTTACCACTTTCCTAATCCACGTTGAAGTTCTCCCGAAATCGCTTTCCTTTTCCACCAACCCGCCACCTCAATCCACTAGTGGTAACTCTTTCGCCTTCCTCCGGGTAGGTGAGCTCCAACCTTCACACTTTGCCGGCCTTCTCACAACCCGTTAAGAAGATCACCGCGCCGACGCCCCAACGCCGTCTAGGAGTCGGTAAACCCAAGAGTAATAAGCCAAGTCCTTCGCTTGACTCTCACCACGTGCAGCGGATGCACAAGCTCATTGGACACTAAGTCCTCACCTAGAGGCAACACATGCACTCTAGTCCTCTTCTCCTTTCTCACAAAGTGCAACACATGCACAATAGAGTGGAGAACCTCAAACTAGCTCAAGGGTCAACAAATGAATGCCGGCCTCGTATAAATACCCCACCAAAAACTCCGTTGGAGCCGACGAGCGCGACACGCCCCGCCCAGTGCCGCCCACCGACGCCCACTAACGGCCAGCTTCGAACCAGCCGTTACCTCGCTGCGGCCGTCGTCACCCCTGCGGAGAAGACCCCACCGGCTCCCATCACCTCCGGTTGACTCCCCGCGCTTGAGCCTTCCCTCACGCCTTCCCCCTCTTCTCCCGGGTATAAAACCCCTCACCGCCGCCCCACTTCCCTTTGCTTCCCGAGCTCCCCATCCCTCTCAATCGCTCCTGTCACTCCCTGCACCTCCCGAGCGGTAGATTGGACTCCCATCGCCTCCAGCTCCGTCGCCGCCTCTCCTGCGCGGCGACCCCGTGGTGATCTTCCTCCCTCCCTCATTCTTGATTCTTTGCTCCCGAGCATCTCGCCACTCCCTAATCACAATGCCGCACTCCACTGGCCGGTGTCGCTGAGGAGTCCCAAGCCAAGCTCACCGCCGGCCAAAACACCCTCCCGTGGCCGGCTCACCGGGGACCTCAGAGCCGACCATCGCAACCAACGTGAGCCCAGGGACCCATCGACCATAAATCCACCGCCGATTTGGCTTTGATCGCACGGAGACTCTCCTTCACCGCGGAAGCCATTTCTTCCTTCGGTCTCCGCCTTCTCCGGTGATTCTCCGGCCTTCAAGGGGCGAAATGGGTTCCCACGACGAGACCTACCGGTGGTGCCTCCCGACCGCCGGGGACCTCGCCGTCGCCGGGAGCCAAAGCTCCCTTTCTCGTCCCTCTGCCGCCGGCCGAGAGGTTGAAAACGACGGCGTGGCCGCATCGTCGCCGTCCTCTCCAACCGTTATCGTTCAAACCCGTCGTCGGATGGTACTTCCTCACCGTAGTCCGATCTTCGTAAACACTTCACTCCACGTCCGTCCGATCACCCCATACCGCTCGCCGCCCGCTCTATTCTCGGTAGTCCGATCTTCATAAACCCGGTCAGATCCAGCCGCCCGCGCCATCTCCACCGGACGCTGGACACGCGTCGACCATCCGCGGGAGGGGCGGCAGCGCGTCGTGTGCATGCGGCCAGCAGCATGGGCATGGCGGCCTTGACGACGCGGGCCGCCTGCGATTCTTGATGGGCTACCAAGCCTTGTTCATCGATTTTCGGGGTTTATTCTTTTCCAAAAATCCAGAAAATCCAAATAAATCCTAGAAAATCACAGAAAATCCCAAAAATTCCCAAATTTCACCACTTTGCTCCTTTCATTATCCTGAACCCAGTGGTGAACTCCTCTTTCCCAATTTCATCTCCAGTAAAATTTAAAAATTCAAAGAACCCCTTTTCATTTGATATTTTATGCAAGTTTATTTCTTTTTAATTCTTTTTATAGATTGTTTTTCCTTGCTTGATTATTCTCAAGCTAGGACTTATTTATTTTACATGTTTGCGCTAGTTTCGGAGATCCCGGAAGCTCAAGTGCAATCTCAGGATCCAGAAGCATCGACGTTCGAGCTCGCCGAGATCATTCCAGTTCACGGCAAGTCGCAAATCCTTTGATCATATTGTACCCTATGATGTTTACATATGTTATTACATTATTTGCATTATGCTAGTTGTGAAATGCTAGTTTAAAGTAAAATGAAAACGTTTAGAATGACATGTGATATAGATACGTCCTACCACCGAAAATGCCCGATTCACTTTGTAGCCATGCCTTGTAACCCTAGAAATAATTATGTGTTACCCTAGATCACTATAGGTTACTATTATCATACAAAGTCTTACACTAATAAGGTTGTGGCTGCGGGCCATTAGACTTGAAAACCCGTCCCTAGGGTGGGGTGGTATGGGACACCGCATCCTAGGGCGGAGAGTGTCGATGTGCAAGGAAGGGTAAGAGCGTTATGGGAACCCATGGTCGGTCTTCGCCACCGTTTACCCTAGGTTGTGGTCGCGGACCTGGAGAGGTTGCGGGCCATGTGAAAATATAAGGACTGAAACCCTTATGCTGAGCAACTGTCATAGCAATCGCTCAACCACAGGAGTTGACTCGTCAACTTTGGTTTAGTAGTCTGCTCACTCGATTGAAACTCTACACGTTGAGAAGTGCGGAGGTGTGGAAGTGGATTAGGTATGCCGTGTCTTGGATACCTAATAACGGTAGGGTTCACTCGAGCGGACGGGAGTTTCCATGTGCCGGACCAGTGAATTCTCACCGGGTAGAGCCTATATAAAGACTTGAGCGGTGAACGACACGGCTTCCTTAACTCTGTCGCGGGAGTTAAGGGATCGTGTGGGTAAAGTTGAGCAAACTCTGCAGAGTCAATTAAATGGTATTCGGATACGCCGTGCTCCCGGTTATTGGAGCTATGTCACTTGGGTGATTCCATCAGCAAAGCTTAAGTAGTTTTCTGAATATTTTAATCTGGTTAGATGGTTAATTAACTCTTCATGAAAACCCCTGTTGATTAAGGAGTAGTTTTATCAGCAAGTTTTACGAAAAGGTTTGCAAATAAAACTGCATCCACTCAAAGATAATAAACCAGTATACTCCACTCCTTTGTTACTCCGTGCATATAGTAAGGAAGGGTTCCTTTGCGGTTTCTTTGGTGGTTGTTGGCTCACGGCTTGCTAATCAATTCTTTAGAAGATCAAGACGAAGGTGAAAGTCTCCCCGTTGAGGAAGTCCCTGAGGGCCTCTTCTTTGACGAGGATCCGTGGCTGTAGGTCTTCGCCGTGCTCAAGCGGATTCTGGGGCTTTTGTAATGTAATTATACTTTGGGCTTGCACGCCCCGCTGTCAAAACTCTGGATGTTAATCCATATGTGAAGTATATCTTTGGTTTTGGTTGTAAGCATGCAATGGTATACTCTTGCGCGGCACTCCATAACTGTTCATGCGTGGATAGTTGCGGGTTGCCGTGTCCGTACGCGCCCTCGGAAACGGGGGCGTTACACGGATGGTGCGGTAGGAGCTACATGTCGGTCATCGGTTCTTTCACGCTCGTAAGTAGGTTGGATTTGAAATTTCGTGTTGCATAAAACTATTTTTAAAATTAATATGGTCCAATGAAGCCAAATAAAAAAAATTCTGCAACTTGTCAGGTTTCTTCCCTGTGGACGCTAGACCACTTCTGCCCAGAAGCCTCCGAACCACTGACAGGTGGGGCCAAGTGACAGTAGTAGTCCTCTTGTCAGTTGATCAGCGATTAAAACATGAAAGACCTCACATGGAGTCGAACTAAGATGGTGTTCTTGCTTAATCAGAGGTAACTGCAGACAAATAATAGCTTGGCGGAGCACTACATTCAAAGCTGGCAAAGTCAAGCTCAAAAGTGGACCGGCTCTCCCTGCAAACCAAGAGCCACTCATCATCACCCACTACCCTCCTTGAGAAATTCTCGCATCTCTCTTTTTTTCCCAAGCAACAAAACACCTATTATCAACTTCAGTAACGGAGTCAGAATTTAGTTAGTTCCGATCTCAGTGGTGAAATGATGTAGACTATCTGAACTGAACCATAAAAATGTTACTCAGATTAGACTGAATTTACCCGGACTATACACTAGATATTTTTTCACACTCCAAACTGAATTCTATCCTATTCAAGGTGTGGCTCCGTCCCTAATCAGCTTTTCATTATATAATAGATTCTACGTAAAGTAGTAAACCTTATAAGCATGTGAGCCATTGTTTCTATGTGTATACTCCCGTAAAAGTTGGGATTGGTGCTGATGGTTGTTCATTCGTCGCTCTCACCTCTTCGGCTGTATCACTAAAAAAGCTACAACAAAAGAAAGAAAAACTCCCAGGCATGGTCACAAGGAAGCTCACCTGGGCATTACGGCAGAACCGAGGGCATGAAGCCCGCGATCGTTCATGATGGCTCTGTATGTTGAGATAACTAGCCTCGTGAGGCGCGGCGGCGCCCGCGCCCAACCCATCGTACCAAAATAAAAGGCGATAATTCGTGAGAGTTTTCAAAAAATCGGGGGCAAAAACACATTTTCGAAGAAGGCGGAGGTGTTTTTCGGAAAAACCGAGGACTTGTACGTAAAAAAACAGGGACCCGTGCGCGATATCCAAACGCGGGGCCATCCATAAAACGGAGGGTTAAAAAATTTCAGGGACCTAAAAATTTCAGAGACTTTTTTGCGAGGAAAAAAGACCTATCGTAATTCGAAAAAACGAAGGTAATCACCTCCCGACAGACGCGAAATCCCATACCATCTGACCATGTGTGTGTGGGGACGTGGCCTCAGCAGGCAGGAATCCCGCTATAATGCTGGTTAAGATATAGATTTTTTATTTATTGTAAAACATCGATATTTTAGTTTAATACTTTCCCTAAAATAGTTAGTGTAATACTAATTCTTGGTAGAATACTCGGTAACGTACACACATGCTTGAGTATCATTAACCAAATGTACTTACTGCAAAACGTACCGAGTTTTTTTTATTCTAATTTGAGAAAGAGTTGATGAGATGAATTTTTTCGTATATAAAAGAGATAGTTTTTATTTTATTGTCTGGCTCAAGAACAATGAGCTACTCCTGATTCCGTAAGCAATACCCGACTATAGCCATAAAAGCTAAGGAGAAATAAACTCATACTTCAACAAAGAACTAGTATAGTTAAATCTAAAGCTAAATTTAGATTTTAGAAGAGAACATTTTTAATATGACATATATCGTAAAATGATCACTAGAGAGCAAACTAGTCAAAAAATTCATACTTACAAACTTAAAAGATAACAATTGTAAAAATTGATACTATTTATGAATTTTAGTTCAAATTTACAAATTAAGTTAGCATGGCAAAGAATTAATCATACATATAAAAACATGATAAAGCTAACTAAGTAAACATAACATGATAGTGAGCAGTATCAAATTAGAATTACAACACAATTGAGTAATAATCAAAGCGTAGAACCATATGGCGCTATCAAAGGAGGCGGGGGGTGAATGATCGCCTCCACTTCTTACGCTTTGCTTTTTCGATCGTGGTCGATAACGACCGCTCAAACGACACCCATCGCACTGCTTCGCTTGCAGTCATCGACAACAAAAACTCGAATGCTTCGCTACAATCACGTATCGCTCGACTGCTCGCTACGATCATGTAGTCGATATCTCCTGTCGCTCGACAAACTTCGACTGCTCGAATAGATCAACCACTCGATCGAAAACGAGCCGAAGATAACACCGCAACACACTCAAAGCGAGATCTGTTAGCCGGTCGCCGATGATGCAAGAAGAATGAAGCTCAGAGAAACATCCTGCTGATCAACTTCTTTTGGAATAGATCTGATCTATTATTTCTGCAACAAGTTTTTGGCTACAAAGTGCCCTCCGACACCCCTAAAAAGTCTTCAACGAAAGCCCTAAAAACTAGTTACATTAACTGAGAGACCATGTGAGGTCATCCCGTGTGTATGATGAGTAATTGACATCGGCTTAGAGAAGTCAAGTTTGGGTTGGTTGGTTCGGACCATGTCGTTGCGGGGTACAACGGGCTCGGTCGGACCTGGTCAAACTTGGTCAAATGGATTATGACGCTTATTCTGTTGATTTGACAGGTTTGGGCTTAATGTGGTTTCTTTGATGTTATTATGCTTTCATGTATCGAGCGGTGCTATTTGATGTGTTTCTTTCCGTGTTGTTGTTGCGGGGCGTCGAGGCGAGTCGTGGCGAGACACGGGTGACCGGACTGACACGGGCGGTGTCGAGTCGAGCGGTCGGATGTGTCGAAGACGGCGGAGATTCGATGTGGTTGCGAGGCGTACCACGACAAGGGCGCGAAGCTTCCGGAAGGTGCGGGAGAGGCGAATCGGTAAATTCGCAAGGCTGCACAAACGGGAGACGGCTCCGTTAGGGTTTAGCCAGCGTAACGGGTTGGAGACCCGTTAGCCAAGGGCTATAAATAGGTGTTGAGGGCTGCATACCCCCTTGAGGGTTTTTGTGCATTTGCTCTCCATTTTGTGTGTGTTCCTCTCAAGAAGCATGTGAGGCTCTTGGTGTTCTTGAGGATTGAGAGGGAGTGAATGGATTGAGAGTCTTGTAATTACTCCTCTTGTTCTATGTCCATGCGTATGGAGATGTATGGTTGATTAAGGAATGTAAACTCTATCTCGTTTAATCATTCATCTCTTTGTATCAATTTGTGTTCCCTTTAGTTTTCTCCTGTGTCTTGATGCCTGTTCTCAGTTCCTTTTCTTTTAGTGTTACTCCGTTCTTCTTCTCTGTTTTCTTTTCTTTAGAGTTGAAGTCTTCAGTAGCTGCAGTCTCTTGATGCTCTGAACAGGATATGCACTTAAGATTCTTAGTTTTACTACCTGAGAGCAATTGTGGTATTTGCAGTTTGGGATACTCAGTGTTTTGCATTTGTGTAGTCGGTTCAGCCAAGAAGTCTGATGATTGATGTTCTTCCTTTCTGTACCGACAGCAATTAATATATCCCATGGTGGTATTATTTGTTCTTTTGGCTCTTGCCGTTTTCATGCTGCAGTTGCTACTTTCTTTAGTATGTGATCCTTTCGGCAATGCAGATTTTTATTGGTCTCTCTAGGCAGCAAGTTAGCTCTCGATTTTGCTGTCCTTACTATTTCTTTTGGTTTCTTTGCCGTTTTAATCTGCAGTCCTCGGCTGCTTTGCTTTGCTTTGCTTTTCTGCCCTCTTTTGCTTTCGGTTCTTCCTGCAGTCTTTCTTTTCTGTCTTCATCCACTAGCAATCTTACCCTTTTTCTTTGTGTTCCCTTTCAGCGAAAATCAGTCAGCTAGCAAATAGCCGAAGCAATCATTCAGCTAGCACTCAGCTGAAGAAGTCTAGTTTTTCCATTTTTTGTGCTGTTCTTGACCCTCCTGTATGTAGTCCATATGATCTCGATTTTGGATGAAACTTTTACTGTCTACTTACGGATCTAGGCTGACTTTAACAGTGTTGCATGCGGTCCGGATTTCCATTTCTCTCTTTTTTTTTGGCAGTGCTTAATGTGTAGTCTGCAAAACAGAATTCGATGGCAGCAAAACTGAATTATTCAGCAGAGAATTGTAGGCTTCGGCAAACTATTTGCTTTGTCTTGCAGTGTTCAGACAAGTCCATTTCTAAGTCCCTTTGCCAAACCTTCTTCTTACGCTGCTGCTCTTCTTTCCCTTAGTCTTCTTTTGGCTCTAGTGAAGAATCAAGTTCCTGCATGCAGTTCTCTTTTCTTTTGCCAACTAAGTAGTGCTTGCATCTGTTGGTCTCACTTTTTATTTTCTGCAGTACGTTAGTTTGGCAAGCAGTAGTTCTTCATAGCTTATTATAGCTATCGGAGAACAGAAGTATTCATGAATACTTTGAGGGGTGATTTTTAAGAAGGCACCATTCACTCCCCCTCTGTTGCTATTTCGATCCTACATTAACCTAAGCCTCTCCCTACTTTTATAGGCCAACGTTCCTAATCGCGTTCGATTCAAATACGAACACAATACCTAATCTCTTCCTCAAATCAAGGGACCCGAAACCCTTTCCTAACACAAGTTTTATTCAAACTCTACCCTTTCAGCACACAGACTCTATCCATACAATCCAAACTCATCACGTGACGAAGCCTCTAGGATATCCCCTCCCATAGCTCCGTCTCGCTTCCCATCCTCAATCTCCACGTGCTCCAGTGTTAGCCCAACCACCTCGCATCACATCCTCAACCGTCTGGATCTCAGATCTCTCTATTCTAGTCCCGGTCCTCCACATCACCGACCGTGATCGTCTCCATGCTCTCATGCACATGCAAAGGCCAAAGAAACGTTTTTCTCAGCACAAGCTCTTCCCAGCTTGACCGACATCAGCACAACAACTCATAACACCTATGTCCATCCAGAACAAGAGCAAAACCATCCATGACCAATCAACTTGATCGTACATGACCAATCATCTCAACGCTATTAAGAAAACAATCTCAGATTACCGATTACGACTGTCAAAAACCATCGCTTTCAAACACTCACTCTTACAACCACTCAGCATGGCCACCGAGCACAACAAGTACTCGTAATCGACAACCGATCGAAAACCTTACGACTATCGCTCACCGACCATGGGTACCTAATCACTCCGACTACCAAGTACCAACATCGTTCCATCAAGCACCAGCCAAACACCCCGTTGGCCTAATACGAGTACTCAAAGTACTCGAAGATCATAAAGAGTGAAGCACTCGTTTCGACAACAAAGTCTATGAGTACCGACCGTGATTGTAAAGCCTTCGACTACCGAAGACAACGACAGTAGATTGCTTGGTCTACGACTATCGACAAAACTATAAAAGATACGACTATAAGAGCAGTTAGCAAAACCTACGACCATCGACTGCAAAGGCACTGACTATCGACCAGTAAATCCTACGACTATCGAGTACGACCAGTAAAGCCCACGAGTATCAAAAGCACTGATGCTATGACCATGTAAAAATATTGTAGCTATGATTACCTCGTGGTCGAAGTCGTGTTGCTGTGGTCGAAGTCGTGTTGCCATGGTCGAAGTTGTGTTACCGAAGTCATGTTGCCGTGGTCGAAGTCGTACGTAGTTGAAGCTAAACGTGGTCGGAGTCGAATCTGGTTGAAAGCTGTCATAGTTGTACAACCATGATAGCTGTGGTTGTAAACCCATGCGTGGTCGTAAATGACTCTGTGGGCGTAAACGACTCATGGACGAAGTTTGTCGTTGTTGTAAACTGGATGTGGTCGAAAAGCGTTGAAGCCGGCCGTGGTCGAAAAGCGTTGAAGCCAATCAAAACACTTGAAGAAGCAAAAATGACTCAGAAAGAACCAAAACCACTCAAGCCCAAAATCTTTGACTACGATTACCCGATACTTTTACAAACGCAAATTCCAAAGCAATCCAAGTGCCAATTATTCGTTATCATTTTTAATCACAACCATCCCCATGGTCTAACAAAAACTCCTATCTAAATGCATATCTTACAAAGTAATATCATGTATGCATGATGCAAAAAAAGTGCAAGAAGATAAAAACTCACTAACTATAAGAAAAAAGAAAATGCGAGATACCAATTATGGAAGCAACAAGGATCAAGCTCCCCTTAAACACAAGTTGCAAGACACAACATCTAAAAGCACCTGCAAGGAAAGAAATAGCTCAAAATACCTAAACCTGCAAAGGTCACCCCGAACTCTCTTCTCATAAGGAATGGCTAAAAGAAGAGAGAGGTAGACTTTATACTTCACATGGTCTCTAGAAGAAGAATCACTCACAGCTAAGGAGCGAATCTAAAATACTAGAAATCCTCACTACTGTACACTAGTGATTGAAGAAGTAAGCTCGACCTAGACTGAAGAAAACCACAACCTAGAAGACCCAAAATGTGTCTAAGAGGAATTCATGCAGAACGTGATCCTATCCTTATCCCAACCAACAATTCAAATACAAAAGCCCCCAAATGATATGCAAAGCATGAGTCAAGGGCAAAGGTAAAGCACATGACACAAAACCTACGTCACACCGCTTGGCGGTGAGATGTAGTCGAAAGAGTCGAAGCTGAGCCAAGTTGCATTTCAAGATTAATAGATATCATCGGATGCTAAAATGAGGAAGATAAAGACCTAAAACTCTAGAAATAGGGAGTATGCCCCAGGCCGGTCAGACCGCCATCATGTGCCCAGTATGACCGCTAGGGGTCGGTATGACCGCCGGTGAACAACAGTCTGGCCGCTCCTTTGGTCCAGACTGCAACATTGCATACTTGGTCTCTGCTCTCTCATATAAAGCCTACTTCATAGAAAAGAAGTCGTTTGTGTGTTAGAACCATGGTTAGTGAGAAATAACATGCAAATTCAATCTCATGACACATGACAAGCAAAAATATTATGATCCAAAGTGAGAGATAGAAATAAACATTCAATGCTCACATAAGTATACACAAACAATTTTGAGCATGAATAAGAATGAACATAGTATGGTAATGATCAAAACATAAACACTACATGCTAGAGAGATAAAACAAGCTCTATATATATCCATGGTAGACATTGAAGCAAATGAGCAACAAAGGACACGACATGACAAGCACATAATCAACGACAAAGAATACAAGAAATACTATATCAAAGCTCATATATCCATAATTAACTATACCACTTGTATTGCCAATAATATATAAGCATAAAACATGCCCAAATTATGCTAACATGGATCAAAAGTAATATATGCTAACATAGATATCTAATGGATACGTGGATACCTAGAGCAAGATATCATAAAGATATAATAGTGAATATATCAAGATAACACATGCTCACAATGACAAATCCAATCTGATATATACATGACAATCATGATCAAAATCCTAGTATATGCACTTATGGGCAAGCAAATAACATGAAAAATAATGAATAGATTAGCACATGCTAAAGACGATATGGCAAAGCTCATGTATCCACAATTGATATATCAGCCCGCACTTGGTGCGCGGAACATACCACCTCAAGTACATATTATACGTCTCGATGTCGTATGGTCGTGCCTTGTGCACGACGTCCATCGCCGCCCTCTCGCCCCGCAACTCCATCCATGTTAGCTGTGTCTGCCTCCAGTCATCGCTCCTCCATCCTTTCCTCGTTTGCCTACAAGTGAATTCGGACGTAAGACAACAAAAAAAGAGATGCAACTAATAGGTTCACCGATGAAAGCAAATAACGATATACCCATGGGTCTGCGCTGCAAGAGGTCGTCCCGGTGGTGGTGGCTCTTGCTAATAAAGCCCAAACTATCTCATGACCCGCTGTGGAGAGTAAGGCTCGACCATATGGGAGAAGACCATGTGGCAGATCGTCAACCATTACGTGTGGTCCTGACTGCACTGAGAGGACAAGCCATAGGGGGCCATGTCTATAAGGAACCGTGGAGTCCATGAGCACCAAATAACCTCGTCCTTGTGCAGAATCTTAAATAAGTGTGAAACTCAAGGTACACACACCTCGATCTCTCCCTGGCCCACCCTATATGAGCACCTATCCAATGAGTACCCATTGTGGGCCCCTCAATGGGGTCGGCGCCATCACCCTGACAATAAAATTCAGGGATGAACTGGAAAGGGTTCGCAGTGCTCTGAAAGTATGGCTTGCCAATCGGGAAGTGCTCTTACAACCACAGCTGCAATAGGGTGTAGCATACAGTGAGGACTGGCTCCCCAGTCATACTGTGCTGTGTGGTATCACACAAGCCTCTGTACGTGGCGCAAAGCACCGCAGAGCCCCAACAGTACTATGACACTTTATTGGGCCAGGCATCCACCAATGCCTTAGTAAGATGGATGCAACTAGGGTACACCCAATCTCCCTAAGTCGTAGGAAACATGACCCACCTAAATAGGAACAATAGGTACACAACGTAGTGTATCCGCACTACCTCCTTAGTTGCCTACACGGGGCAGGTCATGTACTATCGTAGCCAAGAATGTAGCATGCCTGGTATGTTTTTGGGGATTGGGTGATCGAACTTGTCAGCCATATGTACCTTCTAGCATGCTCTCTTGGGAGGTGGCACTACCGCAGGACCCAGTGGTAGACCTGTAAGCATGGTGACGTTCTACAAAGTAATGGTCATCTCCCCCACCAAAAGTAGAAGGTGTGAGTCTCTGGGCTCCAATGGTCCATGAGCGTGGACAATAGTGTCGCGTTGAACTAAAACGCGTGCGTAGGTCCAATATACGGGCAATGGGCAGGAGCCCAATGTCTTGTAGTAGTGGGACATACCGTTGGTTCAGAGGCCAGTACTCTCTAGGGCACCTGAGGACAAAGCTCAGAGGGCCGACGCCGGACGACCACGCCAGGCTTCGGTGTCGCCCATCCCAGCGTAGGTCGAACAGCTCATACGCGACGTCATCTTGAGGCAACACCATCTCCTGCGGAACATAGAACAACAAGTTAGTCTGCAATGAAAATAGGATATACAAGCAACATGAAAGCGAAGCACATGACAAGAGATCATAACGTGCATAGCGTTGCCTAATTTAGTAAAACAGAAACAAATTGAAGGCATAAATAGCACCATGCGATAAAGAATATAGAGTACAAAACCTACGAACCATTATGCCATGCATTGCAGCACAAACACTAACAAATCGAAAGCATTACAACGAGAGTACCATTGTCTGACACATTCCAACACATACAATGATGATGACATAACTTCCTTGGATACACACAACACTCATGTAAAAGATGATAGGCAAGAAATTATGACAAGGGCACTCACACGCAAGTTGAATTATCAGCTGAGCTCGTTTCTAGGGATGTATAATTCAGCTTCTGAGAATTGTTGCCTGATGCTTGTGATGTGATTGTGCTTAGTAACATAGGCAAGGACCAAGGAGAGTCATATGGAGTAATGGATGTGTTGGGATGAACATTGAAGGTCACCACGTCACTTGAGGCCAGAACGACCAAGAATGAAAGCTGGACATGTTCTAGAATCCAGTTCGACCTCCGGAGATAGCGCTGACTTTAAACGAGCATAGAAGATGCATATGGAGTCCAAATAAGGTGATCTTAGACTTGTTGGAAAGTTTTTGATGTCCTCTTTCCAATGGTTCTAGTTTCACCTTAAAAATCCACTTGAGCATGGTGTAATATATAAAACAAATCTGAATTAGTTCTAAACCTAGGCTCTGGGTCTTGCATCAGTTTGAGACCAACTGTAGAATTATAGTGGGATGTTCTCCCACTCTCACAGACATGCCCTCCGTGTCCCTAGAACCATAAAAACTGCCAGGGATGCCGCTTTTAGGGTTTAAGCTTGTTTAGATTTATTTTCATTCAGAAAATATAAGTTGTGTACTTGTGTCTACTAGACCAACTACGATGACTTCTGGCCTCCCTATTGTTCAATGAAACTTTGTATTTCATTCACAAATTTAGATCACGCTTATTTCTTTCTTGCTTGATTCTTGATTATTTGTAGGAAAGATCATCCGTGTTGGGCATGATTAGCAATGACAAGGGTGTGGTGTAGCGATTGTAGGACGAACTTAATCATTTCGGTCAAGTAGTCTCGTCATCAACGTCATATCAAACAATCGAAGTTATCATTCTTATCGGAAGATTGGGCTAAATCCCCTCATCATACAACATGAGAACAAATAATTGGAGTGCAAAAGAATATGAGAAAAAGGAGAATACTAAAGAATATGTTTAACCTAAAAATAAAGAAAAAAAGAATCAAATGTTATAAAGAATGAAATTAAACTAAAAGGTGTTGTTCTATTAGCTACTAAATCTGATTTCAATGACTTGGAAGTGCAAAATTCTATTTTCTATGCCTTACTTTGCAAAAATGCTTTATTTTCACTTAAGGATTTGCCTGCATCTTTGCCTCCTTCTGTCACAAACCTTTTGCAGGAGTTTAATGCTGTGTTTCCATTTGAAATACCCCGGGGCTGCCACCTATTAGGGGAATTGAGAATCAAATTGACTTGATCCCGGAAACTTCTTTGCCAAACCATGCACCATATATAACTAATCTGAAGGAGACTAAGAAAATTCAACGTTAAATGCAAGACTTGCTTGACAAAGGGTGCGCATGTGAAAACTTTAGTCCTCGTGCTGTTCCTGTGATTTTAGTTCCTAAGAAATCCGGATCTTGGTGTATGTGTGTTGATTGTAGAGTGATTAATAATATCACTATTAGATATCGTCATCCTATTCCTAGAGTGGTTCTACTGTTTTATCTAAAGTTGACTTGCGTAGTGGATACCACCAAATTAGAATAAAACATGGAGATGAATGGAAGACTGCATTTAAAACTAAGTTCGGGTTATATGAGTGGCTAGTGATACCTTTTTGTTTAACTAATACACCTAGCTCTTTCATGAGACTAATGAACGAAGTTTTTACGTGCTTTCATTGGTAAATTTGTGGTAGTTTACTTTGATAATATATTAATTTACAGCAAGTCACTTGAGGAACATCTTGAACACTTAGTGCGATTTTTATTGCTTTGAGATATGCATGTTTGTTTGGTAATAACGAAAAGTGAACCTTTTGCACCGATCGAGTTTGTTTTCTTGGCTATGTTGTTACTCCACAAGGAATTGAGGTAGATGAAGCCAAGATTGAAGCTACAAAGAGTTGGTTGACACCACAAATGGTCACACAAGTGCAAAGATTTCATGGACTTGCTGGATTCTATCGCCGTTTTGTGAAGGATTTTAACACCATCACCGCAACACTTAATGAATTGACGAAGAAAGGTGTTCCTTTTAAATGGGGACAAGCGTAAGAAGAAGCTTTCAACCTTCTCAAAGGAAAGCTCACCAATGCACCATTGCTTCAACTTCCTGACTTTGGTAAGGCTTTTGAACTTGAGTGTGATACTAGTGGACTTGGAATTGGTGGTGTGTTGATACAAGAAGGTAAACCTGTTGTTTATTCAGTGATAAATTGAGTGGACATAGTTTTAACTATTCAACTTATGATAAAGAATTATACACTCTAGTTCGAACTTTAGAAATATGGCAACATTATTTATGGCCTAAAGAATTTGTTATACATTCTGATAATGAATCATTGAAGCATATTAGAAGTCAATCTAAACTAAACCATAGGCATGCACGTTGTGTTGAATTTATTGAATCTTTTCCTTATATCATTAAATACAAGAAAGGGAAAGAAAATGTGATTGCTGATGTTTTGTCTAGACGATATACTTTGTTGTCTCAACTTGATTGTAGAATTTTGGGCTTAGAGACAATAAAAAATTTATATGCTTCTGATGATGAATTAAAAGATGCCCTATCTAATTGTAAAGATGCTAAAAGCTGGAACAAATTTGTTTTTAATGATGGTTTCTTATTTAGAGCTAATAAGCTATGTATTCCAACTAGCTCCCTTCTTCTTTTGTTGTAACAGGAGGCGCATAGAGGAGGATTAATAGGAGACTTTGGCATCAAAAAGACAAAGGACATCCTTGATGAGCACTTCTATTGGCCAAGGATGAGGCGCGATGTCGAGCGCTATGTTTCAAGATGGGCTACATGCCAAAAAGCTAAGTCACGACTGAATCCACATGGCTTATACATGCCTCTTCCTATTTCTAGTGTTCCTTGGGAGGATATTTTTATGGATTTTATTTTAGGATTGCCTAGAACAAATATGGGAAGGGATAGTATTTTTGTTGTAGTGGATATATTTTCTAAGATGGCACATTTTATTCCTTGTCATAAGAGAGATGATGCTACACATATTGCTGATTTATTTTTCAGAGAGATTGTTCGACTACATGGTGTGCCAAAGATAATTATTTCAAATCGTGACGCGAAGTTTCGAGTCACTTTTGGAGGACACTTTGGGGAAAACTTGGGACAAAGCTGCTGTTTTTAACTACTTGTCATCCTCAAACTGATGGATAAACTGAGGTCGTCAACCGTATCTTGTCAACAATGTTGAGGGCCATTTTGAAGAAGAACTTGAAGATATGGGAAGAATGTTTATCTCATGTGGAGTTTGCCTACAATCGCTCCCTGCATTCAACCACAAAGATGAGCCCTTTTCAGGTAGTATATGCCTATAACTCTAGCGCTCCAATTGACTTGTTACCTCTACCATCTTCGGAGAGGGTCAATTTAGATGTTGAGAAACATGCTGAATTTGTTCTTAAGTTGTATGAAACCATTAAAGAAAACATAGAGTGCATGAATGAGAAATATAGGGTTGCTGGTAGTAAAGCTAGAAAGAAAATAATTTTTGAACATGATGATCTTGTTTGGTTGCATTTGAGAAAAGGTAGATTTCCAGAATTGAGAAAATCTAAGTTGATGCCAAAAGCTAATGATCATTTTAAGATTATTGAAAAGATTAATGATAATGCATACAAGTTTGAGTTGCTTACAGAGTTTGGGGTTAGTCCCACATTTAACATTACAGATTTGAAGCCATACTTGGGAGAAGAAGATGACCTTGAGTCGAGGACGACTCTAACTCCGGAGGAGGATGATGACATCACTTCCTTGGATACACACAACACTCATGTACAAGATGATAGGCAAGGAACTAGCGAGGAGGATGAGTTGAATTATCAGCTTCCTAGGGATGTATACACGAGAATGAGTTGCTACCTGATGCTTGTGATGTGATTATGCTTAGGAATATGGGCAAGGACCAAGGAGAAGCACATGGAGTAATGGATGTGCTTGGGATGAACATTCGAGGTTACCACGTCACTTTGAGGTCAGGACGACCAAGAATGAAAGCTGGGCTTGTTCTAGAGTCCAGTTCGACCTCCAGAGACAGCGCTGGCTTCAAACGAGCATAGAAAATGCATACCGAGTACAATGAGGTGATCTTTGACTTTTTGGAAAGCTTTTGATGTCCTCTTTCCAATGGTTCTAGTCCTACCTCAAAACATCACCTGAGCACACTGTAATCTATAAAACTAATCTAAATCAGTTCCAAACCTAGGCCTGGGCCTTGTATCAGTTTGAGCCCAACTAGAGAATTGTAGTGGGATGTTCCCCTACTCTCACGGATGTGCCCGCTATGTCCCTAGCACCATAAAACTGTCAGGGATGCTGCTTTTAGGGTTTAGGCTTGTTTAGATTGATTTTCATTCAGAAAACATCAGTTGTGTACTTGTGTCAACTAGAACAACTACGGTGACTCCAGGCTTCTCCATTGTTCAATAAAGATTTGTATTTCATTCGCAAATTAGATCATACTTATTTCTTTCTTGTTTGATTCTCGATTGATTGCAGGAAAGATCATCCGTATTAGGCACGGTTGATAACGACAAGGGTGTGGTGTAACGATTGTAGGACGAACTTGATCATTTTGGTCAAGTAGCCTCGTCATCAACATCATATCAAACAATCGTAGTTATCATTCTTATCGGAAGATCGGGCTAAATCCCCTCATCATACAACATGAGAACAAATAATAGGAGTGCATCTGAACGCATGACAACGATCAGACAACATCTCGACATGGGCAATAAAACTTGGTCTCTAGGGTGCGTTGCTTGAATTAGGCCTATTTGGGCAGCTGCTGATGGAGTGCCCAACCATCTTGTAGAGTATGCATGTCGGACACCTAACCCGTTGCCCACGCTGGCTATCATCCATGTCATTACAAATTGTGCAGATTTGTTGGCGATCCCCTCTAGCATCACCCATGACATACTTCTCCCTGAGACAAATCTCGAACTTCTTCCTGATACCATCCATAGTACAAGCAATATGCGAATGAGCCTTGTTGATCTGCTTGTCCATGCACGTCTGCATTACTTTTGAGAATTGTTTGCCTTCCTCCATATGCTTCTTCGCCTTTTGGATTTGTTAATGAAGTACCGATAGTATGGCTCCAGCTCTCCTCGATGATTGCAGGGATCAAACATCCTTGAGGACACCATTGTATACCTCAGACATATTGGTTGTCATGATTCCATACTTTGGACCATCGGTGTTGTGGAGCAAAGACCATTTCTCCAAGTCGGGTGCATGCGAGTTAACCCACTGTGTGAAGTCCCGAACTCTCGTAGACCCTTCCACCTCTACCCCTTGTTTGATGTCATCTAAGTGCCTCACATGCTTGTTGGTCTCCTCGTTGAGCTGTCTCCACACAGCCTCAAACTTCTGCCTTTAGTTCTGCATGCATAGCTTCTTGAATATCTTCGTCAACTTCGAAACCTTGTGTGGAAGTTGGCCGCAATATGCCTCACGCACCGACGGTTCCTCACGTCATTCCACTGGAACAGCGACTACATCATGTTTTGCATCATGCTCAACATGGACAACAACCCAGCGTTGTGATCCGAGATGACACATAGCGTTGCGAGGTGGTTGGGCTCATGCTGGAGCATGTGGAGATGAAAGGTAGTTGATGCGTGGAGAAGCTATGGGAGGTGCAGTACTAGAGGTTTCAACACGTGATCAGATTGAAAGAGTTACGGATAGAGTCCATAACTTGGAAGGTTTAGAGATTATGAAAAAATCCGTGTTTGGAAGGGTTTCAAATCCCTTGATATTTGGAAGAGATAGAATTTTGTGCCCGTATTTGATGAGGACACGTTTGGGGCTATAGCATATAAAAGCAAGGAAATGCTAAGTGTTTGAGGTGTGGCCTTGAGACGGCTTTGGAGGGAAAGCTTTTGTACTAGGGTTTGAGAGGTGCCGTGAGGACACTTTGTAGCCACCAATCACGATTTAGAAATAAAGATCAGATCTATTCCAGAAAAGTTAGTTGGCACCGATGGCGTGTTTTTCTAGGCGTTGTCTTCGACTTGTTCTTGTTCCAAGCAGAGTTGTGCGTGGCGAGACAACATCCCTCCATTGACTTGATCACACGTCGAGTTGTCTACTCAATCATCGTCAACAATATCAGTAGGGAGAGCAGACCAGAGCACGTCTACTCAAAGGTGTTGTTTTCTCGAAGGCACAGGTGATCAAGAGGTTTTGCTTCTGATGTCGAAGATTTCATGTGCGTGCAAATCAAGTAGTCTAGTGAGAAGTCGAGCGAGTGACCAAACACCAAGTGGTCAAAACCTTCATCGAGCACGTGCAAAGGGTTAATCGAGCGGTTGAGCGAGCAGTTGAGCGTCTTGTGGTCGAGATCAACATGTAGTAAGTTAGATTATTTTTCTTTTGGTTTGAAATTTGTTTTCAGGTATCAAGAAGTAGAGACAATCATTCATCCTCCCTGATTGCGGTATACGATCCTACATATCATTAAGTCAATAAAAGACCTATCATGTGTTGATGGAGGGCAACTTGAAGGATGCATCATGGGTTGATGCATATCAAGATAATGACTAAGACTTGAACTGCAGATGTGAGTCATCAAGCTTCAAGAGGATGTTTAAGGTAAAGGTATAACTAGTTAGGGTTAAGGTTGTGTTCCTAATCTTTTATCAGTTCTAGTATTTGGTTGGAAGACCAGATTGCTAGTATAGCTTTATCGTACTATTGAGAATGGTCTTGTCTAATAGTTTAAGTCTCATCATGTGTTGATAGCTCAATCCTACTTGCTCTAGCTCTCTGCGGTATAATGCTATTATTTATGAATGTGTTTTGCAAATAGTTAAAATTCATGTATCTAATCCTTATAACATGTGACTATAATTTACAAGTATGTTTTACAAATATTGAAGTCCATGTACCTACTCCTTATGGCATGATGATATTATTTATGAATGTGTTTTACAAATAGTTGAGGCTCATGCATCTAATCCTTGTAATATGTGACTATACTTTGCAAATATATTTTGCAAATGGTTGAAGTCCATGTACCTGCTCCTTATGGCATGATCTAAATTTACAAATATGTTTTGCAAATTGTTGGAGGTCATCTATTATCCCTTGGCATAGTCTAAGTTTGTTTGTTGCTATTTCCTTGGATTTAGATTATGGTAGTGACTCTTTGAATTTTTTATGATTTCTATATTGTTCTAATATATTTTAGATCATGCAAATAAGTGGGTTGTATAGCCCCCTGAATAAACTTTCTATAGAGTCCAAAATCACTCAATTCTGGCGTTGGAGTCCAAAGTTATAACTGTTTTTCTGAGTATCGTCTGTGCTGAAATATGAAAATGGTAGTACCGTTTTATCTGAGTGGTACTACTGTCGTGCGGTAGTACCCATTTTACTTGGTGGTAGTACTGCATTTTGACTCCAACGGCTAATTTTTTGAACCCAAATATCCGTTAAACAGTAGATGTGGTAGTACCGGCTATACATGGTGGTAGTACCGTAAATACCGAAGTTTTGGGGTTTTGCTTCCAATGGCTAGTTTTTATGGTGGAGGCTATATATACCCCCTTGGCCGATTGGGATACCACCCTTGGAACTTTATTTCATTCTCTTAAGCTAGCTTGAACTTCTTCTCTCTATTATGCATGTGTTGCACCTTGTGATTAAGAAAAGATGTCTCCACTTGAGATTGTGCATTCATTGCACATGATGAGAGTCAAGTAAGTAATTTGACTTGTTTCTCTTGAACGGCGTTGAGGACGTTGTGTCCGGTGATCTCTTCAAAGAAGATTGTGAAGAGGCCCGACGTGTTGTGAAGGTTGGAGCTCAGCTACCCAGAGCGGGAAAGATATACCATTAGTGAAATTGAGGTATTTGGCTTAATTCGTAGAGCCGGTCCAATTTGTTTATTTCAACATGGACTATGGGAGATTGGCAAATATCCGAACACCACGGTAAAAACCCGTCTTGTTGTGGTTTGTTCTCTTGTATTCAATCTACATTCAAGCAATTTATATTCATAGAGTTAAATTGATTGCTTATCATAAACCATTGACATAAACTAATGTTGTTGGTGCACTTAATGAGATTAGTTGATTTAGACCTTAATTGAGAAAAACCATTTTGATTTATGCTTCGCATATAAACCTCGGTTTTGGCCAAAGAAAATTTAAAACCGCCTATTCACCTCTCCCCTCCAGTTGGTCTCCTTGATCTTACAACAACCCTCCCCTCCACGCCTCCCAGTATCCACGGGTGTAGTGCACATCGAGATAAGGACGCGAGGTAGAAGACAACCAGGGCATTGCTTGTGGGCCTTTGCTCGTTCGTTGGCCTCGTCTCATGGGGCTGCTTTGCCTTTGAGTTGGGTCTGGCCCGCAGCCTACTAGGCAATAGCGCAGCCTAGGTCCTAGAGAGGTAGAGGCGTAGTGCATAGAGAAGGTTGTAGCATTGTGCTCTTCAAGATTAATGATGTGTTTTACCATAACTAGGACTTCCTTAAAAAACTAAGACTTTCATCCTCTAAAAAAAGGACTTTCATGCTTGGGCCGACTTATCAGTACCTTAGGCAGGTAATCAATCAAAGCAAACACCAGTGGAGGTCAACCATGTCCATGCCCAATTACGCATAGGACAGAACTTTCTTCCCACGAATATGCCCACAAAAATAGGAACACACCAATATCTATTAGGGTTTTTACCAACAAGTAATTGGGTTATTGGATGATATTGCCATCCCTAATAAGGTTTCGGCTCCCAAACCTCATGAATTCGTTAAGCCTCCTCCTCCACCTCCTAACCGTAGAGCAACAGTGGCGGCCGACAGGTGACAACTAGAGTCCAGAGTGGCAAGGCGAGGCGCAAAGGGCCTAAGGGTGAGGGGCAACCACCATACCTTAAATTTAGTCCTCAGCCCACCACTAACAATATCTATTAGGGCTTTTACCAACAAGTAGTTGGGTTATCGGACGAGATTGGCATCCCTAATAATGTTGTCTAGAGTGGCGAGGCGAGGCATAGAGGGCCTGAGGGCAAGGGGCGGCTGCCATACCCCAAATTTAGTCTTGTGTCCGTCACTGTGAAAGACCTGACATGGAGTCAATGTACTAATAAAATTGAGAGTTCTTGCCTAATCAAAAGTTAATTGAAGACCAAAAAACCTTGGCCAAAAGACTCCATTCAAACATGGGACAAGTCAATCTAAAAACTGGGCCGACACTCTTTGCAAACCAAGAGCCATATTCATCATCATCTAGTTCTTTTTTCCCCTCTCAGATTCATTGCTAAGAGCTACTTCAACACAGCTCCAGGCAATGTTCTATTCAAGCATCCTTTTACTCCAACATCAAGTGAAGTAATCCAGATCGAACTCAGGCCAATGAAAACAAAAATGTTGCATACGTGAACCATTGATTGATTTGAAACAGGAAAATGATCATTCCGGAAGTAGCACAACAGAAAATATATTTACGCAAGTACTAGTTTTCATTTATTTGGTGCAGCAAAGCATGTATGCAGCTGCTGCGTGAGCAAACAAAACACAGCCGATTTTTGTTGACTAGATCAGATTTGATCCAGGATCACCTCGGCACCAGAAACCTTGAAGTCAGAAGGGGCTTTCTCAACATTGAAAGACTTGATCTTCCCATTGTCAACAAAGGCTGACCACCTAAAAATGATGTCAAGATTTTAAACAGAAATCAGAAAAACTCTCCATTAGTTATCAAAACACCAGTTATCATATCATCATGAACAGTAGAACTAGGAATATTTCATAATTGCATAATGAGAAACGATACAAGGTGCATTCTAAAAAAGTATTCACCGCAGCATGGAGTTGCATTTCAGCCTTTCCGGCTTAGTGAAATGCTCACGATATTTTGCTGGACGGTGGACAAGTACTTCAACTGCCATTCTACCTATGAAAGGAAGAGGCTGAACAGTGATATGATGCTGAAGAATGGTCTTGATAGCATTCTGCGCAACCAAAATGCACACAGCATTTCACCGCATTGTGGATAAGTACCTCAACAAAATTCTCACTATAAATGAGAGGGAGCACACAGAGAGGTGGAACACCTGTATGCTACTGAAGCATGTTCTAGTTTGTCCGAACCAAACATGTAATATATACAACTTGGCACCATCGTATTTTCCATATATGCAACTTGCTGACTTGCTGTATTTTTGCAATTTAATATAGCTATAGCAAGTTGTGCTCCAAAACAGGGTGCACTGTAGTGTCACTTAGGAAACGATTCACTTAAAGGAGCCTTTAAGTGGCATTCACGTCAATACAACCAAATTTGTCGGAGTAACAGCACAATTCATGGGCAAACAAAGTCCTCATTCTTGAATCATTATTTGTTGGCAATGCATGCATGATTTAACCCAATGGGTTTATTCATAGTCATGGCAGTTCAACAGTTGTGGAAAGAGTAGATTAACAATTAAGAATGTTCAATGCATCATGCTGACACAATTCAATAATCAAAATAATCAAACTCTAACATTTCCTCTAGCTAGATGGGTGATCACTAATGTCCTTGAGACTAACAAAAACAAGCAAAAACCTGACACAGTCAATGTAGCTTTACTTAAGGCAAGCTACAAAATAACGACGAATGAATTCAAATTCTTCCAGAAATAGCATAGCATCCTTTTGAAGTATGCATAGTTCTAAATTTAACCACAGAATTTCAGGAGAATGGAATTGGCACATAATATATCCAATTTTACAAACAAAGGGCATATCTGGCAAAACCACACAACCAACTAACCACAAACTTAGCAGTAAGAGAACAGCATTCCAGGGCACTCAAACTAAAGCAGAGTAGCAAGTAACTGACAAAATTTATATCATGCCTTAAGTAATATAAAGGTAGCCATTTTAAGAACAGTAGAAGAGTTAACGAAAGTAGAATCACCTGTGGGAGCGACGGCCAAGCAAAGCAGCAGAGAGATCAATTTCCAAATCCATGGCTTTGTGGAAACTCCCATCAAGGTCACCGTAGAATTCAATCTGATAAAAGTATTCTAAAACCATGAGTCCATGACAGATGGTTAAAATATAAATATCCACATTATATTGAGTAAGTTGAATGTAAATAACATGTAGCCGTGTGGACTTGAAGACTCAAAACATTGATTTGCAATAACCATCTAAGATGGTATGCATACACTTCGAACATGTTTCTGACTCTTCATATCCTGAAGTCCAGATTGAAATCATTCAGCACAAACAACATATACAAATTTAAGTGAACTAAAGAGACATGTGACTATGTGAGGCACATTTACACTAGGTAGTTTTATAGACCATGGTGAAAGAAGCTCAATACAAGTTTCAGAATGAGCACATTCATAAAGCGTCTCACATTTTAAAGCTTGGGATTGGCACACTGAACTGGAGAACAAGGAGAAAAAAAAATTATCACACGAATTTTGTGAGCGGCTATGTTGTGGAGTATACTGTATAGAAACACCAAGCATTTACGTTGTGGAGGAAACCCAAACAGGTACCACCAAACTTCTAGACAGATACTCATGTGTTACTACACAATACTTGGATATGTACATTACAATACCTGTATTGCATTTCTGATGCTCTGTAAAAACTAAAACTACATAAAAATTAAAGAGTAATTACTCACTGCATCTTTAGCCTGTAGCATTTCTGCCCATCCATTCAGAACATACGGATCATTTACAGCTACACAGATAACAGAGTCAATCCCTTTTGCTTCCAACTTATCAATGTTGTTCTTGTAACTAGGAACGTGTGCCTGTGAACAGACTCCTGTGTATGCACCCTGAAATGTGTGGTAAAGATAGTTGTCAACTATGTGATAAGTAGATTATTCGTAAAGAGATTGGATCTACAAAAGAATAATTATTGATAAAAGATGGGGGAGGGAGGGGGGGCAGGCCAAAAGACAAACAGTATCAATCGAGCAAGGTCAGATATTGCCTAGGAATATCAATAGCGATGCCCTATTGGTAGGGGGTAGCGGAGGCTCTGAAAGCGGGAGGCAATGATCCAAGCTCAGTTAGAGGTTCCAGTGGCAATGGATATGGAACATGGAGCTTGTGTTATACTGCTACCAGATTAAGGCTCATATGTAGTAATGTTTGAAACAGAGTTTTATCATAGGCACTACTAGAGTCAGAGGGATACACTCCTCCGGAGCCCAAACAGTAGAAGAATCATTTCACCGGAGGGCACTAAAAAGATTGAACTTCCTGATTTCACCGACGTTCGCGAACCGCAATGCAACAAGGCTCCGATGCTCGAACTAGGTAAGGCGCAACAACGAACCAAGCACTACCTATTCGCCATGCCGCATTCCACTGCTGAATCACAGAGCAGCGGACAGCCCAGTGTTACCCTTACCCCCCAAACGCAGAATTCAGGACTAGTGCCCGAAATGGCCAGATATGCATGACCAGCAGCAGCAAAGGATTCAGGAGGAAAGAGGAGGGTAGCTTACGGGCAAGCCGAAGATAACCACTTTCTTCCCCTGCAATGCAAGCAGACACAAGGAAACGAGAAGGATCAGAGCCCGCACAGCACAGCACACGACGCGGCGGTAAGAGTAGCAGTAGGAGAGGAAGCGGGTGGGGAGGCGGGGCGTACGTAGAAGATGTCCTTGAGAGGGGTGGTGGAGAACTTGGTGGCGACGCCCTCGTCCCAGGACCGCGCCTTCTGCAGCGACACGCCGGGCGCCGCCGAGACGATGTCGGAGCCCACCGACGCGAGGCCCCTCGCCGCCACGCCACGCAGCGCCGCCGCCGCCGCGGTGGAGCCTCTCGCCCTCCTCACCAGCGCCGACGCCATCGCTCCCCCTCTCTCTCTCTCTCTCTCTCTCTCTCTCTAGGAAGTGGGAGGAGGAGAAGCCAAGCCAACGGAGCGCTTGCGCGTTGGACATCGGATCCGGTTGCTGCTGCTGCTGCCAATTGGGCCTCGTCGCGGCTGGCCCACAGCCTGACAGCTCGCAAGGCTGCTTGGGCTGCAGCCTCGCTGCGCCATCTTTCTGGAGAGATATAGCTTTCTAAGTCTAAAACCAAATGTCTCGTCTCAACTTATCGTTGAAAAAACATAGATAAATATTATTAGCCACACAGGCTAAAATAGCATTAGCGTGGATAAAGTTTTTTTCTTGGACTACTTCCACATTCACATGAGAACAACATTAATTTCGAGCCGTATGTGTAAAGAAATACGCATAACATTTCTAATTCCACTGCAGAACCGATTCTTTTGAGCAGGAATAATAGTCGGCTAACTTGGTCGCCTTAGGATTCACGACCAACTGATCACAGGGCTTAAATCTCAGAAAATAATAGTAAAAGATCTACGTGATATATCACCAAACCCATGATTTAGGGAAAATTGTACTTTGGTCGCCACAAAGTACGGCGGCACGCTAGCTATTGGGCTACGATAGTTAACTTGTGCTAAACACATTTAGCTCATGT
Source organism: Bonia amplexicaulis (assembly GCA_036346245.1). NCBI lineage: Eukaryota > Viridiplantae > Streptophyta > Magnoliopsida > Poales > Poaceae > Bonia > Bonia amplexicaulis. Next base: position 33,674,934 of record CM070736.1, on the reverse strand, counting down.
AAACGAAAACCTAGTACTCCCTCCAATCACATTTTGACTTTTCAAAGTCAACAGGGCGATCAACTGAAATTCTCTTATCATATATTCAAAAAAATTTATAAAAGCGTAATATTACGATAGCATTTTTAGTGATAAATTCACTCATAACATTTTTTACATATCCGTATCCTAAGTAGGGGTGCAAACGGGTCGGGTTAATCCCGACCGATCCGGCACCGAATCCGATTGGTACCGAATCCGGAGAAAAAATATGGGTTAGAATATGGTAACAGCAATATCCGTCCGAATCCGATACGTCTTCAAGTTTGATTTCAGGTTAGTGCTACTATTTGATGTTTCATTTTCTTTTGCAATGGTAAAATAAAATCTTTCACATCAGCTATTAAATAGTAACATCAAGTTCTTGTGAGACGTCCTCCTACTCCATTTGTTGTCTGCATACATTCCTTACAAACAAGTAGGGTGCAAGCGGTTCGGGTTAATCCGATCGATCCGCACCGAATCCGATTGGTACCGAATCCGATTGGTACCGAATTCGGAGAAAAAATATGGATTAGGATATGGTAACAACAATATCCGTCCGAATCCGATCCATTTGCACCCCTAATCCTAAGGGACACATCACTCTTATTATGACCGGAGGAAGTATATAAAAAACAGGTATATTCTTTTTTCTCTTATTTATTCCAACGCCCTCCACTTCCACCAGTAGAATGAGCCGTAGATGGATGGCTGAAAAATTGCACTTTACAGTGTATAAAATACAAATACATAAAATATGTTATGGTTACTTCTGTTTCTTTTCAAAATGCAAAGATTCAGTTAAGAGGAGAGTGCAGAAGTAACAGCCAGTGCACCAGATATTGGACAAATGTTATTGTGGAGTGAATAGAACACAAGCTGAGCAAAACACATGGTATTATTAAGTCCAAAGGAGCCAAGACAAATGGATGAAAATACTAGTAAGAATCAACGCATTTTCAAGCCTCAGCATCCGAGGGCATCGACCAGATTGTACATTGCTGGTGGAAGTTTTTCGAAGAACTATTACAAAGAGAAAAACAAAAGCATGGCAGCTAGGGGTGGATATCGAGTTAACTCCTCGTCTTATCGAGCTTTTCCTAAAATTGATATAGTTTGATTTAATATCATTTTACGTATAATTTGAAAGTATTTTTAGAAACGAGCTGAGCCGAGCTAGAGCAAAATTCAAATTTATTTGAAATCAACTCATTTTAATGTTTAACCAATTAACAAGTATAATTGAAGCAATTTTGAACCGAGTCAACGAGCCCCACTAACGAGCTTTTGCCACCCCTAATGGCAGCCACCATATGATAGTATGATGAGACATATTCTGATATACTATATCTAAAAAACAAATCGCGAGAAGCCTCTTCCACCTGACGCCGAGGTTCATTCACCTCCAAGCAACTTATGAAATTGAGTTACACGGGGAGAGGCTCGTGTGTAAGACGGCCTTCCAATCAAACATACATCGTGGAAGTTTCAGAAATGAAGAGCCTGATGCAGAAGGTACCTTCAGGTCTGAAATACATAGAAGTTACCCAAAAAAAATGTTAGCAGGTCATGTGCCTTCTCCAGTCCAAAAAAAAAAAAACCTGAGAATAAAGACTAGTCTATATATAAGAGGCGTTTGTATTAGCTGCGGCTAATGACTTTTAGCTAAAAATAAATAGTACTAAGTGAAAAAAGTGGTTTTTATAAGGAGTGGATGAGCGGTGACAAAAGTGAGAGAGAAATACGTACGCGAGACGGGAGCGAGGGAAATAGGGTGTGTAATGCACGCGTGATCCCTTATCTTATATCCGGAGAGAGACGAAAGAGAGAGGAGTGAAGAAACCGCTTCGAAAAGCTAGATGTTCATATTGGCTTTAGACTTCTCCATGTAGAAGCCAGAAGTAGAAGGCAATACGAAGTTACGAACACCCCCATAGTCCAGCTCTCAAGCTGGCAAACTGAATTCGCCAATTTAGGGTGTAGTTAAAGGTGCGAACCTCAAAGCAAGATGTGTGATGTATGTTGGTGGTGTAGCTGACCATTTGTCTAGATGGACATTTTCGATTCACCAAACCCAAGAATCCGATTCAAGTTTGCAATCCTATTTTCAAGTAAGAGATCCCTGTTACGATGCTTCAAAGACTTGCGGAAAATTGACATTTCCACAACAGTATAAGATGCAAACAGATTTCGTGTGAAGGGTACGAGTTTTCGAGGGTAAATTTTTATTTAGGACAAGTTCAAGGGCAAAGCTTGTAGAACCTCGTTATTTTACTGGTTTTATTTCATCTTATCACAGCAAATACCGTGTACATAATTGAGGATTTCCATCAAACAGGAAGTCCTCATTATATTTTAAAATTTTATTTAGGACAAGTTCAAGGGCAAAACTTGTAGAACCTCATTATATTTTACTGGTTGTAATATAATGAATAATCATAAAAAGAAGAACAAAGACATGCAGAGCAAAACCAACCTTTAAATTGGAGAAGAAAAGGATATTCTCTCTTTGCTATTCATTAAGCTTTATCCACATTGTCGAGTTCATCAGGCTCACTTTGCTTCCGATAATGAAAATAAAGGGACTGAAGAATAATCTGTGAAAGATGGTTAAGGGATACTTCCAGTGCTACAATTTCTCCAAATCTCCAATGTAGAACAACACAGGCCCCAGATGCACAGAAAACAACAAATATATTGAATTAATTTGCATATGTGAGCGTTAAGTATATATGCTAAAGATATTAAAATGAAAAATTCTATAGCTTCAACAAAAAGATTACTAGATTGTGATATGGAATTATGGTAAATTGGTAATTGTTAGTCAAGTATCAGAAATCGGCTGTTCTACAGCAAGAGTCATTTTCGGTTAAATAACATACAATCTAAGTCACATCCTTCTCAAGTATTCGGTAATATTTTTACTCATAAATTAATAAGCTTATTTGAGATTGTGGGTAGAGAGGCATTTGAGCACAAAATTAGTTCAAAATTTTGTTCATACCTAATGTTTGCACAAAAAGAACACTATATGAGTTGTGGAACAAGAATATGATTAGAATGTACGAAGCAATGATACTCAAAGTAGAAAAATATGCAAAGGATACAAAAAATCAAGTAAAACACATCCTCCAGCATCTACAAGCCATGGGAGATTTGGTCTAAGTTTTGACCAGTCCAAGCTATTCACAAGTATGCTGCATTCGAAATGAAGGATTATAAGAACAGTAAAACAAAGGCAACTAACGTTGTATTTCAATATTACAAGCAGAATAGAAGAAGTCGTGTTCATATTTTAGGGATTAAACTTCAAAAGGTGGTGACGAGATGACACCTGCTTGACATAGAGCAGGCCAGCACAAGTTTTTATTCAGCCCCAAAAAAAATCTATAAGTTTGTGATTTGCAGACTACATAGCTATACTAAGCAAATTTAATGCTTCAAAGAACAACTTTGACTGAATAATGCATTATTATACAACAGCTGCAACTACAGCAACTAAGTCAAGAAAATTGTTCCAAATAGAAACTCCGCCATGTAGCTGTCAAGACAGTGAATACTAATAAACAATGGAATTTAAATGAATTTAGGTGCATGGGTTACCTTCCTACATATGTCGAATTTCCCACTAAAGCAAAGGTAAACATTAGTGGATTGAGCCCCTGAATAAAATAACAAGTCAAATGAGTTAACCAGCACAGGAAAAGAAATATTCCAAACAAGCCAAGAGATAAATGTTATGAATATTGTGCATCTATTTATGAGGCCCAAAGGGCATATATATATATATATAGAGTACAAGAGGGTATACAGAAGGAATTCAAGTCATATAAGGAAACAAATAAGAGTTCTATTCTATTTCCTATTCTTATCCTTACAACCCCTCAAACTCATGGTGGATCACACACTAAGTTTGGAGAGAAAATACAAATATTGTGCTCTAATCTGTGGCTTCGTGAAGTCAGCAATCTTTAACTCTGATGACACAAACTGAAGAGCAAGTACACCCTCCTGCACCTAGGAGCGAGTGTATGAAGCATCCACACCAATATGCTTGGTGAGCTTATGCTTCACTGGATCACAAGCAATCCTGATAGCTCCTGTAATGTCAGTCATAAGAGTAGTAGGTCCCCTCACAGGTACACCAAAATCTGCAAGTAGCCATCTCAACCAAGTAATCTCTGTTGTCACAGCTGCCATAGCTCTCAACTCACCTCTCTGACTCGAGCGGAAGCTGCAGTGCCTTCTTTGTCTTCCAAGCAATCAGGGAGGAGCCAAGAAAAACACAGTAAGTAGAAAGAGAATGACGATCAGAAGGATCACTAGCCCAGGTCGCATCAGAGTACGCCTGAAGCTAGAGTGAGGTAGAGCTAGGGAAAAACAAGCGACGAGAGATGGTCCCACGCAAGTAGCGAAGAACACGAAGAAGATGACTGTAGTGAAGATGAGTAGAACAAGCCATGAACTGACTCAGAATATGGACAGCATGAGCAATATCAGGACGAGTGTTCACAAGATATACCAAACTCCCAACAATATGGCGATACCGAGTAGGATCCTCAAGAAGATCACCATCAGTAGCACGGAGCTGAAGAGAGAGCTCCATAGGAGTCTCAGCAGTGCGAGTATCAGTCAGACCAGACCGATCAAGAAGATTCTGGACATACTTCTGCTGGGAGAGGTAGTAACCCTCAGGCGTGAAAGAAACCTCAATCCTAAGGAAGTATGTAAGCAAGTCAAGGTCAGTCATCAGAAACTGCTCACTGAGATGCTTCTTCACATATGCGATGAATGAATGATCGTCACCAGTAATGAGCATATCATCCACATATAGAAGAAGTAGCGTCCTACCTCGAGGTGAGACATGGATAGAAGAGAAGATTCGATCCCCATAAATCACAGTTTTGCTTTCTGTACGCATGCAACATTACCACTGTGGAAATTTCAATTGATTTTTCAGAGAAATAGCTTGAATCAAATTTTGGAAATCCTATTGATAAGGACTTAAGATGTCAGTGGCCTATAGGTCCTAGATTGTTCTCTTCTCCTCTGTCCACATGAACTACCCACACAAACAGCCATACAACATGAACAAAATCAAACTTCTTTTGTCTTCCTTGTTTCTTTTCAGTTGCGGCCACCTAAACATGCCAATGATCCACCGATTCCAAAGATTGGGTTAAGAAACAGAGCACTCCAAGTCCCATGACCAACATCTCTTGGGAAGGGTAGCAAGAACGGGAGTGGGAGGAGGAGGAGACGGGAAGGGCGGAATCGAAACCGAGAGGTAGGATGGAAGCGATTTTTACACGGTAGACCTGAGACTATTTTTTTTGAAAAAATAGATGTTCTAAATTTGAAAAAATAGCTATAGTAATATTTATGTGCTCAATTCAATTGTAAGCGAATTTTGGTCAAGTCTAGCACTGTTGGTCACACAAATATTAAATCTAGCCCCCAAAGCATCGTAATTCCATTTTTGCTCACTCCTGACCGCGAGACTACTGGAGTTCGACACGTGTTAATCGTGCGGTCGGGGATTGCACGACAGCGAGATCATGCGGTCCCCGACCGCACGACTACTGTGTGGCACTGTAGAGAGTAGACGTGCGGTCGGAGACTGCACAACCACTGTGCGCCGTCTCATTCCCCGCCAAAAGTCGTCGTTCTGTCGCTGTGTGTGGCTTTTTGCATGCTGCATGCCGCTCGTGCCTTCCCCCCTTCTAGCCTTTTCTTGCAGCATGCATGCACCGCATGCACACGCGCCACCAGCTTGCATGCATTGGTTGTCCCCCACCTGTGTTGTCTGCATTTCAGCTTGCTCAGTCACGCGATAAAATGCTTCAGACGACCTGTGTTTCAGGATTCGCAGCAAAGCGTTGAAGCTTAGACAGAGAACGAAAATTCCAGAGCAAGAGAGAGGGAGTGAAGGAAGAAAGGAGTGTAAACACAGGATTTTGAGTTATTTTCGTTTGAGATTATAAGTTTTTCCAATTATGAAAGTTATAGATCACCTCGTGAGCTTCAAGAAAAGGTAAATATCGTCCCCATGCAACTATAATCTTATCATAATGATTAGCACGTAATTAGCGAAAACATCATTTATGAAAGTTGCTGCATGTCAATCTTCTGATAAAATGTTTGTTCGTGCGAAACCTTCCATATATGAAGCATGGTGTATTGTAGTGTATTATAGTTCATTTTTTGTGAACATATTTATTTGTACTGTTGTAATCACTGTAGATCGTGTAAGCGTTAAAAAATATAGTATTTAAGTAAGAGTATTTGTATGTGATAACAGGAGTAGCCAGATTAGAAACAAAAAAAAGTCACAGGTAGTCGGATTAGGAAAAAAGTGAACACCATATGTCGGGTGCTACAAATAAAATGCAACTAAATGTGAATGAGTAGAGCAAAATTAGAACACAAAAATTGTAATGTAATTTCTATATGAATTCTATTGTTGGTTCCGTAAGTAACATAATCTAAAATAAAATTTTAAAAATTAGTTATTTGATTTATATAAGAATTTATAAGTAAAAAATGAAGAAAAATTACTAGTTGGATTTGTGCATTAATTCCAACAAGAACAATACAAATTAGGAGTGAAAATAAAAGAAAATTTGTAATTTAATTTTCATTAAAATTTCAATGTAAGATCCGTAAATAAGAGAATTGAAAAAATACATTAAATTAGGAAATTGATTTATATAGGAATTTGTAAGTAAATTTCGTAAATAAATAAAAATTTAGAATTACAAATAAACAAATATTACAAATCGTATTTGTAGGTTATAGAAAGAACAACGAAATTAACATAGAAATCTTATAATGCGATAGCTGTTGTATGCTAGTACGCTTGTTGCATGTTGTATACTAAGAGGGTTCAATATGCACTTATGTCAGGTACGACATGGGTGACATTTAAGACTTGTTCGTGTTCTAGGGAAGTGGTCTCGTACACAACGGGCCGTACGGGGCGGGCCTGTCAAATTGTGACCGGTCGTGATCCGGGCACCCAATCTGAACGACATGAGCCTGTCTAAGCTACGGAGGTGCGTGCGTTCCGCATTCGATTGGGGCACCACAAGGAACAAGTTACGGATTGAGGTAATGTATGCCTCAGTGGTAGGTGTTGCAGGGGAGACCATGTGACAACTTCTAAAGGTGACAAGTGACACTTCATGTGCCAATTACATGGAGGTCATGTTCAACCCTGCCGCAAGGATATATGCCAGGCCAATGGTGTATGTTCACTTCGTGGAAAGGACATAATCGTCCGCCATGGGTGGTTCTGGTGACGCTGGTGGAGATGAAGTGGCTGGGTTAGCCTCCGGCGCTCATGAAGATGCTGGTGCGGGAGAAGATATCGGCAAGGGAGTGGACGATGGAGACTTGAGGAGGCGTGTGAAGAATTTTTAGGCGAATGACGATGCGGAGAGGTGGTGGACTACTCGTGTTGATTGTCACGAATACCTTGCGGACTAGGTAGAAGAAGTGCACAACGAGGAGGAGGATGTGGAAACAGCCAGTTCTGAAGAGGACGAAGATGGCGAAGCTACAACGGGAGGTGTGTTAGGTGGTGTTGTGACCACCGACGTTGCGTATATATCGTCCAGACTAGACGACATCACAGCGGCATCTCTAGTTCTGCCATAGGAGGATGAGGCAAAGTGGGGGTTCAACGAGGGCACACTCTTTTCAGGGCAGAGCTTCTGTAACAAGAGTGCTGCCTAGCAAGCTATTGCTAGATACACCATCAACATTAGCCAGACATATCGGGTGCACAGGTCCAACCCGGACACCTACATCGTCAAGTGTGTCGATGGGTCATGTCTTGGTAGGTCCATGCACAGCGATTCAGGGGTGCTGCCACGGACTTCCGGATAACGGTGCTGAAGGATCACAGTTGCGACCTTGCGGCGCCACTACATAGGTACTGCAACATGACGTCATCGTATGTTGTGGAGCTGATAAGCCACCTCATGGTGGTAGAAGTGTCTATTTCTCTGAAGTTTCTGCTGGCGGATGTAGCGAATATGGTAGGGTTCGATGTCAGCTACAAGAAGGTGTGGTGGGTGAAACAGAAGGTGTTACAACGTATGTTTAGGACGTATGAGGAGGCGTACGACCTGATCCCAAGAATGCTGCATCAAATTGCATAATCAAACCCAGACACATACATTAACAGGAAGGAGCGGGTTCATCCTACGTAGGCCCTGATTGTTTTGTTCTTGACAGAATGTTCCGGGCCTTCTGTTAGGCGATAGAAGAGTTCATATGGTACCGTCCAGTGCTAACAATGGACAGGATGTTCCTATCTGGTAAGTACAAGGGTAATATCCTCACTGCGGTTGCAGCTGACGCCAACGACTAGTTACTCCCCATGGTCTTTGCAATTGTGGAGATTGAGAATACCAATAGCTGGTTGTGGTTCCTGGCCAATGTAAAGAAGGTCGTCGTGCAAGATCGTCCAGATGTGTGTGTCATCTCGGACTACAATGCAGACTTGTTGTCTGTGTTGCGCATGATGCAGAATGGGACGTAGACCCCTTCCAGTGGAATGATATGAAGAAACGTTGCATGGGGCATATCGCGGCGAACTTCCACAGAAGGTTCCGCGAATTCACCCCTCGCGGTTAGCAATTTCGACAAAGCTATTCATAAATGACCCACAAAATACAGTTTATGGATTGGCAGTTAGCACCAAACATCTCAATTAGTAAATGTTTGGAATTTGTAAAGCAACAGCATAGGAGACAAGGTGCAAGCAATACAAGAGAAAATATTATGAGCATGTTATTTTAGGTTACGGCTGATGAATAATAATAGTTGATAGAGAGGTCATGATAGAGAGAGAGAGAGAGTACAGAGTAAGAGAAACTTACGTACGGTTTTAACTGATATAGATGAAGTCGTTACAGTGCCTGCTACTATCAGCTTGAAGACCCTGACTTAAATAGTCACACCGTTCGAAAGCAAGTTACTGTAGAAAATATTTTACTATAGAAAAACTGAAAGCTGAAGCTAAAAAGAAACCTCATACTCGGTGAAAACACTAGTTTTCTTCCCTTTTTCCCTTGTCATCACCTCAATATATAAAGAAGGCCAATGTAAAGAAGGCCGTCGTGCAAGATCGCCCAGATGTGTGTGTCATCTCGGACTACAATGCAGGCTTGTTGTCTGCGTTGCGTATGATGCAGAACGGGACGTAGACCCCTTCCAGTGGAATGATATGAAGAAACGTTGTATGGGACATCTCGCAGTGAACTTCCACAGAAGGTTCCGTGAATTCACCCCTCGCGGTTAGCAATTTGGACAAAGCTATTCATAAATGACCCACAAAATACAATTTATAGATTGGCAGTTAGCACCAAACATCTCAATTAGTAAATGTTTGGAATTTGTAAAGCAACAGCATAGGAGACAAGGTGCAAGCAATACAAGAGAATATTATGAGCATGTTATTTTAGGTTACGGCTGATGAATAATAATAGTTGATAGAGCTCATGAGAGAGAGTACAGAGTAAGAGAAACTTACGTACGGTTTTAATCGATATAGATGAAGTCGTTACAATACCTGCTACTATCAGCTTGAAGACCCTGACTTAAATGGTCACTCCGTTCGAAAGCAAGTTACTGTGGAAAATACTTACTATAGAAAAACTAAAAGCTGAAGCTAAAAAGAAACCTCATACCCAGTGAAAACACTAGTTTTCTTCCCTTTTCCCTTCTCATCATCTCAATATATAAAAAAGAAAGGTCACAAATTACAATCGTGCTACAGTTCAATGATACAGCTGCAGGTGTAGAGTTTTTTTTTAACAAGGTTACATCTTTTTGAGTTGTCCGTTAGTTCATAAAAGTTTCTTTACAAGAACTCTTATGAAACTTGAAACAAGATCTCGTAGTAATACTGTGGGTGTACAACAACAAAAAGACGTCAAACGCTGGCAGGCAAAGGCAGCACCAACCAAAGATTTGTCAGATAGGATACGTTCGCATCTACTACTACTATCAAGGCTCATCCATCGTCTGCAATGGAGGTGGAGTCACATTAGGAGCCGAAGAGGTGCTGCTGTCTGTTCTCGCACGGATCTCCCTGTACTCTTGGCATATGGCACACAAGTGACAGAATAAGTGTGTCGTCAAGTCACCGCACGGTGCTTCCTGCAAAACGAAAATATTTGGGACGAACAACTTTTGGTCAAGGAAAGGAACAGTACTATTAAAAACAACAGCATGATGCTAGAATCAGACCGAAAAAAGTAATGTTGATGACGAGAGAATACTGAAACTCCACATGGTCAAAGACCAAAGATGACTATTTTCTAGAATCAGTTAATCGGACTTTCTATGATTCAAACATCTTCATAGCAAACGCCCATGCAATCAAAGTCATCAATTGAATCAAATTTAGCCAGCTCTGCACCTACGTGAAGGCCATTGATCCAAATGGTTATCTCCCAGCTCTTCCTCTCGCGAGCCGACTTCCAAACCATCCGGTTCGAAAGACACTACAATCAAAACCTAAATCTCCTATGTTTTTACTGTATATTTGTGAATTGTGCATCTAGCACTCATGCAAAATCCTAGTCATAGAAGCCTAAATTAGCTCCCTTTGGACTAACATTTTGGTCCTCACCTGTATCGCTAAATCAAATTATACATGATGCACCAAGGTGGGCAAAGAATGTCCTGTTTCAATCGATAATAAAAGATTCAATTTCATTGACTTGACAGCTTGCAATGCAAACATAATTTTCTGTATGCTGCTGGCTAAACAAATGCACAATCTGATGAAGGCTATGTGAATGGAATGTATGAGAAAAAAATGTAAAATGAAGTTGACTTGTCCTAATCATCAATTAAACGGTTTTTTTTTGTCTATTTTAGAGAATACAGTGCTAGCAACAGTGGAGGATGTTGCATTGTGCAAGTCCTAGCATGTGTCTTGCGGAATTAAAACTTAAACTAAAACTTAATGGTGGTTAATTTATCTAGACATCCCAATAACCAAATCACGCAGTATGGAAATAACATGCATGCATAAATGGTGGTTAATTTATCTAGACATCCCAATAACCAAATCACACAGTATGGAAATAACATGCATGCATTTCAGAAGTTATGACAAATTACAGCATGAATGCATGATAAGAAAATTGCCTCTGATAAATCCAAAGATTGTTACGCATCAACATCCAAAGGAAATCACAAATCAATAAAGGATAATAATAAACAGCAGAAGTTCAAACTATGTACCGGAAGATTGTACTTTGTCCTTAGTGCTTGGCGATATCCGCAAGCATAACAAGCAACAGCTGACCCTGGAACTGCTAATACAAGGCCCCCAGTAAACACACAGCAGAGACTTGTAAGGAGGCCCCAAAGCATGCAATGTGTAGTGCATGATCCAGCAAGAGTTCCAGACCCTAAGAATTGTGCATTCTTTCCAAAAAGGAAGCAGGGGCATGTTGCACCAATACAACCTATAAATATATATCATAACATTTGAAGGCATAAGAAAATTTTCGTTCTTCTGCAGGTAAAGGGTTTTTCAGCATATAAGTATGCATATTTGCTTATAACACTTCTGAATTGGATTAAGTATGCTTCTTTAGGCTATCATGAATGCGTTACAATACGAAGTAAAGCGATACTGCAATAGTCCATACAAAATTAAAGTATTAGGACGCAGAATTATGACATGGTTAATGGATGTAATATCAGCTTTGCATTGCAGGCCTCCTGTGGCCTAAATATCCCCTTTAAAAAATCTGATTTTACAAAAAAAAATGTTTTATACCCAACCATCTTCTTTTTACATGTGCCGTGAAAAGTCAGACAGACACATATTAGGAAGTACCTTGTTAGTGTTACTATGACTTAAAAGAGAGCTAAAAGCCAAAAGAAAAGGAGCAACGACCATGATAAGACTAAATACTATTAACTTGCCCTATTAAAACAAGGTAAGACTAGGATCAAGCCAATCTAACATTATTTTATCTAAATTTCAATTAATTGGAAAAATTTTCTGATTCAGCTGCATAGCATCATGCAAATGATAACTAACTGCATTAGTCACCGTGAGAAGTAGCTCTGACTTTTTTTTTTCAATCCTCTTCTCAGTACCCACAAATGAGAAGGCAGCAGGAAGCTATTCATAACTTGCCAGTAAATTGGCGCATGAACACAGATTATCTACTGTGTTAAGAATCTCAGCCGTTATCATCTACCTACAAGTTTGGCTGCAGTGAGATTAGACGAGTCATTTTAACACTGAGAATACTGAACAGGACATTTGATTTCACTGCTCTTATATTTATACTGTACTAGCAAAAAAATCAGAACATTACCACATTGCTTCCATATTGTTTTTACTAGAATATCAGTTACTTGATGGTGATTTGTAGGCTAGACGTGTTGTTGTACATTCCCATGGCAATTAATATACAGAGATATTTCTCTTTTCTCTATAAGAACTAAATGTAACTCAGAACACCACCAGTAACCAGTATTAAAAAAATAGAAGCAAGAAGGGTTACAAATCAAAAGGAAGATTATTCTCAGTAGCCATAACTTAGATTAAAATTATCTCTAAAGTATGTACTCACTCCTAGCACTACATACTAGGGTCTGTTTGATATGGCTGCGGCTTATGACTTTTGGCTAAAATTTTTGAATTTTAGTTGTTTGCGACAGAGATTACGGAGAGAGAGATACTCGCTTACGATTTTAGTTGATACAGATGTTGGGTTTTTAACGTGTACTACAATTAACTTGTAGACCCCGTCTTAAGATTCCGTTTAAAAGTTAGATACTATAGCAAAAATCAAAAGCCACTTTTAGAAGCCGTTAAAGAACATGCCCTAAAAAAACATCAAGTAACCACTACAATATGATAAATATGATAACTGTAAAACAAAGATATTAACTAGGCAGCTAGGTACAGACATACAGTTTCACGTTTATTTTTTCATATATATCCTATCATGCAACAAAATAACACCTTTTATCTTTCCTTCTGTAAATCAAGGAATCACAGGTCAGAAAGTAGCATACAGCTCTGTGGATCATCAAAACAAGCACAGATGCCTGAAGACCATTGTGTAGGATCCCGGCTTAATTTATGGCGTGCATCAAGGTTATCCACAGGAACACCATCCTCTTCAGTGTCTAGGCCATATAAAGGAATATACTGAGGTGGAACATAGCTTCCTTTTCCAGCCATCTCTGTGACACAAAAGGCAGCTGTTCTCGTTTAAAAGCATTAAAGTTTCACTAAATGAAGACAGCACATACGAGACAAGCAGTGCAAACTGGAAAGACCAAGCTTAGCAATAACATGACAAATAATAAATTTCTATTTTCTAGCGTGTTTGATCATTTGATGATAACAATAAAATGGTGAAGATCACATGTAAGAAGATCAACTTTGTCTTTGGAATTCAGCATGACTTGAAAAAAGTAAGTATTTGCAATGTTTACAGGAAAGTTACTCTTGATTTGATTTTATGCCCTAATTCAGATAACGCCCAAGAAATATATACTAGGAAACAATAACAAGAATTCCAACACGGAACCATCGGTTCTGAGACAAAGGGCTAAAAAGGAGCGAATTACACCATTTGCGATTTTCGCATCACGCTGCAGTCATCGTGCTGAATTCTAGCTTTACAATTTGGATGTCAGGCTCATGAACTCAAGCTAGAAATAGAATTACCTATCTACAAAGCTAATTACAAATCAAGAAACGGTAAGAGATTTGACGAGGCGTAACAACGTATTGTTACGGTCACGCACTCGACAGCCTTTAGCCATCTAATCGCGCAGAGATCAATCAGGAAAGAAACAAGATATATAAACAAGAAATAACGCAAAATTCCAAGGAAGGGAGAGGGGGCGCAACCGCGCAAGGTGTAACTTACCAACAAATCAATGTCCTCGCCGCCGCCGAAGCAACGCCACCTAAATTTGTACCGATCCGCGCGCGACCTCTTGTCCCCCGTCCCGAAACGTTCCGGCCGCCGAACACCTCGCCCGCCCCCTGCGCGTTACCAGACACCAACAGGCCAAGAAAGCGAGCACAAAACCAATCAGCAGCGCGCAGCGAGGGATCCAAGAGCAAGATGAGATTGGGGGAAAACGCAAAAAGCGACGAAGTGCTGCGTCGGAACAGAAACACCGGATGGAGCCGAGGAGGAATGGCGGCAGATCAAGAGAGGCGAAAAGGAAAGGGTGGAATTCGCCGGGGCTTGTTCTTGGCACCGTACCTGCGCGGCTGCGCCCCGGCGGAAATTCCTGTGTGCGGGGGAGCTGGACGGAAAGGGAAGGCGCGTTTGGCGACCAATGAGAAGGAAGGTCCAGGTTAGGGTGTTCTTTTGCGCGTCTACAAGTTAATTAAGTACACATTAAGCCTAACATCTGTATCAACCTTGCAATCGCCTTTGGGGCCTGGGGCAGAAGTGGAACACGGGTGACGTCACGACGACGAGCTCACCTTTTAGAAACCGCGGAGTGCTTCGAGATTCGCGCGGACTTGTCTGCAAAGACTATTAGATGGCAATGGCACCAAACCCGATACCTAGTGGGTTTTATTCTTTAGGGCATGGGTGCAGTCAATTTCCAACCATGGGTCTCTTAATGAGCAAAAGTCTAACCCATCGGTCCGCGGGTTCATGAATGCGTTTATAGTACCTAAACCCGTAAACTCATGGGTAATATAAACCCGATCCATAGGAGTTATAAACCAGACTCACCTAGCAAACCAATCCACCCATAGCCCATTAGTCAATACAAGGAGCAATGATGTCTCCTTTTGGTTTTAAATGAGTTGTGAACCGTGAACTTGTAATGATATGCTATGCCAATGAACTATGAACTGAAAATTGATGGAGTGAACTAGTGATGTGCATTGTGGATTTGTCGTTGCTTGTTTCATACATAGTAGCACATAAATTGAATTTATTGTTGACTTGCTAAGCATTGCACTGTCTGCAATCTGCAACGTTGTCGAGCACAGGCGACAGTGGGTACCAGCAAGTGGGCATGGGTCAGGCAAAATCGCACCGTCACGGGCATGGGTTTTAACGGCACATCCAATTTTCATGGGCACGGGTTTAGGATAGCAAAACCCAGCGGGTTTGTACCCGTTGCCATCTCTAGCTATTACGGGGTGCAAGCCTTTTTTTCATTTTATGACTTATAATTTATACTATAACTCATAAACTATGTTAGAATAACTAGTTTTTAAATGATACGTTTTTAAGATAAAATCAATAGAAAAATTATAGTAAAAAATGTACTAAGTTCAACTGTACTAGCTAAAATCATTATTTTTCTCTGCGTACCATCTCTCGTGAAGAGCCAAAACTCAAAATCTTAAATCATAAACCACAGTTTAAAAAAATACACCAATGATTCTCTTATCTCAAGTAGGTATTTTTTCAACAATTTTTATTTTTTCTTAGTAATCACTATTTTTTAGATTAATAAGTTACAATTAAAAGGTAAAAGCTGTAGTCCAAAGATGGCCCGTAGCAGTACCTCACTGCATTGACATCCGAATGCCATTATCTGTGGCTTATGCATGGGAACATAGCATGTATGATATATGTCACAAATTCCTCTGAATTGCAACTTTGTTAGCGGCTGTGTTCATCAATATATTAATAAGGTTCCTTTTGGATGGTTAACCAATGTGTGATTGGCTAACCACTGACCTGATTGGATGGTTCCTTTTTACTTATGGTTTTAGATATTAATAAGGTCTCTGATGTACACGTTTAGTCATTACTTTTTATAATTATATGTTGGCAAAATTTACTAAAAATATAATGATATAAAAGTATTTTTTATGACAAATCTAGTAAGTGGTTCCACATGATGTATCTAAATACTTTTATGTATATTAGAGATCAAAGTTTTTAAAGATTAACTGCAAGCATTCTAAAATAATATTTAAAAAAGAAACGCAAGGAGTAATTGTGAATGGTTAACTTTCTCGACAAGTTCGCTCCACACCTGCCCTTCAATGCCACCAAGGTCACTCTACATGATTCATAATAGGCTACTCACTGACATGTGAGAGACATCACTGACTTACGATAAACATGCTCAGTGACATACAAGGGGACTACCTGATTTGCTCCAGATATGCCAAGTTGCCAACTAGTGTTTACTGGTATCACTTGTAATGTTGGGTGGGTTTTTTTGGCTGCAACGTATAATTTATTATATGGTTTTAACTTTACATACATGTCTATACGAACAACCGAAAGCCAAAATATCTATAAACTGCTTTAAAAATACTGTCCCAATGAACCACTTTAAAAAAACTCATCCATTGAATGCTCTGGTTACTATGACCCTATCTTTTTTGCTTTTCAACAGCTTTTAACTTTTGATTTATCTCAATAATCACTATTCATTAAACTAATAAATCATAACTAAAATTTATAAGCCCCAAAAAAAAAAAGGCCTTATATGAGCTCAACTCCCCGTAGCAGCAATGTGAAGCGCCCTGTGACGTTTGCACGCAGAGCTGTTTCCTTAGTTCTTACCATACGCCTTGAGACATGGATTATTCCCAAATATGCAGAACAGCAGAAGCTGGGCTCAAAACAGGTATAAGAAGGCAGTAACCACAGAGAAGGTATCGGTGAAGTCCATCATTGATTGAATAGAAGCATTTTTCTGAACACACTTGCTTCAGGTCTTCAACCCGACCAAGTTCAAACAACCACCAACAGTGCTGCAAGCCTGCAACCTTACTGACCAAAAAACTATTGGACAAACATGAGTGGCGCAAACTAAACACCTACTATGTCATTGGCAATCATTAGCTTGACAGTGTGTAGATGACAGTATCCTAGGCTGAAGCAGCAAACAATCATTAGCTTGACAGAGTGTACATGACAGTATCCTAGGCTGAAACTAGCAAGGGCACAAAGAGATTCCTAAGACAACCCATACAAAAGAGAAACACAAGGATTTCCCCTATCAGGAGAGAGAACCTGCGATTCCTGGAGAGACTGGCTCATGGCCATGCACCCGGATGCGGTAAATGCACGTCAATGCTGAGCTTCCATGGTTCGAAGTAAAATCCATCCGGACCATGTTGATGACGCCTACATCCAGCGCCGTGACATCAAATGTCTGGACATTGTTCTTATCTAGGTCAAATGTGAACTCAGTCAAAGCAGACATCTTTGCAGCATGACTTGAGTGGGCCTCGTTAGGTGTCTCTTGATACCATCCGAACACCCGGCAGTCCTTTGGTGCAGTTGACATGTCATACGCCACATCCTGCATGCCACTCAACAGAATAAGTATTCAAGAATAGTAGCTGCAAGTTGCAACAGAAGAAAATTTTCTCACTGGGCAAAATTAAGTGCTTATCCTAGGGTAGTGTATTGAGCTCGTAATAGGTAAGAAATGTTCTATCAGTAGAACTGTACAATGGAACATAAATGTGAATGCAAACATAGAAAAAATAGTTTGTTTCAAATTTGCATCTGTTTAATTCATAACAAAGTGCGCAGACCTGTGGATTAGTCTTTCAAGGACATTCAGCAATCAAAAGCAGCAGCAAAGATATAGGGTATGTTCTTTTTGGCTGCGGTTTATGGCTTTTGGCTGCGGCTTGTGACTTTTAGACTGTTTGTACAAGAGATTACGGAGTAACAGAAACTCACGTGTGATTTTTACCGATATAAATGAAATCAGTAAATTATATACTATAATTAACTAGTAGATCCTATGTTGAAAAAATACTCCGTTTAAAAACTAGTTACTGTAGAAAAGCCGAAAAACAGCTTTTAGAAGCTGAAAAGAACAGGGCCATAAAATATCTTGAGGGATGTTTCAAAACCAACTAATTTAAGTTGCTGTGAGGTTGAAATACATACTCAATACATGTACTTAATTCGATGTATCAAATTTGCCTGAAAAAACTAGTCATGCAGCAACTATAGCTGAATCCTCTTATAAATGTTGCTAACTTTCACCGTGTTTATGAGAGTTTTTCCTTTTTGGTTAAGATCAGCAGCATTTCCAACACCAGCAATCTACCAGCAAGAGGTTTGAGCTCAGCATTCTCATCTTTAGATAAAACAAAGAAATAGCAATCACTTGTATAGCAATTTGATTCCTAGTAATATTGTTGCTGTAATAGTAACAAAAGGCTACCAGAAACTAAAGTTCGCTCAATAGGTGAATGCTACCCCACAAGACCAATTAAAAGGGTTAAGAGGAAAAGCCAACCATTGAAGAAGAAACCAGATAAGATCTGACAGAACATATATACGAATCATGAACTCAAGGATCAAAATGAACAGAATATAAACAGGAAGCTTATGCAAGGATAAATAAAGTTGTGTTCAGAGTTCATGGTTCACCTCAACAATAACCCAACGTAACATGTTTTTTTCTGAAAAGTTTTCAACAAACATTGTCAACTTAATGCTATTAACAATAACCAGGTTTCAAACAATAAAAGCTATTACTTATCACATTTCCAATAATCCTCTACAGGCTACCTGCTAGGCTGATACAATTATATGCTATAATGCCATTACTCCATATTCTTTCAATCAGGTTGCCCGTTGCCATGAATAAGATAGAAAGTAGAAGTTATTTGTTTGTTGCAAGGTTGAGAACATAATACTACAACAATCGAGATTCATGTCAATGAACATGAGAATAAAAACTTAGCGAATGGTGTTAAAAGTGGTGGTATCATTGGCTTAAAGTTAGACAAATAACTACAGTTGTAACAGGGTGAACTATGGATCAGAAGAATGGCGAGCTTCTAGGGGAGACCAGAGTTTCTTTGCAGTTAGTATTGGATAGATGTATTGGACAAGAGTTTAATGTTCTACAAACAAATCAGAAAAAATCTGAATCACAATAAAGAAGATTTTGTGTTCTCGCCAAAACAATTCATAAGGTTTTAAAATGAATAGTTATTCAAAAGCAAGTGTAGTCTACCAGTTACCATTGGAAAGAAAGGCATACACCACAAGTCAAATCAGAATGCACCTCAGCCTCATGTTAGCATAGAAGTTAAGAGTTTGTACAATTTCCACTGAGCGTACAATGGGCAAAATTTCCTATAAGCAGCATGGTATCATATGGTTTCTATTCATAGGTCAGGCTATGTATCGGATGGTGATGACCGTAAAGCATGGAATAATCATAACTTGTTGACTACTCATAAAGTCTTGAAATTTTAATAAAGAAACAGAAGTGAGCAATTCTATAAAATGATTTACTTGAAGAAGGCATCCATCTCGAATTGGAACATCTACTAGACTACTATACTATGAGTAAACATAAATGCCACAAAAGCTTATGCATTAAGCCCCTCATGCACGCACCAAATTGTAACACTTAGCATTCACTAACAGCTTGCTAACCCTACTCCCTTCAGGTCAATCAATTCCATTCAAGACTTCTTGGAAGCTATCATGACACATATCTGAAGTTAACATTTGTTGCAAATAATACCTGCATGAATAGCTAAGCAAAGAATACTAGGTTCTATTAATAAGTTGTCAAGAAACATTACCTTGGACACATGATCTAGTGTGATTGCATCAGGGACTATCCCCTTCCTCAGCTTGATCTCCACAAACCCACTGCTCCCCTGTAAGGCAAAGCACTGCCCAGGCTCCCCAAAGCTCGGCTGAAGCATCTTCTGTGGGTCGCCATAATGTCCACCCAGAATCGCAGAAAGGATACCACCACGTTTGCCAGCGTCATACGCCTCCGAGTGGCGAACAACTCTTCCCCCAGCCGATGCCACGGCATAGTCCACCCTGCCAATCCCGTCGGCGGCATGCTTCTCGATCTCCCTCATGGCGACCTCCCTGGCCAACGCGCGTACCTGGTCCAGATCGACCTGACTACCAGAACCCGAACCCAGGCTCTCCTTGACCTCACTCCAGAACTTCTCAAACTCGTCCTTCCTGAGGAACTCCATCCGCTTGAGCCCGCCCAGCGCGTCGTTCAGCTCGTCGGCCCTGGCGTCGAGCCGCCTGAGCTGGTCCTCGAGCGTCAGCCTCTTCTCCTCGAGCAGCGCCGCGAGCTCGCCCCGGGCGGCCCCGACCTCGCCATCGATCTTGCGGTCGACGGCCTCGAGCTGCACCTGCAGCATCCGGAAGGCGCGGGCGAGGGAGGCCTCGACATCGGCGACGCGGGCGGTGTAGCGGGCGAGCGCGGCCTGGTCGGGCGGCGGGGGAGGGGCGGGGTGCGCCCAGCGCCAGGCGAGGTCGCCGAGGTAGAGGAGCACGGCGAGGAGGGCAGCGTTCTTGGCGGCGACGCTGAGCGCGGTCTGCCATCTGGGCCGGGCCGAGGAAGAGTGCGCCTTCTTACGCCGGGCCTGGGATGAAGGCGCGGCGGCCGCGGCGTGGGAGAGGTGGTTGGGGCGGCGGATGAGTCGAGCGGCGGCGTCGGGGTGGCGGGGTGCGGGCGGTGGTCGAGGAGGAGGAGGGCCGCTTGCGCAGGGCGGCGGCGGCGGCTGCGGCGGGGCGGGAGGCGCTGGGGCTGGCGTCTAGGGTTAGCGGGAGGCGGGGTTGGCCGCGGCGGCGGAGAGGAGGGGACGCCATGGCCGGGGAGATCTGATTGGAGCCTTGGAGGCGGAGTCGGAGGAGAGAGAGGCGGTCGAGTCGAGTTGAGTTTGGGGGGAAATCGAATGGAGTTGAGAGGGAAGGAGACGAGGGCTGGGGGCACGCACGCTCGCCCACGCGGAAGGAATCCAAAGTTGAAACGACGCTTCCGGACAGTTCCTGCGGCCACTGGCGGGTGGGAACGCGGGCTCTATTAGATCGGCAATGCTATGTGCCGCGCGCGCGTCGCACAGCAGCCTGCCGCCCCTACGGCCAACGGCCCATGTGTTTAGTAGGCCCGGTAAGCTCACGCTGGAGGTACGGGCTTCTTTTTTCTCTTTAGCAACTCCCTGTGGCACTTCTAGTGGGCTGTGGCATGTGGCACTACGGTCGGCCCATCCGAGTGCTTCTTATCGTTTTCCTTCCTTCTTTCCTTCTTTCTTCTTTTCATTTAGTTACATATTTTTCCAATTATTTGTACTAGTTTTTTTTGTTGCTCTTCACGTTCACTAATTTCTACTATTTTGTATATTAATTTTTGATAACACGATTTACTTGTTTAAATATTTTTTTGTTATTTCTGAATATTGTTGATGAAATGTTGGAACAGTGAAATTAAATACGTGGAACATTAGTCTATCCCTAGTCGTAATTAAATGTGTGAAACACGTTAATAGACAGTTAAAAACAATGAAACCAAATACATGGAACATTGGTCTATCCCCTATTATAATGTAACATGTGGAACATCATCAATGAACTATCAGAACATCATCGATGAATTGTTGTAACATTGAAATCAACCATGTGAAACATTAGACATTTTCCTTAGAACTTAATGCGTGAAACACTATTGATGAAATATTGGAACATTATCGATAAACTGTTAAAACATTTAAACCAATCGCATGGAATATTAGTCATTGTAATTTAATACATGGTACATCATCAATGAACTGTTGAAGTACTAGAACCAAATACATGGAACTTTTATTTTTACCTACTAGAACATCTGATACACTTCTATTAATTCCCCTACCCAATTCAAAAGATACGCGCTGGGACATCGCTTATAAATTAATGAAACATTAGGAAGAAATACGTAGAATATTTTGTTTTATTTACTAGAGCATATATTACTAATTCTAAATATATACAAGCGATATTCAATTCTATAAATTTCATCATACGGAGTACGATGGTTCAACGGCCGTGAATTGGTGCTCAGGTCAAAATCGCCTCAGACTACGTGTAGAGCTATAAAAAAGCTCGAGGCTCGCTAGCTATTCGAGCTTAGCTTGCTCTAGGTTCGTTGTAGGACCATCAGTGACAATCAGATAGGGTGAATGATTGTGATCCGTAGCGAAAGCCCCTTTTCTCAATATACTGTCTTCTGAATTTCTCATACGTGAACACAGCAAAAAAAACCAAAATAATAGTATCCAAAATCCAAATAAACTCACCTAAATTTCGGCTTAAACTTCTGGCTTCTAGCTTATTTTTCACTATTCCTAAAAATCGTCCTTTTCCGGCATTTTGGCTTTTTTTGAGCTTTTTTGCCGGTTCTTTTTTTCCCATATTCATTTGTATTGTCCGTGATGGGCTAATATGTTTTTCTATGTTTAATTTTTTTAAAATTTAGTTACGTCAAATAAGTCACTATCAGATACAGTATAATTTTAATTAATTACATTATAATTTTAGTCATAAGTCAATTTATTTTAGCTCAATCTAGCGGTACCTAAGTCGCCGAGGAGATTGCTTATCACTGGTTTTTCTGTGCCGTGCGCTGCTGCTTGGGACCGAAGAAAAACCAAAAAATGTTGCGTGTTGTTCTCTGTATCTATTATCTATTATTATTATAAAAGAAGGAGTTGGTGGTTGTAGGTTCATTCTCCTCCAACCGCTCTATTCATTCGACTTCTCACTATTCTCTACTTTTCAACCGATCAAAACAACTCTCTTATATATCATGATTATCTATATATTTAATGAGTTTCATTGTAATGCACGGGTATATAACTTGTTATTATAAAAGAAGGAGTTGGTGGTTGTAGGTTTATTCTCCTCCAACCGCTCTATTCATTCAACTTCTCACTATTCTCTACTTTTCAATCGATCAAAACAACTTTCTTCTATATCATAATTATTTATATATTTAATGAGTTTCATTGTAATACACGCGTACATAACTAGTAAGGAAAAGAAAGCCGTAGCTTTTGTGCTGAACCAAAGAACAAAAAGCTTTCCTCAGGCCACGTGTACAAAAGTTACAACGACCATCCAACCACAAGCCACACACCGAACAGATCAATGTACGCTGAGATCTATGCACACGTTGACCCTTCTGTTCGTGTCTTCTTCTTGCTGATGCTGAGTTGTCTCTGCTCGATCGAAACAAAACCGAAGACGCGAAGGCTCTGACGGGCTGGCTTTGCTCACGAGGACCGAGGCGAGCAACGACGTCGCCACTGTGTTCATCCATGTGGTCGACCGCGAAGCCCTCAGATGCTGCGTTAAGATTGAGAAGACGAGGGGTGAATAAACGATATAAATTTTTTTTATAAATTATTACTGACAATTCAAGATATTTTCTATTTTTCTAACCAAGTATACAGTATGAAAGCTTAAATCAATTTGGTTTAGCTCAAATAGCACCTAAACAAATAAATTCGTCTAAGTGCACAACCAATTCTAACTTAGGTCAAGCTTTGCAATCCTAGGTATACAAGCAATCAATTTAATTTTATGAATATAAATTGCTGGAATATAAATTGAGCACAAGGAACAAACCACAATTGACACGTTAATGTTTTACCGTGGTGTTCGGAGACTTGCCGGTCTCCCCTAGTCCACGTTGAGGTAAGCCCGAACAAATCGGACCGGCTCCACGAATTAAGCCTTCCACCTCAATTTCACTAGTGGTAGCTCTTTCCCGCTCCGGGTAAGTGAGCTCCAACCTTCACAACTTCGCTGGGTCTTCTCACAACCTTCTTAAGAAGATCACCGCGCACGACGCCTCCAACGCCGTCTAGGAGTCGGCAAACTCCAAGAGTGACAAGCCGAGTTCCTCACTTGACTCTCACCATGCTCAACGAATGCACAAGCTCACTTGGACACAAAGTCCACCTCTAGAGGCAACACATGCACTCTAGTACATCTCTCCCTTCTCACAAGGTGCAACATATGCACAATTGAGTAGAGAGCCTCACTCTAGCTCAAGAACACAGAATAGGTTCATCAACAACGTCTCCAACCGGCTACAAGGGTGTATTTATACCCCACACCAAAAAACTAGCAGTTAGAGCCAAATTCCTAAAAAAATCAGGACGTGCGGAACCACCGCTGGCCAAAGGCCAGTACTTCTGCTCACCTTGCCAACGGTCAGAAAAATAATCGTTGCAGAGAAAACCCCGGTCAGACCGCCCACACAGGACCGGTCAGACCGTCGGGTCCGGTCGGACCGCCCACACAGGCCCGGTCAAACTGCTCGGTCCGGTCAGACCGCTACACAGGCTGGTCAGACCGCTCTCAGAAAAAATCAACCGAGTCGCTCTCGGAAAAACGTTACTGCGAAGAGCGGAACTACATAAGCCGTCCGACCGCTCGTCGCACGCCGGCCGATCGCCACAAGGCCGGTCAAACCGCGGGTCTCGAGCCGGTTGTGACTCTCCGGTAGTACCGCTTACAGAGATGGTACTTCTAGTTTTTATGAGAAATACAAATATCTCAACAGATTTTGCAAAACGCATTTGCAAACTACGATATCATGCACACAAGGATCACAACATGATTTCTAACAAGTTGCAAAATACATTGCACACTTTTGAAATCATGACACAAAGATTAAATATATGGACTTCTCACGTTTGCAAATCACATTCGCAACCTAAGTCACGTGCCACAAGGATTATATATGAGCTTCAACCATTTGCAAAACACATTTGCAAATATAAGCATCATATCACAAAGAATAGAAACATGAACTTCAAGCACTTGCAAAACACATTTGCAATGCATAGTCCCATGTTACAAAGATTTAACACACGAGCTTTAACCATTTGCAAAACAAATTCGCAAATGTAAGTCTCATGTCACAATGAATAGAAATATGGACTTCAAGCACTTGTAAAACACATTTGCAATGCATAGTCCTATGTTATGAGAATTCAATACAAGTGCTTCAACCATTTGCAAAACACATTCGCAAATGCAAGCCTCATGCCAAGATGAGCTAGACGATGTAAGGATGAGCCATCAACACATTATGAGACTTAAAATACTAGACATGACCCCTCTTAATAGTACGACAACCTATACTAGCAACCCGGTCTTCCAGCCACACACTAAGACTGGTAAAAGACTAGGAACACATGCTTAGCCCTAGCTAGTTCATACCTTTGCCTTGGGTCATCGTCTTGATATGCATCAATTCATGATGCATTCTTCTCATCAACTCCATCAACGCATTATGGTCTTTACTTGATCAACACATGATCATCTTGGACATACATCAACCCATGATTCATTTTATTCTTGATGGCCTTCAATACATGAAACATTCTTCTTCTTAATAGCTTTCAACTCATGAAGTTATCTTTTTAATAGCCTTCAACACATGAAGCTATTTTCTTCTCGCATCTTGACTTGATGATCTTCAACACATGAAGTCATCCCAAGTCATCCTTATTTGTGGAACCTAACATATTCATCCAACTCATGGAAACTATTAGTCCACAAAACAATTGTCATCAATTACCAAACTTCACCATTAACACATAATGGAAGGACTAGATTCAACAATCTTCCCCTTTTCGTAATTCATGACAATCTCAATAAATAATGAGATGTAAAAATTGATTTGCGAGTATAAACTTGTACACAACAAATGTATACTCTAAAATAAGCTTTAGACAAAGCTTACTTATCCGGTGTCATTAATCGTCCAACCATTAACACATAATGGAGGAGTTAGTTGACAATCCGATTACACATGAGTATATATGAAATACACAAGCTATATATACTCAATAATGTATTTCAAAGTAAAGATCCTGAATATGCATATTAAAAGAAGTATGAATCAATACTTATGAAACTCCAAAACATAGAGAGAGTGCCCCCTTAAATGTGTGCATACAAGTGTATATAATAAAGACATATGCATATATTCATTTTGAACCATGAGTGGAGTTCAATCTATATTTTGGATATAAGGAATGCATTAATATGTAAGAATATGATTTCGAATGCATACCTTTTTGATTTCACCTTTCCATCCAAATAAGACTAAACTATAGTATACTTTAACAAATATATTAGTCTCATATAAACATTTGTCATTATCACCAAGACAATATAAAATTATTTTTCATTAACAACAACACATTATAAAAGTATTTGCCATTAACACCAAAACCAACTTAATCGAAGCTTGATCTTTCAGCTGCGCGAGATCGATCGCAGCGAAGACAATACGTGGACTCTGTTGAGCCAAGATCCCGCACGCAGATTGAGGCAAGGAAAACGTCACGTGTGACGAAGCTAAGCTGAACACCCTTGCTGGACGAAGCAATCAAGAACGAAAATGAGACGAGCGGCCGCTGTCGGAATTTTTTTCCTTTTCAAAATAGATCTAGCAAAAGCCACACCTCTGGTTAGAACCTCACCCCTATTTATATACTAAGACCGAGATCATGATCTTATCCCTATGAACACGAATTCTTATCCAATTCTAACAATTTTAATTCTTTCACACTACTTAAAAAATGTCACATGTCGTAACCTTCGGACCATACTACCATAGCTCTAACATGCATCATCTATCATGTGTCGTAGCCTCCGGACCGCATCTCCATAGCTCTAACATGTATCATCTATCTCTGATCTTCATACGCCTCAAGCATGAGCCCGACCATCTCGTGACATCCTTGACCGTCTGAACTTTGGATCTCCCAACCTAGTTCCGATCCGCCTCATCATTGACCACGATTGGCTATATGGTCAACCTGCACATGCAAAGACCAAAGAATATTTTTTCAGTACAAGTTTATTCAAACTTGACCAACATCAGTCCACACAACATGCCACACACCTTAAGTAACAATAAGTAACATTGTCAATTATCCATCATAAATTAACCATTATCAATTATTCATTACCAAAATATTCTACACCTAGCCACATGGTCTAACACTCGTTTCGAGCTCTTTAAACGAGCCGAGCTCGAGCTTGATCCTGGGCTCACAAGATTTAATGAGGTGAGCTTAAATAACTCGTTAGGGCTTAATTCTAGCTTGAATATTGAACCATGTTATTTCTTACCGAATTTATTTGTGCCGAGCTTGAACTTTTCGTATTATTGAAAATTAGTGCATGTTGAGTTATTTTGGCTATTATCGAGCTTACTCAAGCTGAACGTGAACCCGAGCTTTTCTTATTGCAAAAAATTAGTGCATGTTGAATTTTTTTACTGTTATTGAGTTTATTCGAGTCGAGCTTAGACCAAACCAAGTTGGAGCCTATATCTAGACTTGGATCCTAACTCAGGCTCATTCGAGATTAGCTAGCTTCTACCTTAAGTTTGGAACGCTAAGCACGTTCGAGCCCGACTCATTTACAGAATCTGGATGCACGGGGCTTACTGTTGTTGCACTGGTTGGCTCATGGCCGAGGTGGGTGACCATGAATGAATTCCACCATAAGTTAATACCACATACCACGAGTCAATACCACAAAACCACCAAAATGATTTTCTCCGTAAGGTAATACCACATACCACGAGGCAATACCACAAACCACGACTTTAAAACCTTAACCACGACCACTACCAAAGACAATAAAGCATATTTATGTTTTACCTCACTACTTTATTATTTCTCGCATCCACAACTGCTATCAATAGTTACTACAAGAGAAAAGAATCTCATGCCACAATCACAACCCCTACCATACCACAAGGGACAAACCCTATTCCACGACCACAACCTCATTCCTCATACCACAAGTAACTCTCATGAGCCAATTCCACATTACAATTATGAAGTTGTATTTGACTGCAAAATAACTTCACCACAAAATATTGCATAGGTATGCAAATGATCTTCCCACAATGCAATGTATATGAATATGTATGATCCACTGCACCCTTACCTGGCAACGTAAGAGTGTGCATCGTACTACGGCAATGTACGATCTCATATCAAAACCCATCCTCATGAAATGCATATGTATGCAAATGATCCACTACACCCTTACCTAGCAACAGGAATCGATCTGTGTTTGAAGTCTTGGCTCATGGTGGGCACTTCACCACTATGCTATAAATAGGGAGTACTATTGGCTATTTTGTACACATGCATGAGAAAAAAAGAAATAAAGAAAGCTCACGAATAAAGAAAGATCAGAAGTTTTCTCTATCTCTGAGTATCAATCTACTATTTCTGTCTTCTGTGATTGATCTGGGTTTTGCATCGTAGAGGAATCGATCGGACTGGTCGCCAGCGACGGTTCCTCAACACGTTATCATCATGAAACGTTTCGGTGAATCGAAGGTAATCATCAAAGCATTAGTAGATTGAATTTCACACTAAATTTCACAGATTTCACTTTCTAGATTATTTTTCTATGGTGCAAATCCGCACTAATCTACCGCGAGCAGACTTGAAGTCGTCCGCACAATATCGATCGGTAGATTACATGAAGGAGTAGATGTTCATTGCATTGTAGATTGAACAAAAATCTTGCGCGGACAGCCCTGTACAGCCGTCGTGCGTAAAGCGACCGCTGGCCCCCCTCCCCACGCTTGCGCCATGGAAGGCCACCGAGGTGGCCCGGCGCCACCGATCGCCACCGGCCGCCACTCGAGCTGTCACGCGCGCCGCCGCAGTCTTTGCCGCCGCCGCTCGGGTGCCGCTGAGGATGGTCGCCCACACCCTCTGGGATAGGCAGGCCAAACTGATCCGCCAGCCTCTCCTTCCAGTCCGCTGGTGCAGGGGCTGGAACAAGTGTGTCACCCCGGAGAGGGAGATTGGTCAAGAACAATACATTCTGCAGACTGATCGTCATCTCACCCCCACTGAAAGTGGAATGTGTGCATCTCTTGCCCTACCTATCCACCAGTGTCACAAGCAGGCTACTGTTAATGGTGAATTGGCATCCGATAGAGACCAGCCTCACAAAGGGCAACAAGCCCGTGGCCCGCAGAATTGGAACGTAGCGCTCGTCCAGCTCCCAATGATGCCTCCCTCCTCGTAACTTCAAGGGCAAAAGGCCAGCCGTATCACCTGTCATCATGAGTGGCAACGGTGGTTATTATAGACAGACAGCAGGAAATCTCTAATCGGATCATCAATCTGATAATCCCCTTCTAATCCCGTGTCAAGAACCCTTGGGACCACCCCTCTTCTTTCCTCTTCTTCTTCTCCTCCCTCTCTTCTTCCTTCTCTTCCCCTTCCTTTCTTCTCGCTTCCCCCTTTGCACCAAGGGACAGCAATGGAGGTGGAGGCGCAGGGAGGAGGTGAGGGTGGCGGCTAGGTGGGGGAAAAAAGAGAGGAGCCAAGGGAGGGGGTTTATAAAGGGGTTGCTAGGGTTTGGGAGGGGGTACGCGCCCCTATTTGGGCTGGCTGGCCCAAAGCGGCTGGCCCACCTCTCCGGACAGCCCAAAATATCCTAATTAATTATTTTTTTTATTTATTTTTGGACAATTCTGTAATTTAATTTTCACTTCCCACGATTTACCGAAAAATCGAAAAACTCCGCGATTATTTTAGAAACCTACGCCGAATCGACGATCAGGATATTACATTAGTGATTACATGCGTGCAATTACATACGAATAATTCATTAATTATCGATAATTTGATTACCCAACCAAAAATTACGAGTAATTCATTACCGTCATCCTTAGCACTTTATTACTTATTACTGACTCATTACTTAACCCTAACTAATTGCCACTACAGTATTTACGACTGCTTAATTACACACTACCATACAATAACAAATTATGGGTATTGTATATGCACACAAAATACAAACTATGTCTACATTACTTCGACCAACTTACTTCATAATACAAACTACATTAATTACGACTAACTAAATAACACTAATTAACTAGGACTACGGGAATAACGTCGAAAGCATGCGATAAAAAATCACCTGTATTTCGGGATAGACAATTTGCACTGGCGCATCCTCCTGCTACATCCTCAATGAGCTATGCACTGGCTTCTCAAAAAAATTAGATATTCATCCTAATTTAGAGAGTACCTTGCAACAAATGGGACAGACGAAATATCACTGCGAAGATTGATAATGACAGTAAACTACTACAAGTTAGTGATTACATGTGTGTAACTATATACGAATAATTCATTAATTACCAATAATTTGATCACCCGTCCGAAAAAATTACGAGTAATTCATTAACGTCATCCGTAGCACTTAATTACTTACCACTAACTCATTAGTTAACCCTAACTAATTGCCACTACAGTAATGACGAATACTTAATTACATACTACCATACAATAACAAATTATAGGTACCATACGTACTCAAAAATAGTAAAAACTACATCTAAAATGCAACCTACTTACTTCGAAATAAAAAGTACATTAGTTACGACTAACTAAATAATATTAATTAACTACGACTACGAGAATACTGTTGAAAGCATGCGATAAAATGCTACCTACCTTTCGGGAGAAGCAATCAGCACTGTCGCGTCCTTAATGAGCTATGCACCGACTTTTAAAAATAATAAGCTATGCACACTTAATTTTAAGCAACGACCGTGAGAATGAGCTTCTGCGATGAGCGACTGAGATGAGCGATGATGAACTGCGAGAGATTTGTATTTATAGCCGAGCGAAAAGGAAATCCGATGTGCTCACGCCGCAAATTAATGACTCCTTCTCAACGAGCAGCACTTCTTGTGAGGGGGACGGTATGGTAACATTGATAAATGTGCAGACGAGGGAGTGAACGAGGGGGAAGGCACAAACATAACGATATTATGCGGACAAGGGAGCAGGTGAGGGGGAACGACACGGATATAACGACATTAGTGCGGATGAGGGAGTGACAATTGTGCGAAGGACACTGTGGGAAAGAAAAGATAGTAGTAACGGGCTAACATATGTGCGAAGGATGGAGGTCAAACACTGCAAAAGATGCCTAAGCATCGTTAATTTCATAATTAAATTAACATGCATTAACGTGGCAAATTCAGAGAACATAAAATTTCCAAAACAAATTACACAATTACTATGACTATATCGGGAAGCTTCCCACAAAATTTCGTAATTTTTGAAGCTCGTTTGCTATATGTAACAACTCCTATAAATATTAAAATCGTATGAATTTTTGAGCAATATTTACAGCGGATAAAATTACCAAAAAATTACATATCTAAGTACGTTTTGTCATGAGGCTACACATAAAATTTTAGAATTTTTTCAGCTCATTTGATATATTTAAAAATTTAAATAAATAGTAAGTAAAAAATAAATTAAAACAAATCAGTCAGCTTAATCACTGCCACTTTGCTACAGGACCCTGCTGTCTGCGGTGAGACGGTAGGCTACATATACTATTACTTTTGTAAACACACTGATAAATAGTATCAAATATTTTAACAATTCTGAAACTTGCAGGACAAACCCAGGTTGGTAGGTGCGGTTGTCCACATCATCTTCAATTAATAACTCTACCTGTTTATTGCTCAGCCTTCAATCTTGGTGAGATGTCTGTCGACTAGAGAAAAACAAAGCCTTGATTGGACATGGCATCGCTTGATATTGTCAGCCCACGTATATCTCCTCCTGTGTTTACAAGTCACGGGTCGATTGATCAGGTAATGTCTAACTTGGCATACATATACGCCGCACCACACCAGCTTGACGGGAGACATCCAACCCTCCAACCATGCACCTGCTCTACATCCTTTGAGAAAAGAAAACCCCTGCTCGATCCACTAGCTCGGTACAATATACATGCAACGAAGCGAAAACGACTATGACCAGCTAATTGACTACGGATCGGATTTGTTCTTTTTAGCTTTGATTCATAATTTATGACTGTGATTTATGGTTTTTATACTGTTCGTGAGAGAGTATAGAGTAACAGAAACTCATGTGTTGTTTTAATCGATATAAATGAAGTCGCTACAGTGTGTACTACAATCAATTTGTAAACATCGTGTTAAAAAAAATTCTGTTTAAAAGTTAGTTATCGTCGAAAAACCAAAAACAATTTTTAGAAACTAAAAAAGAAGAGGCCATTGTCTCCTAAAAAAATTTGTTACGAAATCTAGAAGATTTCGGTGTATCAAATACCAGAACTGCCCTTAGTGGGTTTAGACTATAAATAGAGAGACTATTGTACCATGTAAATAGATCTGAAATAAATAAAGACTTTTTGGTGTTCTCTCTCATTGGTGTTTCATGTGATTGATCTATTGCATTCTTGATGTTGATTGCGTGCGTGGATTGCGTTGCCATTCATTTGTTCTACATCGATTTCTTAACACGTTATCAGCACGAATCGCTCTACGAGGTGTATGGTATGTAAATCACAAATCGATCTATTACGCATTACAATTTATATTCCAATCTAGATCGATACTAGATTTATTTGCAATGCAATGCAGTGATACTAGATTTATTTGCAATGCAATGCAATGCAATCTAGATCGACACAATTTCCGGCCACTGCCACGGCAGCGCCCCATGTGCCGCTCTCGGCCGTCCAGCGTCTCACACCCGTGCATGAAGCACATGCGCTTGAAGCATCGCCACCCTACCACCGAAGGCCGCAACACCACTCGCCCAAAGTCGTTGTCGTTTCGCCGACCGCTGGGGTTTGCCACGGCCTGAAACTACGCCAGCGACCCCGCCTGAGCCATGCTATCACGACCGATGTCCGGCCACTGGCACGCCACCACCGCAAACCACCGTCGCTGATGCGGCGTGGGCGCGTCGCCCAAACACCGAGAGTACTGCCGCCTTGCCGCCCGGCAAAGACGGCCACCTCACACCCGGCCATCTCCCGCCGGCTGAGACTACTCCCTCCGACGCTGCCGCACATCGGCCGCCTCCACCACACTCGCGCCAAAAGTGCCCGCATCTACGATCGAGGCGCCAGCCACCGCCATCACTCCCATGAGCCGCCACCACTCATGAGGCTAGGGTTTAACCCTAGCCTCGTGGGCTTATACTCACGTGACCGATGGTAGGTCAAACGAGCCATTTTGGTCCAAAAACAGGCCGAATGGGCCTATCCCATATAAGGTAATGTCGGGCTGAAATAAGAGATTGGGTTGGAACGGGAATAGGAAAAGAGAAAGAAAAACAAGGGGGAGGGAGTGCCTATAAACTTGAAAATTACAGGGTATGTTCTAAAAATAGAAAGCAATTATAATCTTGACCCTAAAGTTTGTTAGTATTGCAAATAAATCCAGCAGTCTGAATTTTAGCTCTAAGATAATTAATTTTTAGATAATATGAGCTCTTTGGTATTATTATATGTTTTTGGAATTATTTTCCTTCAACATATTATTTTTGTTTATTTAGTAATTCTAAAAATTACTTATTAATTAGCATAAATTCATTAAAGTTGCTATAAAATTCCAGAAAATCCTAGAAGAATGGTTTTTTAGGTTTATGAGCTTCCGTAAATTTGTGAAACCTTAGACTTCGTACACCTTGGAAGCATCATATTTCTTTTATGGTTTATTTCAGGGCATTGTGTGTATGAGGATTTATTTAATGGGTTGGTAATTCTGAAAATTACTTAAATACCTTAATAATTATCAAAAAAATCCCAAATCTTGCTAAGAAAAATCTAGAAAATGATAGATTGTCTACTGAATATACAAAAGTAAATTTTTACCATTTGCACTCATTTCATGCACTTGAAATTACTTACCAGAAGTAAGTATGCAGGAAATTGCATGAATATTGTAATACTTTAGGCATCACTAAGTGGATATTTGCGCACCCGAATGGCTATAGTTATATCACCTAGGCTTATTTCATTATCATATAGTCATGCTAATGTCATGCCTGACACTGAAATAGCTGTACCCTTTTACCGCTGAAAGGTAAAAACGTTGTAGTTTATGAGGTATTGCTAATACTCTACCATAAAGAATGTCTATATGATTTAGATCCGTTGGGCATAAGGGCCTTCTCTGAAAGAATGGCCAAACCTGTAAAAGGTTACTAGTGTTTCTGTTGACACTTTGCCAGGATCTACTTCTGTTTCTAGGACCTGAAGTCCCCACGCGAGTGTTACTCCACCATGTACCATTTTGTCTATGGACTAAGTTTGGGTAAACCGTATGTTACCAATAAGTAGGTGCATTCATAAGCAAGAATATACCACGATGAGCAATATGGAGACCAGTAGCATTCTCCCAATTATCCATTAGCTTCATTTAGATGTCATTTCCCTACATGAGTAGCATCAATAGTATAGGTACAACTCCTGTCGAGCTTGATCTTGCTCATGAAGAGCACCTATTATCTTTTTCCTTAGGCTAAAATTGGGTATTAGATAATTATTTTCCCAGATGCCATAAATATGTTTGGTCTAAGTTGTTCTATTAAAGCCTTACCCTTGCTGAACAGTTGCTTAATAGAATACATTGCTAGCAGTATATCTTACCTGCAGTAAATAATTAATTATGCATGGAATAAAATTTGTAAATATTATGCCTAACACTTGAAAGGAATGATATGCCTCAGTTCACTAGCGCTTTATGCTTTAATGCCTAGATGGCAACAGGTATAACTTACACCCAAAACCCTGAAGTCTATATATAACCTCATCTTCTATACAACAAAGTATATGTTGGTTTCACGCCAATAAAATTTTACTCCTGAAGTATTATAATAGCAATTTATTGCTAAAACTCTGAGTTTATTCAAAGCAAATGCTAGAAGCAAGCGCTCTCACTTGGAATTTTATGGTTGGCGTGAAAAGGGGGAGAAATTCGGGGCATATGTGGAACCTCCGAGGCACAAGAGTAATGACAAGCATAGTGGCATATCCTAGATCAAATCCAGAAGCAAATAAGCTTAAAGCTATAAATAATCTAGTTTATTTAAGAGATAATGGAAATTGCTATCCACACTATTGGCAAATAAAAATCATTGCAACCCTCGAGGGTAATTGATTTGTCCCCAGTAATATATTAGTCACTGGCATGCGACCACATACATGAGAATTGCATGGTAGCATGAAGCTGCCGCACATATGCCACTAGAAGCTATAGCCATTTTCCTGAAGAAAATATAACTCTTAAAATACTAGATGACCTATTGAATTTTAATGATCCCAAATGATCTACATATATCATACTTATTTGGCATCATAAATTATAACATGCATATAAATTACCTCCCAATTAATCATATATTCCTAGCAAATAATTGTTCCATCCAGGAGGTTAAACTAAAATTATATTCCAGCATAATATATTATATTTCATACAGATTAATCTATTGGTCGTGTTTTATGTGACAATGTCATATTTATGCTCTTTTAAGCATCCTGAAATGTATATCATGCTGTCAAAACATAATACTCTTACCAGGTCAAAACATGTTGCATTAATACAAAACACAATTTTGGGCCACCACCAGCAGCTGGGATCAGATTAAATATGAAATTTCATCTATCATGTGTCCATACTAAGGGGATTTTGAAGTATGCTATTAAGCAAGATCAAATCTCAGCATCAGGGAAGAGAAATACCCAAAATCTTTGAATGTCACGATATTTTCCTGAAGAAAGATCTTTGGTATAAGGTTCACGCACTAACCAAGCTAAATTTAAGTTTAGTTGATACTCATGTACGCCAGAAGCGAGGAGATTGCCAGATTTCTTTTCCATTGCATGGAGAAGTTGTATATTATTTACTTGAAGTAAATACATCGCTAAGTTTGGAATACCCCGGGTTGAATAGTATATCCATCTTTGCGAAATTGACTTATGGTCATTGATCTAGAGTCCATGGGGACGCTTGTGGATCTAAGGTCTAGTGGCACTAGTCAAGATAATCATTAAACACTCCTTAAATACTCCAAAAGAGAAATCACCTTGAAAGTGAAATACCTCATGAAGAGGCTCATCATGAAGATGAAAACCCCAGTAATTAAGTGTGCACATATTTCAATACTGGGGAGCACGGAACGACCAATAATCTTTCATTTGGGAAATGACAAAGATTTGGTTAACACTAAAAAATACTCAATTATGAGAATATTTGGAGAAAAGTTGTCGAATATTTGGAGAAAAGTTGTCGACAACCAGTTTGCCTCTCAAATTGCCATAGTTTCTCGTGTGAGAACATAAATCTGGAACGAAAGTCCATAGCCGAGCACCTGAAGTGTTCATATCGAGTAAAGAAAATGAAAGGAAGTAATTGAGGCCGAACCATAATCGCAGATAAAAGTCTTGGAACTTGTTAGTTCAGACTTGATGAGTCATTATGAGATAATGAGGTGGTGAAAGTGATGGTTCAAGGATCCCTAAAGAGATTGATATTCTCCTGTTATGAATGAAATAATGTTTCGTTATATAATGACTCTGGCAGATGATATGAATAAGATATGCAGTTATTTGATTCTGAAAATCCTTGATGAGATCCCTGAAGTAACTCAAAGGTCGATCCTTGAAGAACTCGGTGTTTCAACAAAAAGTAAATTGCAACATGTATATATGTATATAAAACTCATACCTGATAAACTCTTACTCGAAGAAAGAGTGTCTCCCAGAAGAGAAAATATCTCCCAGAAAAGAGAACATCTCTCTGAAAAGAAATTAAATCACCAGTTGATCGAAAATACACCAACGATTACGCAATCCCTAGAAGTGGATAAGGGCCCATCCAAGACCCGAGGGGATGGAATGAGGAAACTAAAAACCAGAAGTACACCATATAAGCACATATGAAGTGCATCTCCTACCAGAAGCTTATGGAGTGGCATTATCCTTTATTACCATGACGATATCATATTTATTGGTGTTAAATGGCAAATTTATTAATACCTATGTGCCGAAATTAAGACTGGTTATGTTGATTCTGTGGTGGTATGACCATACTTTTAGTTTTGTAGAACAGACTTTTGGTTGTATAGTACCACTCAGAGATGGTTGCTAAATATTAAGACCCTAAAAGGTATTGATAGGTCACATCCTGAAGAAATGTGGCATTGAGGTTGATTACCCCCATATCCTGATTGGGATAAATTTTGCTTGTGTTGCACATATAGATAAGTGGTATTTTTTTGGAAAGTTAAGTATATTGCTCCCAAACTATTTTATGATCTCTTTATCTAGAAGAATAATGAAACAAATGTCTAGAAGACTATACATTGTGGTAATCAAGTAGATATACTCATAATATATATTGATCTATATTTATTTCTTATTAAAGGCATTGGAATAATGAGGCTTCACTGGAAGTGGTTTTTAGGGGAGCATATACTGAACCTTTATAGTTATGCATGAGATTCAGAAAATCTCGACTTTACTCTAGCCTAGAAGGTATTAACTCAATGATCACTACCTTGAAGGTCTTTACCACTTATCGGTATAAGTCCAACCGATGGACATGATAAAGGTCCTGGAGATCATAATAAATCCTAAAGATAAGTGGTGTATTCTTTTCCCCTTAGTAAGTTTTTCCCATTGGGTTTTCTTACTTGAAGGTTTTTAATGAGGCAACAAATGCAATACAATTTAACGTGTGTTGTGTACTCTTTTCTCCATTCCTTTTTTTCACTGGGTTTTTGGAAGGAGTTTTTAACGAGGCATATGCATATCGTGGTATGAAGCCTCACCAGAATGTGCTTGGCTCAAGCGAATGATTAATCACATCTAGAAGTCATGTGGCATAAACGTCATTGATAACCCCACTATTATCACTGAGGATAATATAGTTTGTGTGGCACAGATACAAATGAGCTTTCTTAAAGTAATATCACGAAGCATATTGATCCTAAAATCTTTTATCCTCATGACCTTCAGAAGGACAGAGAGGTAAAGATATTGAAAGCTAGGTCTTGTGATAATCTGGCAGATATATTCACAAAATCCCTTCCAGCCTCTACCTTCCATAAGTGCATACGAGGCATTGGGATGAGGCGACCTAGAGAGTTACAAGATTCAGGGGAACAAATCCCTGAACTGTAGCCCTTATGTAAGACCAAAAGACTTACATGATCTTGATGATCCAAATGTTGCACTCTTTTTCCCTTTATGAGTTTTACCTAAAGTTTTCTCACATAAAGGTTTTTAATGAGGCAACAAGTGCGACACAAGAGACGGATGTGATGTACTCTTTTCTCCATCCCTTTTTCCACTGGTTTTTTTGAAAGAGTTTTTAATGAGGCATGTGCATGCTGTGGTATTCGCCCAAGAGAGAGTGTTACGAAACCTATATGGTTCCGGTGTGGGCAAATACCATAATTGCCCTTGGTGGGCTTAGATTATAAATAGAGAGGCCATTGTACCATGTAAACAGATCTAAAATCAATAAAGACATCCTGGTGTTCTTTCTCATTGGGTCTCATGTGATTGATCTATTGCGTTCTTGATGTTGATTGCATGTGTGGATTGTGTTGTCGTTCATCTGTTCTACATCGATTTCTTAACAAAATTGATTAAATATCAGTAGTCGCTGATCCATGTAGCAGAATAAGATCCATGTCGCCTTCAATCTGTTACTGCCAGATTGCCAAGACCAAATGAAACATAGCTATATAGCCTATATATGTAGACCATGAAGTAGTGGTTTAAAGGCTTTGTTTGATACAACTCCTCCTCCTAGCTTCTCTTTCAGATCTTATGGAGCTATATCAAACACTCAGCTTTCTGAACCGATCTAATTCTGCTTCCCGCAAGGAGCACAGATGAAAATGAACTAGCGAGGAGAATCTGCCTTAGGGTGAGTTCTCGTGAGAAGCCAGCATATGGAAAATACCCTTTGAAGTTAAAGGAAATTACCCGCACATTGCCATCTAACTGCCCCGAATCGATTCAATCGGCGCCCCTCCCTCTCCCCACCCGAGCTCCCCCTCTCCCTCTCCCTCCTCCAACTTCAAGAGATAGCGACCTGATACAGGGTCGCCCGATCTTCTCGACGTAGGATCAAGAAACTCACGTGTAGCCTCTAAAATCGTAGTGAACCTCCGTTGCCAATGCAAGAACGAATACTCTTTAATTCACAAGAACACACGTGTCGGACTTCACGACCACCAAATGAAACCCTATCGTGCTCCCAATTCTCGGCGGAAAGGTTGAACGATCTTGATTAGCAAGAACTCTCAAATTTCTCCATTGATATTGATTTGTCTAAAACCGAACAAAACAAGCAAAGCAATCTCCAAATTATCTAGTCATCCCTGTTCATGAGAAGAAATGTCTCGCATGCAAACTGAACCGAGCCATATCACGTTCGACTGGTTGACCGAACTATTCACCAACAAAGAAAGGTTTGGGCCTCCAGCTTACATGACCGAACGACAGACTTCGGTCAATTCCTTGGCACACAGGCTATGAACCCTCCATGCGCCTGGGCTTCATGCAGTTGTTGGACCGCATGGATCCTTCTCCTGGATGACTGGCCGAAGCATTGCTGTGTTCAGTCACTCAGAAGGAACGTAGGCCATTGACTTGGACTAGCGTCTCGGCAATTTCTTGGACTGGTAATCGCACTACCATCTCCTTTGTAGCATCCTTGTCCGCTCTTGATAGCGGTTCATCTTCCTTGCTGCATGAAGATATTATTTCGGCCTCGATTTTCTTCGTATGCATAATAAACTAGCATAAGGTAGTATATAGTTCTCATCAAGAGAAGGAAATGCTTTAAGAAATAAATTTACCTGTTTATTTAAAAGGTTGGCTCTCGCTCTAGTCATGAGATCGTTTGGTGCTTCATGAACATTTGAAGAGGTAGACGACATAGTAGTAGTAGGGATGTCCTCATCAAGACCTTTCATGGAACATTTGCCAGCATGGTCGCGAGTGAATTTTTTTGGACAATTGAAGCATAAGCCCTTGAGGCAACGCTCGGCCATCTCCTCGGCTGTGAGGCGCCGAAACCTAGAAGTTGGGTTTTTGGGTGGTGGAGCTGACGTCGGCTGTGAAGGAGTAGGTGTCGGCAGGGCCTGGGAGGAGATGCCAGCGGCGGAACTGTACTGCGGCCAAGAGCAGCTGGAGGAAGAGGCACCCATGGTTTAGTGACATGTTTCAATTCCTCCGAGTCGTCCACGGTCATCCGCTTTGCATAGGCATGAGCAAAACTCATTGCTGCCTCCAAGGTCGAGGGATTTTATAGTTCAACATCGGTTTACAAGGGGTTGCGA
Organism: Bonia amplexicaulis; assembly: GCA_036346245.1. Taxonomy (NCBI): domain Eukaryota; kingdom Viridiplantae; phylum Streptophyta; class Magnoliopsida; order Poales; family Poaceae; genus Bonia; species Bonia amplexicaulis. The sequence goes on along the minus strand of CM070736.1, from coordinate 33,634,919 downwards.
AGGCCCGCTGTAAAAATCTGGACTTGCTGCTTTTTAGTCATGTCATCACAACGTCAAAGAAGAGCAAGGAACTGATCCTGATATTCATCAATGGAACCGGTGCACCGGAGTTGGATCAACTCACCCAACGGATTATTTCGGATCGGTGGTCCAAAACAGAGATTGACATAGTCGACGAAATGAGGCCAAGTAGGGATGCCATTGCTGTGCTCCAATCGATAATACCATTGCTGGTCCATCCTTGTCATGTGATAGGACGCCAGCTAGACTTTTTCCTCCTCCATTGTGCGTTGCCCACGGAGGAATTGCTCGCAACGATTGAGCCAGGGCAGAGGATCCTCCTTGCCATCAAACAGCACAAAGGACAATTTATGAAAACAAGGGACACCATGGCCGCCATTGCCACACGCCTCGTCGTTGTGTCCATTGTGCATTTCATTGTTGGGAAGTTCCTTTGGCTGCTGATGGGAAATACCGGAACTGATGTGCCACTCCAGTTCATCGAGCTTCGCTTGATGGCCGCTCACCTCCTGGAAGACCTCTGCGATCTGCTTACTGAGATCAGTGGGAGACAAACCGTTCGCCATGGAATCAGCAAGATCGTCAGCTTTGATACCAAGTGTTATGGTAGCCAATGATACTCCAGGGCAAACTCAAGGTCGCCCTCTTGACGAGGCTCTGACCTGAAGACGCCGGTTAAGAATAGATTGTTTTATTGCCAGCCCTTTCGAAACAGAGTCTGTCCTTATATATATCGGGCGCACAACTAAAGAAAGACGAATGATAGATAGGAATCCTAACAAGATTATCTAGTGAAAGGAAACTACTCGGGAACCATATCTCCTGCAGTATTGCCAGCCGAGCCTTCCAAAGACTGAGTTGTATCCGAACCGGATTCAGTTGCCGCCGATTCTGTATCGCGTCCGGACTCTGTTGTTCCCCATCCAACAACGTTGCTGTTGCTTGCTGATTGTTCTGATCGTTTACGGTGCTGATAGGTCCTCCCAATAAAGGCGTCCACAACAGTTTGCCTTCAATTCTCCCTTTTATAGTTTTTGGAGCTAAGCTACTAGCCAAACGTTTTCTAAAGGCAACTTCAGATTCTATGGATTATCATAGAATCAGAAGCAGAATCTAAAAAATAAAAATTTAAAGCTCTACCAAACGGAACCAAAGTAAGGCGGCTTCACAAGTCAAATGCTTGGTACCACCATCTTCTCTCTGTGGACGGTGATACTACGTACGCTCCGTGGACGGACGTACTGTTGGAGTCATATTCTCCCCCCTTGTGATAAATATTCCTTGTGACAAATACTCAGACGAACGACGACGACAACGACAAAGTGCACGGCAGAGATGCAGCATTCGATACCATATCCCATCCATCTCGCAACCCGTGGCTGGCTAGCGTGCCTACGGGAGCAGGGCAATGCGCTTGCTTTGGCTCGCCTGCTGTCCGCCATGCCATGCCCATGCGCATGCGTAACAATCCCTGACAACTGTGCACTCCTAGGCGACACCGAGAAATTCTTTCTTCGAGCTCGTCGCTCGCGCACCCACCCGACCCAACGAGGACCCAACCATCCAACCAACCCCACTCCACTCCACTCGCACTCGCTCCACCACGCGCAAGCAAAAGCACCTTTCGTCTTGTTGTTTAGTACCAGTGATCCTCCCAAACTCCAGAGCAGATGCGGCCGCGTCGGGCGATCGGAAGGGAAATACATACGTAAGCCGTGGAGGACAGAATCATGATCCCGTCGACTAAGTAATCAGACGGCAACATACTTGCAATGATAATAATCCAGCGCCAGTTGCCAGCTATGGCTAATTTGTTGGCTATTCATCGACCCGTTGCTTGCTTGGCTTTGCTTATTTGCTTTGTCACTGTAACGCTCCTATTTTTGAAGACGCTACTGTTCTCCACAACATACAAAAATAAACAGTCGTAGAGAACTGTACCAGAGTGCGCACCACAACAGCATAAGCTTACAATAAAAGAACCAGCTTTTATTACAAATATAGGGTTTAATAACCCGTTTTACACAACGGGCGTACAAGCCCAAACACTAGGTTACAACACAAAACTCCCAGGCGGCTCGAGTGCGGCTGAGACCTAAACCATTCATCCTCTTGACAGAAGGGCTCCTCAGAAACTCCGTTTTTTGCTTGGACGTCTTGGTTTTCCTAGTCTTTTGTTAAATTGTTTAGTAAGTCATGAGTACCACCGTACCCAGCAAGTCACAAGGGTCATCCTGACTTACTACTTGCAAGGATATTCAAGGATTAGAGTATACTGGTTTTATTACATTGAGTGGATGCAGTTTTATTTACAAACAAATAAAGTTAAAACATTTCTCTTTAAGATTGGGGGGTTTTCTGTTATCAGATAAAGTTTCATCATTAATCAGATTAACAACATCATAAACTCTACTTATGCCTTTGGTGCTTCTCGGTGCTGACGGGTTCTAGCAGTGAAGTGTGGCATGAGAGATCAGTGGAGGAAAAGGTGGTGGAGGGCACAAGTGGAAATAGTAACCATGGTAGGAAGAGGGAGGAGGAAGACGAAGGAGGAAGAAGATATATTAGAATATGATAAGTGGGACCTAGCTTTTAAATATATAATTTATGTGTGACAAGATGCCACCAGGATGCCATGTCAACATAATCTTGCCTACTAGAATGCCACATCAACGTGGTTTTAGGATAAGAGAATGTTTTGCACCGGCTTTGAGAATTGAGACTTGTGTTTTAGATGGTTTTAGAGTTGAAGGTTAAAGAATAGGCTCAATCCATAGTTAAAAGGTTGTAACACGGACTATTTTCTTTTAATAATATAATTGATGAATGCAATGAAAAGAATGACCTTCATCGTCAATGAGAGCGAACTTTGTAACTGGTATGTCGCTAAGAGTCTCTTCTAACCATGGCGTTTGCACCAACATGTGGACTACTCGTCTCAATGGGGAATGGGGGAAAACTTGGAGCTCTAACGCATCAGCATGATTTTTTCGCATAGAAGACGGAAAGTTCAAACTACGACATGGCATATCACAACAACCGCGAACTAACCTATAAAGCTAGTCAATTCTTCTCCATGGTAGTGCAATCACAGGTGGGGGCGTCCCAACAACGACATATGATATATATATCCATGCCATGACACCCAACGAGTCCACATCGCCTCCTGACAAATAAACATTCTTTGTTGCTGATTTGTTCGCTTGCTGCGAGGATCTTGCTGCCATGACACCCAACCCAAAGATCCAAACCCTGACGCAGCGCGTCACCATTTCCTTCTTTTAAACAACGCATACATACAGAGAGAGAGAGGAGAGAGACAGCAAGTAAGCCATTCTAGCTTTCTTGCTTTGCTTGCTCTGTAGAGTTTGTTTTTTTTTTCTGGCCCGCCCTCCTCCTTGAGAAGACAAATTTTGTTCTTTAGGGGACCAAGCAAAGCAGCAGCAGCAGCATCTCTCTCTAGATTATCTCTCTAAAAAATGCAATCACCAACTTTCCCACCTTTGATCCATGTCTCTACCTTTCTTTGGCTCCTCTTTCCCCTTTATTCCCTGCCTAGTTGCTACTACTGCTTTACGTTGCTCCAACCCCCTCCTTAGGCTTAGACTCCACTCACACACGGCATTACACCACCATTGCACCAAGAACTCTCGACCGTAGCAACGCCATGAAGGAGTTCTCGTACGAGGAGATCGAGGCGGCCACGGGCGGCTTCGCGGACAAGAACCTCGTCGGGAAGGGCAGCCACGGCAGCGTGTATAGGGCCAGGCTCAGGGGCGGCGCTGGCAGGAGGCTCGCCGTCGCCGTCAAGAGGGCGTCGCACCCGCAGGGGGAGGCCAAGCTCGCCAACGAGATCGCCGTGCTCTCGGCCGCGCGCAACCCGGGCGTCGTCAACCTCGTCGGCGTCGCGGCAGCGGCGCCGCCGGGGCCGCGGCTGCTTGTCATGGAGTACATGCCCAACGGCTCGCTGCACGACCTGCTGCACCGGTGCCCGAGGCCGCCGCCGTGGCCGCGCCGCGTGGAGATCGCGTTCGACGTGGCGCGCGCCGTGCTCGCGCTGCACGGCGCCGAGCCCCGCGTCATACACCGGGACGTCAAGTCGGCCAACATCCTGCTGGGGCGCGACGGCCGCGCCCGCCTCGCGGACTTCAGCCTCGCGGTCAGAGTCGGAGCCGACGCAGGCGCGCGCGCTCCCGACGACGCGGCGGGGCCAGCGCCGGCAGGCACGATCGGGTACCTTGACCCGTGCTACACGGAGCCCGGCCGCCTCGGCCCGGAGAGCGACGTGTTCAGCTTCGGCGTCGTGCTCCTGGAGCTCGTCAGCGGGCGCAAGGTGATGGACGTGAACGCCTCCCCGTCGTCCATCGTCGCCTGGGCGGTGCCGCTGATCGGCGCCGGCACGGCGCGCGAGGTGTTCGACGGGAGGGTGGCCGCCCCACCCGGCGCGGAGGCACAGAGCGCGGTCGCCCGCGTCCTCGCCGTGGCCGCGCGGTGCGTGTCGGAGAGCGTGGAACACCGGCCGGCGATGGCCGAGGTGGTGTCCGAGCTGCATGGCGCCCTCGAGAGCGCCGGATGGTGGCGCGATGGGAGCGGCTACTACACCCATAGGGTGGTCGAGAGGGTGTACAGGCGCGTCGTGTCATGGGGGGTGCGCCTGCACGTGAAGAGGAGGGCAAGGACGAGCAAGATCGAGTGCACCGAGCACTCCGGGTCGGAGGGGAGCGGCGGCGGCGCACCCGACCGCGTGGATTCGTGTCCACCATTGCGTTCGGACAGCATGAGCAGCATACTCAGATAAGCTGACCGGTCAAAATCGAGGAGAATGCTATCCGGTGAACCTTCAATGCTTTGTTACCATTGCCTCCGTTTCAATCAGCTTTTTATTTCTCTCTTCTAGTTTTTAAAAGCTAAAAACCCTTTGTAACATATAGATTTTTTAATATATTTTTTTCTTTTTCTGCTGTATTATCTGTGAACATATAATCTTGTATTTTTAATTAAATATTTTAGAAAAAATTAACGACCATGTGCTATATTAGCCGAAAGCTAAAACCTATATTAAAAAAAAGCTGAATTAAACAGACCATAATAGGAAAACCTAGGGCGGTCACAATTTCCCGAGGAAAAAAATCGGGATATCTCGACAGTCCACCTCGATCTAAGCCGTTCAAACCTTCAGAAGGCGTACGGAGGACCAAGGGCTTCACTAATATTAATCAGCTACATAATAGGATTGTTATCGTCAGAGCAGTCATGAGATTAATCTGACTGTTTATTGCTTAGGTGCATATCTTGTTTTGCTCGTGCAATATATGTCCATGTCGAGAGATGGGGGATGGGGTGAGGAGAAATAGCTCTTGGTTGAATTTTCGGGCCTCCTGATTTGACTTCAACTCATGATGATGATGATCCATTTCATTGTCTCTGTTTCTGTCACGTAAGTTTGAAGTATCCTAACAAAAACTCTAGAAAAGTGGGAGTATATGGTATCTGGTGACTAGAGAACATGTCTTTTACAGCTGCGATTAATGATTTTTAGCTCTAGCGTGAGTGATTATGCGAACGAATCGAATATCCATAAACACTTTTGAAAAAATAGTCATGATAAATCGCTTTGAAATGACAACAAAAAACTACTATATTTATTTAAGAAAACATAAACCATAAGTTATAAGCTGGAAAGAAAGGAGCGTCATCTAGAGCAGGTTAGCAGTAGATAGGAAGCTGACTGAGAAATTGGGCACGGGTAGCTTATGGAATTCAGGTTAACACAGGCTGGCATGCATGAGACCTAGGGTTGAGCGGTAGTAGATAGATAGATTTTTGCTTTGGCCATGAGATTGCCATTATTTGCTGGAACTGCACGGCACGCACGGTGCATGCACTGTGTAAAAGCTGCAGGATGTAGTTCTCGATCAGTTGATCTTATGTAGCAGCAAGAGAGAGAGAGAGAGGTCTAAACTTAATCTAGTCTGATGCACTGCTAACCCATAAAAGTTTGCTCATTATACAATCCTACTGGGCATCTACTATCTACTATATATATACCCTGTTCTTTTTAGCTTCTAAAAATTGTTTTCGGCTTTCTACAGTAACTAGCTTTTAAACGAAGTATTTTTTCAAGATAGGGTCTACTAGTTAATTGTAGTACATACTTTACTGACTTCATTTATATTGGCAAAATCGCACGTGAGTTTCATTATTCGTAATCTCTTGTACAAACAATTTCAAAAGTCACAAGCCATAACTAAAGTCACAAGTCATGAAAAAAAACAATGACCCTTTTGCAAGATCCTTTCTAGAGGGCATGTTCTTTTTTGCTACGGCTTTTGGCTTTGGTCGTGGCTTGTGGTTTTTAAGCTGAAATTCTGAGTAACAAAAGTATGTTGTTTTGCCAATATAATAAAGTCAATAAAGTATGTACTATAATTAACTAGTAGACCCTATCTTAAAAAAATACTCTGTTTAAAAGCTAGTTATTATAAAAAAAGTCGAAAAGCAGCTTTTAAAAGTTGAAAAGAACCGGGCCTCTTTTTCTTCGACGGTGAGAGAAGGATGGATGCCGCCTTTTTGCAGTGAGAAATTATACTAGTAACTAGTATTGAGGACATATTTCAGCGCGTCCCCGGTCTGCAAGATGCTGCTCCCTCCATTGAAAATACTAGAATCATAGGCGGCGCCACCATACCACCATACGTACTTAAAATAAAGAGACGATAATTGTGAGGAGTTTTTAAAAACCGGGGCAAAATGTATTTCGGAAAAGGCAAAGGGTTATCCATAAAAACAAGGACACGTTAAAAAGCTGGGGAAAAATGCATTTTGGGAAAAGCAAAGGGTCTTTTGGAAAACCGAGGACTTGTACGCAAAAACGGGACCCGTGTGCAATTTCCGAAAATATGGGGGGCCATCCTGCAAAACGGAGGGGTTAAAAAAATCTAAGGACATTTTCGCGAGAACCAAGTACCTGTACGTAATTTCGAAAAAATAGAGGAATTTTTTTGCAAAACAACTCAGCAGACCGTACTGAAATTCTTGGCCACGCGGCGGCCGAAGCGAGCGCGCGGGGTGAGGTGGCGCTCGCTCCGCGCGAGCATTCCGCGGCTCGTAATAGACGGAGTATTTTGATTACTTATGCAGATTGCAGATTAAGGAACCGGTGAAAATTGAGAAATAAGGAATGACACTGTCAGCGCAGATTCTTCAGAGATATGAGAGTAGTGGTTGTTTTCCGTGTGGTCGTGAATAAATGCTTACAGGGGAGAAAGCAGAATTTTTTTCAGAGGAAAACAGAAAGTAAATTAGAGAAAAATGGAAGATATGAATTAATAAACTACTGCGTCGGTGTGAATAAAATGCTATCTAATGCTGGAGAAGAAACTGCTTTGCACTTTCTTCATTTTTAAACTTTTGTGGCACACGGGATGCGAAGCCTTTCCGTGAAGGTATATCTTAACTAGTTTGAATAATCAAGCTTAAAGGAATGGACATCTCGGACCCTTGAAGAGTTCTTTGATTTTGTTGAAAAAAATTTGGCTGAGAATTGCACAGAAGATTCAGCAGACAAAAAAACTTGAATTGTCGTTTTCCACCGTCTGTTTTCAAAAACGAGACAGCCAATGTGGTTTCTTGCACTGCCTTTCTTTTTTTTTTCCAGTTTAATACAGATGATGGATTTTTAAATTTCGAAAGCTGCTACAGGGACAGTAGAACTCCACTAAATTGATAAAAAAAACTCTTTTTTTGCACAGATCGACCTTTCCAAAAGAGCAAAGCAAGAAAGGAAGAAAAGCGAGGACGAAGGGCAAAATGGCACTTTTGACGTACTGTACAATCATGAGATCTTCAGTCAACTTATTAACAAAAAACATTATCTTCCTTCTCTTTGAAAACTATGACTCAAATCACAAGTCCTACATTGTCTAAATCATTGTTGTGAAATCATTCGGTAATCATGCTATAACAACCCGATTCGACATGAGCCTAGAATATTACCACTAACTCTACTCCTTTCCAAATTAAACCATTTTTCACAAACTACTAACATCAATACATTAATCAAGTTTTCACAAAATACTCACTTAAACATAAAACACGACGGTATTGAATAAAACAAATCTTAAGATTGAATTGAAGCAATAACAATAACAAAGATAATCCAATTATTCATACTAACCAATGATACTTTATGTGATTGCAACTATACTAGTTGCTCTATGTTCTAAAGGAAATTATTAAAAATCGTAAGAGTTTGCATAAACTAAATAATTAATAACGAATGCTTATTGCCTAATTTGACAAGTGAAGCAATGCCAACGCATGAACTGATTATGTGCTACTTTCTCCATGCATGTCGTCTTCATCGACCGCATAAAAATAACAACATAAGCAAGGGTGAGTCCACGACTCAGCAAATACATAATAAAACAGTAAATGGTAATAAAACATGTTACCAAGTATTCATGTCAATTTACAACTATCTCATTTCCATCTATTTTTTCTTTAATACAATGCACATATCTCATTATCTCTTTTACTTATACCAGTATGACAGAATGTAACATTCGTCTGTGTCCACTCAAGTCTGTCCTCTTTCACGCGGGGACCTCAAGCCCGTCTTCTTTCATACGGGGATCTCAAACACATCCTCTTTCATATAGGGATCGCATCTCCACTCACGTGGAGTATCTACTAAAGTAGATCTTATTCTTCCCACTTTTATGGGTCGCCCACGCAAAGTAGACTCTAGAAGCCCACACAGGTCACCTCTTTCTATCACGAATGTTCATTATGCAAATGCAATGGTTCTCTCAACATTAATCATTTGTCATCATCACCATTTAGTTCATCATCATATGTAAAGCAGCATGTTAGGTACTTTACAAACATAAAACAATAAGAGCAAACGACCCATGTTACTATTGTACTATACACTTTCCTTTTCTAACCACGAAAGACGGATTGATGTAAAGCCAACACCAACCTCGAAGTTACTCCTATAATAAATACTAGTCTCAACAAATGACACAACAATACATAAACATCAAATAAACAACGTCGCTTCTACACGCTTCCCGATCTAAGAATCCTCACTTTATCAGACAGTCCTCCCCTACTGTCTTGATAATAAAAATATTATAACTCTCGGCTCAGAGGCCCTAATGTGGTAAACCATATAAGTTCTGGAACCTACACAAATTTTGCTACACTTTCTTAGTTGGCCATAAACCTTGATTAATTCATTTAACCTCTCATTTTTAACTCTGATGTCCATTCTATTATCTTATTGAACAATAGACAATAATTTTATATCTATTAATTTACCTATCCAAACCAGGCTTATCAATACCGTTCCGTTCCGGCCGGTATGGGCTAGTATATACCATACCAGCACTTAAATCGGTATGAAGTACCCCCCACATACTATACCGGTCAATACCGGCTCGATACCGATCAATACCAAGCATACCGGCTTTAATACTGGCCATATTAATGGAATTAATAATACCGTCTATTGAACTATATGTTATATTTCGTCTATTGATTATATGTTACATTTGATAGTACTACTATATATTTGGAATAATATTACAAGTGATATTTGGTGTGCATATAATTAAACAAATATATACTTATAAATATATATACTTGTATTATTATATTAAATTCAAAACGGTATGCTAGTATAGACCGGTACCAGAATGTACCATTCCAAGAACTAAACCGGTATGGCCTCTGAAACGATATTGACAAGTATGGTCCCAACACAATAGACCCTACCACTTCTAAAATCTAAAGAAAATTGTCTACTTTTCTTTAGTTATAATCATAATTTAATTCGAGCATCTAGTAATTATAATTTTTCACGACTGCATCTAGCAGCGACCCAATTCTGAACAGCGGTCTTCACGATACCATAACTTCTAAATCCCTCGACTAAATCTCGTGTTCTTGCACTCTATGAAAACCTTTGACAATTGTATACTATATTCATATTATGTCAAAGTTATGAAACAGAACATAGCTATCCAAAAACTCGCCCACAAGACAAAACAACAAAACTTAACGGCCTGTTGCACCCAAAAAATTCACCTCCAACACCTCTCTACCTTTCCCAACCAGAACTAGCATGACCTCAAAACCAATCTACCATAACCTAAAATTTGGGGACAGGTTTTCCTACAACTTGATGCTTCGCTGGCACGACAGAATTAGAACGGATACAGGAGTCCTCTCATCCCTTCTTCCTTCCCTCTTCCTCTTCCCTTCGCTACACGGCGCCTTCCTCCTCGCCATCCTCCCCCTCTCCTCTGCCAACACGGTGTTAGCAACGACGACAAGACGTGACACGGCAGTTGGATAGCCGCAGCGTTGGCGTGACAGCCAAACAACATGACACGGATGGCCTATCCTCTCCCTCTCCTCTGCCAACACGGTGTTAGCAAGCGACAACAAGAGGTGACATGGCAGTTGGATAGCCACAGTGTTAACGGACAGCCAAACAACATGACACAAATAGCAGATAGGTCTTAGAGGGTGGACTAGGGTTCCTCTACCCTTACTCGCTCTTCTCCTTAAATGCCCAGCCCAACCCCTAACCACCCACACACTCGGTCCAATGGAACCGAACCTCCCCTTCTCTCTCTATTCCGTTTTTCCTAGTTTTTTTTTTCTAACTACGTGTAGAAGGTTTGGTTTCAGAATATTACACCTGCACCCCAAGTAAGTTAAACAGCATAGACAAAAATCAGATATTGCTGCACCTTCATGTCATGTACTACAACAAATTCATCGTTTCAATTTAGAAGGGAAAGACATCATTGCAACAAGATAACACGAATGTGATACAACTGCAAACAAATCCAAACGAAATTACCAAGATCACTGAGAAGAAACAAACAACAAATATGTTCATTCACGGAAGGAATAGGGAATAACCAAATGCTGTCAGTCTTCGAAGCTAAACTAGTTACTACCATCAGGAGAACTAGCTTCAGAATGGCATCTCACTTAGCCATCATCACCTTCACAAACTCTTCATAATTGATCTGACCATCACCATCGACGTCAGCTTCACGGATCATCTCATCCACCTCCTCGTCTGTCAGCTTCTCACCAAGGTTGGTCATGACATGGCGGAGTTCAGCCGCAGAGATGAAGCCATTCTGATCCTTATCAAACACGCGGAAAGCCTCCTTAAGCTCCTCCTCAGAATCAGTGTCCTTCATCTTACGTGCCATGAGGCTGAGGAACTCGGGAAAGTCTATTGTTCCGTTGCCATCAGCATCCACCTCATTGATCATGTCCTGAAGCTCAGCCTCAGTGGGGTTCTGCCCCAACGAGCGCATAACAGTTCCAAGCTCCTTGGTGGTGATGCAGCCTGTTCAAGGACACAAACATTGCTTAGTGCAATTACTTAAATTGCTTGTACAAATGATTGGGGGGTGCGCTGAAACAAAGAGATATAGCACTAATAGCAAAAGGGATTAATGATACATATCAAATAATGCAATCCTCCAAAAGTTGCATTTTTTAGTGTCTACGATGTTTGTATTGAAACTAACAGTTATTCCCAAAAAAAAATACTCATCTTGAAGGTAATGTCTTATCACATAACATATGGAGAATTACTGAATTTATAACCATCGACAGGTAAATAGCAATTCTTGTCATGCAGTTATTTGTGTGCCAGCCTCAGAACAGAAAAATACCACCAGACTAGTGGCTACTGCTACGGGATATATATGCGTACACACTGCATTGTCATAATCTTTCTTAAGCTGGTATATTCCATTGTAGTGTGTGAATACGATTAAGCAGCAAAATAACACATGCCAAAACAAACTCCAGTGAAATCATCATGCTGTCCAACAGAAATTCTGTAACACATTTAGAGGAAATGGGTAGAAAGTATTGAGTTGACAACAAAAATGGAAAACCCAAGCCAAGAACTAGATATCAAGGAAACTTTAAACATTTGCTGGGAAAGAAAAATCTCCTGAACAATTTGTTATATTTTGTTATCTGAATCTGGTCGTGTCCGATCACTTATAGTCGAGTCCGACCACTGCTGGTCTTTCCGATCGCTTGAAGAGTCCAATCAGTATTTGCTCAAAGCAATGAGAACTGTTATAATTGGATCATCTTCGTGTCCATGATACTCTCCACCGCATGGAGTCAAGCATGGTTACTTGAGGCGCTTGCGATTACAACTCTACAATGTTATCTTCTAAGACTCTTCGAGGAGGGTGTTGTTTCTGAGTCTCTATTTTGTTGCCAACTAGGACTCTGTTCCTTCCTCATCTAGAACTCTTGTTCCCAAGCATATATATGGACCCCTGTAGTCGCACGGTTGAGGCACACTGAAGTTCCCCGTGCTTGTAATCTCTCCTCATATAGTGATATTCCGCCTTCGTGAGTCCGTGGTTTTTCACAAAGGGCTTTTCACGTAAATCCATGTCTTCCGTTCTTTTGATCTATTTTTGCCGCACGTTTTATAAGTGGTATCAAAACTCCATGTTCGAGTTCAAAGCCACTGTCCTGGGAGAAGTAGACTACCTGGGCGGCCGTTGCGCGGCATCAAGAGTGGCATCCAGGAGGTTATCGTTCTCGACGACTCGACTAGCCTCGACTCCATTCCGCATCTCGACTCTGAATTGGTGCCAACCCACACCATGCTAAGCGTCAATCGGTGCTCTACCTCGGCAACTATTCCAATGTCAGGTTTGCAAGACTATTTCCCACGCCGTCTGACGCCATGCCCTGTTGTTGTACTGCGCCATCTCCCTCGACGGATCTCCCGTTCAGTAGATTGTCGTTTTTATCAAGAAGTTGTGTCGTCAGCTCTGCATGTTTTTTGTTGGAGATAGAGTTCATTGCAATTCAGGCCGTTGTGCCTATTATTGGTGGTATTCGTGTGGGATTAACCATTGGCGATTTCATCAATGATCTATCATCTACTACAGACTACTCCGGCAAGATCTGCATACATAGAGTCTAAGCTAGAGTTGTAATTTGGGCTACGCTCAATCGAGGAGACTTTAAAGAAAAAAAACAATGTCAATTGTGGAGATAACTAAATTTGGTATTTTGTTCAGTATTTGGATATGTTGCAATTTAGATCGCTTGCACGATCATCATGGAGGAGTTTATTGTATTCTTTTCGCTACAGGAGGTATTCAGCTCAAGGTGAAGATTGTTGTATTTTGTGATCCGAATCTAATCAGGTCCGACCACTACTGGTCTTTTCGACCAATTGAAGAGTCCAATCAGTATTCGCTCAAAGCAATGAGAACTGGTCAAAGGTTATGATTGGGATCATCTTCGTGTCCATGATGGACTCTGCGCCAACTGAAGTCAGACGTGGCTACTCAAGGCGCTTCCGACTACAACTCTACAACATTATCTTCTAAGACTCTCCGAGCAGGGCGGTGTTCCCGTCTCCGAAAATGTTACTGTTCTAGTTTCCAAGTAGGTCTTTGTTTGTTGCTGACTAAGACTCTATTCATTTCTTGTCTAGGACACTTGTTCCTAAACCTATATATGTACCCTTGTAGTCGCATGGTTGGAATACACCGAAGTTCTCCGTGCTTGTAATCTGTCCTCATATAATGATATTTCTCCTTCGTGCATCCGTGACTTTTCCCGAAAGTGTTTAGCACGTAAATCCGTGTCCCCCGTTCTTTTAATCATCTATTTTTGTCGTACGTTTTATAACACCTTTACTAGCTTTGTTAGTGAATCCAATAGGAAACAAAGAATCACAAAAAAAAGAGAGAAGGGAGATGCTAAAGTCCACATGAGATCACAAGAAATCAATTGCACATATCAGTTTCCTCCAAAGCTTTCTAGAAGTTTCAAAGAAAATAATAATTCAATCAACTCCAGCTCTGCACATTAGTTCTCGCACTTCATGGGTGGCACTCATGCAATTGCCTAACTACTTCTATAGCATAAAAATATACCAACTTTGGGGTTTGCAGTGAAAGCAAAATCATTTACATTTATTTAGTATTTGGAAATCAGTTTCAGCTTTGCTTATGAAAAAAGAAGTAATTTTTGGGTTCATCACACCCATTCTTACATTGTCTGTTTCTTTATCTGGATGAATGAAGTCATTGAAGGGAAGAGAAACAAGCACACATACAGCCTTAAATTAGGATTAACTTTGAGTAAACAATGATGAAATTTTTAGGAATGAGAACATTCAACTAAGGCCTAACTACTTGAGTTACAATTTGCTGAAAATAGATTGAGGTCAACATGGAAAGACATGAACTCTATTATGGTGAAAACATATTGTGACTTGAAGTAGTTCTCAAAACCAATGCCACAGTATCAAAATTGCAAACATATTTGAAAACACACTGCATGATTTAAGATAGATCTTGGTTTCATCATATAATGGAAAATAAATATGGAGAGCGAAAGTGAAATGTCATGCTTTCAATATCAGTAGTGAGTAGTGAGTTTACAAAAAAAGAATAATAGTGGGGCTTTCACATATTCATAGGTATACAATTAAAGTTGCAGAGAACATTCAACTATTCTTACTTCTCATTAGGAAGAACATGATAAACTAAAACAAGTTAATCAACATGTGAAGTATGAAGAAATATCATACTGTTTAATACACACTAAAGAATTATCGACGCTCCTAATGCAGAGACAAGGATACCATTTGGAACCACTTTTGCACCTACATACTGTGCTAACAGATGCCACACCAAGCCATAACAAAACGTAGACAGTACCAGTAGGAACTAGCTGGTTCCCCACCAGGTGCCAGATTTCCCAAGGACTGGAGGTACTGTAGCAACCTGGTAAGGAATTCTTTCGCTGCTACTTAACGATATGTAGATTTTAATCTTAAGAATTTTTATGCAGGGCTGAATGAACTCAAAATTGAGTTGAACATGGAGAAAAAAGAGAATAAGACAACTGGAGAACTACTGAACTACTGGGAACTTGACAGTTCTTAGTTACCAGACTCTGATGTGCCTTATATTAAAAATAATAAAAAATACACTCCGGTAATCCCTTGCATCCTTCTATCTTCACATATAAAAATTATCCTGCAAGACTTGATCATGGTATATCATTACCCTTTATGTCCACAGCTGCCATCCATTTTTAAAAAAGGAAACCAGAGGTCTACATAAATTCCAAAACGGTGGTTGCGACCCTTTACCTACAACGAACCAGTCAGCCAATGCCCCCGTTATATAACGCCATACGGTGTTGCAAGATCCCAACAACTAGCTCCACCAGCGCACACACTTATCATGTAGCCCTAACATCCGCACCACGCCGGGCCTCATCGCTGCAGCAGTGCAGCCCTAGCCACAGCCTGCAAGCAGTGACTAGCGATCCACTGTGCTCCAGCAAACCGCCACACAACGGTGGGTGCCACACACCATGCTGCGCACCTCACTGCCCTCCTCAAGCTGCAGCCACCACTGCACGGCTATGCCCACACTAGCCGCAGTAGCAGCAGCGCCTTATCACATGGTTCAATGCCTTTGTAGGAGGGCTCTAGGTTTTAAATGGGAAATTCGGCAAGATTATCGGCTCTTCTGATGAAGGAACCCTCATGGAAGCATGGAACAATCAAACAGCCACTCTAGACCCAACCGATCATTATCCAAGAGGAGTCCTCAACAAGGACATGGCGCGGGTGTCCTTCCCTTCCCCCCTTTGAGATCCTCGTCCTCGCTAGAACAATTCATGAATTACAGCACGGCAATAGCACTGACAAGGCCAAGAAACATGGACCCAGGATCAATAGTACATGTAAAAAAAAGATGCGAGATCTGCATCTTGAGAACCCCCCAAGCCCGCATCCCAAACCAATCATTATCCCGCGATCCGCTAGGACCGGCAGACACCGACGGCGATCGGATCCCCCACCACACCCACCCGCGGCTCCGCTCCGCCACACCACACCAGGCACACGGCGCACGTCGAATCGAACCGTACAAAGTACAAAGATCGCAGGTAAAGAAAAAGAAAGGCAGAGGGGGAGAGGGGCCAGACCGTCGCCGTCCTTGTCGAAGAGACTGAAGGCCTCCTTGAACTCGGCGATCTGGTCGTCGGTGAGCTGATCCGCCATGGCTCCGACCCCAACACGCGGACGAAGGCGACGAGGCGTAGGGATCTGAGAGAGGGAGGAAGAGGGAGAGGCGAGGGGGAAGGGAAGTTGGGGAGTGCGACGGGGAGGAAAATTTATGGAAACGGAGGCGAAGGGGTAAGGACTGGACAAGGGAAAAACTGCTACGCGCACCCTGTTTCGCGGGTTCTTTTCACACACTGCTCGTGTTACTGGCCAGCTCACCCTGGCACGCATCCCCGGCACTTCCACTTGGCTCGCTGGCTACAGCACTCGTTCCAGACAGTTTTTTATTCTAATATTTAACTTTTAAAAGTTAGAAATCGTTTACAACATATTGATTTCTTAATATTTATTTTTTAGTCTTATATATGGAGATATAACTGTATTTTTCTTTAATAGAATGAATTAGAAAAAACTAACTGCCACTGCATTAGCATTTCAACGAAAACCCAAAAAAACCGAATTGATCAAAGCCCTAGTCTTGTTTGGAGAGGTTTCTTGTTTCCTCTTTGCGGGGTTAGAATCCGCGAGGCAAAGGGTAGGATTAAGGATAACTAACTAGAGAGGGATAAATAGGAGGTTTTAAAATTTTGCTCTTTCAAGTATAACAATTTTAATCATAATGAACAATATATGAACCTAACACAAGTCAAAAGCAAATTCTTTAAATAGTCTAGGCACCAAGAAGTTATGTCTTTACTGAGAACTATTCTTAGCTACATAAGATATCAAATCAATTCAATTGTTAGATAAGAAAGTAAATGTGAAAGAGTAAGGACAAAGAAATAACCGATATGGAGACACACGATGTTTTTGTTGTGGTATCCATGACTTGCCGGTCTTCACTAGTCCACATTTGAGATAAGTCCAAACGAATTGGACCGGTTCCACAAATTGAAGTCTCAAATCCACTAAGATTGTTCTTCCTCCGCTCCGGAAATGGCGAACACCGAGCCACTTACAAATAGTGTCAGGCCTCTTTACAACTTCTTGAAGAGATCACCGTGTAAACCTCCTCCAAGCCGCCTAGGTATCGGCAGATATCAAAAGTAACAAATCACGGGTTTCGCTTGAAGGAGTTCAAGTGCTAAGAATCAACTAAATGAATGAATGAACTTGAAAAGCTCTCAACCACCTCAAATGCATGCAATGGAAGTAAATGAGGTATAGAGAGTGCACCACTAGCTCAAATGTATTCAATGAAGTGTCTCCTACCTGTCCAAGAGCTGATGGGAGTTATTTATACCCCTCACCATCAATTTCGACCGTTTGAGGACAGATGAAGAAAAAATCGACAAATACGGTAGTACCGTCATGTATCGGCTAGTACTACCGCATATGCTTTGCAACGGCTATTTTGTGTGTAATAAATACTACTGAACTACCCGTTAACTATTGGTGCGTTATTACCACCCTCATAGGGCCTGGTACTACCGTCATGCGGTAGTACCATTTCTCAAGAGCGATACTATCGTTTTCCTAGGGAGCAAAAGTGCTCTAAAATGCACATATCTAAAAATAACATACCGCCAACTAATTTTCGGTCATACTAGGGCGCGGTACTACCGTATTTTCTTATGGGCATACCGCAGGGCGTTAGTATCACCCTTGAAATTGCATTGTTAGATTTAGAATATTAATTCAAATGCATGCATGACCTTTAATTTATCCAAATGGCACAAGAAAATACTTTCAAATTACTAGCCATGATCCCTCTTAATAGTACGACATCTAGCCTAAAATTCGATTTTCTAACCAATCTCCAAAGACCGGGAAAAAGGCAAAAGTATCATAGACTATTTATACCTTGAGCCAAGTCGATCCGAATATTCTTGAATACGAATACAAATTGAATATTGTAACGAATATGAATTTGAATTGAATATATACTCAATTCGGTCAGATCCAGATATCCTCATAACTTACATAGTATGAAGATATTAATGATATTTTATTCTCATACAATCACTCTTAATCATTCTAATTCATTTATTTCACCTAAAGAAACACGAATTTGTGTTCAATTAAAAACACTTGTCTAACTAATTAGTCATATTGTAATAAAATATGCATATTGCTTCGTCGAATATGAATACGGATATGAATAGTCCAGATAAAATAATTTTTGAATGGTAAAAGTCCATACCATATTCACATCCATATTTTTTATGCGAATTCGAATACAAATAAGATAGAGATTGTTAATCGAATGAAAAAAATCTATACCATATTCGCATCTTATCAAATATAGTAACTAAATAATACATATAATTTATATCCACTTTTCCCCGCTACCCTGGATGCTTTCACAGAGCAATGCGTTTGGTCGCAAAGAGTGTTACGTTGCATGGAATAGCTCTTATATGATTCGTGTAACCTTTCGGCTTATACATGTTGTAGATTATGAGTTTGTTATCCAGCATAGGTGCGCACCCAACAAATTAATACAAATTTCTAATCTTGGTGGATTTCTAATCTTGGTCATCTTTCCCTTTTTTTTCTATTTTGCCGGATGGTTCTATACCGGTAGCAGGGGCGGACTCACCGGTGAATCAGGTGGGGCGCCAACCCCCCTACTGCCGGCAGGCAGCCACATACTAGGAGAGCCAGTGGAGGCTGAAGGAGGAGAAGACCAAGTGCAAGCTCGCCCTGGTCGGACTGGGGCTCCCCCTGCACATCGGACAGACAATGAGACTACAACTCCTTAGGAACACTAAAAGGATATGAACAACAAGGATAACAGGATCCCGCTATGCGGTGATGCAGATGATTGGATTGAGATTTGAGAGGTACCGGGAATTGACTTGTGACTTCTTGTATGATTCTTCTAGCAATTTTCCACCCTACTATTTGATGAAGCATGATTAGTTCTTAATAATTTCCAAAAGTCAGTAGCATTTGTATGTGCAGAGCCATCCAACAAGAGATTGCATCGCCGCTTCGTGCGCAATTACTTATCATCGTGCATCCTCGCAATTACTTCTCATCGTGGCATACCTAACTTTTAAACGAATCAAGATGACAAGTTAAACGAGCCAAAATCACAATGCACTAAAATTCAAAAATTTCACCAAAAACCATCTTGCGAATCCCGAGCATGCACTCATCATGCAACCTATGCATGGTAGCCACCTCGCAAGCAATGTGTGAGCTCACCTGTCCAATGTCACAAACACTGAAACACAAGATACAACTCCCCCTTGTTCGGCACTCTTGAACCTCCCAGCTTGATCATGCCGTCGGTAGGAGGATGTAACCGGTAAGTTCCATGAGAAGAATGATGAAGAAGAATAGAACATATATATCTATTTGTTTGTTATGGAGATAGCCGCTATAGCCACAACAGTATTTTCCTATCTCTCACCAGTAGGGATGGCAATCGGGCGCGGAGTGCGGGTAGTGCTCGCCCATACCCGTGCCGCGACCTCAATTTTCGCCCAGGCATACCCGTACCACCACGGGTAAAAACCCCGCCCATACCGTCGCCCATGGTACCGTCGCCCATGGCATACCCGTTACCGTGAACCTAAGGCGTTGCAAATTTCATATTTATATGATCTTCTTTTCATAGAAACAAGAAATACAACCAATGATACAATAAACATAGATGTCAAAATCGTCCATTCGAACACATATATGTTGAGCATCTTTTCACAATGACAATGTACAAGGTGGCAATGATCCGAAGGATCGCTGACGACCACCGAATGATGATGTATTAGAACTTGTAGAAGGAGAGCTAGAAAGACTGTTACCACAAATAGTGATGAGATTGAGCTAGAGAGTGGACTTATACTAAAATACGGGACTGCACCGCAGAATATATGAAGTACTCACCGGTATTGATGCTCGATGCGTGAGCCGATCGCGGTTTGATCTGCAGACATGCGTTGTTGACATAGATGGCAATGCCCAGAAGGATCACCCGACGACGAACACCGAACCGGCACCACCGTGAAGCTCGTGTTGCCGCACCAAACTTTAGCGTCGATCTTATAGCTTGCAAACAACAAAGAAAATATTAAATGTTTGTAAGGGAAAACATAGAGCAATGGAATGTTGGATTGTACTACGACTAAGCGCTAAGCCACACATAAAAGCACCAATCTCATAAAATATGTCATACATATTTGCTTCTTGAGAAAAAATCATGGCGGGCGGAGGCCGGCGGCGGGGCGGGTGAGGAGGCCGATCCGGGGCTGAGGGGCGGATCTAGGGCGACGGAGGAGGCCGTGGCCGGCGGAGGAGGAGGCCGGCCGGTGCGGGCGGAGAAGGCCGATCTAGGGGCGGAGGAGGCGGATCCGGGGGGAGGAGGCGGATCAGGGGCGGAGGAGGAGGCCGACGGCGGGCGCAGGCGGAGGAGGTGGATCGGGGGGAGGAGGAGGCCGGCGGCCGGGTGAGGGCGGAGGAGGCGGAGGAGAAGGCGGCGGCCGGGTGGGGAGGAGGCGGATCTGAGGAGGCCGACACCGGGTGGGGCTCAGGCGGAGGAGGAGGCCGGTGGCAGTGGGAGCGGGAGGCGGCGGATTTGGGGGCGGAGGCGAGATTAAGAGAGTGCGAGAGGGGCGGAGAGTGGGGGCACTGGGGCGGACGGACCGAGGCGGGTTATTGGGCGGGCGGGCGGCATGGGGAGATTAGGGTAGTAGAGTTTATTATTTTAGATGGCCCACTTGTCGGTTATCTCACGGGTAAGCAGGAGAGGCAGTGCAGGTGAGCTAACCCATACCGTGCCGTTTGAGATAGAGATTTTCCCCATTTTATACCCGTGGGTAAAGAATACATCCCATACCCGACTCCATTAGGGTATTTACCCACGGGTACACGGGTAAACGGGCACAATTGCCATCCCTACTCACCAGCAATGTGGCAGGCTACCACAGGCTAGCAACTCGGTATTCAAAAAACCAATGAGTAAGTCCCATTAATCCCCTAAATTTTGATCCTGAGTCTGTCACTGACCGGTAGTGAGTTCTTTGCATTTTTTGTTTGACACGAGTAACGGATATTGTATGTAGTTGCAAATAATGGTTTTGGCATCTCATTTTCTTTGGAAATTGTATGATAGTTGGAAATAATGGTTTTGGCATCTCATTTTATTTCCCAAATAAGTCATAGACCTATATGGCTTTTGGTATAACCGTGCTTGGATTCACCCTACATGAGTGTGGCAGTGTGACGGATATTGGTTTTTTGCTATTTGTTCTATGGAACAGTCTTGTCACATCCTAAACTTTTCTTGAAAATCTGTCCAACACCCTAAAATATAAAACCAAATATTTGACCCCTAAACTTTACAACCTGATTTAAATAACACTATAACCCGGATTCGTATGGTGGTATTACCCATGTGGCCTGATGAGCGGACGATTTTGTCACATAGAATGACACGCTGTCTAAGTTGGATCAATGACATGTGAGACTTACAAAGGCTTCCTCCCACCAAATTCTTGGTCGTGCTTTCATAGCCACCGCCCCCCTCCCTTTCTGTTTTAATTTGGGAGAGAACGTCCTATGAGCCCTACCCATTATTCACATAAACTTATCAACATGCCATTCTATGTAGTAAAATTGTTCACTCATTGTGTTACACAGGTAATACCACCATTCAAATCGGGTCAAGATATTATTTAAATTTGATTACAAAATTTAAAGATCAAATATCCAATTTTATAGTTTAGAGTGCCTCTATCAGTGCCTCTGTCATACTTCGTCGATTTTGTATGTGCTCACATGAACCATGTGTGAAACAAGCCTGAAATTTTTTTCTAGAGTTACGAGTTCTCGTGTGAAGGCACACAATGAGTACAAGACAGATGTAGTAAAACGGTGATATGTCTAATGGTCATGGGAAAAAATTCAAATAATTTTTTTATGGCCAAAACTTTTAAGGCCTATTTGGATTACGGGATTTTTTTTCATATTCCCATGGGAAATTGAAATGTGAGCTCTTGGATTCCAAACAGAACCTAAGCGCTGTTGTTATTTTCTTGGTAATTTTCCAACAGAATGCTTTTTCACTTCACATGTGAAAATTGAACAATAACAGAATGTTATTTCAGCATAACATGTGTCGCTGCAGTACAAAATAATAGTTTGTGGCGTACAGCAAATACGCTAAGCTTATGGGAAGAATATTAGGTGTTACAACAACTCTTGATTCTTGCCTGACTCGAACAGGGCTCAGCTGTGCAAAAAGAGTATCTGCTCCTGGATAGCATGGATCATATATTCTAGTGCTAATGATTCGTGCCGCTTCTAGCAAAAAATGGTCTGAAGGTGAACACAAGGCCGATAACTGTGAACACGTTCAGCATGAAAAACACCAAGTGGTCGCCTGCAAGATCCAGAGCAGGTGTCAACAGAATTGGAGTTTTATATCGTATCTGTTCCGGTTGCTTCCGGTGATGATCCGTCCGCCTGAGCAAGAACACTGGTTACCTGCACACGCACACACACATGCAAGAGAGAACACAGGGAGATGCTATTTTGGTGCAGCAACTGAACTGCTTTTCTGTTGTTCATTCATATCTTAAAAAGTCAATCAACATGCAAAACTAACAGACCATTACTTACGCACCGTGCGGCATGCTCCTCCACAAGCTGCGCTAACCCACAACTCTCAAATCATGCCGCACGTCACGGATGAAAGAATGACCGATTCAAACACAAGTGACGCGCCCAGAATAACCTTTGGGCTCACAACAAAAACTCTGACGGACTCTTGCAAACAAAAAACAGCAGATAACATATGTGAACAAAACCTGGAATTACTTGTCAATCTCCTCCTAATTCCGGCATTGTTCACTTGAGCTTGGTGACTCCTATCCGTTCACGAAGCTCCTGGAACTTTGACCTTCCAAGTGGTTTCGTCAGGACATCCGCCAGCTGCTCTTGCGTTCTCACAAAATCCAACTCAATCCCCCCATTGTCAACACATTGCCTAATATAGTGAAACTTTGTATCGATGTGCTTACTCCTATCATGGAGTACGGGATTTTTGCTGAGAGCAATTGCGGACATATTGTCCATCTTCAGTTTTGGCGGAGATACCTGGACTCCAAGAATATCACTGAGTAGTCGACGGAGCCAGACCCCTTGACATGTCGCTGAAGCTCCTGCGATATACTCCGCTTCGCATGATGATAATGCAACCACCCGTTGCTTCTGTGACTGCCAAGTCACTGGGTTTCCGTCAAGGAAGAATACAATGCCAGTTGTACTCTTCCGGTCGTCCACGTCACCCGCCATGTCACTGTCGCTGTAGCCGACTAGCTTGAGTTCGGCATTGCCCCTTGTATATGTCAGACCATAGTCAGTCGTACCTGCAACATGTCTAAGCAAATGTTGCATTGCTGCCATATGTTCCTGCTGCGGTTCCTCCATGAAGCGGCTCGGTATCAAGCGAAAAGGCCAGTCCGGTCGGTGTGCGAAGGTACCGAAGGCTCCCAATGAGGCTTCGGTATGTTGTAGCATCCACTGCGGTGAGGAACTCGCTTTGACAACCTCGGTAGTGTTCCATGGGTGTGGAACAACTATTACAGCTGCTCATCCCTGCTTTCTCAAGCAGTTTTATAGCATAAGTCTTCTGACACAACTCAATGCTATGTCTCTTCTGCCTTACCTCAATGCCAAGGTAATATGACAGGGTACCCAGGTCACTCATGCTGAAAAGTGTCTTCATTTCCATCTTGAAAGTATTGATCTCATCTTTTGACTCCCCTGCTATGACGAGGTCATCCACATAGACTCCTACCACCAGCCTTGTACTCGACGCCACGAGTGTACTGACCCATGCTCGCACTCACTCTGATGAAACCGAGTGCATTCAAACTTGCATCGCTTTTGCATTCCATGCCCATGAGCTTGACGTAGCCATAAAGAGCTTTATGTAGTTTGAGAACCATCGCGCCACTGACCAAGAAGAAAGAACCCGGTGGTCGTGCAACATATACTTCTTCCATCAACTCCGTTGAGGAATGCAATTTTAGCGTTCATGTGATGCACGGACCGCCACGGTTGTCGCCACGCCTAGCACCACTCGCACCGATTCTATCCTTGCAACCGGTGCAAACACCTCCTCGTAGTCTATCCCTTGACGTTGCACATATCCCTTGGCGACGAGTCTGGCCTTGTGTTTTACAACCTCACCATGCTCATCGCGCTTAAGTTTGAATACCCACTTCAAGCCGATGGCACGGTGTCCAGGGGGAAGATCCACCAAGGACCATGTCTTGTTCTCTTCAATAGAGGCCATCTCCTCCAACATTGCCATTCGCCACTCCTTAGTCTGCTTTGCCTCCTCAACAGTTGTCGGTTCATCACCCATTGCCACCAAAAGCTCCTCAGTCAACCGCCGCTCGGCCAGACCAGGAGGTGAAGTAGCTCCGAGTACATTGTCCATGGTGCGAAAACGAAGTGGTGCATCATCATGATCGGCATCCAAATCGGGTTCGTCGATGGTGGCGATGCGAACTCGATCTTGCTCCCAAAGCATGGAGGTGTCTTGGGGCTCGAGACCCGCGTGGGCATCGCCGCACTAGCTGGTGATGATGTTGTTGTTGTTGTTGTAGCTGGTGAGGTTGGTGTAGCAGGGAGACTGGTGCTGCCACGATCTCTGGAAGCCTGCACATATTCAACATAGAACGGCTCGTTGTCGTCGTCTGGCCCAGCTCCTTTGTCAACGCCCCAGTCCCAGGAACGCGTCTCCTCAAACACTGCGTCCCGTGAGACATACACACGTTTTGTGACCGGATTGTAGAATCTGTAAGCTTTGGATCCTTGCTCATACCCAACAAACACCATGGGCGTGCTTCGATCGTCGAGCTTGGCAAGGTGCTTCCCTGCTGCCTTCACGTGCGCCACGCACCCAAAAGTGCGGAGAAAGTGTACGGGGGCTTGCGCCCATGCCATACCTCATATGGCGTCTTCCCCTCAACACTCTGGGTGGGAGCACGGTTCAAAATAAACACTGCCGTTGTCACTGCTTCTCCCCAGAACCAGCCTGGCAGTGACATTGCCTTCATCATGCTCCTGGCCATCCCCATCACCGTCTGATTTCTCCTTTCTACCACGCCATTTTGTTGTGGCGTGTAAGGCGCTGTAAGGTGCCTCTGGATGCCTTGCTCGGAGCAGTAATCACTGAATGCCCGCGCTGTGAATTCGCCTCCCCGATCAGTGCGCAGTGTTCCCAACCTCCGTTCTGCAATAGCCTCGGCCCACCTTGAATCGAACAATGGCGGCCGCTGATCCTTGAGCTCAATAGAATGAGCCACATAAATCGGCTCAGATCGTCGACGAGGAGAAGAAACAGCTTGTTTCCACTGGGTGTCGGTGGAGTCACAGGACCGCAGATATCGCCGTGCACAAGCTCCAGCTTGTGTGCTGCACGGTACTTGGCTTCACTTGGGAACGCCAGGCGCCGTTGCTTCCCAGCGAGACAGCTATCACAGACTTGATCGACATGATCAATTTGCGGCAGCCCTCGCACCATCTCGCTCGTGATGCCCACGCAGCCTCTAAAGTTGAGGTGCCGTGTCCGCATGCCGCGCCACGCCGCGTCGGTTCACCGCCGCCGGACACACCGCCTTCCTATGTCGATGTTAGGACATAGAGGCGGTTTCTTCGAGCGGTGCACTTTGGCTAGAAGTCGCCTCCTCGGTCCCGGATCGAACATCGCATCTTCAATCAAGATCTTGTACCCATCTTCGTCAAGTCGCCCAGTCGACGATGTTGGTGATGAGGCGGGATATGATACACTTTGGTAGCGCCTGGTGCTCCCCGTTCTTGCATGAGAAGAGCACCGTCCCACAACCTTCAATCCCGACCACTGACCCGTCCCCAAATCGGACGGTGCCTCGCACGCCCGAATCCAGCTCGGTGAAGGCAGAGCGCACACTGGTCATGTGGTTGGTGGCGCCCATGTCGAGGATCCAGCGTGCGTTGTCACCCTCCTTCTTCCCGTGTCGGACGAAGAGCTTCCCTTCCTCGGATATGTGGTATGGCGCGTATGCCGTGGCGGGACCTCCTCCTCCTTGTTGCTTGGTTGGTAGAAGACACAGCGACTTCCACTGAATTCTTGAACAAGCCACGGAAGGGTTGCCGAGCAAGTCATTTGGGGAACCGCCGAAAGCGCACCGTTGTGGGGGGGGCCGTCGGGCCGCCGAGCGGAACCTCCGGGGCCGCCGCCGAGCGGAGCCGCCGAGGGCTGCGCCGCCGTGAGGAGAGCCGAGTGAGCCAAGCAAATCGCCAGATCTCGAGCAAATCGCTGTGTTGGCACATTTTGGCACTTGTGTCGGTGGAGTGGGAAAGTGTCCTCAAGATGTACGAAATGGTAGCTAGCATTAAAGTATCTTCGGACACCTCCTCCACCTTGACTGCGTGGGACTGTTCATCCCTTTGTTTCTTCCGACACTCACGAGCCCAGTGTCCGTCTTCCCACGAAGTGCCTTTGGTCACCGGCGACGAAGTTCACGCAGACCACTCCCTCCACTCGTTCTCGGTGGCGGAATCCTCCTCGGGCTCGCCATCTGCGCGCCCACGACCACGGCCCTCTTACGCTTGCACGCGGCACCCTTTCCGCGCCGGTTGGCCTTGGCGGAGAAGTGTAGCGAGGCGCGATTACTCGGGCAATTAACTTCTTCAGGAGATTCAATCTTGCCGAGGACGCACCCGCCGCCCCGCCAAGATTGTGGCTCCTCCGCCGCCTTGAGCCGCCCTATCAGCTCCTCGACGGAGAGCTCACTGAGATCGAGAAGAGTCTCGATCGACATTGCGATTTGCTCGTGCCGGAGGAACCGCTTGAAGAAACTTTCGACGATTTCCTCCTCGGTGGCCCTCGCCAAGGATCGCAAGTTGATGTGCGATCCCGCTGATGCGGATGCCAAATTCGTCACGCCGCGATCACGGAATGTGAGTCCGTCGAACTCACGGCGGAGCGTATTTGTTTTGGCCTTGCGCACACGCTCCACCCCGACATGCATGGTTCTTATTGAGTCCCATGCTGCCTTGGCGATCGCCTTGCTTGCGATAGTCCCATCATCTCCATCGGACGGCTCTCGCAATCGCCTCAAGAGCCATCGGTCTTCAACAAAGTCGGTGGTGCCGACGCCGCCACCCACGGGCCCGTGCTCGCAAAGATGACGCGCATGAGAGCCGCCCAATCGTAGTAGTTTGTCTTCGACAGGGTCGGGAAGGAGCCGCTGCCGCTGATCTCCTTGGTGACTCGGTGGATCACCAATCCGCGCTCGGTACTGCCGCCACCTCCGCCACCGCTCCCCGTTGGCGGTGTGGACTCCTCCCGAGTCCGCCGTGGTGGTGACGAAGAGCGTCGGCGCGGCATTGGCGTCTACTCCTGTGCGGTAGCTCGATACCAATTGTTCGGTTGCTTCGGTGATGATCCGTCTACTTTGAGCAAGAACACCGTTACCGCACACACACACACATGCAAGAGAGAACACATGGAGATGCTATTTTGGTGCAGCAATCGAATCGTCGTTGTTCATTCATATCTTAAAAGTCAATCAACATACAAAACTAACAGACCATTACTTACGCACCGTGCGGCATGCTCCTCCACAAGCTGCGCTAACCCACAACTCTCAAATCATGCCGCACGTCACGGATGAAAGAATGACCGATTCAAACACAAGTGACGCGCCCAGAATAACCTTTGGGCTCACAACAAAAACTCTGACGGACTCTTGCAAACAAAAAACAGCAGATAACATATGTGAACAAAACCTGGGATTACTTGTCAGTATCAACACTATACAATCTATTCATATTCTTGGGCAATATTTCTACTTTCGCTTCAGCACACCCCTCACATCACATGTAAGCTCAATCTTCTTAGAAAAGCATAAGCTTAACCGAAACGAAGGTATGGATTTAACGTACGTGATCATGAAATCTGCCATCACTTCTCCTCCGTTAACGAAAAGATGCACAAATCTTTTGCGTATTCTAGAAAAAAATCAGTCCATCAATGGATCTTATAGTTGTTAGAGATATATACAGATTGCATTATATTAGGATAGTTTGGATTCTTTCCATACATGTACTCTTTCCTTATATGTATTCTTTCCATATTTGTCATCACTCGCACTTGTGTATATATCTGGCCCTTTGGCCTCATATGTATATAGCGATATTCATAACATGGTATCAGAGCAAACCTGGGTTTGTTTCGTTTGTCGCCTCGCTGCCGCCGCTCGGATCTGACGGCGCCTCCTGCTGGCCGCACGCCGGCCTCCTCTTTTGCGCCGCACGCCGGCCTCCTCTCGCACCTCCCGGTCCGCTCCTCTCGCCGGATTCGAGCCACCGCCGCCGCCTTTCCGCCGCCATCGCTCTGGTCCCGATCCGCGCCTTGTCCGGCCCCGACGCCCGCGCGTGAGGGCTCCCGACGCAGCCGTCTTGCCGCTCGCCCGTGAGGGCTCAAGACGTCGGCATCGGCCCGCCGCCATCGCCGACCCCGGCCGCCACGGACCCGCCGCCGCCGACGCGGATCCACCCGGCTCGATCGCTTGGTGTGGCTCCACCCGACGCCGCCCGCTAACGCGCCTCGCCGCCGCCGCCGCCCCAGCCAGCTTCGCCGGCTCGACGCCTAACGCCGCCGCCGTTGCTTCTTCCGCGACCCGGCCTCGGCCTGGCGTCGCGCCACCGCCCCGGCCTCCATCGCTGTCCGGCCCGGCCGCCGCCCGCCGGCGTGATCGCCTCCGCCGCCCAGGGCCGCCGCCGTCGCCACCTGGGAACCCTAGGTTCCCCGCCTATTCTTTTCGGGCGGTGGCTCGATTTAAACAGATCGGATAAAAACGTCGCTCTAACCGCAGCCGTAGTCCGCGTCGCTGTTAGACTTCGTTCCCTTGGTCGCCGTGCCCAAAGACCGCCTACCAATGGGTACCGTTGCTCTCCTCGTTGCCGGTGATCTTCGATGGTGTTAATTACACCGACTTCGTGTCTCACATGCGCATACATATGCGTGGTCTTCGTCTTTGGGCATCCTCTCGGCGATGTCCTCGTCCGCTTTGCCTCGCTCCTTCGACGGAACCTCCGCCCCGACACCGACAAGGATACTCACGATCTTGATGATACTACCGCCTCTCTACCAAGAGGCTCTGGATTTATCTGAGGATCAGCGGCGATCTATACTCGGTGGTACGACGACGATGCAGGCTGCCGCATTGTCCTCATTGCGGTGTCGACCTCGGTTCTCTCTCGAGGTTGTGGGACTCTCCTCGGCTTTCCAGATGTGGGCTCACCTTCGTCAGCGCTACGAGCCCTCTGGTGACGCCTTGTACCTGTCAGTGGTCCGTCAGGAGCATTCTCTTCAGCAGGGTGATGCTACTGTTGACGCTTTTTACACTCAGAGCTCTGCTGTCTGGCGTCAGTTGGACTCTCTCCGCACTGCTGGTTGTCGCTCTTGTCCGTCTTTGCCTAGCCGCACGGGCCGACTGAGTTTCGGCGGGTCACGAGTTCCTTACCGCCGTCCCGAGTTCGAGAAAGCGACGTGCCCGACTCCTTGCACGTCACCCTCGTGTCACTCTCTCTTGGAGGCTCTTCTTGAGATACGCGGAGGAGACTCGCTTTGAGTGGTCTTGTGCGATGCCACTCCCTCTGTACTGTTGCTCGTCCACCGGCCACATCGTCGCTCCACGCTTCATTGACACCGCCTCCTCCAGTGGCCGCCACACAGCGGTGGTGGCGCCCTCCATGCGGAGGTGGCCGTCCTCACCGCCTCCTCATTGCGACAAGGCGGCCACATTGAGTCTGATGCTATAAGAAGCGGCATCTTTCACGCCGTTCTTTTAGTAGCACTTGGTACTTCTACTCGACGCCCGCATCAACTACTCCAGCAGTTTCTCTCACTGAGCAGGAGATAACCAGACTTCGACGCTTACTTGCCGCCTCAGGTTCTCCCTCGACAGGTTCTACTGAGTTACTGCATCGACTCTTGCACCGAGAAACCACCCTCTACAGTCGGTACCTCCCATGGATTCTTGATTACGAGCATCTTTTCACATGACTTGATGCTTCCCTCATCCCTCATTACACCTCTTGATTCTCCCGTTAGTGTTCTCACTTAGCGACGGTACCTCTCTTTCAGATCCGACGAGGATCCCTTAGCAACTCATCTTTTCATGTTCCTACATTGCTCATGTTCCTCGCCTTACCATGCGACTTCTTTCTGTGGGCGATTCGATCTTGGTTGTCGAGTCATTCTTGATTCTGACTCTTGTTGTGTTCAGGACCGCCACACGGGAGCTCTGGTAGGTTCTGGCCCTCGGCGCCTTGACTCACAGCGTCTATGGGAGCTTGATTGGCTTCACCTTTCTTCCACTGCCACCGTCGCCGCCAGGTCTCTCCGCCTCGCCACTCCGTCACGGCTCTTTTCGTGATGGCATCACCGTCTTGGCCATATGTGTGGCTCTCGTGCATCGTCTTTAGTTCATCGTGGTCTTCTAGGGTGCATCTCAGAGGCGTGTCTTTAGATTGTCGGTCGTAAGTTAGGTAAACAACTTGACTTCCTTATCCTCATAGTGAGTCGAGATCTCGGCATCCATTTGATCTTGTTCATTCGGATGTTTGGGTGGCTCCCTTCGTTTCGAAAGGGGTCATCGATACTATATCATTTTATAGATGATTTTCTCGCCACACTTGGATATATTTCATGTCTTCTCGTAATGAGGTCTGTCTATCTATAAACAATTTGCCACTATGGTTCGTGACGCATTCTCCACTCCTATTCGTGTCTTCGTCTCGACTCTGTGGCGAGTACCTCTCATCACTGTGACTTTCTTCTGAACAGGAACTCTTGCTCGATTCTCTTGTCCGGTGCTCATGCTCGAATGGTGTTCTTGCCGAGCAAGCATCGTCACCTCCTCGAGTCGGCTCGTGCCCTTATGATTGCCGCTCTATTCCACCTCACTTTTGGGCCGAGGTCGCTTCCCTTGTCACCTATCTCGTTAACATCCGCCTTCTTACGCTCTTCGTAGCAATCCCTTTGAGCGTCTGTGGTCTCCTTCCTGACTACTCTGCCCTTCGTATGTTTGGCTGTGTTTGCTACGTTCTCCTCGCCCCTCGCGAACGCACCAAACCGACTCGATCTGTTGAGTGTGTTTTTCGGGATACGGTGCGAGCACAAGGGCTATCGGTCTTGGGATCACTGGTCGACGGATGCGGATTCTCGGGATGTGACTTTTGACGAGTCTCGTCCCTTCTACCCACGTCTGTCTCTTCTTGACTTCCTCTGGAGTCTCTGTCTTTTTGACCTTTCGAGATACACCTATATCATCTTACTCGCGTCCACCCGCCCCACCGAGTCTCCTCATACTCCTTGGTGGCTTCTCGCCATTGTCGCCTCCAGTGGCTCCTCGTGCTCCCCACTACACTTGTCTACACTCGTCGACCTCGTGTGGAGGATATTCCAGATGAGCCATCTTCTTCCGATGATTCATCTTCGATGCACCATCTTCCCCGATGGGTCATCTTCCTCGCCACGCCTCCGCGATCGCCCGGTCGCTTGACCCTGCCGTTTGCCTTTCTTGGGCGCAGCCACTGTGAGCTTTGTTTCTTCACTGGGATGTTTTCTCACCCCGAGTGGCAGCATGCCATGGCCGAGGAGATTGCTGCCCTTGAGCGTCTTGGTACTTGAGATCTTGTTCCTTTCCATCTCTCTCGTCCCATCACATGTAAGTGGGTCTATAAGGTTAAGACTCGCTCGATGGTTCTCTTGAGCGCTATAAAGCGCGTCTTGTTGCCCGTGGCTTCAGCGGGAGCATGGTCGTGACTATGACGAGACTTTTGCTCACGTGGCTTACATGACCACTATCCGCACTCTCCTTTCGGTGGCGTGCATGCGTCAGCGGGTCATTCTCATTTCGATGTCAAGAATGCCTTTCTTAATGGCGAGTTGTGTGAGGAGGTCTACATGCATCCGCCCCTTTGGGTATTCATTCACGAGGGCATGGTGCATTGCCTTCGTCGCTCTCTCTATGGCCTTAAGCAAGCTCCTCGTGCTTGGTTTGAGCGCTTTTCCTCGTGGTCACCGCTGCTGGTTTTGACAAGTGATCATGATCCCGCTCTTTGTCCACACCGTCTCGTGGTGGGACTCTTCTTCTTACGTATGTTGATGATATGATTATTACGGAGATGATTACGAGTACATTGCCTTTGTCAAGGCTCGTCTTAGTGAGCGATTTCCTATGTCGGATCTTGGTCCTCTTCATTACTTTCTTGGGATTGAGGTTACTTCCACCCGGATGGTTTCTTTATGTCCCAAGAAAAGTATATTCAGATCTTCTTGATCGCGCTTCTCTCACCGATCAACAGATCTTGTTGAGACTCCCATGGAGCTCAATGTTCACCTCCGACCTTCCGATGGCGAGCCTCTTTACGATCCGACTCGCCATCGTCATCTTGTTGGGAGTCTTGTCTATCTTGTGTTACTCGTCCGGATATCACTTATCCGGTTCACATTACGAGTCGGTTCGTTTACGCCCCACTCGTGTCCACTCGACCACCTTCTTGAGTTCTGCGATACCTTGTGGGACTATCTCTCGCGTCTCTTCTTTCCACGCCCACTCGTTACGACTTCAGCTTATTCGGATGCTACTTGGGCGGCGATCCCTCCGATCGTCGGTCTATCTCTGCCATCGTGTTTTTCTTGGTGGTTCTCTCATTGCACGGAAGGCGAAGAAAGCATGCAGTGTCCCGTTCGAGTGCAGAGGTTGAGTTGCGAGCTATGGCTCTCTTGACAGCAGAGATTACTTGGCTACGGTGGTTACTTGAGGATTTTGGTGTTTCTGTCACTACATCGACTCCTCTTTTGTCAGACAGTACATGTGCTATCAGTATTGCCCGTGATCCTGTGAAGCATGAGCTCACCAAGCATATTGGTGTTGATGCTTCCTTCATGAGGTCTTGTGTGCATGATCAGGTGGTTGCCCTTCAAGATGTGCCTTGAGCTTGGATAGCGATTTCTTCACGAAGGCCCGCACGAGCACAACACTTCGCTTACCTCTCCAAACTCGGTGTTGTTGATCCACCATGAGTTTGAGGGGTGTTAGAGATATATACAGATTGCATTATATTAGGATAGTTTGGATTCTTTCCATACATGTACTCTTTCCTTATATGTATTCTTTCCATATTTGTCACCTTGTACTTGTGTATATATACCGGCCCTTTGGCCTCATATGTATATAAGCGATATTCATAACAATAGTCTCTCTACTGTGTTGCCCTTTAAATATCACAAATCACCCTCATAAGAACTAGGAAGTTGAGCCATCTCGCCCTAAAAGCCTAAGCTTTTAAAAGTAGGAACCGATCATATTTTATAATCATACTTAAAAAATTAAAGAGATGACCTTCACAAGTACCATTACCCTTTTGACTCTGTAGTCTGTACCATTGATTCCAATCAACAAATTTATAGTTATTCTTCACACAGACATGTTAAACAAGCTTAATTATCTCTATTTTAATCCTTCAATTCAAATGCTCATGACAGTTAGAGAGATGTAAAACAAATATTTAAAAATCAATGGTACATAGCTTAGATTGTGATGAAGAGTTTATTCCACTTTTGTTAAAACAGCAAAAGGGATAGCAAATTTGTGTATTCATATTCACCCATGTACTTGAAAAAAACAACTATGTAATACCTGGAAGAAATGAAGCTGTTTGACGCCTTTGAGCCCATGAAAATCTACAAGGAAAATTTTAATTAACATGCTAAGGTGATATATCTCCTTTAAAAGACATATGTTTAATTTCGTTGTCATCAAACTGATCCATAAAAAATAAATATAACCAGGGAATTGAGGTAGTTGTTGTTTGCCACATAAAATGTTAGATGAATGTAGAGCAACTCCAACGGCTGCTCTGGAACTAATCAAAGTGAAATCTGAAACTTTACAGTAAACTGCTATATCTTTCCCTCGTAATTGCAATACATAGAGTGTAAAACACTGGATCATGAATGCTTACATAGCTCCTGCAACAGCTGGAGCGATAGCTTTAAAGATGGACATCAGTGTTACAGCAACGCCATTGGCTGAAGCTCTTAGGTCCTGACTCTGTTATTTGTATCCCGAAGTTAGAAAATAAAATTGAAATTACCAAAATTCATAGGCATAAATGGAAGGTAACTTTAGATATAATTACACATTATTAGGAACTTCACGAACTTACCACAGCATCATTCATTAAAATGTTGAACACAGTGATGGTAGTTACCTGAAAACATTTTACAAGAGCATGAGTAAAAATTTGTAGCAACTAATAATGACTGCCTTGAGTTAAAATATATAATCATGACATGCTTAGCGATCGCTAAGATAAACAGAGCCACACTTAAAGTATTTTTCAAAATATGAATAACTAGTAGCTTGTTCAAACTTGTCTTCTTGTTTTGAACTCACCAAGAAAGTGTTTTCTTCTGAAAACTTGATTTGCAGTATATAAATATGACATGCTTAGCCATAACTCAGATACACAGAACCACACTTGAAATATTTGTGAAAATATAAACTAGTAGCTTGTCAAAACATAACTATTTGTTCTACACAACCATGATGAATAAGTCCATGTACTATGGTCTTTGTGGGGTGGGCACATGGTTCTTGTACAGCAGCTTTAGACTAGCATCTTAGACTAGCTTTAGGGCAGCTTTAGACTAGCATCTTAGACTAGCTTTAGGACAGCTTTTGACTAGCATCTTAGACTAGTTTTAGGACAGCTTTTGACTAGCATCTAGGACTAGCATCTTAGCATATGCTTGGTGGTTCTCACCTATAAATTTGTATCCAGAACCCCTCGGGTTGGCATGGCATTGTGCGAGAAATAAACCAGAAAAATTGCCCCATATCCAAGTGTCATCCTCTCCATGAGAGTAAGGATCTTGCTATCACCAAGTGCAAGAGTCCAGCGACTAACAACTGGTATCAGAGCTATACTATCTCGTAGCCCTGAGCATCTCCTGCTCATCTCCTTCTCCGGCCTCGCAGCAGCCCAGCCCGTGGTAGCAAGGCAGCTCGGCTGTCCCCGCCTCCTCTCAGGAGGCAGGCAAGGCTCGTCGAGGCGCCCTCTCCACGCAACAACCCCCCAGTAGCGCGCCATGTCCGCAGGCGGCCTCGGCCTTCGATCGCCTCGAGCACGCGGCGTCGAGACGGCCGAGCTTCGCGAAAGCAACATGAGGCAGCGGCGGCAGACAGCTGCGGCGCGGAAAGGGCGCCAAGGCGGCGGCGGAGCGGGCAAAGAGCTGTAACGGAGGTGGAAGCGGTGGCGGCGGCAGATGCAACACAGGGGCAAAGAGCGGAGGTCAAGGTTCTCATGGCCGCACAAAGCAGCCCATCTCGCCGATGACGGCCGACGCGGATCTTGAGCACTGGAGAGGGAGGCGGCGAGGGCGAAGCGCAAGATGGGCCGCAAGACGCCCACGAGCGGCGGCGGCCAGACGGCGGACGCTACGGTGGCGCTCTCGAGGAGGCGCAAGACGGCGGCGACGTCTGGTCGACGGAGAGCGCGGCCTTCACAGCGACGCGCTCTCTCCCTGCTGGCACCGTGGTCACCACGAGTACCGATCGTCGTCAGGACGCCGGCCCGGCGGCGGGTGGCCTACCTCACCAAGACCAACTACGCCGAGCGGGCTGCGGTGATGAGGGTGAAGCCCAGTGCGGCATATGTGGGATGCGGTCCGACACGGCGACGCCGACCACGACCAGGATCGACGGCGCCGGATGCTCTCATCGCCGCAGCCCCGCCCGAGATGCGCTTCTCGCTACCAACAAGCGGATCGCCAAAGAGGCTTGGGACGCCATCGCCTGCAAAGACGCATCGGCGACCGCGCGCGCAAGTCTACATTGCGTGCACTACGCAGGAGTGGGAGAACCCGCCTTCAAGCGGTGAGGACGTTGATGACTTTGCCTCCGCCTCAACACTATGTTGCGTAAGATGGTGCGTTCGGCACGACACCTACGGCAAGGAGAGAGCTGTGGAAAGCTCTTCGCTGCGTCCCGAGAAGTACAAGCGGATGGCCCGCCGATCGAGTCTCTTTGGACCTCTCCACGATGACGATCGAGGAGGCGATGGGTCGCCTCAAGGTCGTTGACAACGATGAGCCACGCCTCTGGGACCCGTCACCATTGGCGAAGCTCCTCCTCACTCGGGAGCGGTGGGGCTCACGGCCAAGGTGACAGGAAGAAGGGGAGCCTTCTTCCACGACAGCGCATTAAGCATGGCAAGCACGGCAAGCCGCGCAAAGACGCCTGAGCAGGGCGCGAGGGCGCCGAGGGTGATGACCGTGGAGGCGCCTGTGGCGCGCTACCGGCAAGCAAAAGCCAAGACGAGACGACTCTTGCCACAAGCTGCGGCAAGCTTGATCATTGGGCCAAGGATTGTCGATACCACGACGTGGCGAGCCCACGTCGGCGCAAGCGGAGGAGGAGGAGCGGCCGGCTCTGCTCATTGCTCATACGAGCATCGAACTACCTCCGGCGGCACCACCGCATGATGGCTCGCTCCACCTTGACGAGCCAAAACCACACGCCCTCCTCGGCTACGGCTCAAGAACGACAAGCCCGACGGGTGGTGCTCGGACACGGCGCCACCCATCACATGACCGGTCGACGGAGTTTTTCGCCGAGTTTGACTCTAGCGTCCGAGGCTCCGTCAAGTTTAGGGGCGCCCGACGTGGAAATCAAGGCGTCGGCTCGTCATCCTCACCACCGTGTCACGGTGAGCACAGTGCTCACCGGCGCCTACTACATCCCCGATCTGCGGAACTCCATCATCGCCTTGGGACGGTGGATGAGAACGGCTCATGGTCGAGATAGAGCTGCGGTGTCATGGATTTGGGATCTTCGCCGCCTTCTTGCCAAGGTAACCGAGGCTAAAATCGACTCTACATTCTTCACGCGGTGGTACAACCCCTACGTCTCGCCGCTCGTCGGGACGACGAGGCGTGGCAAAGGCACAGCGCTTTGGGCACCTTCACCGAGGCCCCAGGCGGCTCGGTGCCACGGAAATGGTGCGAGGCCTGCCGTGCCTTGACCATGTGGGCGATTCTGCGACGTCTGCGTGTTGACGGGCAGGCGACTCCCTTTCCCAATGGGCGGTTTCGAGCCAAGGAGAGGCTCGAGCTCGTGCACGGGACTGTGGTGGCGGTGACACCGCCACACGAGGAGGACGACGCTACTTCTGCCGCTCGTCGACGACCTCTCCCGCTACATGTGGGTGATGGTCCTCGGCGGCAAGGGAGAGGCTCATGACGCCATCAGCGCACGCAAGCTGCTGCGGAGGCGAGTGCGGCGCAAGCTGCAGCGTCTTGCGCGCCACGAGACAACCGGCGGCGAATTCACGGCGGGTCGTCGTCGTCGCATCTTGCGATGAGGGCATTGAGCGCCACTACTCCGCGTCGTCTGACCGCGCGAGCAGGCGTCGTCGAGCAGCGCAACGAGACGGTTGTGGGGATGGCTCGGGCCCTCCTCAGCGAGGGGATGCCGGGTGTCTGCCTCGGGAGAGGCGGTGGTGACGGCCGTCTACATCCTCAAGCGCTCGCCTACCAAGGCGCTCGGCAGCGGGGCCGACGAGGCTTGGCATGGGCGCAAGCCGGCGGTCTCCGATTCGGGTCTTGGCTCCCTCGCGTTCGCCAAGGAGCTTGGCCACATCGGTAAGCTCGGCGGCAGAGCACTCGGGAGTGTTCATCGGCCACGCGGAGGGCTCGAGGCTCACCGCATCCTCGACCTGTCACACCTGCAGCGTCCGCATCTCGCGTGGCGTTGTGTTCGACGAAGGCGCGGTGGACATGGGACAAGGCGGTGGGCGGCGGTTCGACCGACTCTCGTGGACTTTGTTGTCGACTCGTCCACTTCGAGAGAGCGGGGAGCTAGCGGCTCATCTTCACCGAGCTCGTCCACCTCGACACCTTGCTCGCCACCGGCTCGGCGAGTGCTCCACCACCGCCGGCACCGCCCACGCCCACTCTTCACCACCGGCCACTCCACGCCTCCGCTTGGCCACCACTCTCTCCCACCGCCGCCACACCACCGGATCGGCCCCAACGGCCGGTCCACGACGAGCGGCGCATGGTGGGTCGCTACTCATTGTCTCACAGCGAGGACGCGTCGGCGCCTACCACGACGACGAGCCTCTACGCTATCGTACCATGGACAACATCCTCGCCGAGCTGCCCGTCCTGGTGGCGCGGCCGACGACGGCGAGCCGCACTTGGCGTGCGACGGCGAGCCCCGCTCCTTCGCCGAGGCGGAGGAGGCGGCATGGAGTGTCGCGATGAGCGAGAGATGGGCCGTCGAGCGGAACCGACGTGGGGCTGGCGGATCTTCTGCTGGTCACCGCGCGATCACCCTTAAGTGGGTGTTCAAGGCGAAGCGGGATGAAGCCGGCGCCATCGTCAAGCACAAGGCTCGCTTGGTGGCACGAGGATTCGTGCGGCGGGGAGGGGTCGACTTGATGGCGCCGCACCCGTCGCGCCGCATGGAGTCCGTTCGTCTTCTCCTCGCACTTGCGCCCGGGAGGATTGGCGCGTCCATCACATGGACGTCAAGTCCGCCTTCCTCACGGCGACTTGAAGGAGGAGGCCTACGTCCGTCGTGGCGGGATTCGTCATCCCCGCAAGGAGGGCAGGTTCTCACGCTGCGCAAGGCCCTCACGACTTCGGGCAGCACCACGAACTGAACGCTGTCTGGACTCCACCCTCAAGCAAATGGGGTTCGGCAGAGCGCACACAGGTGCGGTCTCACCGGCGGGCAAAGGCGGCAACGCCTGGCGGTGGCGTCTCGTCGACGACTGGTGATCACCGGCTCCAAGGAGGCCGAGGTCGAGGCGTTCAAGGCGAGATGAAGACCGCCTTCGGATGAGCGACTTGGGGCTCCTCTCCTTCTACACAGGGATCGAGGTTCACCAGACAGCTCAGTATCTTCGCCGATCGAGACGCCAAGCGCACTGCCGAGGTGGGCGGCCTCACCGACCGCAACCCACCCCACACTCCTATGGAGGAGAGGTGAGGCCGCATGACGACAAGACGGGCGGAGGAGGTGGGCGTGAGAGATCATGTGGAGATGATCCCATCTTTATGATGAGTAATTGACTCTTGGTTGAAGGAAAATTGAGTTTGTTTTGGGCTTTTATTGCAAAGTCTTAATTCTGGTCGAAATGAAGTCGTGTACGACTTGTCCCTGGCTCGTACGACCATGTAGGATGCCTTACGACCACGTTTGGTCGTGGTCGAATTTCGTTCAGGGGCGTTACGACCACGTTGTGGGATCGGAGCCTCGACCACGTTGGGCGGTCGGGCGGTCGACCACGTTGGGCGCTAGGGTCTTCGACCACGTTGTGTGTGATGCATCGACCACGTTAGCGCGGGTTTGAGCGTGGTGGCGGTCGTGACTTGGGTCTCGACCACATTGTATCGCTAGCGAGTGCGACCCGTTGGCGATCGAGCCACGACCACGTTAGCGCGGGTGCGAGCGTGGTCGGTAGTCGTGGCTATGGTCTTCGATCACGTTGTGCGGTCGAGTGTTCGACCACGTTGTCGGCGATTGACCGTGGTCGTGCGTGGGTTCATTCAAACCGGTCGTGTGGGCTCATATGGTGTCCGATTACGGTGAGGTTTGGTCGTTTGGGTTCCTTGTGAAGTCATGGACCTTGTGGACTGGTTTGTTCACTATTTTGACAAGGTTTAGTAAAGTCTAATTTACGTGGAAAGAGACTTGAGCTCTGTGAGTTGTGTGCAGTATGGATCGGTGCTATGTGATGGTTTTGTTGTGCGTGATGGTTGCAGTCTTGGGAGACATGTCTTGGTGAGGCTTAGAGGTCGGGACTAGACATAGGAGATGTTGAGGTCGAGCGGCGTGGAAGCCAAGAGGGCGTGGTCTTGCCCAGTGGTGTAACGTAAAAGCAACAAGGCATGAGGAGGAAGCTTGGGAGGCTCTTGAAGGGCATTTTGGAGAAATGCCAAAGCCACGCAAAGGAAGCCGTGTCCTCCGGGAAAGCTCTTGGAGTTGGTGGTGCTATTGGGCAAGCGGTGGGCCGTTGCCAGCGGGTAATGGGCAAAGCACCTGGAGGCTGAAAAGCTTGGACTCTCAGAGCGGGTGGTCTGTTGAGACCCGGTTAGCGTGTGAGACTATAAATAGAGAGGTTAGGTCTCGGGAGCTAAGTGAGGTTGTCCCCAGAGTTGCTCACGAGCTTTTCTTTCTATTTGTGTGAGTTGTCTGGGTAGAGCATGGATGCTCGTGTACCTCCGATGGAGTGGGCAGAGAAACCTCCATGTGCAATAGAAAAGATTGGATTCATCTCTGTATCTCTTTTCTGTTTGTGTTCTTGAGATGATCTGTTTGATCTATTTGCTCTCCTTTTGTTACATCATTATTTGTGTTCTACTTGAGCTTTGGCTTGTCGTCTTTGCTCGAGGCGGGAATCTATGTAAAGACCCTTGGTCATTTCACTCCAGGAGCAAAGTTGAATCAGAAATCTCTGTGATTTACGATCTTAGCCTCAGTGCTCGCTCTCTGTTCGACTTTGGCCTTCTCTGTTTATTGATTAGATCGTGATTTTCTTGGTAGCTTATCTTCTAGAGATCTTATACGAGATAGGTTTCAAGTTTCATTCGTTTTTGATTTGTGTGCGAAAAGATTCTTCAATTTTAGCTCTCTCGGTCGTCTTGTTGACAAAAGCAGCAAATCTTGTGCATCGTCGCGTTTTCGTTTCGACCACACACTCCGCTCTGCTGCTGCGGTTGTAACGACCACGCTCGTGGTTCTTGACCACGGTGCCGATGATATATTACATTGGGGATCTCGACTACGACTTTTAAGGGTTCGATGCATTTCGACCACGCCTTTTTATGGTGGTGATGCATTACGCCTTTTTCGACCACGACTATTCCTCTCGATTTTCTTGGTCTTGGCGAAGCCCTCCGCTCTCTCGAGTTTTCCGGTGAACAACCAATCTTCTTCTTCACAGCTCTTTAGCTACTGGAGAAAGATAGGGTTGAATTTTATTTGAGAACTTTAAGGCACCATTCACCCCCCCTCTGTTGCCATTTCGGTCCTACAATTGGTATCGAGCCGGTTAGCTCTTCTTCATAGATCTTAACGGTCTCAAAGAGCCATAATGAACAAGTATTCCACCAAGCCGCCTATTTTCGATGGCTGGATTACCCTTACGGAAGAGCCGAATGGAAACATATATCCGAGCTCGGGGTATGCTATTTGGCGGAAGGTGAAAATACAATTTGTTGTTCGCCGATGAGAACATCAATCGGAACATGGTCGATGTTGAGGCAAATGCAAAGGCAAGGAACATCATCATACGAGGATTGAGCGAGTTTAATTTGATCGCATCTCTCACTTGTCGTCCGCTCACG
Organism: Bonia amplexicaulis; assembly: GCA_036346245.1. NCBI lineage: Eukaryota > Viridiplantae > Streptophyta > Magnoliopsida > Poales > Poaceae > Bonia > Bonia amplexicaulis. The sequence goes on along the minus strand of CM070736.1, from coordinate 33,593,406 downwards.
ACATCCGGGTGACCCTCGATGCATACCATGAGGGCACCTCCCGGATCAAAGCGGTTCGGCAGGATCGGTTCAGCCGAATCTGACAAATTCGAGATGCTTCGGAGAGTCCCTTGACGAGTGCTTTTCACGTTTTCACAAGATTTTGAGCAATCTCCAAGCGGTCGGTCTCACATACTCCGACTCGGATAACGCTCGACGGATGCTTTCGCGCTCGATCTTAGGGTTTGGGAAATGAAGGTGACCACCATCAAGGACACCACGGACCTCTCGACCACGACTCTTGATGCGCTTTACTCGCGCCTCAAGACTCACGAGATTGACATAGTCTCTCGTCGGTCGAAGTCTCGATCGATGGCTTTAGTCACCGATCCCACCGCATACGGTTCTTAGATTCTCGTGTGGGTTCTCCTAGCCGCTCTCGTGGCGTGGCGATGATCGGTTAGAGGAGCTAGAGGATGAGCAGTGGCCCTCCTAGCTCGGAAGTTCTCTCATGCTTACAAGAGAAGGAGGGACGGAAAAGAAGAGGACCGTGATTTGCTTTGAGTGTGGTGGCCCCAACCACATTCGAGCAAAATGCCCCAAGTGAGGAAGGGCAAAAGCGACTACGGTTCGGGAAAGAACGACTACCAGGCAAGAACCGCAACACGAAGCCCTCAAAGACTGTCAAGGCAAGAAGAAGTTCGCAACCGGGAAGGCGAAGAAGCTCTTCCACCGCGTCCTCACGCTGGCGACCTCGACCTCGCCGAGGTAGAGGGATGGAGCGACGACGACGGACGGGGACCAAGAGCCCAAGGATGGCGGCAACGACTTCTCGGCATGTGCTTCATGGCCTCGAGGGCTTAACGAGCGACAATGAGTTGTACTCCGACTCGGACGGTATGCCCCACCTATGACCAGCTCAACCATGCTTTTCTTAAGCTAGGTGGATTTCATGCTAGAGCTAAGGCTAGGTGTACTGAGTTAGAGAAGGAAGTAGCTAGATTGTCACGGGAGCTTACTTCACTTACATCCGCTCCCTCCGTGATTTAATGTGATACATGCATTGCCTTGCTTGGAGACATGGAGAAACTAAGGACCTCGCATGATAGTGCATCCTCGGAACTTGACATTGTTAAGGTGGAGAACATTAGTCTTCTTCTTGAGCTTGAGATGAGTAGGGTAGTTCTGGTTCATCTTCTCTTGTTGAGACTATTTCTTGCACCTCATGTGAGGATAAGGACAATGCTTTTAGAGGTCTTTATACCATGTTGCTTGATCCACTGAGACTTGTGAAAGCTGCAATAATTTAAAAATGAACTTAAAAAGGGCAGATCACAAAATTGCTGAGTTACAAGCCTTTTTACTTGAGCCTATTGCTTCATGTGTAAATTGTCCTAAGTTAATCTTGAACTTGAATACATCTCAAAAGCAGTTTCAAGAAATGATTGACTTCTGATAAGAAAATGGCTCAAGATGCTTCTAAGGACCTGTTAGCTCACCATGCAATAGTTGTAATAAACTAAAATCTGAATTGATTGCATTGGATGAAAAATGTGTGAAACTAACTAAGGACCTTCTAGAAAAATCATGTCCTTCTTGTGCTTTACGTCTTTGAAGTGTTACAAAAGGATAAGGACATGGTAGAGACGTTTAGGAAGAGTTACGAGAACCAAATGGCTAGGATTAGGGCTGCCCCCTGTGTGTCCTGCGAAGCCCTCAAGGTTGAGGTGGCCGTGCATAAGGAAAAATACGCACGTGCTATTCGCTCTTCTGCTATTGGTTCTTCTCCTTCCTCTCCTCCTGCTGTCTCTTCTTCCTCCCCTTGCTCCTCTTGCACCTCTCTCTTTCGGGAGTGTCGGTGCCTTATGAACACTCTCGAGAAATTTGTAGGAGGCAAGAAGGATCTCAATCTTATTCTAGACCAATCAAAGATTTGCAAGTTCAAGCGGGGTCTAGGATATGATTTCCGTGAGGATGTGAGGAAGCATCCACTGGTGCTCGGACCCATAGCGCGGTATGATCGAGGTCAAGCCCAAGAACAAGAAAGTTCAATTTAGATCGCGGGCTTTGTCAAGGGTTTCGACGGCAAGGTGATTTCACTGCGACTTGACCTCTCGGCGAAGCCATCTCATGCTACTTGACCCTCGGAGGCGGTATCATTGCACCATCGGAAGGATGGGCATCGATTGACCAATGCTTCAAGCGCCAATATCAGCGAAGAGACCGTCTTGAGTCTCTTAGGCGTATTCGTGGTCGCCCTGGACCTTGAGTGCACCTAAGACCAACACGAGGTCTAGGTTTGCTCTTGTTGGTAGCTTTGGGCAGACCGGGACTTGGTTTTTCCGAGTTTTACATTTTTTGTCCTCGTGCTCCTCTCGGTCGTGACTTCCGCCGTCACGAGGGTGAATCTCGTTCCATCGAGATAGCTACCCGCGGCGTGATCGGCGTCTTCTTGGGTGCTCACTCGCTCTCCGTAGTAGTCGGACCCGGCCAGCGACTTGTGTGCACATAGACCTTCCGCTTCTTTGAGCGACTGAGGCGAGGGTAGTTAGAGGTCGATCGTGTGTGACTACTTCTTACGCTCGACGTGTGACTCAAGATTGGGTGCCAAAATCTATGTTGATTTATCCCAAGATCGAGACTTTGCTCTCTTGTTGACTCGGGTTCGGCCAGGCGGGGAAGGGAAAGGTTTGGCTTGTAGACTCGGTGTTCACGACACATGACCGGAGATTCCGTTGGTTTTCTTCCCTTGCGAGCTCCGGTGATGAGGCGATCACCTTCGGAGGCGCCTCTTACAGGCGAGTCATCGCCAAAGGTACGATCTTGCATTAATGATTCATTTGTTTTAAAAGATGTTGCCTTGGTTAGTAAGTGCGGTACAATTTGCTTTCGGTCTCTCGACTTCTGGTAGCGATTTTGAGGTGAGTTTTAAGAAAAACAAGCGCAAAATTCTTGATTCTTGGTGAGTCCGGTTTATGGATTTCTCGCTTTGGGAGGATCTTTCGTGCTGATTTTTACGAGTCTTGGTGATCCTCTCCGTTGTTTGCTTGCTTACGAGTCCCGCGATCTTTCCTTACGGCATAGGAGACTTGGTCATATTGGATTTGACCATTTGACCCGAGTTAGCGACCACGATCTCATTCGTGGTCGCGAAACTCAAGATGGTCAAAGATCTTGTTTGCGCTCCATCTTGCACACGGCAAGATGGTTGCCGCTTCTCATCCTCGGTCACGATTACTATGACCGATGCACCGGACGATTGCTCCATATGGATACGGTTGGACCGGCTCGAGTGCGATCGGCGGGAGGGAAGTGGTGCGTTCTTGTTGTGGTCGATGACTATTCGAGGTACTCTTGGGTGTTTTCTTAGCCTCGAAGGATGAGGCGTTTACATATTTTCGAGGTCTTTTCAAGAGGCTTTCTGTTGAGCTTAGGGTGCCTTACGAGCGATCCGCGATGACAATGGCACTGAGTTCAAAATTCCTACTTTGAGAGTTTCGTGGTGAGGCAGTGTAGAGCACCGTTCTCTTCTCCATCGTCCCTCGGCGAATGGCGTTGTGGAGAGAAAGAACCGTACCTTAGTCGAGATGGCGGGGCGATGCTTGATGAGTACTCTACACGCGGAAGTTTTGGGTGAGGCTATAGCCACCGCGCCATGTTTCAATCGAGTTTTCTTGGGCACACTTGCACCGCACTTCTTATGAGTTGAGATACGGCGAAAGCCGGTGTTTCTCATTTTCGTGTGTTTGGTTGCAAGTGTTTTATTACAAGTCAGGGAACCTAGATAAGTTCGAGTCACGTTCTTGTGATGGACTTTTACGGGCTACTCGACTTCTTGGCGGGCCTATAGGGTGCAGGCTGAGTCTAGTAAAATGGTAGAAACACGTGAGGTAACTTTCGATGAGGCGGTCAGGGACTAGGCCCGATATCTCGAGTTCACTAGAGCGATCGAGACCATCTTTGTGGATGATGAGGATGATGGAGATGAGGGGTGTCTACCGATCCGGTCCCTTCTCCACCCCTTGAGGTGCCTTCTTCCACCGCACCTCGAGGCGATCGCCACCTATACGCTATACGGAGCTAGTGGCTCTGTTCCTACCCGTCAGTAACGAGGTGAGGCCACTTCTTCATCTCATCTGGACCTCCTAGACATATCCAAAAACTCATCCTTGAGCGGATCATTGGAGACCTCTTTGAGCGGGTTACCAGCTCAAAATCAACTTATCTCAATTACATCTCCATTACGCTTTCATTGCCTCCTTTGAGCCCAAAGATGTTTCTCATGCTCTTTCGACGAGTCTTGGATCAATGCTATGCATGAGGAGCTAGAGAGTTTCGAGAGAAACAAGGTGCGGACGCTTGTTGAGCCCCTCGAGATCACAATATCATTGGAACCAAATGGGTGTTCAAGAACAAGCAAAGTGAGGATGGGGTAGTCATTGAAACAAGGCTAGGCGGTTGCTCGGGGTACTCCCTGGTTGAGGGCGGATTTCGAGGAGACCTTTGCCCTGTTGCTAGACTTGAGGCCATTAGAATTCGCTTGCCTTTGCGACTTCTAAGGGTTTCAAGCTTTACCAGATGGACGTCAGGCGCCTTTCTCAATGGCTTCATTGAGGAAGAAGTCTATGTCGAACGACCTCGTGTTTCGAGAACCCCAAATACCTAGTCATGTCTTCAAGCTTTCCAAAGCATTGTATGGACTTAAGCAAGCCCCTAGAGCTTGGTATGAGAGGCTTAAGTCCTATCTATTGAGACATGATTTTGAGATGGGTAAAGTTGACAAGACCTTGTTCATTCGCGGCTTATAATGACCTTCGCTCGCCTAAATTTATGTCGATGACATTATCTTTGTGACTCTTCTCATGCTCTAGTTTCACAGTTCTCGGATGTCATGAGCACCGAGTTTGAGATGAGCATGATGGGTGAGTTGACTTTCTTCCTTGGCTTCCAAATCAAGCTGAGACTCGGGAGGGTACCTTCTTGCATCAAGGCAAGTACACCCGTGATCTCCGAGACGTTTCGACATGAGTGATGGAAAGCCGGTGTCGACTCGATGGCTTCTCTACCACACTTGACCCGAGATGAGGACTCATGAGCCGCAGTTGACCAAAAAAGTTGAAGTATGATTGGCTCTCTCTTGTACCTCACGCCTCGAGACCAGGACATACACTTTTACGTGTGTCTTTGTGCGGTTTCGAGCTTCTCCTCGCGTATCTCACCGCCGGTGGTGAAGCGCATCTTCGGTACCTTGAGCTACCATTGACTATGGTATCGGTACTCTTCCTCATCTGTCTATCCCTTAGAGCCTTTTCGGATGCGAGACTTTGCCTGTAGTAGGATAGATAGGAAAGCACACCGCACTGCCGGTTCATTGGCACTTCTCGTTTCTTGGTCTTGAGGAAGCGATCCGGTGTTGCACGATCCACCGCAGAGGTCGAAAGCACGTTGTTGCAGCCGATTGTTGTAGCCAAGTGCTGGATGGTCTCGACTCTGCGGGACTTTGGGTTAGCTATCGATCGTGTTCCGCTCTTTTGTGATAACACGTCTGCGATTAGCATTGCTAAGAACCCGAGCAAAGCACTCTCGGACCAAGCACATCGATATCGATATCATTTCCTTCGAGACCATGTGGAGAAGGGTGACATAGTGCTCCGGCCAGGAGAGTGACCACCGTTGGTGATATCTTCAAGCCTTTGGATAGCATGAGGTTTTCATCATGGGAGAGCTTGGGGTGGTTTGTCCTTACGGACTATTGTGAGGGGAGCTTTGGGATTTAATGCTTTATCATATTATTTATGCTACGTATCCTTACTATTGCATCACATTTTGGGTGCATTGGGTTTAGTCCTTCTAGCATAAGTTTGAGTGTGTCTCTTGCTGAGTGCTTAGACTTCTTGCTCTTATCTTGTGCTTTCAGGATAGCTGTTTCTTATCTCACTAGGTTGAGCTCACTCACTTCTTTTAGGTTCTAACGAGGGTTGGGCCACCCTCGGGTAGACAGGGTACGTGTTTGCTCTCTAGTGTGTGTTTTTCTCGACAAGCTGTTGTCCTGGAGTCTTATGGGGTAGATAGGAGTTAGTCTAAGTCATTAGTATTCTCTATCTTATCTATGCTTTAAGGACTGCCTATTTTCGTGATTTATTTGCCGACTTCTTGTTTATTGCTTTGGTTGGGGAGTTCATTTGGGAACTTCGGAGCTTAATTTGACTTAACTCAACTTGAACTAAAAGTCGCATTACATGTTGAGGGGAGTGGATTTTCCGCATTGCATTCGTGCATTGTAATATAACTACATTGAGCCTTGATTATTATCCGGTTATGACATGCTTACAATGCTTTACACCTTGCCATGATTTGTGCTCCATTGCTAATCTGATCATGACTTTATATGTGTAGTCAAGTCTTTGCCATGATAGGTTAATTAAAATGCCAAATTTGACCTAATTCCTGTCATGTTCATATTTGAGACTAGTCAGCTTTGTGTTATCCTTTTATGGTTCTTGCCATGTCAAATAGGTCGAGTTGAGTCTTGAATCTTAGTTGAGCAATAGATTGAGCTATATAGTTTCTTGATGACACATAAGTTAGTACAATCTATCAAAAAAGATCTCTTCGTGCGAAAAACCGATCTCACCAATTCCTTCTCATGAGACGACTTGCCATTGCACAAGGCATGAACTCGGGAGTTTTGGATGACCAAGATCATTTCCTTAAGCTTCTCGCTTGGAATGATCGCATAAGGCTTGAGGTCTAGCACATGACAAAAATATGATTGAAAACAATCATGAGATCTCAAAAGAAAAATGTCAAAAGTGCTAAATTAAAAAAAAATTCAAAGTACTTCAACAATTGTATCATTCTTGAATAAATAGCACTCTAGTTGGCTCAACACTAGCTTCTCGATTTCATTTAGCTCATTGACATGGCTTGCATCATTTGTGGATATCATTAGCTAGACTAAACTCTTGTTTGACTTGACTTGCTAAGCAATTCAAATTAAAAAAAATCAGATTATACCATCTGTTAGCTTAGCTTCTCTTTACATACATAGTCATGATCTTTGTAGCATACTTGTATGTTATGGCTTGGTGTAATACATTTGGTCATTTTGGATAATTCTCATGGCTCTGCATACTTTGAATAATCAAATCGGTCATTCCATCCATCATTTTGACTTATTCTCTCTTGCATACTTGATGTGTTTATTGCCAAAAGGGGAGAATAGATTGGAGAAAAGAGAAAATTTCTTTACGGGAACTTGCTAGAGCTTTGGAGATCAATTTGCTCTTTATTCTATTTCTCTAGTGTTCTCTCGTCGACATGGTCATAATTTTATTTTCATTCTTTGGACCATGTCGTCTTCTACAAACTCAACTTCTTATTTTACGGTGTTTGTCAATATACTCATCAAGGGGGAGATTGAGAGATCATGTGGAGATGATCCCATCTTTATGATGAGTAATTGACTCTTGGTTGAAGGAAAATTGAGTTTGTTTTGGGCTTTTATTGCAAAGTCTTAGTGCAGTCGAAATGAAGTCGCGGTACGACTTGTCCACGCTCGCACGACCATGTAGGATGCCTTACGACCACGTTTGGTCGTGGTCGAATTTCGTTCGTATGTTACGACCGTTGTGGGATCGGAGCCTCGACCACGTTGGGCGGTCGGGCGGTCGACCACGTTGGCGCTAGGGTCTTCGACCACGTTGTGTGATCGATGCATCGACCACGTTAGCGGGTTTGAGCGTGGTCGGCGATCGTGACTTGGGTCTCACGACCACATTGTATCGCTAGCGGGTGCGACCACGCTTGGCGATCGAGCCACGACCACGTTAGCACGGGTGCGAGCGTGGTCGGTAGTCGTGGCTATGGTCTTCGATCACGTTGTGCGGTCGAGTGTTCGACCACGTTGTCGGCAGATTGACCGTGGTCGTGCGGGTTCATTCAAACCGGTCGTGTGGGCTCATATGGTGTCCGATTACGGTGAGGTTTGGTCGTTTAGTTCCTTGTGAAGTCATGGACCTTGTGGACTGGTTTGTTCACTATTTTGACAAGGTTTAGTAAAGTCTAATTTACGTGGAAAAGAGACTTGAGCTCTGTGTTGTGCGTATGTATGGATCTGCTATGTGATGGTTTTGTTATGCGTGATGGTTGCGGTCTTGGGAGACATGTCTTGGTGAGGCTTAGAGAGGTCGGGACTAGACATAGGAGATGTTGAGGTCCGAGCGACGTGGAAGCCGAAGAGGCGTGGTCTTGCCCGAGTGGTGTAACGAAAAAGAAGGCATGAGGAGGAAGCTTCGGAGGCTGGCAAGGGCATTTTGGAGAAATGCCAAAGCCTCGCAGGAAGTCGTGTCCTCCGGGAAAGCACTTGGAGTTGGTGGTGCTATTGGGCAAGCGGTGGAGCCGTTGCCAGCGGGTAATGGGCAAAGCACTTGGAGGCCCGAAAAGCTTGGACTCTCAGTGGGTGGTCTGTTGAGACCCGTTAGCGTGTGAGACTATAAATAGAGAGGTTAGGTCTCAGGAGCTAAGTGAGGTTGTCCCCTGAGTTGCTCTGAGCTTTTCTTTCTATTTGTGTGAGTTGTCTCTGGGTAGAGCATGGATGCTCGTGTACCTCCGATGGAGTGGCTGTAGAAACCTCCATGTGCAATAGAAAAGATTGGATTCATCTCTCTGTATCTCTTTTCTGTTTGTGTTCTTGAGATGATCTGTTTGATCTATTTGCTCTCCTTTTGTTCTGTCTGTTATTTGTGTTCTACTTGAGCTTTGGCTTGTGCGTCTTTGCTCAGAACTGGGAATCTATGTAAAGACCCTTCGGTCATTTCACTCCCGAGAGCAAAAGTTGAATCCGAGAAATCTCTGTGATTTCTGATCTTCCGCCTCAGGTGCTCTGCTCTCTGTTTCGACTTTGGCCTTCTCTCTGTTTATTGATTAGATCTGTGATTTTCTTGGTAGCTTATCTTCTAGAGATCTTATACGAGATAGGTTTCAAGTTTCATTCGTTTTTGATTTGTGTGCGAAAAGATTCTTCAATTTTCGCTCTCTGGTCGTGCGCTGACAAAACAGAGCAAATACTGTGCATCGTCGCGTTTTCGTTTTACGACCACACACTCCGCTCTGCTGCTGCAGTTGTAACGACCACGCTCGTGGTTCTTCGACCACGGCTGCCGACTGATATATTCTGTTGGGGATCTCGACTACGGCTTTTAAGGGTTCAGTGCATTTCGACCACGCCTTTTTCTATGGTGGTGCATTCGCCTTTTCGACCACGCCTATTCCTCTCTGATTTTCTTGGTCTTGGCAGAAGCCCCTCCGCTCTCTCTGAGTTTTCCAGTGAACAACCAATCTTCTTCTTCACAGCTCTTTAGCTACTGGAGAAAGATAGGGTTGAATTTTATTTGAGAACTTTAAGGCACCATTCACCCCCCCTCTGTTGCCATTTCGGTCCTACAACGCGACGCAGTACCGGTGCATCGTGGGCAGCCTTCGCTATCTCGTCCACACGCGTCCGATTTGGCGTTCGCCGTCGGCCACGTCGGTCGGTTCATGCAATGACCGACGACGGAGCATCGGCGAGTCGTGAAGAGGATCCTCCGCCACGTTGCGGGCACCTCCGACCACGGCTTGCACTACCCGAGGTGTCCCGGCGGCGCACTTCATCTGCATGCGGCGACGGCGACCACGCAGCGACATCGACACCAAAGAAGAGCACAAGCGGGATTCTCTTCTTCCTCGGCAAGTGCCTCGTTAGTGGCACCGGTCAGCGGCAGATGGTGGCCTGTCCACCGTGAGGCCGAGTACATAGCGGCTTCCACCGCTCGACTCAGCGCCTGCTCGCTCGACCGCTTGGTGATCTCCTCGGCGAGACACCAAGCGGTGGCGCTCGGGGTGGACGACAAATCCGCCTGCTCGGTAAAGAACCCGTTTTCCACGAACAGAGCAAACACATCCGGGTGAAGTACCACTTCATCCGAGGTCGTTTGGATGAAGGCGACATCAAGGCGAGCTACATCAACACCACGGATCGACTTGCGGACACGCTCACCAAGCCTCTTGGGAGGGTCAAATTCCTCGAGCTCGCTCTAGGATCGGGATGGTTCAACTTTCCCACAAGGCGACGCACAAGACTTAGGGGAGAATGATGAATAAGTCCCCGCATTGTGGTCTTTGTGGGGTGGGCACATGGTTCTTGTCAATGACTTTAGACTAGCATCTTGGACTAGTTTTAGGGCAGCTTTAGACTAGCATCTTAGACTAGCTTTAGGACAGCTTTTGACTAGCATCTTAGACTAGCTTTAGGACAGCTTTTGACTAGCATCTAGGACTAGCATCTTAGCATATAAATTTGTATCCCCAACCCCTCAGGTTGGCATGGCATTGTGCGAGAAATAAACCAAGAAAAATTGCCCCATATCCAAGTGTCATCCTCTCCATGAGAGTAAGGATCTTGCTATCACCAAGTGCAAGAGTCTAGCGACTAACAAACCAAAGGAAAATTTTTGCACTTACCGAAAAAACATTCTTCAGAAAAGATGCACAATTTACTATCAACTGAAGAATGAAACCTGATAATGCAGGCATGAATGGATAGCTTAAAAGAAGTGGTATAGTCAATACCTGCATATCAGAATTATCTAATGAGTTGAACCGTTACAATATAACTACGTTGATCAAACAAGCAATAAATAGTCTTACCGCCAATGCACGGACTAATGTGATCGGTTCTATAGATTTTGCAACCGATGGATAAATCAAAATTTGATATATTAGGAGGAACAGACCTGAGAAAAAGTATAGTCAGTACACCAAACTTTGCATGTAACACAACAGAGCATCAATGCCTAAAATATGATTTACTGAGTTCCAAGTAAGTTATCGTGATCACATGCTTCATATGAAATTATGGCTCTAGCAGAACTTAATTCTTCAAATTAAGCATATATGATTAGTCACATCAAACTAGATAAATCTGCATTATCAGTTTCAGTGCCACCAACAAGACAAAATATCTATCCATGAATCCATCTTATATATTTTATATGGTAAATTTGTTATCATATGCGGTAGTTGTAGTATGAGCCTACGAGGAGCTAGAGCTTCCCTTAGATCCCCTATATCGCTACTGTCCATGATGTTCAAAACTTCAAATTTCAATGAAAAGTCTATAGGCCATGACCTGTAAATCCACAACTCTAATTTTAGTGGGAATTTCCCTATTGTGCTTAAAATACCTGATATTGCAAGGACATTACCCACATCTTGAGAAGAAAAGCTTAATCCACCATACTTCCTGTCACTGACAGCCCAAAGAGAAAATACCTGCAATTTATGTCTTTCCAGAATGAAATCCAGCAATAACAACGGCAATCGAAGAAATGATACATAAAAGGAAAAAAATCAAATGTGCCATTAAGAAAAACCATGAGACGTTAAACAACAAAAGAAAATATCTCAGCAAACAAATGGCAAATATTACCTCAGAATAAGCCATGTCCTGAAGAGAGAAAATACAATATACAGTGATAGCGGACATCAATGGCCAGTTTGTGAATAAATTGAGACATCCACCCCCATTTTCTTCAGCATTTGGACCAGAAAGAGATTCTTCTACAGCTTCAATTGAATTCTTTAAAACTATGTCTTCAGTGTGTTTATGCAAAGTTTCCTGCAACGTTGCAGACATGTTAAGTCTAGATCAACTCATATGTGTAATGACAGTAACTTCTTTGTGCAAAATTTTCTGAGGGGGGCTACACATTACAAAAAAACATGAAATGCCTTAACACTACTCCTATCCTTGGCTGAGTGCCTACTCATCTTTATCAAAATTCTCAATAAATTTATGTATGAATCATCATGAAGAACTATGATTCCAATGTCAAAACAGGATGCCCCTTCACTAGAGTTATCAATTATTACTTGATCCACTTGATATTATACTGTGTCTTCAAAGACTTCTAGAAACAGAAAGAAGGGTCTACTTTTAGATCCTACAAAACTGGCCAGTAGATCATCTGTGTTTTTGGTCAAGATGCAGACAGAGTATTGTAGATAGAACTAATGTACTGGACTACTGTTTCAGTAGATCTAGCACAGTTTTCAAATCGTGTCTTTTTGATCTAATAAACATAAGAATGTGAAATGGTTACTCTGTCAAAGTTACTATTAGTAGTTCTAACTCAAAGTTACAAAGACAAGATAGAGACAACTGAGTAATTAAGGAAAATATAAAAGAGTACATAAACTATGTATCACTATCTTATATCAATTTATCAGCATTTATTTTAATAGTTGCCAACTCTTCAGTCATGACACCAACAAGTGTCATTCAGAACACAAGATCATACTGGCAACCAACGACTGCCACTAAGAGTTAGTACTGTTTATGGCCTAGACGCATGCAACTTCACATATAGTAAACATTAAATGAGAAAACAATTATTCTTATCCCAAGAAAGATGTTTGCTTCAATACAAATGGAGCATTGTATGCATATAGGAACAACAAACTCACCGGAAGCCAGAAGCAAGCAATTAGAGCAGCAATGGCAAGGAATGATATACATAGGCAGGGGAGAAAATATGGAAACCTAAAACAGTGCATGTTATAGCACAAAATTAGCATCACAGAAGCAACCCATATAAAATTAAAGGATGCACAAAGCAAATGCTTACCTCCCAAATATGGAGTTCTCAGAGAATATGCCTGGATATTTATCTGCAGGCTGATATAACAGCAATACTTGGTAAGATATATAGCTATTTGTATTGTATGTCAAATATCAGCATAAGAACATTGAAACAATTGAACATATAGCAATTTTTGGTGCATGTTTACATGTAGCATAGCAATATTGTTAAGGGTATTGGTGTCATTTCCTATTATCCTAGAGTTTAGGATTGTGTGTCTCATGTACTCTATATATCGACCCGTTTGGGCTGTGCAATATAACTAACCTCTATAAATTCCTCCTCCATCTTGTTATGAATATTGTGTATATATTCATGAGGCCCAAAGGGCAATATATATAGGGAGTACAAGAGGATATACAGAGGAATATGCCATATACAGATAAGGAAACCATGTCATATAAGCAAACAAATAACAATCATATTCTATCCTTAACAGCCCCCTCAAACTCATGGTGGATCACACATACTGAGTTTGGAGAGAAAATACAAATGTTGTGCTCTAGTTTGGGACTTCGTGAAGAAGTCAGCAAACTGTAACTCTGATGGCACAAACTGTAGAGCAAGTACTCCCTCTTGTACCTGTGAGCGAGTGTATGAAGCATCCACTCCAATGTGCTTGGTGAGCTCATGCTTCACTGGATCACGAGCAATACTGATAGCACCTGTACTGTCAGACATAAGTGTCGTAGGTCCCCTCACAGGTACACCAAAGTCTATAAGTAGCCACCTCAACCAAGCAATCTTTGTTGTCATTACTGCCATAGCTCTCAACTCAGCCTCTGCACTCGAACGGGAAACTGCAGTCTGCTTCTTTATCTTCCAGGCAATCACAGAGGAGCCAAGAAAAACACAATAAGCAGAAAGAGAACGACGATTAGAAGGTGTAGTGAGGTGGAGTTAGGGAAAAACAAGCGACGAGAGATTGTCCCACGCAAGTAGCGAAGGACACGAAGAGGAGACTGTAGGGAAGATGAGTAGGACTAGCCATGAACTAACTCAAGATATGAACAACATAAGCAATATCAGGGCGAGTGCTCACAAGATATACCAGACTCCCGACAAGATGGCGATAACGAGTAGGATCCTCAAGAAGATCACCATCGGTGTACAGTGAAGGAAAACTCTATAGGAGTCTCAGTAGTGCGAGTGTCAGTCAAACCAGACCGATCAAGAAGATTACGGACATGCCTACTGGAGAGGTAGTAACCCTCAGGCGTGGAAGAAACCTCAATCCCAAGAAAGTACGTAAGCAAACCAAGATCAGTCATCAGAAACTGCTCACTGAGATGCTTCTTCACATATGTGATGAATGAGGAACCATCACCGGTAATGAGCATATCATCCAAATATAGAAGAAATAGTGCCCTACCTCGAGGCGAGACATGGACAAAAAGAGCAGGATCATGAGCATTGATAGTGAAACCCGCGGTAATCAACGAGGTGAAAGCAGCGCAGAATCGTGCATGAGGGGCTGTTTGAGGCCATAAAGAAACACGAAGGCGACAAACATGGCGGTGGAGCAGAATACCCGGTGGAAGCGCATGTAAACCTCCTCATGCAAAACACCATTAAGAAAGTCATTCTTAACATCCAATTGAGAGATAGACCACCGGCGAACAGAAGCAACCGCAACAAGAGTGCGAACAGTGGTTATATGAGCAACAGGGGCAAACGTCTCATCATAATCACGACCATACTCCTGCTGGAAGCCACGAGCCACAAGATGAGCCTTGTAGCGCTCAATAGTACCATCAGACATTCAGATCTGGTCTTAATCTTGTACACCCACTTGCACGTGATAGGACGAGTATGCACAAGTATCGGTACAATATCCCAAGTCTTCGTTCGTCTAAGAGCATCAAGCTCCTCTGCTATAGCGAGCTGCCACTTAGAATGAGAAGCAGCCTCACGATAAGAGCTGGGCTCAATGACAGAGAGAGTATGAGCGATCGAAGTAAAGCCAAGACGATCAGGAGGTTGAAGGAATGTCCGGTCACGAAGGGCGTAACGAGCAGCATCATCAGAGGAATCAGACGTCGATGTCAACAAAATACCAGAAGATGAGTCTGGTGAAGGACGAGGACGTCTGGAGTAGTGCACCCGCAGAAACGAGGCGGTGGTGCTGCGGGAGCAGAGGCGGTCTTTGCGAAGGCAACAGGGAGGTGAAGGTACAGAATGAAACACTGGAGACAGGTTGGAGGAAGATTGTGAAAGAGGAGAAATGGGTGAAGAGTCAGGGAGAGACAACCAGGAGATCGTCTCAATGGTGGAAGCAGGCCGAGGAGCTGAATCTCGATAGAAGAAAGGTCGAGATTCATCAAAGACAGCGTCTCGTGAGATCCTAATCCGTCGAGCAGAGGAATCATAGCAGCGATAACCCTTATGCTCAGAACTATACCCAAGAAACACACACTCAACTGACTAGGCCGATAGTTTGGTGCGCTCACGAGGCTACAGTAGGACAAACAGGTGTAGCCAAAAACACGAAGGTGACTGTACTGGGGGAGTCTAGAGTAGAGATGCTCTATAGGACTAACATCCTTAAGAGCAGTGGAAGGCTGCATATTAATGATGTGCAGCCGTAGAAACAACCTTTGCCCAGAACTGTGGTGGAACGTGAGAAGAAAGAAGAGTGCGAGCAGTCTCAAGCAGATGACGATGCTTGCATTCAGCCACCCCATTTCTGAGCACGGGCACCAGGACAAGAAGACTAGTAAAGAGTGCCCTGCTTAGAAAGGAATTGTCTGAAAGCATCAGAACAGTACTCTCCAGCAGAATCACAGCGAAAAGTACGGATAGAGGACTCAAATTGAGTACAAACCGTCGTGACAAAGCTATGATAGACCGCAAGAAACTGACCACGATTAGACATAGGGAAAAGCCAAGTGAAACGGGAATAATCATCAATGAAAATTACATAGAATTTATGCCCGCCTTTTGAGATAATAGGCACAGGTCCCCATACATCTGAATGAACTAAATCAAAAGGACGAGAAGACATGGACTCACTAGAATGATAAGGAAGTTGTAGCTGCTTGCCCAGCTTACAACCCTGACAAAACATTGACGTGTCAACAGGAACACGTCCAAGAACACCCTGACGAACTAATAAAGAAAGACGGGACCCACACAGGTGTCTTAAACGATGATGCCACTGCGCAAAAGCTCCACAGGTGGTAGCAGCAGCGGCGGTAGGAGCAGATTGGCAGGAGCAACTGAAATGGACGGAAGGTGGAGGCGGTCGAGAATGTAGAGACCCTGACGATCCCTATGGCGCCGGCGGTCCCAAAGTACAGTCCATGCAGCCGATCCTGGACGAAACAGGTGTGAGAATCAAAAACAACCCTACAACCAAGATCAGTGAGCTGTCCCACCGAAAGAAGATGCATGGTAAGCTAGGGAACATGAGAAATAGCTGGAACAGAAAAGTCAGTGGACAAAAGAATGCCCTGATAGCTAACAAACAAGGAAGTACCGTCAGCTTTCTGAACAGTGATAGGAAAATCAGGTGGTCCTACTGAAGTGAGAAATGTGAAGTCTGGTGTCATGTGAAAAGAGGCACCAGAATCTAGAACCCAAGAGGTACCTGAAGGAGACGTCTGAGCTAAACTAGTAGAACCTGAGGAGCTATGAGAGAGCTGCTGAAATAGAGCCTGGCAGAGCTGCTGAACAGAGTCACCTTTTTGAGCAGAAACTAATGAGTTGGTCTGTCCTCCTGTGAAGGATGGGCCTCCCTGCCCCCCTTCTGTCACCCACCCCCACGTGCCTTGTTCCGCTTTTTCCGCACCGCACAACTCTAGTAGTCATGCCCGAAGTTCTTGCAGTAATTGCACTGAACTCCAGTTGGTGCGAGAACAAGAGCGGAGACAGGCACCTAGGGAGATGCCGTAGTCGAAGCAAATGTCAGTGTCATAGTCGGAGAAGGGGCAACAAGCACAGTTAGAACAGACTGGGCTGCTAACCCGAGTCGAAACTCTTCAGCCCGAAGCGTCGAAGGTGCCTCTGTAACAGTCGGCCGTGGAGAGCGGCTCAGCAGTTGAGCTCTGACAGGTTCAAACTCTGGGCGAAGACGGCAGACGAAGTCATAAATGCGAAGGCGAACATGATCCGCCTTCTGCACTTTGTGACACTCCTGACAAAGTGGAGAGGCCAGCTCATTGATCCGCGCCGAGACTTGCCGGGGGCGAAAAAGTCGTCAGCGAAGAATCTCCTGGCGAAGCATCTCCAACTCACGCCGGGCGAAATGAGCGACCATCCCGCTCTTTGGTATCGCCACATAAGTACTCCCAGATCTGTCGAGTAGACCGTAGACCAACAATGTCTGGCTGAATGGAGTCATCGACGCTAACCAGTAATGAGCATATCATCCACATATAGAAGAAATAGTGTCCTACCTCGAGGTGAGACATGGACAAAAAGAGCAGGATCGTGGGCACTGATAGTGAAACCGACAGCGATAATCACTAAGATGAAACGCGCAAACTAGGCACGAGGGGCATGTTTAAGGCCATAAAGAGCACGATGAAGACGACAAACATGGCCAGCTGGAACAGAATACCCAGGTGGTGGCTGCATGTAAACCTCCTCATGCAAAACACCATTAAGAAAGACATTCTTAACGTCCAATTGAGAGACCACCGGCGAACAGAGGCAACCGCAACAAGAGTGCGAACAGTGGTTATATGAGCAACAGGGCAAGCGTCTCATCATAATCACGACCATACTCCCGCTGGAAGCCACGAGCCACAAGATGAGCCTTGTAGCGCTCGGGCGACGACAGATCTGTCGACGGCCGGATCAGGCGACGGCTTGCGGCGACAATGCCTGGTGGCGGCGGCGGCGGCTCGGGCGTCGCGGCGGCGGCGGCTCGGGGTGGCGGCGGCGAATGGCTCGGCAGAGGTGACCCGGCGGCTCGGGCGGCGGCGGCTTTGTCGGCGGCGGCGGCGGCTCAGCAGAGGTGACCCGGCGGCTCGGGCGGCGGCGGCTGGCGGCGGCGGCGGCGGGCGACGGCTCGGGTAGAGGTGGTCCGGCGGCGGCGTGGTGCGGAAGAACAAGGTCAGAGCCCTAGCTCTGATACCATGTTATGAATATTGTGTATATATTCATGAGACCCAAAGGGCAATATATATAGGGAGTACAAGGGGATATACAGAGGAATATACCATATACAGATAAGGAAACCATGGTATATAAGGAAACGAATAACAATCATATTCTATCCTTAACACATCTAACATGGTATAAGAGCCAAGAGGTCTTGAGTTTAAGACCCGGATGGCGCAATTAAAAAAATAATTGCAACCCACTTTTATTCCACATCTTAGACATGTGGGAGCCTACACGTGAGGGGGGTATGGGAGTGTTGAAATATAAGTGAATTGCCAGTTTTTCCTCATCAACTTAGACTTTTGGGTAAACTAGTTAGTACATGCAACTCAATATGGTATCAGAGCGTCATTTCCTATTATCCTAGGGTTTAGGGTTATGTCTCATGTACTCTATATATTGGCCCATTTGGGCTGTGCAATACAACTAACCTTTATGCATTCCTCCTCTCCATCTAACAAATATAATGATGAATAGAACTAACCTGTATTCATCCATGTTCTTTAACAAAATTTGTATAAATGGTGGAATACTTTACCGTATTTTGGTCATGATGAGTAATCATTAATGTATGTCAAATAGACTAGAGAGTTCAATTCTATACATAGCTGGTAAATGCACTATATAATAGGATCACTGGAAAAAGGACAGTCAATAAATACTTGGTAAGATATATAATTTGTGAAATTTGCGTTTAGGGTTAAAAAAATAATAATCAAAAGAAAATGAACAGTAAATATCATAACAGACTTAGCTGGCAATATATGGGTCATTTAGTGAACTACCTGTGCAAGATAACCACCAATGGCCGGTCCAACAACAAGGCCTATGCCACGTGAGGAGGAAACCTGATGGATTATCCGGCAATAGAAAGTTAGAAACTGGTGAGCTTTATATCATGGCCCAATAAAGTTGGGAGTGGCAGAAGAATTTAAAACGATAACTCAAGCAACTTACAATTGATAATGCCAGGTGATTGTATTCTTTCCGGCATACTTCTGTAGCATAAGCCTGAACACACAAAAATGTCAAACAAGATTTAATGCAGTGAAACATTTTATTTGTATACCCTATAAGCACAACAATCATAATTTTCAAGTGAAATGTTATTTTTGATTGGCATGACTATGGGCAGTCTTTATACTGTTTTAAGAAATGAAATAACAGTGCACCCTTGTTATCTGTGAATCAAATCTTCAAACAGAGGTGAAGGACATGAACCATGGGAGTAGTTATCTGTGAATCAAATCTTCAAACAGAGGTGAAGGACATGAACCATGGGAGTACTAACTGGTTTGCTAAAATTTATCTGGTGCAACCGTGCAAAGTAAATAAAGACATCAATCACTATAACAAAACAAATTTCAAGTGTTAGGATAATCTCCAAAACATGCTAATGATCTAAACAGTAGTGTGCATTACACAACAATTGAATCTGTGAAACATCACTCTCTCATGCAAGAACACCAGAAAAATAAGGGTCTGTTTGAAACGGCTTCGGCTTCTGGCTTCTAGAAGCCGGAAGCTGAATCAAACGTCCGGCTTTTGGAAGCGGCTTCAGCTGGATCGAGCTCCACCACTGCCGTCATGCTCCACCTCCGCCTCTCTCAATACTCTCTCTCAATGTGTCACCTCCCAGTGGTTGTCGTCGCCACTCCTGGGGGCTCCCCCGACGTCGAACTACCCCAGGCTCACCGCCATGGCCTTCCCCTGCTCCTCCCTTGGCTCGGTCATGTGCGGTCCGGCCTAGCACCGTCGCCGACCATGCTGTTGCTCCGGCCATCGTCGTGGAGAGGGAGAGGCCGGGAGAGAGAGTCGTCCTCTCTCGCATGGTGCTGCCGCACCGATCCCAAGTTGTCGAGGTCGCTGATCAGATCCGGCGCCGCCGTCGGTGCGCCACATCCCAGTGGTCGTCACCGTCGCTCCTAGGGCCTCCCCCAACGTCCTACCCCATGCTCGCCACTGTGGCCTTCCCCTACTCCTCCCTCGGCTTGGTCCCGTGCGGTGAGGCCAAGCACCGTCACCGCCCATCGTCAGCCACGCCTCGTCGCTCCGACCGTCATCGTGGAGATGACAAGGTGCCCCTCACCCTAACAACTCCGACGGTGGCCACCTCCACCGTGAGTGCTCTACAGCCAAAATCCAAAAGCTCCACCTGAATCAAACGCTTCCAACTTTCAACTGTTTCTACTTCTAGCCACTACTATTCGAGCCAGAAGCTCCAGCCATTTCAAACGCCCGCCTAAGTCAATGAAAAATAACAAGTTATTCTAGATAAACAGAAGAGTATGAATATGAGTATATGGACAATTAGTAAACAAAGCTACAAGAACAAGTTGGAAGGTTCTAGTAGCCAAGAGGAAAATGCTCTCATGTATGCTTAGGTACCTTAATTGGTCCAAGTATACCACAAAACAACCCAAGCAAACCTCTTGTGATTAATGCCATCCAATAACTTGAGCTGAGGCCAAAGAGTGTATTGAAGATAATTCTGAAATATATGAGAAAATGCTTAAATTCTGGGTGCATATGCAAAAACACCGCCAAAGAAAAGTACATAACTGAGAGTACAGGAGTCTTTGTTGAAGGAACATCCTTACACTGAAATAAGGGTAATTACAATAACTGGTTTCCTCCCATACTTATCAGCGATGACTCCCCATATTATAGAGGAGAGTGCTCTCCCGAACATATATGAAGCGCCTACATTAATAGCAAAGGCAATATAAGTTTATCATGTTAGATAAATCTGAGGCATATCCCTCAGCACACATCCTTACACAGCTATGTACAAGTGTTTGGGCAGATTGACACAAAAGAGGAACAATGTTTCGCAGGAAACTCACCAACAAAACCAGCATATAATCCAATATCTTCTTCTTGTTTAGCAATGTGCAGGTCCCTTATCTGCAAATAAATATCCAGTGTTTATAACTGATGATAAACTTAGGAAAATATTCAGCATTTAGCAAAGATAAACTTCTTGAAGGGGAAGATTTAATTCAAAATCATGTTTGCAAACTTAAAAAGAAACTGTAAGAAGATGAATATACTGCAATGGATGATTGTATTGAGTCTCGAGGGCAATTTATATAGAGTACGAAACTTGGAGGGCAAGAAGTCTCTCTTAAAGATAAAACAGGTATCATAGGATTACAAATCCTAAATTACCAAATATAGAAGTATGCCAAAATACTCTAACACCCCTCGCGGCCGTAGTGGTAGCATCACGGACAGCAGGAGCGTCGCAGACTGTCAGACTGGAGAGGGCATCGCAGATGCGGTATCTATAGAGGGAACCGACAAGTTTGCTCAAATTAATGATAGCCCTTTGTTGCCGAGGTAGCCGAGAGCGAGGTGACCATGGTTGTAGAGGTGGAGGAGCCATGTCGATGTAGCTAGTATCAAGGTCGTCCGGCCGTGGTTGATCGGCCCTAGTCGTCCGGTCATGGTCGTCCAGCGTCCGGCCACGGTCGTCCGGCCGTGGGCCATGGTTGATCTGCCGAGAAAGGAGCAGAGAGACGGTGAGGTTGGGGAGCCACGCCGGTGGAGGGAGCAATGGGAGGAAAGGAGGGCGGCGTGGTTGATCTGCTGTGGTCGACATGTTGTGGTCGACGCGCCGTGGTCGACCAAAGGATGAGAGGAGTAGAGCAGTGGAGCAATGGGAGGAAAGGAGGGCGGCATGGTCGATCTACCGTGGTCGACGCGTCGTGGTTGCCGGTAGAACAGTTGGCGTCACCGGTGGCAGAGGAGAAGATGTCGGCGGAACAGCTGGTGTCACCGGTAGCAGAGGAGAAGATGTTAGCGGAACAGCTAGCGTCACCGACGGTAGAGGGGGAGGCGGCGAGTGGGGCCAAGAGGAGGGGCGCTCGTCGGGGAGCCCGGATCTGGGGCCGTGGAGCTCGGATCTAGCCAGATCCGAACCCAACGTGGAGCTCCACGGCGCTGGAGCCAACAGAGACGAGCAGTGGAAAGAGCTGGCTCTAGATCCGGACGGAGAGGGACCTGATCAACGTTGACGAAGACGGTGGCGTCAATGATGGCAATGGTGACCACGGGCAGCGACACTGCAGCCCGAAGGGGCGATGCAGTAGCAACCCGTGCATGTCGATGGCATGACCACAAGTGCGGGATCCCGATGGTGCGACGGCTCGTGTTCATGGACGACGGGCCGGCGATGATGATCCGACGTGATGACGACCGTAGACGAGGCGCTCGGAAGGCCGCGGAGGGCTGTGTCGACGAGCGCACTGCATCATGCCACGACATCAATGGAGGAGAGGAGGCGCTAGAGAGGTCGAAGCCAAGGCGGTGAAGTCCGGAGCCGGGGAACGTTGACGGGTCGGCAAGGCGACGCAAATCGATCTATGATCGAAAAAAGTAAAGAAAGCCCGATCTGAAGATGACCTAGGAAAACTTTAATAGGTAACTGATCGGATTATTGGCGACACGACTTAAACTACGAGTTGCGCAGCCCCCGGGAGAGATAATGGAGACGAGATCATCTCCCAGGGGCGGCGCAGCGGAAGCTATGGAGGCGGCGGCTCAGGAGCGGCGCCGCTCTGATACCATGTAAGAAGATGAATATACTGCAATGGATGATTGCATTGAGTCTCGAGAGCGGTTTATATAGAGTACAAGGTTTGGAGGGCAAGAAGCCTCTTCTAGAGATAAAGCAGGTATCACGGGATTACATATCCTAAATTACCAAATATAGAGATATGTCAATATACTCTAACAAAATCTAACTACCTGTCCAAAGGAAAATTATACATTCTATATTTTACGTACCCATCATTGGATGGTATTAAAATAAAAAACAGTATTTAGAGATCCCCCCCCACCCCGCCCCCGTGGTCTGCTGGCATGTCCCACGGCATCAATGTTGCTTTACACTCAATAGTTATGTGACCAACAAAACTATACCAAACTAGGACACATAAATACTATAGAAGAAAAAGATGTTTACAACACATGATTTCTCCCAGGAACAAACCAGTCGTTGTAGTGGAGGTGTCAGATTGCGACGCTTTTGGGTGAAGTTTACTGAGTTAAGGAAAATAATGAATGGGGAAAAGTGAAAGCAAAACATTTGGGTGAACTTGAGGAATGTAGTATGCATATTCCGGAATTGCAAGACATTGTATAAAGTGTGAATTGTTAGAGATATGATTGCATTGTATTAGGATAGTTTGGATTCTTTCCATACATGTGCTCTTTCCTTATGTGTATTCTTTCCATATTGTCATCATGTACTGTGTATATATCCGCCCTTTGGCCTCATATGAATACAAGCGATATTCATAACATGGTATCGAGCTCACCTAGGTTCTCCGTCGTCTCGCTTGTCGTGCCGCACGCTGGCCTCCCACCGCGCCGCACGCCGGCCTCCTCCTGCCCAAGACGCCGGCCTCCCTGCGCGCCGACGCCGGCCTCCTTCTCCACCCGCCGCCGCTCCGTCTTGTCGCCGCTCTTCACTCGGCCGCCGCCGCCGTGCGCCCGCACCAGCGCCGCCATCCGGTTCCTCTCGGCATGCCGCCTCCACCCACTCCCGGGCCACGCGCCTCCTCATTGCCGCCCCGCGTCTCCTCCGGGCCACGCGCCTCCACCTCAGGCGCCGCCTCCTCCCGGGCCGCCGCGCCTCCGCCAGGCCTTCCGGTCCGCGCGCCCCGGCTCCCTCGGCCAGCGCCCCACCTCAGCCCCGACGGCGCCTCCTCGGGCCTTGCTCCCGCCGCCGCTCCTCCCCGGCCGGTGCCACTGCGCCCGGCGCTTCCCTTCGCCGCCTCCTGCGACACTTGCACCCGCCGCCGCCCTCACGGAAACCTAGTCTGGTTCCCCTCGCGCTCGGTTCGGTTTATAGTTGGGCGGTAGGCCCAACAAAAGAAAAGAAAAAAAGGAAAAAGAAAAAAACATTGATCTAACCGTAGTCGGGGCCGCATGTTGAACCTCGTTACCTTTGGTCGCCGTCCGGCCCGCCGCCACCGATCGCTTCCGTTCGCTGGTGGTCTTTGATGCGCTACCACTTTCCGCCGCGCCGTCGGTAGCCGCTGTTAGACCTCGTTACCTTGGTCGCAGCGGTCCGCGCCGCCACCGATGGTTTCCGTTCGCTGAGTGGTCTTTGATCGCTACCACTTCCTCTCGTGCTCGCCGGCTCGTCCACCGCTACACCAATCGCTCCACGCCAAAGACACCGCCACCTCCGGCCGCCACGGTGGTGGTGGCCATTCTCACCGCTTCCTCTTGTGACAAGGTCGGCCACGTTGAGTCAGTGCTATAAGCGGCGGCATCCTTCACGACGTTCTTCTACTAGCAGCCTTTGGTGCTTCTACATCGACGTCTGCATCAACTCCTTCGCCAGACTTCTCTCACTAAACAGAGATAGCGGACTTGACGCTTGCTTGCCGCCGGGTTCTCCTCGGCAGTTCTGCGGTTCCTACATTGGCGTCACGCCGACTCCTTCAGTTTCTCTCACGGCGGGAGATAGTCGACTTGACGGCGCTTGCTACTTCCGGTTCTCCTCGGCAGCTCTGTCGGTTACGCTCTCGACTCTTGATGCACCGCGACACCACCACCTCCACGATCGGGCACCTCCTGTGGATTCTTGATTCTGGAGCATCTTTTCATATGACTCACGATTCTTCCTCTATCCTTCATTACACCTCTTGATTCTCACCGGTGTTCTTCTGGCGATGGTACCTCTCTATGTCTGCGGTGAGGACCTCTTAGCAACTCATCTTTTCATGTTCCTCTGTTGCTCATGTTCCTCGCCTTACCATGCGACTTCTTTCTGTGGGGACATCTTGATCTTGGTTGTCGGGTCATTCTCGATTCGACTCTTGTTGTGTTCAGATGCCGCAGGGAGCCACGATTGGTTCTGCCCTCGGCGTCTTGACTCTAGCGTCTTTGGGAGCTTGGTGGCTTCACCTTCCTTCCGCCGCCACCGTCATTGCCGGTCTCTCGCTTTACCACTCAGCTCACCGGCTCTTTCCAGCGGTGGCATCATCGTCTTGGCCATCCGTGTGGATCTCGGTTGTCATCTCTAGTTCGTCGTGGCCTTAAGGGTCCATCTCAGAGACGTGTCTTTAGATTGTCGGGGTTGTAAGTTAGGCAAGCAGTTGACTTCCTTATCCTCATAGTGAGTCGGTGTCTCGGCGTCCTTCGATCTTGTTCATTCGATGTTTGGGGGGTCCCCCTTTGTTTGAAAGGAGGTCATCGATACTATATCATATTTATAGATGATTTCTCTCGCCACACTTGGATATATTTCATGTCTTCTCGTGGTGAGGCCTTGTCTATCTATAAACGTTTGACACTATAGTTACTTTCGGTTCTCCACTCCTATTCGTGTCTTCGTGTCGACTCTGTGGCGAGTACCTCTCTCATCACTGCAGACTTCCTTGCCGAAAGCGGGGCACTCTCGCCGATTCTCTTGTCCCGGTGCTCATGCTCGAATGGTGTTCTTGGCGCAAAGCATCGTCACCTCCTTGAGTCGGCTCGCACACGATGATTGCCGCCTCTATTCCACCTCACTTTTGGCCGAGGTCGTTTCCACCGCCACCTATCTCGTCAACATCCGACCTTCTTACGCTCTTCTTGGTGCAATACGCTTGGCGTCTCGTAGTCTCCTTCCCGACTACTCGCCTTCGATACATTTGGTTGCGTTTGCTACGTTCTTCTAGCCCCTCGGAACGCACCAAACTAAGCGCTTAGTCTGTTGAGTGTGTTTTTCGAGATACGATGCCGAGCACAAGGGCTATCGGTCTTTGGGATCTGCTGGTCGACGGATGCGGATCTCTCGGGATGTGACTTTCGACGAGTCTCGTCCCTCGCTACCACGTCCTACCTCTCCTTCGACTTCCTCTGTGGAGTCTCTGTCTTTTTGACCTTTCAGATACACCTATCTCTGTCTTGCCCTCGTCCACCCGCCCCACCGAGTCCACCCGTCCCACCGAGTCCCCATATTTCTCCTATGGCCTCTCCGCGTTGTCGCCTCCTGCGGCTCCTCGTGCTCCCCACTACACTAGTCTACACTCGTCGACCTCGTGTTGAGGATCTTCGGATGAGCCATCTTCTTCGATGATTCATCTTCGATGCACCATCTTCCCGATGGGTCATCTTCTCCTCCTCCTTCGCTCTCCGCGATCGCCAATCGCCCGACCCCGCCCGTTTGCCTTTTTTGGCGCAGCTACTCGTGAGCTGTTTCTTCTGGGATCTTTGCTACTCACCCCGAGTGGCGGCATGCCATGGCCGAGGAGATTGTTGCTCTTGAGCGTCTTGGTACTTGGGATCTTGTTCCTTTCCATCTCACTCGTCCCATCACGTGTAAGTGGGTCTATAAGATTAAGACTCGCTCGATGGTTCTCTTGAGCGCTATAAGCGCGTCTTGTTGCCCGTGGTTTCAAAGAAGAGCATGGTCGTGACTACGACGAGACTTTTGCTCTGTGGCTCACATGACCACCGTCGCACTCTTCTTTCGGTGGCGTCATTGCATGCGGGTCTGCATTCTCGACTTGATGTCAAGAATGCATTTCTTAATGGCGAGTTGCGTGAGGAGGTCTACATGCATCCGCCACCGGGTATTACATTCACGAGGGCATGGTGCCGCCGCCCGCCGCTCTCTATGGCCTTAAGCAAGCCCCTCGTGCTTGGTGCCGCGCTTCTCTTACGTGGTCACCGCTGCTTTGGTTTTTCGGTGGTGATCATGATCTGCTCTCTTTGTCCACACCTCGTCTCGTGGTGGGACTCTTCTTCTTCTCTATGTTGATGATATGATCATTCATGGAGATGATTCGAGTACATTGCCTTTGTCAAGGCTTGTCTTAGTGAGCGTTCCTTATGTCGGATCTTGGTCCTCTTCGTTACTTCCTTGGGATTGAGGTTACGTCCACTCGGATGGTTTCTTTATGTCCCAAGAGAAGTATATTCGGGATCTTCTTGATCGCGCTTCCCTCACCGATCAACGTCTTGTTGAGACTCCCATGGAGCTCAATGTTCATCTCAAACCCTCGATGGCGAGCCTCTTTACGATCCGACTCGCTATCGTCATCTTGTTGGGAGTCTTGTCTACCTTCTTTGTTACTCGTCCGGATATCACTTATCCGGTTCACATTACGAGTCGATTCGTTTGCTCCACTCGGGTCCACTACAACCACCTTCTTGAGTTCTGCGATACCTTCGTGGGACTATCTCGTCGTCTCTTCTTTCCACGCTCCGGCTCTTTTGACTTGAGCTTATTCGGATGCTACTTGGGCGATGATCCATCGATCGCGGTCTATCTCGCTTCGTGTGTTTTCTTGGTGGTTCGCTATTGCACGGAAGGCGAAGAAAGCAGTGCGATGTCCGCTCGAGTGCAGAGGCCGAGTTGCGAGCTATGGCTCTGTCGTCAGAGATTACTTGGCTACGGTGGTTACTTGAGGATTTTGGTGTTTACGTCACATCGACTCTCTCTTGTCGACGAAGACAGTGCTATCAAGATTGCTCGTGATCACGTGAAGCATGAACTCACCAAGCATATTGGTGTTGATGCTTCCTTCATGAGGTCTTGTGTGCATGATCGGATGGTTGCTCTTGATGCGTGCCGGAGCTTGGATAGCGGATTTCTTCACGAAGGCCCGGACCCGCGACTGAGATGGCTTCTACCTCTCAAACTCGGATTGTTGATCCACCATGAGTTTGAGGGGGGGTGTTAGAGATATGATTGCATTGTATTAGGATAGTTTGGATTCTTTTCATACATGTGCTCTTTCCTTATATGTATTCTTTCCATATTGTCATCATGTACTCGTGTATATATACCGGCCCTTTGGCCTCATATGAATACAAGCGATATTCATAACATGAATAACCTGCAAAGTGAAAAAACAACGAAGGAATTTGAAAGCTCATCTAATAAGGGGAACAGTTCATACAGAACTTCTGGAGTTGATTTACCATCTGAGGTCCAGTGCTTTTGGCCTTTGGTCCCATCTCATTAAAGTTTTGTCATTTAATTTCATCAATGTCACTTTAAATTCAATAGTCATGTGACCAACAAACCTATACCAAAATAAGACACGTAAATTCTTTAGAAGGAAAGGATGTTTATAACACAAGATTTCTCCAAGGAATGCACCAGTCATTGTAGCGGAGGTGCCAGCTTGTGACTTTTTTGACTGGGTGGAGGTGATATGCTCATTTACTACTCCTGTTCAGAGTGTTTAGTTGTCCGTTGGCTCAACAAATAGAACATTAAAATTACTTATGCTGCTTGTAATTCTTCTTATTTTCATGAAACAAAAGGGCAATCATATTGAACGTTTTAAAAAAAGAAAGAGTAGTAAAACTGCTCACCATGAAATACAAGAAGGGAAACAAGGACTGTATCGGCAAGACTGCAAAAAGCAAACAAAGAAAAAATATATCAATTCCTATTCCTAATTAATAACAAAGAGATAATTCGCAAGATATAAGCCACGAAAATCTGAAACTAGTAAATTCTGAAATGTGTGCCTGAGTCTAACAAAATGAGCACTCTAAAGGAAACAAATGGAAAAACCATCCGACTTAGCACCAATAATGCATTTTGATGGACAGTGACAGCATACCCACTAGTATCAATGTTACTTAATGAGAACTTCTCGGTAATTTCTGTCCATGGACAAACAAAAGTAACCAAGTTTGAACATGAGCACTAATGGAGCATTGGAGCTCATTGCAAACGAAACAGCCAGGTTCGGTGGGTAATAGAGCAGGGATGGCTATCCAACTGTACAGTTGTGATTTGTGAAAATTGAATATAAGAAGCGGTGGCACAAGATTCCAAGAAACAAATTCAGATGATTGGAAAATAAATTCCAAGAGTCCAATGCTAAACAAAGAACAGCCAAAGCAACAAAGCCCAAGAGGCCGATCTCTTGTTCATCTTTACACACGGATATCAGAGATATCTCTTCACACAAAACAAGACAAATCAACCACGAGGAACGCAAGGACCGATATTACCAAATTGTGCGGGAGAGAGCCGACTGTACAAGCGTTTAAAAAGCATATGAAAGAAGAAAACGAAAAGCAACACCTACTAGTCTACTACAGGGGTACAGGGCAGCCTACAGGGCAAGAACCTGCACGGTAGAGGGAAACACAGCCAGCGCGGCGAAAAATCCCAATGCACGGACACCAATCCACTGCTGGAGCCGATCGCGACAAACCATCGCACGCACCATCCGGTTTATTCATGGCAATACGAAATGTTCTTACTAAGCGAGATTACAAGAGAAAGGAAACAAGAAGAGGATTCCTGCATACTAGGACGATATCGCCATCAATTTTGTTGTTGTTCTAAAGAGGAAAATTAATCAAAGATACACCGAACAAGAAGAGGAACAGGAGGAAGCGATCACGCACTGGAGCAGATGGTGACGAGCCAGACGTGGAAGAGCTCCGTGAAGGGGAATAACCCCTCCCGCTCCGCTTTCCTCCTGTCCACCCTGCAGCCGGGGCAGCCCGGGTGGTAGTACGCCCTCTTCACCAGCGGCTCGGCCGCCCCACCGCCGCCGAAGCCGTCGGCCATCCGCCCTCACCCACCCCAGGCACCGTATCAGACGAGGACGTCCCCGACCCCGAGGAATCTCGGTCGCGGCCCGCCGCGGCCGATCGAGGCGAGGCAAGGCGCGCAAGGCAGAAAGAGGAGGGTGGCCGTGACCAAGTGCGGCTTTGGCTTCCCCCGCGGCGCGAGCTGCTGCCGCCGCCTTTTTTGGTTGTTTGGTTCGCGCGCTTTAATTCCTGCGGCGGAAAATGTGACAATTGAGAAGTGAAGCCAGGGCATATATAGCACTTTAGCAGTTTTTTTTCAAATCTGATCTTAGAAATATGATTGGATGTTGATATATATCATCCGGATATTTTCTTTCTAACTATCATCCAAATTTGTGACCATTAGATTAGAGATCCAATGGCCATGAATTCTCCCCCACTCCCTCCAAAAAAATACCTCCCTCCTCCAAAAAAAATCCCCCCTAAAAAAAGAGTCTAATCCAACGGTCTCAAATTCGGATGATTGATAGGAAGAAAACATCCAGATGATGGCTAGACACACCCAATATGATTTTATAAATTTAGCTTTCCCTACAACCCAATAACAACATGAACCGTGCTTGTCTATCAAATAGGCGGCTTACACCACAGGCGACGGTCGAGTACGGTGAGTGATGGATCTACCGAGCTCGCCTAACTTGGTAGCTTGTTGTGTGTGGTAGGTCTATAGATCTTCTAGCCATCAAGCTCGTCTAGCTCAGTAGCTCATCTATAGTGCTAGTCGCGGTGTCTGTCATCTATTGATGGATGTTACTGGCGTACTGTTATTAATCATGGAGGAGACTAATTTTACAAAATCGTGTATCTGAAATCTAGATTTTTTTAACAGCTATAGTACCACATATGCCATGACTCCTTGAGAAGCGATGCAAGAAAAGTCCAAACGCACGAAACTTTGCTGCTAGTTAGTAGCTACACGATTTTTTTTACGAATAATCTATTTTTTATTTAAAATTACAGAAATATATTCGCAGCAATAATTTTTATAAAAATAGGCTCCAGTCATCCAACCCCCGGGCGACTGCAACCAGTCGTCCCTCCATTGGACGACTTGATGTGCAGTCGCCCACCCATTGGGCGACTGCACTTAGTCATCCGTGAATTTTATAAATTTTATCAATTTTGTAGTTTTTAACTGAAAAATAATCTGTTGGAGTTATAATAAAAGTTTATGTTCATTGTATATTGTAGGTGCGTAACAAATTTTGGAAACTTTTTTTGGGAACGATTGACCGTAGAACGATCGCTACATAGGATGGTAAGTGAAATTTTGATATTACTGAGAATTCGTTTACGGAGAAAACCGGTATGTTAATATTGTGTGATGACTTGCTATGTGAATCATTGAATGCGAAAAGAGGAGATAATAAGCATGTCTGAATTTAAATAAACTTCATAATACAGTTGGGAGTAACATGTCGTATACTTTTTGATTACATGCATAATATATACCATCATGTGCGACTAACCCACCCAACTGTTCGTACGACCTAATATGTAGACCGGTGCCATTTTTCCTTTCTTGCCAGCTCGGCGTTGAACTCCTCGGCGGCTTCTTTTGCCTTAGTCGTCATTTTCCTCTTTCTCTTGCGCTCTCTCTGCGAGCCTCCCGCTCCCTACACGTGCACGCTTCGAGATGAGCTTCCATCTCGCATTGTATACGCAAGGTTTGCTCGTTCTTGCGGCGCTCCTCCTCCCGCATCTCCGATGATCTTGCGACATTCCACTCCTCGAAGTCGAGGGCATCAACGTAGAAAGTTCGTACGACCCTTCATGCTGCTGCGCGAACCCTAGTTGTATATGTGCTTGACACTACAACGATGGCCAACCACATTCGAGGCGGCCCCCTCAGCAGTACTCCATGTGGGTGCCACGAGGCTCATTCCAAATGTAGGCAACGATGTGTACGGTTGTACCGGTGTACTCAGCACTCATGTTCAAAATAATTTTCAATATTGTTAAGCATGTAATTGAATGGTTCGTGTGTTGAAGGTAAGGAGAACTAGAATTAAGCTTGGCACCGTACAAGTAAAAGTTAACGACATGTACTGGTGGAGTGGGCTGCACCCACCTTTGCCCGCCATGTGGCCTCCGATGCGCTGGCCGTAAGGGCACTCTCAGAGAGAACCTTTGGTGGTGTGTCCTGAGGTGCAGAGTCGGGGCACTCGGCCGGGTCCCGGTCAAAAAAATCTTGGTCCGGATCATCCGGGCCTAGGGAGACGCCATATCCATGCTCGGGGAAGAAAAGACCTGCAATAATAATATCGTTAGTATGTTACATAAAGCATTGGGATAAAATCGAGATCCAACGATGCGTACCCTCAATTGGCGCCATCGCGTCTGGAGGGGGCGACGGCTGAGTACACCCCGTGGGAAGCGGGGATGTGCGGAGGACGCGTGAGCAGTGTCTGGCGGTACGAGGTCGTCCCAGCACAGAGCCCCTGTGTGGTCCATGTGAGGTGGTGTAGGACGTGCCCACGTACAACCTCCGGAGTAGTGCCACGCCGGTCGGAGCGGCACCGGTGGACGAGCCGTCTGTGCACTGGGTGTGGCTGCGGAGACCGCCGGTAGCCTCGTGCAGGACAGTAGGGCTACGATACGTATACACCTGGCCTCCATCCAACGCCAAACGCTCACGTTTTCCTCGTGGGTCAACTCCGCACCTACGGCAATAGTGACGGACTCGCTCCACATCAAAGTACCGACGTCCACTGAAGGAAAAGACATGAAATGGTTAATCATCAAAACGACATTGCCATTAGGGAATCTATAAAAATTACGTGTAACGTACCGCGAGGTGAGCGTCCGCGCGAGGTGCGCGGGGTACGTGTATGTGGGAGCGGCGACGTGTGTGGTGGGCGGGTCAACGACATG
This sequence comes from Bonia amplexicaulis, assembly GCA_036346245.1. Lineage (NCBI taxonomy): Eukaryota > Viridiplantae > Streptophyta > Magnoliopsida > Poales > Poaceae > Bonia > Bonia amplexicaulis. The sequence continues at coordinate 33,561,190 of CM070736.1, read as the reverse complement.
TATGAGCCTCATACGTGTCCGCACTGGTACCAGCACAGATACTCCGCATAGTCCCTGCTATCGTAGGAGTGGTCCTCCTCCACGCAGTCATCGAGCGCACCCTCCCACTACGCAGTCCACCCTTGTATCTTCGTCATCCAATTGCGTGGCGTTTAACTCCCTTTCTGGAGTGCCTGCTTGTAGGACCATTACGTAAGTACTTGCAAACAGAGTAGTAAGCATGTACAAATTTATGAGAAGCGATCACTCTCGCGTGCACGCTCTGCGGGAGCGGTGGTCCGACTAGGACAGGAAGCGCCTAACATAGATCAAATTGCCGCATCACTCGCTGGGGCGCATAGTCCTCCACAAAGATATCATACACGAGCTTCCTGCGTCGCCCGTAAAGCCCAACACGCTAGCACGGTGTGGATGACCCATCGAGCATGGTCTGCAGCGTCGTTGGTGAGTACGGCCCCAGCAAGACGCCGTCGGCTATGAGGCAGTCGAACTGCTCCACAAAGGGCAAAAACGTCCGCGTGACGCACGCGTTACGAACTGCACCTATAAGGAAGAGCGATTGTGTTACTTTCGATGACACCGACCATCGTTAGTAAGAAGGAAATAGCTGATTTGGGGGGCCTCGTCGTCAACTGTGTTGTCGTGGCTGTTGGTGAAGAGCACACAACCAAACAACCACAACACGTACGCCTCCAAATGGCGTGAGACCTGGTAATCGTCCGCCTCTGCATCCATTTGCTCCACCTAAATGCAAACAAGATGTTATTAGTACGTAATAGCATAAATAAGACATTCGATGACATGATCGATTGTAAAGAGCACGCATCGGCATGCGAGCCGCCGATGATGACACGTGTGTGTCGACTCGGGGAAGATGTGGTAGCCATCCGCGGCACCGGGTGGAAGGACCCCATCGAATCTGCCGAGCAGGTCAGCGCGCCACTTGGTCGGAGCCTCCGGTAGGAAGGCAGCGGCTCCCGCGATTGGAAGGCCAAGTAGCAGGGACATCCTACAGGGTAGGCGTCATCTCCCGAATGGGAGGTGGAAAGTGTGCGTCTCGGGCCACCAACGGTCCACCAAAGCCGTCAGCAGGGGACGGTCGAACGGGAAGCGTCGTGATCGGTCCACAACGTCGTCCCTGCCTGCGGCCACGGCGGATCCATCCTCGTCCATGGCCTACACCATCTAGGCAAGAGGGAGTAGCCCGGCATCCCACAGCCTGCAAACAAAGTGAAGGTCAGCACGGAACGTTCATACAGCAACACTAAAATGCTAGCGGAGTGCAAACCTAACTGTCCAACAGGGGTTGAGCTCCAGGCCACGCGAGTTGTGCGTGTCCGGACCACTCCAGCTCAGCTAACCCATCCGCGCTCCCCAGTGGCGGCACACGATGGGAAGCGCGATGCAGACGGTCCATGTGCTCATCCAACAGGGGGTACCGCCAGTCCGAGTCACGACCATCACGAGCCATACCTGGAAAAAGAGTTCAAGTTAGCACTTCTACGGAACCAAAAAACATCACATGTAAACTAACAGTAAATAGAGCTAGTAAGTAAGTAAAGAGAGCAATACTACGCTACCAACACAACACCAACTAGAATTACAGAAAAGGGATGTAACATAGCAGTTGTACAAATGGTACATGAAATATAGGATACTTTTAGTACGACATTCCGCACGTTATAAGTGCGTACTAAATAAACACACTTTACAATGTAAATTTATTTCTAGACTGCAACAACTAGTAGTACACGCCATGTTGCTCTACCTACTGATCAGCACATGCATTGCATCGTCTAGCTGTCTGCCCCTCTTGACCGCATTGCCCGCAACGTGCACCAGATGCTCCGGCTTGCGATTCGTCCATATAATTTCTAATACACTGGCTATGTCGCCGACACTTCCTACCCTTCAGCATGTTAACATCTGGAATCCAAGTTCTCGCTGCAACGTCCAAGGTGGTGAAGTTTTCGACCACGCTGAACCCCTGGAGCTCCCCACACCAAGCATGCAGTACCCTCTCCATAAGGAAGTTCTCCGACATGAAGTTCGAATGATCCATACCCACGGTCCCGCATGCAGCGAGGACATGAGAGCATGGCTTGTGTAACAGCTTCAAATTGTTGCACGTGCAGTTAAGTTCGTTTGTATGATCTCCAAGGTATACCTCGTGGGTAACAAGGGAACGAGCCGTTCCAAATTCGTCTCTATCACAGTACCACGTCGAAATAATGCTTCATGTTGCCCATGACCTCTATGTGCAATTGACCCTTCTGTGCATTCGTCTCGCATATATATCATAATTTTCGACGAATACATGGCTCGGGGATTGGCCGCGTGAACTGCGGCATTCGCGTGCCTCTCCCTGAAGTAGCCAATTGTGATGTGAAGAGCACCTTTCACGATGGCGACAAAGGGCTGAGAATGGAGGCCCCTAATAACTCAATTGTACACCTCGGCCCCAGGAATGACCGTCCCCTTTCTCTTCTCGTCGACGTGCTTCGTGCTGTGCTCATCCAACAACGCCCACAAAGCATCAAATTTTCTCTGCTGGTTCTGCATAGCCAGCCTCTTGAATAGATTTATCAATGGTTGTTTCGAAAATTGCTTGAAACAGTTCGCTCCTAGGTGACGAATACCACCTGTTCCTCATGTCTGGCCAAGAAAAGGGCCCCTCGGGGTCTTTCTGAAGTTTTCTTATAGCCTTTACAGTCCCAGCGTGATGATCATGGATTACACACACACCAGGACAAGTGCTGACAACTCCAACCTTGACGTGTCTAAGAAACCACAATTAGCTTTAATAATTCTCACTTTCCACGAATGCGATGGCCAGCGACAATATTTGGTTGTTGCCGTCAATGCCTATGGCCGTCAGGATCTGCCCCTTGTATTTGCCTGTCAGAAAGGTCTCATCAACTGAGATCACCGGCAGCATGTGCCTGAATGCCTCGATGCAAGCACCAAAACCTAACAAGGCCCTTTGCAACACTGCATATCCTGGTGGACTTGCGGACGGCTTGTCTTGCACAGCGATATATGTGCCCGGGTTCCTGTTCTGCGACACCTTAAGCATACGAGGAAGATTATCGTACATCGCCTCGAAAGACCCGAAATGTTTTTTCAACACCTTCTGATTGGCATGCCACACCGTCGCGTAGCTAATCTTGTACTGAATTTCTTCTCGATAGTTACCACGATATGCATGGCATCCATGCCTTTCTTCTCCACTATCTCTCCGTACATCAAATTGGCTATAAAGGCGGACATTAAGTTATGATGCCTCGCTAAAACTGTTGAGAATGCAAGAGTGCGGCTCCACCTTCGACACAATCTAGTGAATCTCATACTTGGGTCTACGCGCGTGAACCCTCCAAAGACAACCACCCTACTCATTACTTCACTTGTCATGTCACGACTTGATTTCACGACCGAAAAGTCCGCGCATTGAAAGGGCCCACTGACTTGATGGCATCTCGCAGTCACTGCCTTGTCAGCAAACATAGAATGCAACCGAACCTCTGTCTCATGATACTTTCACTCTGATTTATGCTCATAATGTGCGGAAACACTCTCAGCATTAAACCGGTTCCATTCCTGCGAGATAGGAGCTTCATCATCATCCGAATCGCCCTCGCCGCCGCCTGCATGACTTCCTCTTCAGCCCATGCCCTCTGGTCATCACTATCCATCTACTGCACGATGTACTCAATATGCTCCCCTTCATTAGCTTGTCCTGTTCCCTTTTGTGGCTTGACCATTGTACCTCTCCTCTATGTACCGCATCGGCTTCATCGCGAGCAACTTGATCATCTTCGCCAACATGCGGCCCGCCCGAGCTGCTAGCACCTCCCAGAGCAAGGGCGGACGCATGATCTTACACAGCTTCTAATGAGCACGGTTGCACAAGCAGGACACACTCGTATCCACGGCGCCAGCACCCTTGCACAAACCCCGTCCACGCAGCAGTGCGCAGCAATGTCCTCAACTCTCATCTGATGTCCATGGGAGACCGGCTCCAAAGCCCTCGCACGACGACGCTACACACCTCCGGGTCCAACGAGAAACTCCAGGTCAGCCAATGCATCACATTTGAGATCCTACTAGAATGACTTGCGAAAAACCGCACAAATCCACACCATTCGGACCTTCACGAACGGTTCCAGTACCGTAATGCACTCTCAATGTAGTGGATATTGCCATTGCTGATGTCGGTCTGCATACATGTTTCAATTTTGCGATATGTCAAATAGCATCGCACAATACCAAAGTATCGACATACTGCAATTCACATTTCGCCGATCGTTCACATGTCGTAACCCACTACAATAATCTCGTACTGTGAACTTCCTACATACGAATTAATTAAATTCTATCATAAATATTTACTAATTTTTTAATACGTATAAATTCTAGTGGACGATTAATTTGTACATTACGGTGAGTGAATTTTCTACAACTACAATTTTGTACGCATGCAGATTTCCTACTGATGCTAATTTTCTAAAACTATGTTCCCTAAATTATACACAACTACACACTTCTACGTATTAATTTTCTAAAACTACAAGTTTAATAAATTTTGTATAACAAATATTTAACTATTTCTATCTACATCTACACCTACGGTTGCTTCTTGCTGTCATCTCCGTTTCTACGCCTGCTAAAATTGCACTAAAAATTGTATTAAAATTTCCACACTACAAATTTTCTATACTACAAATTGTACACTACAAATTTTCTGTACTAAAATTTCTATACTCAAAATTGTACTAAAATTTCTATACTAAATTTTTTACATCTACAATTTTTACTAACACTAACATTTGATAAAAAAATACCTTAAATACAATGTACCAAAAACATATCTGGATCTGATTATTCCTCTTCTCTCCTCCCACTCCTTCCTCCCTCTGCTCTCCTCCTCCTCTCCCTCTCTCTTCTCCCTCATTCTCTTCTTCCCACCTTCTCTCTCTTTCTTCTCCCCCCTCTCTCTTCTTCTCTCTCTTTCTTCTCTCTACCGAACAATGGAATGGGCTAGGGCGGCGGTGACCGAGCGCACTGCCTTTTTAACCCCTGTCGCCTAAGCGTTGGGCGACTGGAGGTCCAGTCGCCCAACCGTATGGTGACTAGATCTCCAGTCGCCCAACGCTCGGATGACATCAATAATTTGCCCTACCATTATCATATTGCCCACTTGTCGCCTTTTGGTTGGGCGATTGGCTCCAGTCACCTCTCTTATTGGACGACTGGAACCTATTTTCGTAAAAAAATCTTGTCGTAAGTATATTTTTATAATTTTAAATAAAAAATAGATTATTCGTACCAAGAAAATTCGTAGCTACACAAGTAACACAGCACATGCACGGGTCGGTACATCCCATGATCATAATTAGTTGGCTGTTCGAGCAACGTTGATTGATAGCTTGTGTCGAAGAATATCAACCGCTAGCTCTACCTACCAAACGAACCTCCCTGCCGGCATTTGCTCCGAACAACCTCTGTTTCTGCTTTTAGAATAAATCTCTGTCTCTAGCTTTTAGAATATATCGACTTCTTATTTTTATCTTTTTAGTTTTTTAGTTTTTTATTTTATTTCTTTGTATTATTCATAAAGATATAATTTTTTATTTTTAAAAATTTAATTACTTGAAAAAAGATAATAACTTATATAGTTCAAGAAAAACAAAAAACTTATAGCTGTTTAGAGAGAGTATGTTGTCATCGGAAGAACATGTAGTGTAATCTGAAAAGATATCATCGCTATATTACAAACGGGGAGTTCCTGGCCGCTGTCTGTGGCACGTCACGTTTTATACGAAAAATCCTTTAAGTTTTCCGAAATCATGTAAAGGTCTTCAGTTCTCGCAAAAAGGTCCTTGTTAGGTTTTTTTCGAAAACCCATCCACTTCACCGAAATTGCGTATTCTTTATAGGATAGCATTTTACGATTTTCTAAAATTACGTATGGGTCCTTATTTACTTACATATAGGTCTTTATAGGTCCTTGGTTTTTGCAAAAACTTTCGGTTTTCTCGAAATTACGTATTTGTTTTTAATTTTTTTAAGAAAACTTTCTCATGAATTACCATCACTTTTACTTTGGTCTATACGATAGCTAACGTGATGTGATATCTGCTTATGTTGCTAGTTTATTTGGAGACGACGAGAAAGCACACGCATGCCTTTCCTACCGCGCAAATATTTGTTACTACAACACAAACACGTGTCGATCGATCCCTTGGTCATAATTAATTGATGTTCGAATGACGTTGATTGGTGAGTAGAGATCCACCACGCACCGACCTATTGAATATCAATCAGTACCACCAACCAGACGACACTTGCTACTGTCTACGGTAGCTTGGTTCCGCTTTGGTAGATGCTGTCACGAAGCTTAATTATATATGTTGTCACGAAGTGGAATTAGAATAAAAATGATCGAAATTCACTATTTTACTGTATATATATATGACGCTGAAATGGGTATATATATATATATAATTTTTAAGCCAGATTATGCTAAATAGTAATATGTTCAGTATTTTTTAACATAAATATATCAACATAACCGATGACAATGTGTAATGATAAAGAAGTAACAATCAAAATGTTTATCAGCAAATGCATAGAAAATTCTAAAACATTACGAGAATCTTTTGTACCATTGTCCAATTTATTTACCTGCAGTAAATTTATTTATGCATATGTATTAACAGTAAACTTATATATTCCTTTCAAACACATGTATATGACAGGCATTATGAACCGGGAGTTCAAGGAGCTGGCTCAGCATGGCCAAAACTACTTGACTTGAGCTTCCGATGTCGAGATCGTACTTGTAGCCAAGAAGCTCCGCGCTGCCTTTAGGATTGGTACACCGCAGAATGCCAAACCCACCTCTTGAGGAAAATAATCAGGCACTTCACTTCCTTAAGCACCACCTCTGTCTCACTCTCAAGAATGAGTACATGGCAGAGAAAAGTGCGTTAGCATTGTGGACTGCACTCAAGAAGCGGTTCGAGAAGCTAAAGTACACCATCCTTCCTCAAGCAGAGCAAGAGTGGATCCGACTAAGGTTTGCTGATGTCAAAATAGTCGGGGAGTACAACTCTGTTCCGCACAGAATTTGTATCAATCTTCAACTTTGTGGCAAACAGATCACAGATGAGCAGAAAATTGAGAAGATCCTATCCACCTTCCACCCCAATACAGTGCAGTCTGCGCGCAACTATCGTCAAGACGGCTACAAGGAGTATGCTGAATTGATTGATATTATGAAGGTTGCAGAGGCTCAGGATAAAGTTATTCGCAAAAACTTTGTCACACAACCACATGGGAGTTCTGTTGGCCGTGAGACCAACGCTGGAAGCTACAAGGTGCGAAAGCCTACAATAAAAAAGAGAATGAAGGGCAAGACCGTAGCCCGAAAGGTAGGTCAGATGCTCCACGTGAGAATAAGACTAGCAAACTAAAGCGGGATGATAAACCCTATGGTCAGTAAGACCAAACCTGATATAAGTGTGGCAAGTAGGGGCACTGGTCGCGGATCTGTAAAGAGCTGCAATATGTCATCGATGCCTTCTAGGCGAAGAAGAGGAAGGGTGGTAAAGGGCAGCATGAAACCCACTTTGCTTCTATTGAGGGGGAGTGTTGTAGGGGGTGCCCCACCTAAGCCCAGTGGCCTGTTAGAAGGTTGTAAAGCCCAAAGATGAGACATGTACAAGGACATAAATGCCATTAGGAGTGATACTTTAGTGTGAGGGCATAATTGTAAAACACTCCCATGTAACTATATATATATCACCCAGGCCATGGGGAAACCAGGGCATTGCTCATCTAATTCTCCACTACCATAATCTCTCTGTTTGGTCTGTAACCACAACAGGTGGCGCCGTTCGTGGGGAAGGCGAGAGCAAGCCTCAAGATCTGAAGAAGGATGGCACCGAAGAAAACTTCACCATCGACGGTGGAGAAGAAGAGGAGGAGGAACACGACGGAGACGCGCGTCAACACCAGGGCCTCGGCGTCGGTGATCGCGAGTGCAGATGTCGACACCGGCGTTGCAGCTACGAACGATGACGCTCACGGCGCGGTGATTGATCCCACCGCTGGCGCAACGGTTGTCGGGGGTGGTAACGCCGATGCCCATGTTGGCACGGCCGTCCCTACGTCTGGTGCGGGAGTAGCGAGCGGCTCCGGCGGCAACGTCGGCCTCGCCACCGACTCGAAGTCCACCGCACGTGCCGCGGCGGCTCAAGATGCAGTCGTGGTTGCTGCGGCCCCGACGGTGCAACCGAGCGCGCCGATGGCCCCAGCCGCGGTGACGGTGGAGAGCGATCTACTGACGGCCGTCGGCACGATCCAACGAGAGCTAGTGGACCTCCGTGGAGCCGTGCGGAGTATGCAAGAGTCTCGGAGCCAGTAGATCCCGCCTATGGCCATGCCGGAGCCCACGCCAAAGCGGACGGACAGCCACGAGGCCCCTACGTCCACCCGTGTCCCACTGCGACGCGTGGATCCGGAATCCCCCTCTCCGCAGGTCTACAGCAATCGGCATGCCCAGAGGACTTCAAATTCCCCAGCGCGATCGAAGCATACAAAGCCGACTCGAACCCCAGGAGTTCGTGCGTGTATACGAGATCACCATCGAAGCTACAGGCGGAAATGACTCCACCAAAGCGAAAAGGCTCCCCCTCGCACTACAGGTGGTGGCACTCTCTTGGTTCTTTACCAAAGAACCGAACTCCATCGACGCATGGGAGCAGATCCGCGACCGCCTGTACAACAATTTGTAAGGGAACTATGTCAAGCGCGTCGATGCGGATCAGCTCTTCGCTGTCAAGCAAAAACCCTCGGAGAAGCTCCGGGAGTACTTCAAGTGCTTCACGAAGGTCCGCTGCTAGGTTAAGGATGTCAATGAGACAACCATCATCAACGCAGCAATATAGGGCCTTCGCCCGGTCACGCCCGAGTACAAAAATTTCCACACTACAAATTTTCTATACTACAAATTGTACACTACAAATTTTCTACTAAAATTTCTATACTCAAAATTGTACTAAAATTTCTATACTAAATTTTTACATCTACAATTTTACTAACACTAACATTTGATAAAAAAATACCTTAAATACAATGTACCAAAAACATATCTGGATCTGATTATTCCTCTTCTCTCCTCCCACTCCTTCCTCCCTCTGCTCTCCTCCTCCTCTCCCTCTCCTCTTCTCCCCCTCATTCTCTTCTTCCCCACCTTCCTCTCCTCTTTTCTTCTCCCTCCTTTCTCTTCTTCTCCTCTCTTTTCTTCTCTCGGCGCCGAACAATGGAATGGGCTAGGCGGCGGTGACCGAGCGCATCGCCTTTTAACCCCGTCCTTAAGCTGCGTTGGGCGAGTCGGAGTCCGCCCAACCGTATGGTGACTAGATCTCCAGCCCAACGCCGGATGACATCAATAATTTGCCCTACCATTATCATATTGCCCACTTGTAGCGCATGAAAGCCAATCAAAAAGGTGGCGAAGCTCTGCGATAAAATGGAAGAGTATGCCGGGGCGGAGGAAGATGCATGACGGCGCCAAGGCGACGACTCCGACACCAATCATGCGGAGGGCTTGACGAAGAACGGAGACTCGCCGAAGGAAGGCTCCTCGAAGGGCAAGCACAAGCAAGAGTCATCGAAGGACGCTCCTGAGCGCAAGGACGCCCAGCACAAGGACTCGTCGAGCGACAAGCCCAAGCGCGGCCAACACAACTCCCGGAGAGCCCGTTACGTCTTCGACATTGAGGGCTCGCCGAGGTCGGGCGGGCGCTACTGGGCCAAGAATGATAGGACGTGCGAGCACAAGACCAGCCCTACGGCCAGTGGTGTGAGGTGCATTGCCGAGGTAGCCACGACACACGCGCATGCACCACCATCGCGGCGCTTTGACATAGTGCCGCTAGGGATAGAGCCCTCGAGGTACGGCCACCCGTCGTAGCCCATGTTCAGCAACCCCTAGAGGGCCCCATGTAGATCCAAGATCGCGGGTGGCAGCCCCAGGAGGGACCCTTGCGGATTCAAGCCCATGTGTAGTAACCCCTGGAAGGCCCCCCATGGATCCAAGCCCCAGAAGGAGCCTAGCGTCGGGTTATAAACATCATTTCCGAGGCTCCTCGCTGCAGTTCGCCTCGGCGCGGCAGCAGAAGGCCTACGAGCGGAGGCTACACCACGTGGCAGCATACCCGGCGCAGGCACCGCCGTACTGGACGCACCACGAAATTACCTTCACGCCCGCCGATGCCGAGGGCGTGGAATTCCCTCACCAAGATCCCCTAGTCATCCAGGTCGCCATCGTAGGATGCGACGTTAAGCGCGTGTTAGTTGATGGAGGAAGCTCCGCGAATATCTTGTTCACAGCGGCCTTTGACCAGATGGGGATCCCTCGAAGTCACTTAGGCCCCTCGGGAATCCCATTGCAGGGCTTCAGAGGTCAGCCGCTAAAGGCTTTGGGCCAGATATGCCTGCAGGTCTCCTTTGGCTGGGGCGACAACACGAGAACCAGAGACGTCACCTTCAACGTTGTCGACATCTCGTATCCGTACAACGCCATATTGGGGCGCCCAACCCTCAATTCCTTCAGAACAGTCACACACCACGGCTTTCTATGCATGAAGCTCCCGGGCATGCGAGGCTTTATGAACTTAAAAATGAAATTGATGGATGTGATAACTGCATAGCTTTATGGAAATTTGAATTTGAATATATAATATAAAGGCACCTGAAGGTATCCCTGTCCCGAACCAAGACAGAGCAAATAGAAATCTATATAGTGTGAAACTCAGGAAATCACTATACGGACTTAAACAATCATACAAGATGTGGTATAAATCATTTAAGCGACTTTTTATGCAAGAAAGGTTACACGAATAATGAAGGTTATCCCTATGTATTTATACGACGATCCCACAATGAATTTTGTATAATCTTAGTATATGTAGATGATCTAAATATCATCGGGTCCATGGAAGACATAAAGAAAGCAAGTTCTTACCTGGAGTCAGAATTTGAAATGAAAGATTTGGGTAAAACCAAATATTGCTTAGACTTGCAGCTTGAGTATGTCATGGATGGAATATTAGTGCGTCAGTCAGTCTACGCCCAGAAGGTGTTAGAAAGGTTCCGGTTTGAGAAGCCATACCCATCGAAAGTACCGATGATCGGGAGATCTTTACAGCAGGACAAGGATCCGTACCGATCTAGGGAAGAGGGGGCGGACGTTCTGGGACCGGAATTCCCATACTTAAGTGCAGTAGGAGCATTTATGTATTTAGCGAACTGCACTAGACCGGACATTGCATTTTCCATAAACCTGTTAGCAAGGTATAGTGCTGAACCTACCAAAAGGCATTAGCAGGGAATAAAGGACATCTTCCGATACCTCTAAGGAAGCAAGGACATTGGGCTATTTTACAGGAAGAACCAAGACTTGAATATTACTAGCTATGCAGATGCAGGGTACCTGTCGGACCCGCATACCACAAAGTCACAAACAAGTTATGTACATCGTGTGGTGGAGCGCAATTTCATGGAAATCGTATAAGCAAAGTCTTGTAGCGACTTCGACGAACCACTCGGAAATCATAGCGTTGTAGAACCTGCACGACAATGTGCTCGGCTCCAACGAATGATTCACCACATCTAGCAGTCATGTGGGTTGATATCATGCAAGCTCCCACAGTTATCTATGAAGATAATGCAGTTTGTGTTGCACAAGTGTAGACGGGCTACATAAAGAGTCATCTTACAAAGCATATCAACTCCAAGTTCTTTTATGCTCATGAATTGCAAAAGATGAACGAAAATAAGATCGCATACTTAAATCATGTGAAAATCTTTGAGATTTATTCACTAAGTCACTCCCAACATTTAGTTTTGAGAGCTACGACGAGGAATTGAAATGATGAGACTTAGAGAGGTGCGTAATCTGTGGAGAAATTTTCTCAAGCTCGTTATTAAAACTTAATCACGAAGATCGAGTACCCAAATAATAAATCATATAGATCAAATGAAATTGGTTGGATTGTACTCTTTTCCCTTGACGAGTTTTCCTGAAAGTTTCTCGGCCAAGGTTTTTAATGAGGTAATTCGTGCGTCACAGCATAACATGTATCATGTACTCTTTCTTCAAATTTTTTCCACTGGATTTTGTGGAGTTTTGATGAGGCATGAACGTGTCGATGAGTGTCCAATGGGAGGTGTTGGGAAATCTGGTGCAGGTTTGAAGGTTTGGCCCATGGTGGGCATCTATGTTTTCAATCTACTATTTGCATTACTTTATACTTGATCCGTTTTTACATAGAAGAAGAATCGATCGATTGGACTCGTCGTGATGATTCCTCAACAATTTGGGATGCTCTTCCTGCCTTTTATTTCCATACGTGAAACCATCTCCATCTGCATGCATGATTTCTTTCTTGTGTCTCGGCCGGCATGTGATTAGCATCCAACATTTAATTAACAAGATGCTTATGGATAGCATTTAATTCTTGCTTTTGAGCCACTTGTTCTTTCCTTTTTGGATAGCACCGAAGGCATGCACATGCATAACACACGACCATATTCCTTGCTTCGGTTGATTGTGCATGCAGCCTTTGTTGTAATTCCAAGAGTGTTTCGTAATTTTTCAATTGAGAAGAAAAAGAAGAAGGGTGGGGCCTCACATTAGTGGGCGGCACGAAGAGATAAGGGAGGAGACTCTTCTCCTATGCGTGGCTCATTCGGCAGATCCAATTTCTTTGGGTGGCGGCGACCTCGTGGAGAGGGAATGGACACTGGCGGCGTTTGCGGCCCGGGAGGCTTGGCTCCGACCATTGGCGGCCATCACGCCGATCGCCTCTACCCCTTCCTCCGCTCGGCTTTTAAAGCAAGTCGCCTCCTCTCGTGAATTGCATCGAAAGAACGGTGAGCACTATCTCTTCAATCCCTCTTTTCTTCTCGATTTGGCTCAGAGTTTGGTCCTTAGGGCTTCTACGTTGGTGCTTAACCGCTGGCGGTGATTCTCGGCCCCTGGTGCTCGGCGGTGAGGCACTTGGCTGGTGTGTCTCGTGTGCTTGTGTGGCATCCCCTTCATCTCGGCTTTGTCGGCTTGGTTGTCCCGATCGCCAAAGGAGGTCATTGTATCTCCATCTACCTCACTTCTCTCTTGCAGCGGCACAAAGGAGCGCTAGGTTTTCTGGGTCAGCACCTACGGGTGTGCCTTGCCCGGTTCTTGTTGGTGATTTCGCCTCCACCGGCTTGATTCACTTCTGGACGGCTTTGAGTGCCATCGCACTATGAGTATTTTGGTTCTTTGATTGGAGACATTGTTTGCTTGTTGGCTTGATTCAATGCTCGACGATGAAATGACATATGGCTTATTGCTAGCTTGCTATTTTATATGCTTTGATCATTGAAGATTGCTATACACTACTTATTGCTCACTGTGTTACATCGCCTACGTGATGCGTGACGGTTTTTCGGTCACTTTTGCTAATAGCCGAACCTGTTTAATCAATAAAATTCATGATGGCTGAATGTAAGATTGATTTGGGATCATTCATATTGCTCACAAGTTGTATTCTTGATTTGTTAGCCTCTTTTAATAGCAAGGTTTAAATTGAGCTCAAGATCTAATCTATAACTCTCATATATAATCAATATTAATATTTGTCATGGTGGAGATGTCCAAGAATGAGTCTTGTGCAACTAGTCTTCTGAGAGCAATATATGTCAATCAAAATCTTGAGAACATAATTTTGTCATACATGTTATGTTGGCATCAGCATTCAGTTAGAATAATATACATTGTTTACATGTGGATATGCCGATTTTAGACTCTTACATGATATATATGTCGGGCATATGTTTTCATTTCAATGACTTAAAATGTTCATATGTTTATATGTTGGTTAAGTCATTTATATGCTTTTATATCATGCCTGTGTCTTTATTAAGTTTGCTAGAGTAAAATCTAAATATATGCTTATACCGCATAATATTTACAACAACCTTCTCTCCATGGGTAGGCACCATGCATACATTCCATGGTGTAGCACCATGTTAATTCTTGTTCCAAGTGGTGTCTTGAAATTACACCAAACATCCTTATGAGGTAGTAAACAATTCTCATATAAATAAAAATTGAATCCACTTAGTAGCGAGTTCAACTGATAATATTTAATGCGGCTCAATAAATCTTTCGAATTAAATACTATATTTAATTGAAAAGTGCAAGACATGAAAGTATCAGCGTCATCCTCTTTTTTCAAGAAAAGCCATTCTCGGTTTTTAATAACATGAAAATGTACTAAACAAAGAATACAACATGTATGCATGGTATATATATTTGTCATTTACACTCCTTTTATTTAGCATATTATGAATACAACATGTATGCATGGTATATATATTTGTCATTTACACTCCATTTTGCACATAATCAGTTACATAATATATTTAATTGAAAAGTAAAAGATATGAGCGTATCCGTATCAAAGTGTTTTTCACAGAACTTGACTTTTAAATGGAGTGCCTTTTCAATACGGGGTTATAAGTTGATTACAGTAGACATTGTAGTAACTTTATCTATATCGGTTAAAATCACACGCGAGTTTCTCTTACTCCGTACTCTCTTACAACCTCTCTATCAGTTGTTACTATTTATCAGTCGCAACCAAAAACCAATAGCTGCAACCCGAAAGAACATGTTCCAAGGGCTAAATCACAGACAAATGTGGGTCGATATTGATAAAATACGCCATCTGATCACAATGGCACGTTAAAAAGAGAACAAAATTACTTAAAGATTTCAAGTAAAAAATAATATAATGATCAAATGTATGTTAATAAATTACTTTTTAGTATTTACGTTCTTTCAAGTTCATAAAACGATGAACCAAAATATCATTGGTTATTTTGTCCATTCTTGTTTCTCCACACAACAAATAAGTATATCATTTATGAAATCATCACCAATTAATTCAAAAAGGACAATGAGATATTTGTGTGATCAACAATTCAAGAATAAATAATAGAAAATATGTCCAATTGATTACTTACTTGACATTATAGTCAAATATTATAACTTTACCTCCGATTTGCAACGAGCTAAACCAAGATTCCAAAATCAAAATTAAAATCTTAAGTCTTAACCCTATAATTCGACACAAATCAATCAACAACCATCACATTGAAACCCTAACTCACAAATTTTGTCCTGTTTTTTGAAACAAATTAGAGGATTTGAGAGAAATTTAAAGTGCATACCGATTGGGTGGACCTAAACTTCATTCGGTCGGCGGTGCGAGGCAACAGAGATCGTGGCGCGCAGTTGAGATGGTAGGTGCGGACGGCCGGTGATGCAATTCTCCCTTCTCCAACGGTCGGTTGCCGGTTGGTTGGTTGCGGATGTGGTGCAGTTATCCCTATGTATTTATACGACGATCCCACAATGAATTTTGTATAATCTTAGTATATGTAGATGATCTAAATATCATCGGGTCCATGGAAGACATAGAAAGCAAGTTCTTACCAGAGTCGAATTTGAAATGAAAGATTTGGGTAAAACCAAATATTGCTTAGACTTGCGACTTGAGTATGTCATGGATGGAATATTAGTCGCGTCTACCACGCCTGTAAGGTGTTAGAAAGGTTCCGTTTGAGAAGCCATACCCATCGAAAGTACTGATGATCGGAGATCTTCTACAGGACAAGGATCCGTACTCGATCTAGGGAAGAGGGGCGGACGCTCGGGACCGAATTCCCATACTTAAGTGCGATGGGAGCATTTATGTATTTAGCGAATCGCACTAGACCGACATTGCATTTTCCATAAACACGTTAGCAAGGTATAGTCTTGAACCTACCAAAAGGCATTAGCGAGGAATAAAGGACATCTTCCGATACCTCTAAGGAAGCAAGGACATTGGGCTATTTTACAGGAAGAACCAAGACTTGAATATTACTAGCTATGCAGATGCAGGGTACCTGTCGGACCCGCATACCACAAAGTCACAAACAAGTTATGTATTACTGTGTGGTGGAACTGCAATTTCATGGAAATCGTATAAGCAAAGTCTTGTAGCGACTTCGACGAACCACTCGGAAATCATAGCGTTGTAGAACCTGCACGACAATGTGCTCGGCTCCAACGAATGATTCACCACATCTAGCGATCATGTGGGTTGATATCATGCAAGCTCCACGATTATCTATGAAGATAATGCGGTTTGTGTTGCACAAGTGTAGAGCGGGCTACATAAAGAGTCATCTTACAAAGCATATCAACTCCAAGTTCTTTTATGCTCATGAATTGCAAAAGATGAACGAAAATAAGATACTGCATACTTAAATCATGTGAAAATCTTGGAGATTTATTCACTAAGTCACTCCCAGCATTTAGTTTTGAGAGCTACGTACGAGGAATTGAAATGATGAGACTTAGAGAGGTGCAGAATTCAGGGAGAAATTTTCTCAAGCTCGTTATTAAAACTTAATCACGAAGATCGAGTACCCAAATAATAAATCATATAGATCAAATGAAATTGGTTGGATTGTACTCTTTTCCCTTGACGAGTTTTCCTGAAAGTTTCTCGGCCAAGGTTTTTAATGAGGTAATTCGTGCGTCACAGCATAACATGTATCATGTACTCTTTCTTCAAATTTTTTCCACTGGATTTTTGTGGAGTTTTGATGAGGCATGAACGTGTCAGATGAGTGTCCAATGGGAGGTGTTGGGAAATCTGGGTCTGGGTTTGAAGGTTTGGCCCATGGTGGGCATCTATGTTTTCAATCTACTATTTGCATTACTTTATACTTGATCCGTTTTTTACATAGAAGAAGAATCGATCTGATTGGACTCGTCAGCGATGATTCCTCAACAATTTGGGATGCTCTTCCTGCCTTTTATTTCCATACGTGAAACCATCTCCATCTGCATGCATGATTTCTTTCTTGTGTCTCGGCCGGCATGTGATTAGCATCCAACATTTAATTAACAAGATGCTTATGGATAGCATTTAATTCTTGCTTTTGAGCCACTTGTTCTTTCCTTTTTGGATAGCACCGAAGGCATGCACATGCATAACACACGACCATATTCCTTGCTTCGGTTGATTGTGCATGCAGCCTTTGTTGTAATTCCAAGAGTGTTTCGGTAATTTTTCAATTGAGAAGAAAAAAAGAAGAAGGGTGGGGCCTACCTGTTAGTGGGCCGGCACGAAGAGATAAGGGGAGGAGACTCTTCTCCCTATGCGTGGCTCATTCGGCAGATCCAATTTGCTGGGTGGCGGCGACCTCAGCGGAGAGGGAATGGACACTGGCGGCGTTTGCGGCCCGGGAGGCTTGGCTCCGACCATTGGCGGCCATCACGCCGATCGCCTCTACCCCTTCCTCCGCTCGGCTTTTAAAGCAAGTCGCCTCCTCTCGTGAATTGCATCGAAAGAACGGTGAGCACTATCTCTTCAATCCCCTCTTTTTCTTCTCGATTTGGCTCAGAGTTTGGTCCTTAGGGCTTCTACGTTGGTGCTTAACCGCTGGCGGTGATTCTCGGCCCCTGGTGCTCGGCGGTGAGGCACTTGGCTGGTGTGGCATCCCCTTCATCTCGGCTTTGTCGGCTTGGTTGTCCCGATCGCCAAAGGAGGTCATTGTATCTCCATCTACCTCACTTCTCTCTTGCAGCGGCACAAAGGAGCGCTAGGTTTTCTGGGTCAGCACCTACGGGTGTGCCTTGCCCTGTTCTTGTTGGTGATTTCGCCTCCACCGGCTTGATTCACTTCTGGACGGCTTTGAGTGCCATCTGCACTATGAGTATTTTGGTTCTTTTGATTGGAGACATTGTTTGCTTGTTGGCTTGATTCAATGCTCGACGATGAAATGACATATGGCTTATTGCTAGCTTGCTATTTTATATGCTCTGATCATTGAAGATTGCTATACACTACTTATTGCTCACTGTGTTACATCAGTTCTGTGATCTGTGACGGTTTTTCGGTCACTTTTGCTAATAGTCGAACCCTGTTTAATCAATAAAATTCATGATGGCTGAATGTAAGATTGATTTGGGATCATTCATATTGCTCAGCAAGTTGTATTCTTGATTTGTTAGCCTCTTTTAATAGCAAGGTTTAAATTGGAGCTCAAGATCTAATCTATAACTCTCATATATAATCAATATTAATATTTGTCATGGTGGAGATGTCCAAGAATGAGTCTTGTGCAACTAGCCTTCTGAGAGCAATATATGTCAATCAAAATCTTGAGAACATACTCAATTTTGTCATACATGTTATGTTGGCATCGAGATTCGATTAGAATAATATACATTGTTTACATGTGGATATGCCGATTTTAGACTCTTACATGATATATATGTCGGGCATATGTTTTCATTTCAATGACTTAAAATGTTCATATGTTTATATGTTGGTTAAGTCATTTATATGCTTTTATATCATGCCTGTGTCTTTATTAAGTTTGCTAGAGTAAAATCTAAATATATGCTTATACCGCAATATTTACAACAACCTTCTCTCCATGGGTAGGCACCATGCATACATTCCATGGTGTAGCACCATGTTAATTCTTGTTCCAAGTGGTGTCTTGAAATTACACCAAACATCCTTATGAGGTAGTAAACAATTCTCATATAAATAAAAATTGAATCCACTTAGTAGCGAGTTCAACTGATAATATTTAATGCGGCTCAATAAATCTTTCGAATTAAATACTATATTTAATTGAAAAGTGCAAGACATGAAAGTATCATCATCCTCTTTTTTCAAGAAAAGCCATTCTCGGTTTTTAATAACATGAAAATGTACTAAACAAAGAATACAACATGTATGCATGGTATATATATTTGTCATTTACACTCCTTTTATTTAGCATATTATGAATACAACATGTATGCATGGTATATATATTTGTCATTTACACTCCATTTTGCACATAATCAGTTACATAATATATTTAATTGAAAAGTAAAAGATATGAGCGTATCCGTATCAAAGTGTTTTTCTACGGTAACCAGCTTTTAAATGGAGTGCCTTTTCAATACGGGGGTTATAAGTTGATTACAGTAGACATTGTAGTAACTTTATCTATATCGGTTAAAATCACACGCGAGTTTCTCTTACTCCGTACTCTCTTACAACCTCTCTATCGGTTGTTACTATTTATCGATCGCAACCAAAACCAATAGTCGCAACCCAAAGAACATATTCCAAGGGCTAAACACAGACAAATGTGGGTTGATATTGATAAAATACGCCATCTGATCACAATGGCACATTAAAAAGAGAACAAAATTACTTAAAGATTTCAAGTAAAAAATAATATAATGATCAAATGTATGTTAATAAATTACTTTTTAGTATTTACGTTCTTTCAAGTTCATAAAACGATGAACCAAAATATCATTGGTTATTTTTGTCCATTCTTGTTTCTCCACACAACAAATAAGTATATCATTTATGAAATCATCACCAATTAATTCAAAAAGGACAATGAGATATTTGTGTGATCAACAATTCAAGAATAAATAATAGAAAATATGTCCAATTGATTACTTACTTGACATTATAGTCAAATATTATAACTTTACCTCCGATTTGCAACGAGCTAAACCAGTATTCCAAAAATCAAAATTAAAATCTT
The DNA here is from genome assembly GCA_036346245.1 of Bonia amplexicaulis. Taxonomy (NCBI): domain Eukaryota; kingdom Viridiplantae; phylum Streptophyta; class Magnoliopsida; order Poales; family Poaceae; genus Bonia; species Bonia amplexicaulis. The sequence continues at coordinate 33,541,516 of CM070736.1, read as the reverse complement.
AAGTCTTAACCCTATAATTCGACACAAATCAATCAACAACCATCACATTGAAACCCTAACTCACAAATTTTGTCCCTGTTTTTGAAACAAATTAGAGGATTTGAGAGAAATTTAAAGTGCATACCGATTGGGTGGACCTAAACTTCATTCGGTCGGCGAGGGTGCGAGGCAACAGAGATCAGGTGGCGCCGCAGTGAGATGGTAGGTGCGGACGGCCGGTGATGCCGAATTCTCCCCTTCTCCAACGACTGGTCGCTGCTTGGTTGGTTGCGGCGGATGTGGTGCACATTCTCTGGCTGACCATATGAGATGAACATGCGTCATGTGCTGCCGCGAGGTGACATGCTTCGAAATTGATCAAATGGACACCGTGGTTTATTGCGGTCCTCCTTTTTGGGCTGGCTCGGCCTGATGTAGTTGCCTCATGGGCTGAGGGATGCGAAGATTCTTCGTGGACTACTGCTAGTTACTGGAATTTTGGGCAGCTAGTGCTTTCTTCGTTGGGCTTTAAAGAAAGAACCAGGTGCACTAAGTTTTAGCTAAAGGGTTTACATATGGACTAGAGGTACTAATCATTGCTAATTTTTTTAGATCCAGTGCCTATGACACCGAGAACAGTAACTTGGTTTCGCTCCTGCTAAGTTAGATGTTGTCATCGAAAGAACAGGTAGCATAATCCCAACATCGACAAAAAGAGATTTGTTTGGAAATGGCAAAAAAGCACACTAGCATGCCTTTCCAACAGCGCAAATGGGCATGTTCTTTTTACTGCTGCTTTGGTTTTTGGCTACGGTTTATAGCTTTTGGACTGCTTGTGTGAGAGAATACAGAGTAACAGAAACTCACGTATGGTTTTTATCGATATAAATAAAGTTGGTATAATATATACTATAATTAACTAGTAGATCATATCTTAAAAAATACTTTATTTAAAATCTAGTTACTATAAAAAAACCAAAAAGTAATTTTTAGAAGCCGAAAAGTACTACTACAACGCAAGCACGTGTTGATCGATCCCCGATCATAATTGATTGCTGTTCCAAAGGCGCTGATGGATGTGTAGAGATCCACCACGCACCGACCTATTGAATATCAATCAGTACCACCAACCAAACGGGACTTGCTACCGCTACGGTAACTCTGCCCTACTAAGATGCTGTCACTAGAAGAACAACTTGTGTGATACCACCGTCGAGGAACGATATCTATTTGGAAAAGGCCGAGAAGCACAACAACATGCCTTTTTCCCAGCCGCACAAATCTCTGCTGCTACAACACAAGCACGTGTTGATCGATCCCTTGATTATGATCAAATATTGTTCAAACGACATTGATAAGTGTTGGATATGTGGGCAATATTTTAATTCCAAGTTTTAGTAGGAGACAAATACAATAAACTAATGATGCAAAACTCACAATTAACACCGGTTATTCATCATACTTCAGAATTTACTCAATAACAATATAGTAACTAAGTCGATGATGCGCACGAACGACTTACTTGTTAGCCCGAAGATGAACAGAAGTCGCGCGAGCTTGACGCAGCGTAACGTAGATGTCGCAGTGCAGGTGAGCGGTCGCGATGCGCCGCCTGAAACCTTATTACCGCCCGTGCGGTACTCTCAGGCAACGGTTCTGGAGATACCGCCTCCTTCCTTCCGTGCACGCAGGAAGAAAGGTCGACGAGGTTCGAGCAAGACAAGCATCGAGCACGTAAACACGAGAGAAGAAGGAAATAGAGGCCGTTGATTTTCACTCATACCGGACGCCTGTGCATATAAAGACAGATTGATAATCGACATGATTAAAGCAACCATTTACCCACCGGTAATCGACGATTCAACCGCTCATTTATCCACCGGTAATTGTCTCATCATCAAACCCCAATAAAGCCTCAAATTCAAACGTTTGAATCGCATTCAAACAGGAGAGAGAGTGGTGCGTAGTTTAACAAAATAGAGATAGACTTGGTCTGCCAAGTGGCGCGCCGCAAGTCACAAGTCACGTGATTTATACGCGAAAATACGTGTATACGCGCGCGCGTGCGTGCGCGTGTGTGACTACACAGAACCCTCTACATACCATCTCTATCCATATTCAAAGAGTGGAGATGACTCCACCTTATAAATTGGTCTTCCTCTCCTTTCCTTAGTAATATGGTACTAAACAAAGCATGCTTTGGAATTAAGGAAGTGGGCCATAAAATGGGCCACATTCTAACATTAAGTGTGGAGAAATCCTCCGTGCACCGATCGATTGAATAGCAACCTGTGCCACCTACTAGACGAACTCGCTACCATCCACGAGGCGTGTTTCGTCGCTTCACTAGAACGACAGCCAGGGGTAATACAGGCATAGGCCTGTTCATTAGGTTTTCTAAAAACGACTTTTGATTTTTGTTATAGTATCTAGCTTTTAAATAAAGTATTTTTTTAAAATGGGATCTACAAGTTAACTGTAGTACACGTTAAAAGTTTAATATCTGTATCAACTAAAATTATAAGCGAATATCTCTCTTCGCAATCTCTATCGCAAACAGTCAAAATTCAAAAATTTTAGCCAAAAGTCATAAGCCACATCTAAAAAAAATAGACCTATAGATAGGGTGCTCGCCGGTCAATTAGGGTTTTTTTTGCTAGGGGTAGAGATTCAGAGAACAGAGCGAGTGTTCTTAAGCAACTTTTGTGTAGATTTTATTTTGTGAAGGGAAACTCGTGTGGAATTGGTTGTAACAATATATAGTTTTGCTTTGGAGGCGATGCCTTTCTGTTCCGCTTCAAACGACTTCTCCTGTAAGGCTGTAACACGTCGGCTTATTAATTTCGTTTTCATCTTTTTGGCTTATTTGGTTTTTTTTCTCTTATTTTTTTGTATTATTTGTGATAATATAATTTTTTTATTTTTAATTACTTGAAAAAAAGTTAACAACCTATATAGTATATTTTCAATCGTTACAGTGTATTTTCAGATATAAGCCAGAAGTTGAAAGCCACATTGAGCACTGCCACATGTCAATCTCGTGCTCTTGATCAAAGAATTCACTTGGAGATCGATCACCACAGTAACTTGCGTCGACCGATCTTGAGTCCTGGTCTCTGATTTTTGATACAAGGCTTGTAAAGCAACAACACGACATTGTAGATGATGGCCAGATTCTTGTGTATATGGTTTCTTTTAAATAAATAAACGAGATTGTTTCTTCGCCATCAGTTCGAAGTGGCTAATTAGGATAACTTTTTAAAGTGGTTTATCAATTTATAGGTATTTATTTTATTCATACAAATACTCATATAAAGATCAAAAATCATAGATTACAGATATAAACTATAAGCCGCAATCGGAAATAACCAGCCGGATGTTAATCTGTCGAAAAAATGACCGAGACAAATTAGCCACCGGGTCCAATCACACCTGAAAAACCGATCTAGGCCGACCCAAAACATGGGCTACTCAATCGGGCCAGGCCTAATAGGGTCCAATAGAGCATCTTTTTTTTTTGTTTCCCTTTCCCTCCTCCCCCGAAATCTGAATCCGACCCGTTTCCTTCCTAAAACCCTCGAGCTCCAAGCCGCCTCATCCACTACCCACCCTGTCTAAACCCCAACCCTCCTCCCACCCCCACCACAAGCACTTCAGCGACCCAACCCAAGCCGAGCAAAAGCGAGGCGGACGCGACACGACGCGAGCTCGACGTCGCCAATGGCGCTCCTCCTCCGGCCGTCGCCTCCCCCTTTCCACCTCCGCCTCCTCCTCCGCCGCCTTCTCTCCACCGCCGCCGCCCCTCCCGCCTGCTCCGGTTCCCCGCCGCCCCGGCCCGCGGCCTCCTCGAACCCAGGTGCCCCTCTATGTCCGCTTCCTCCTTCCTTTTCTACGCCTTTCGGTGGTAGGGCTCTCTCGCTCGAGCGGTCTGGGTGCTGATTTTGGCGTGTGTTTTCTCTAGGGTTGTGGCGGCGGCGGTCCCGCGGCGGAGTGGGGTCGCGGTGAGGGCTTTCATGGCCTCCACGGCGGCGTCCGAGGCGATGCAGGAGAAGCGGGTGGCCGGGGAGTACACCGCCGCAAACGTCCAGGTGATTCTCGTGTGCGGCTTCTGTGGCTAAGGGATTAGGTTAGTATTGGGAGAGATGGGGAGGGAGGGGGACGAGAGGGAGTGCAAGCACGTGCGCCACTCTGTAGGTATGTAAGAGGGATGGAACGGCAGTTAATTAGCTCCAAGTAGCCTTTCAATCCTACATAATTTTCATTTTCCCTCTCCAGATCATGTAGGTTTACATGAAATTTGTTAAGGGGAACGCTCTCCGCCTAGAAGTTCCCTGTAACTTCTAAATTAAATTTTAGAATCTTAGTTTGGACGGCTCTGTCATTGACATTTCTTATGGGGGTGGTTCTTGGGTTGATACTGGACTTGAAAAACAAAGCAGATTGTTAGACTTGAGTTGTTTACCCTGAAATGGCACACAAAATGTGTGTGTGTCTACCTACCTGCCTGCCTGCCTATCTATCTATGTGTGTGTGTGCGTGTGCACACGGCCGAGTGTAGATGTATGTGTGTATATGTATATGTATGTATATATATGTACATGTATGTATGTATATATGTATGTATGTATGTATGTATGTATGTATGTATGTATACACACACGTACATGTCATTTAAATGGTTCTATCCTCTTTGGTGCATACTGTGGATTCCTTACTTCCATGGTGGTTCATGAAGCAGAGCTGAAGGGTTTAAGATTAGTACTGTTTTAGTTTGCTACAAGTGGGCCCTACCTGTCTGAGAATTTAACAAACGCTCTTTACGGGGCAGTTTATTTTCTAAATGACTCCAGCATATATAAACATATGTTGTGTATTGTATCCTAACTGTTCAGAAGCCAACAACATGTGATTAGTTTATCAATGTTGTCACTTGTCATTCAATGTAATTATCTACTGAGAGTAGTGTAGAGTTTAATAATCTTCTCATGGAAACAAAAAAATTCCTCACAAAAAAAGGAAAGAAAAGAAGCAAAGAAAACAAAGAAACAATATATATCCTGCACAACTTTGTTCTAGGTTTCTCCTATGCAACATCTTCACTATTGTTTTACGAATGAATTGTTCTTTTGAGCTTGATTTTGATTCTATGCTAAATTTCTAATTGTGTAGGTTTTAGAAGCATTAGATGGTGTTCGCACAAGGCCTGGTATGTACATTGGGAGCACAGGATCACGTGGATTGCATCATCTGGTATATTGAATGCAGCATATAATGCTTCTGTTTTTACATGTTATTTAGTGTTCCATTTTGTTTCTTTTGTGATCATTGTTCGGGGTTATGTACCATAGGTTTATGAAATATTGGATAATGCCGTGGATGAAGCTCAAGCAGGCCATGCTACTAAGATTAATGTAGTCCTTCACGACGACAATTCAGTCAGTGTGATAGACAATGGCCGTGGGGTATGCAGTTCCTAAAATCCATGAAGGATAACTTTCTGTATGCTCAGTGCGTTTAACAGATTTTGAGGACCATGCGATTATGATGAATTTTATGTTTTATGCTGCTGTATTATTTACTGTAATAGTGACTAGTGACTAGTGAGTTATCCTACTTGTCGGGGAGTCAAATAAAAGTCTTAACAAATGTGAATGAAGCCTTTATATCATATTACATGACAAGTCACAGATGTATTTCCTTTCGTTCCATATCTGTCATCATTTAAATAAACAACAACATCATTTACAAAGTAATCAATCTAGTCACATTTTCACACAGCCACACATAGATCTACCGGCTAGTGCACAATCAAAACAATATGATTAATGGTCACAAGGCAGAAGTAGGATGGTTAGAAGGGTTTGATTGGTCTGCTTTTCTTTGCCAGGAGTTTACGGGATGTCAGCTGTTACATGGCTGCTGAATATTAGTCAACACATGGATGAAGTTCTAGCCGCTGTTTTCGGTTGGTTGCTTATAATAGCTGTGGTTCTACTTCTTAGGTTGTTACACTCTACTGGGGCACTTCTCATGCATATACCTTTGCCTGATTATCTAGTTGGGTGAACTCATTTTATATAGCGCTGCATGCATCTTTATATTGTTAAGAAAATCTCTACCAGATAAAACATACATTTTTCCTGAATAGTACATAGGATTAGATTGGATGATTTCTATGACTCGTTGTAATACCCCAGCTTGACATGAGCTCAAAATGTCACCACTAAGTCACTAACTCCATTTCTTCTCAAATTAAACTATCTTTCACAAACTTCCAACATCAATACATTGACCATGCTTTCACAAAATACTCATTTAAACATAAACGTGACGATAGTGGATATAACAAATCTTAACATTGAAATGAAGCAAAGACAATAACGGAGATAATCCAATTATTAAGACTAACCGGTATTACTTTATTTGATAGCAACAACAGTAATAGCTTTATGTTCTAAAGAAACTTATTAACCAATAGCATCAACATACATGATAAAACAATAGCATCAATGTGCATGATAATCAACATTTACAACAAAACCATCTCATGTTCTTTTCTTATCATCAACAAACCATAATGCAATGCAATGTAATGCGATGCAATGCTATGTTCACATGCACCTTTTGAGCTCATACCAATATAGCTGAGGGAACACCCATTGATGTGCACTCTCTACCTCTATCTTGTGGAGGTGCTTACCAAAATAGGTCTTACATAAGAGTACTCCAGATTAGTCATATACTTTTCTCACCGACCTGACCCATGCACTCTGGACTAGCTATATGACTTACCACCCTAGCTCATTTTCTCTTTTCATGATGTGAATGCACATGATTTCCATTATTCATTTACCACATACCGTAGCATCGATGACCATTAACATCATCCTTTCATATTCATCAACCACATCATATGTGACAAGACTCATGTATATAAATATAGCATGGCAAGGAAATCCAATTACTCAAAACAATAATAAACAACCATCTATTGCTCTATCATACGCTTGCCTTTTTAACCACGTGGAACGGATTGATGTTATAAGTCTCAGCAAAATGCCATGACAGCACATAAACATCAAATAAACAATATCGCTCCTACGTGCTTCCCGATCTAACAATTCCCTTTTCACTAGACAGTCCTCCCCGCTGTTCTGGTACTCAAAATACCATAATTTTTGACTTAGAGGCCCTAACATGGTAAACCATATAAGTTTTGGAATCTAGCAAAATTTTCTACACTTTCTTAGTTGGCCAAAATCCCTAACTAATCCATTTAAACCCTCGTTTCTAACCCCAAGATTGTTCTGTTATTTTATTGGTCAACAAACAATAATTTTATAACTATTTATCTACTGTCCAAATATAATAAATTATACCACTTATATAATCTACAGAAAATTATCAACCTTTCTCTAGTTATACTCACAGTTTAATTCGACCATCTACTAGGCCCAAATTGCAGGTTACTACGACTGCGTCTAGCAGCGACCAAATTCTAGACATCAGCCTTCACGAGGCCATAACTTCTAAACCGCTTTACCAAATTCTGTGTTCTTGCACTCTATGGAAATCTTAAATAATTATCTACAATATTCATAATATGGCAAAGTTATGAAATAGGACATAGCTATCCAAAAAGTCGCCTACAAGACATGAAAACAAACCTTAACGAACAACGGAACCCAAAACCCGTCTCCAACACCACCCATCTTCCCCGTCCAGAACTAGCACGAGCTCCTATAATGGCTTAAAAACATGGAAACAAGGTCTAGGATGTTTTACCTACAATCCAAAGGTTCGCCGGAACGACAAAACTGACACGGACGCCAAGCACTTCTTTCCCTCCTCTCCCTTCCTTCTCCTTTCCCTTCTCTTCCCTGGTCGACTCTTCCCACTGTCTTCCTTCCGCTTCTTCCTCTTTCGGCTCCGCCGCCACAGAACAAAAACCTTGCCACAGAGCCAAAATCTTTGCCACGGTAGCAAAAACCTTGCCGCGGTAGCCAAAATCCTTGCCACGGCAGCGCTCCTCCATGCTGTGGCAGCAGCACCAGGGTGGCATCTAACCCCCTTTCCACGACAGTGAAATTTCCTGCCGCTGCAGTAACTTTCTTCACCGTGGCAGCATTTTCCCTTGCCGCGGCAAACCTCGGCAGAACTAGGCGGCCCTGCCACGGCAGCAAAACCTTGCCGCGACACGTTCAGCTGCAGCGCGGCAGGGCAGCAGCAGCCCGGCGACGGCGTGGCGGTGGCTAGGGTTTTATGGGAGGTGGCAGCTAGGGTTGTGCAACCTCCCCCTACCCTCCCTCCTTAAAAAGCGTAGCCCAACGCCACAGACTCCCGCACGGTTCGCACGGGAGGCGACTAGTCAGCAACCGATCCCCCTATCTCTAATTCCGTTTTCCTTAACTCCTTTTCTGTAATTGCAATCAGGTCCTTAGAAAGGGCTCTTACGGAATATTACACTCGTCTTGATTAAACAGTGCAGCTTTCTAAAAGTTGGTTCAACAGTCATGATCTGGAAAAGAGATAACATCAAGGTTATCACAGCGTCGCCTAGGCGACGCTTAAGCGCCCCGGCGGCCGGCGGTGGACGCCAGTGGCCCATCGCCCACTTCCCTCTTCTTTAGGCGACGCCGGCGACGCCAGCGCCCAGCGACGTCTAATGCGCCGTGGCGGCCGCCTGGCGCAGCGGTGGGGTACTACTCAACACCGACCGGGGACGGGGTCACTTACTAACCTCCGCTGAGTCCAGAGCGTATCTAGGGTTTCTCTGCCGCCGGTCGCCGACGCCAAGTCCGAGCATCGGCTCCTCCGCCGCCGGTTCCTCTCCGTGCCGCAGCTCGCAGCATGTAATCTCCGCCATGTGCTCGCTTTTCCTCCTCTCATGGCTCCTCCTCCGCCGCCGGCCTCCTCCGCCTCGCCCGCCGCCGCCCTCCGCCGCCTCGCCGCCGCCGGCCTCCGCGCTCGCTCCGCCGCCGGCTCGCCCGCCCTAGCTCCGCCGCCTCTCGGATCGCTGCTCCGGCTCGCCGCTCTGGATCCTCCGCCTCGTCTCCTCCGCCCCGGCCTCCCGTCTTGACTCCGCCGCTGGGCGCTGGCTCCTCCGCTCCTGGCACCGAGATGTGGAGTGGTCGAGTGGAAGACTCGAGGTCTCCAGCTCCACCGAGGCCCGCCTATTAATCGGCAGAAGCGAGGCATGACCGTGGCATCAGCCGGCTGGCCAGCCTGGCTGACTCGTGCCCATTGTGAACACCGAGCAAGGCGGCTATGTTTTAGTTTTGGCAAAAAAATATTTTGGAGATGCAGATGTTATTCCTACATGAGAGTGGTGAAGAACGTGCTCAAATTGAGCTTGTGCATAGGAATGAGCTAGAGTTGGATGATGAATGAAAGATTAGGATGAAAGTTGAAGACTTTTGAGTTATTTTGTTGTCATGTGATGCACTCATGCAGTCATGCTACTATCATATTTTGTCTCTTAATCTTATGTTGTCATGTGGAATATGGACCTTGTTATATTAATGCTATTTGCTGTTATGGACCTTGTTATTAAATGTTTCATTTTATGTCAATTGAGGTATTACTTGTATTTATTACAACCGTCTAACTACTATCGTCTAACTATCGCCATGGCGGGCGCTTAGTCGACTAGGCGCCCAGCGCCTGGCTCGCCTCGACTTGCCAGAGCGCCGTGACAACCTTGGATAACATAATAAACTTATGTTGCTATGAGGTGGCAGAAAAGGGGGGGGGGATGTAGTTATTATTATGCTGTCTGCGTCCATTTTACTTGATTGAACAACTGTGTTACCTTTTTTTGAATTTTGTAATTTTGCATTTGTTTGCTTCTAGGAAGTTGTTAAAATTTGCAAAGCACAGCTTTTGAGTAGTCAAAATGCAACATCCTACACTGATTACTCTATGGATTATCTTTTTGTCCGTTGTTTTATTGAATCACTTCTAAAATCCACACATACTGCAGATCCCTACAGATATACACCCCCAGACGAAGAAATCTTGCGTGGAGACCGTATTAACGGTATTGTTTACTCTTTATTTGTTCTACACCCTTCAGATCTTATTAGCTGTACAATGTCGTTTGTTTCTTTTCAACCTTCTTGATCGCAATCCCAGTACACTTTATTTATTTATTTATTTTAAAATTTCATTTTCTGGGGAAAGGAGCACTCTGACATATTGATACCTCTGTGGTTATGTAGGTGTTGAGACAATACCTTTTAATCCTGAGGCTTGTTTCTGTTAACTTGTGCTGTTACCATAAGTGAATGCCCATATTTTGTTGAAATGCTTCAATACATTTTCATTGCTATGTGCATTTTGTGGCCTTGTAAGATGTAGCCATGTGGATGAGTTTTGTTGCTTGTGCACTGGTACACTTGTTAACTTCCCTATCTTCTGACTAACATATGTAGTATTATTTGTCCATTTGCAACACTAAGATGTCTGTTTTCAATGGCCAACAATTGATATGCCGAATGTTTAACAAATTCTATTGTCCATCCTGTAAAAATCTTTTTTAATCATGCAGTTAATGCACGCTGGTGGCAAATTTGGAGGTTCAAAGAGTGGCTACAGTGTTTCTGGAGGGCTGCATGGTGTTGGCTTGTCAGTTGTTAATGCTTTATCGGAGGTTCTTGTTTTCACCTTTATTTACTATGAATCTAAGATCTTTTGAGAAAATATAAAAAATTTCTCTCTATGTAAAATCATGATCCATTGGGTGGCAGAAAAATTCTCTCTACGCCAAACCATTGCTCTGAAGCCTGTCATGGTTAAAATTACAAATCTGGTTGTTAGGCTTATCATATAATGTTTTTCTATGAACACTGGCATTTCGTGATCTAAGTTTAAGAACCTTCCTACCCACTAGAGATCAGAAAAAACATTTGATAAATAATACTATATGTCCTTTGCAAATTTGTTTTTAAGACTTTATTGATGGATGAAAAATGAAGTTAACATTTGAATCAGAAAAGTGGCATTTCTCATATATATGAGAACTATCAATTCCCCTCAATCCAAACATACAAAGACGAAATGTGAGAGTTGGCAACTTGGTGCCAAACAAGTTGGGGGAGTCTATATAAGTGATAAAATCATGAATTAGGTATGGTTTGGCAAAAGCTTGACTAAGTAGTTATTTATCTGAAGATAGGTGAGGTCCCAACAGTCCAACATGCCATTTATCTCAAAGACAAGGGACTTTTTCTACACCCCCTTGCATGTGAAGCCTTTTTCTTTCTTTTGTGCAAATTAGATCCTTACATTTGCCCTCTGAGTCTAATTCTCCCCTACCGTGAATTTGGATGCAAAAATGTCATGAAAAGAAACTGCATCCCATATGTGACCTTTACCTTTACATTTATGGCTACGTAAGAGTTGCCTCCACTACTCCAACTGGCACTGTCTCCTCTATGGCCACTTATATCTGGTATTTATCCTAGATGCACTGAGGTCTAGGTGGCAACATGTTACATCTAATAAATGACAGGTATGATAAATATGTTTTTGAACAGATAACACTATGGCAGAATACAGCTATTGTAACAATATTTTGGACCATCTGCAAAGAAAGTGCACCACCTGTAAATGATACTGGCCATAGGACAAGTCACTTTGATTTAACTAGTTGAGGATGGTGATTGTAAGAATAGATGAATGGAGGAATGGATGAATGCTAGTTCAGTTGTATTGCATATAGCCCAAAGGACATTATATATTACAAGACTCAAAACAACCCTAAAATAAGAAATGACACTTATATCCTTAACACTCCCTTCAAATGCAAGGCATATGCAATAGCATTGCATTTGAAAAGGTTGATACTAAAAAGGGAAAAAAATCTGAAGTCCAAGTCTTGAAAATGTCGTCATAGCCAGATCCTTGTCACCAGCCTCGACTAGTTAATCCAAGTTAGTGTCTTTCTATGGTGTTGTGATAATTTCGTTTGTAGGTTGTTACATACTTACATCTTACCTAAAGTGTGGTTATAGTCAGGGAGCACAATTCTGGTGGTTTCTGCCCATTGCTGGTTTTCCCAGTGGATGGTAGGAACTACAGTCTCTTCCCCGAATTAGGGTATTTCCATGTTATGCGTGGATAGTATAGGTTACTACGTACAAGATAGAGGAAACTTAAAACCCGAAGAAAACCCACAAAGAAAAACAAAATAAAAACCACGCTGACCAGAAAACAATTGGAATTCGGAATTCAGCCGTTTCTCAGCCAGAATTGCCCTTCCAGCCAAGGCCTAGATTTTTTTTGAACCGTAAACTGGATTTTGTTAACTGTGGTTATAATAGCCGTATCCTATCATGTGACTAGCCCAGCTGGCACTCTGTCTACTCCATGCCCACTCAATTTGTTGGGTACTTGGTATGTGGCAGCGGTATGGAGTAGGTGCTAGCATGGGTAGCAAGTGTTTGTAAATAATGAACATGAGCCGGTTTTGACTTGGAGGAAAATCGAAGGGTCTAATTTTCTAGCTGGTGCCATAGATTACAACTGAAATGGAATTTTCCCAGATGAAAAAAAACAATGTAGCTGAACATGTTATGCATATCTCATGATGAATTAGTAACTTGGTATTTAGCACTGATATTATCACGATAATAGTTGAACTGAGAAAGAAAACAACCAAAATCTTGAGGAATATCAGCTACGTCAATGCTGTTAGTTCATTTCTAGCATTGCTGTTGGTTCAGAATTTGGTTGTTCATTTCTTTGCTGATCAACACATGAGATTAAGAACAACATATGCAGTAAAGTGTTGATTATCTTGACATCCAGTCCAACTATATCGACATAAGCAAATGAGAGAGGGATGTGATCCAACAGAGAAATAATTGTCATATCCACTTTTGCTTTGACGTGTCTTCATATATGTTCGGTACCTGAAGTGGAGGCTATTATTGAAAAAATGTAGCAACCTAGATTAACAAGCAACCTGTAAAAAGTGTGATGCTGAAGGTCAGGAAGCATTTGAAAATAGATTAAGGCATCTTGATGGAACTAACTGTTAATTAATCAACTTGTTAGTACATGCTGTGCATGTCTGTGTACATGTTCGCTGTGCGGAGATATAGGTGTATGGATACCCTAGAGTCCAAAACTTAAAGGCTCTTCTGCATACTTTCTGCAAAAAAGTAGTCAGTTAGGGTTTTAGTTTATGCTAAGTAATAAGTTAGCCATCAGAACACAGCAAATCAACAAGATCTAATGGAGCTGCAACAGTTTTGCGGCTCTCATGTCTAAACTTACCTGGAACAAGAATATTTTTGTCTTATATACAAATACAATATAAGTGCCTCTTGTACAAAAATTCAGTGGGATCTTACCGGGCAATCTCTGCTTTATAATGTGATCTTGTATGATCATTGGAGAAAAATGCATTACACTTTAATATTAATACTAAGCATGTGTGTGGAAATTATGTTGCTAGTAGTTTTAGATTAGCTTGTCTTGTAAAATGAAAATTTGCAGGACATTAAAATAGCTGCTTGATGACCATGGAATAAAACTAGAAGTAGGACAAGCCATGAACCGACTTAAGATATGAACAAGATGAGCAATATCGGACGAGGAGGAACTATGTATCTTTAATTTTAAGGAGAATGGGGCTTGAACCCATGACCATCTGGGTCCTCAACCACCATAATGCCGTAATATGAAATAAAACGCGCAAAAATCTCTATTGCAGTGATAACCTTTTTTGGATATGTTACTCCTGCATGTTTTGTGCAATTGATTATCATTGTCATGATATTACAATGTCAGGCACTAGAAGTTACTGTTTGGCGTGATGGAAAGGAATACCGACAAAGCTATTCTCGTGGAAAAGCACTCACCACACTAACTAGTATCACACTGCCTGGGGAATCAAGTTCTCGTCAAGGCACATGCATCAGATTCTGGCCTGTTCGTTCTATGGAGCTTTGTTTAGAAAATGGGATCGCAGATGGATGGGCAGCCATAAGGCAACGAAGTCTAACGGCGGCGCGGCGGCGGCGGTTAAGCAACGTTTTTGATATTTTTTACAAATGTATAACCGGTCTTATATCCGCCTCGCAACTCGGATGGCTCACGCAAGAAAACGAAAAGGAAAGCAGAGACCAGAGTGCTGGCGGCGACCGGCGGCGGCAAGAGGGCGGCGATGGCGGCGGCGATGACCCGGCGGCGGCAGCCGGCCAAGAAGAACCGGCTACGGCACCAAAGACGGCGCCAGCGCGCGGCACGGCAAGGCGAAAACGCGGCTGCCGATCCGCATGGCGGCGGATCTGCCGGCGGCAGCAGCGGCGACGAGGCGGCGGACGGCCGTTGGCGGAAGAACTAACACCAAGACAGCGCCAATGGCGGCAGCGGCGGCGCGGCAAGGTTCTAAGCTTGCCGGATGTGCCGGATCTGCCGGCGGCAGCGGCGACGCAGGCGGCGCCGGGCAGCGAATTGCGACGTACGGCAAACGGATATGGAATATGAAGCATATAAGGAAACTAATAATCTATTTCCTATCTATCCTTAACAGGAGGAACTATGTATCTTTAATTTTAAGGAGAATGGGGGCTTGAACCCATGACCTCTGGGTCCTCAACCACCATAATGCCGTAATATGAAATAAAAATCTCTATTGCAGTGATAACCTTTTTTGGATATGTTACTCCTGCATGTTTTGTGCAATTGATTATCATTGTCATGATATTACAATGTCAGGCACTAGAAGTTACTGTTTGGCGTGATGGAAAGGAATACCGACAAAGCTATTCTCGTGGAAAAGCACTCACCACACTAACTAGTATCACACTGCCTGGGGAATCAAGTTCTCGTCAAGGCACATGCATCAGATTCTGGCCTGACAAAGATAGTATGCTTCTTTCCTTACAAAAAATTTTCTGGTCTAAGCAGCACTAATGATGTTGCCCCAGTGTGTAATTATTGTTTTTTGATGTAGTATTTACCACCACGATTGACTTTGATTTCAATACGATCTCTAGTCGCATCCGGGAACTTGCCTTTCTAAATCCTGAGGTATGATAATCCTTCACTTAGAAAAATTGCGTTGTTCTATTCCTGTTGCTAGTTCTTGAAGATATCACCGTATTATCATTATGTCCTTTTTTTGTTTATTGCCTAACTGATCCATGAATCATGATTGTTGTCAGATTATTCGATCTTTCTTTAGAGTTTTTTTTTTACCTTTCCTTGACCCTTGACTTTAAACCCAGGCCAAGCACTTGGGACTCCCATGTCCCTACTGCCAGGAACATACCTTGGTTATCAGATTATTGGAGTAGCTTACCACATTAGTTAGACTATTGTTGTCTTATATGGGAATATATTTGACCCTTTTTCTTTCTACCAAGTACCAACATAAAAAAGAAGCACCTGCTGATTATCAAGGATATGCGATTCAGTTTCCATTTCTACTCATAGCCAAGACAAATCATATTATTATATATTGTTGGACTTCTGCTGATAAAGCATTCTGCTTCATAAAATCTTTAAGGATATACTTGCTGATTGTGAGTATTTATGGAGCCGTTCCCATTAATGTTGATGATAAAATTGTCAAACCACTGTCAAGCAATAAAAATATGTGAAATATTGTTACGATTGAAATTCTTGAGTTAAAATTTTGATCAAGAAATGCTCAAATCGAATGTCTTTTGCACTTCTTGGCGCTTCATATGTTTTGTTTTTCTCTTGCATGTCTTATTTTCATTTAAGTTGATTGCATTTTCTGTTGTTTGGGCAATTCTACTTGCATCATTCTTTAATTTTCTGTGAAATCCTTATGTGTCTATTTCAAATGCTGTAAGGGTGGCCACTACTGACCACTGGGCGGTTTGGTTTCAACATCATTTCTTGTGTGCATTTTACTGCCTTCTTTTTTAATGTTGATTTGCATGCACAACTTGCCTGTAATATTTGTTATGCTTAAAGTGGACCACTGGTTAATCTCACTTTGTTCTGTCAATACCAGCTGACAATAACATTGACAAAGGAAGAAGAACACACACAGGTTCAACACAATGAATACTGTTATGCTGGTGGCCTCGTTGAGTATGTTAAATGGTTGAATACCGACAAGGTTTGCCCTGTAACATCGGAAGCTATATGTTTCATTCAGTTCCAATTCGGCTAAAATTTTCGAACATATAAAATGGCTACTGCCTATTGCCAACAGTTTTCAATTGACTTAGTTAATCTTTTTTTAGTGTCATGAAAATGTTAAGGGCTAGCTTTACTCCTTTCTTTTCTTTTTTTTGATAAGTAACTAACAAAGCATTATATGAACCTGTTCTACTTAACACTGCTGTCGACAATCATTTACTGATGCTACTCCTTGGACCCATCTAAAATTTTATGTTGACCAACATCTGTCCTGTTGCTAATTCAGAAATGAAATGAAGAACAATATGCTAGATTTGCTTGTTTGCTTGGACAAAGTGTCAAGAGTTGAATTAGGCCAGATGTTCATAGACTGAACTGATGTCTGCCTTCTGTTTATAAAAAATATAAAATGTTAAAGGACCTAGATTTATTGTGGTTATACTTGCCTATCACGTGTTATAGTCTATCACCGCGAAACCCAAACCTTGATCCGGTTGCGCCCAATCTCTTGTTTCAATCCGACTGGTTCAAGCGAGTCCTAATAAACCGACTCCGTTTGAGCAATGTGAGTCCTAATAAGAGTAGGTTTCGGTATTAAAGCCGAACTAGGACTAGTTTATATCTTATATATAGCCATGTAATCCAGAGATGGGGTATGAAAGGAATAAGAAAGGATTTCTATTGTCTTACCTCTTCCCTGTCTCCGTCTTCTTGACGACCCGATCCAAGGAATTGACCTTGCAAGTGAGCAAGGCGGTCTTGTGATCACCACCGTTACGACACGAGGTCCAAGGGTCGTAACAACTTGGTATCGATGATCTTGGGGCTCCGATTCAATGAGGAGGCCAACTCGGTCGGTCGCTTAAGGCAATTCAGAGCAAATGGCGGAGATGAACTCCAAAATAGCGATTTGGCGCAAAAGCATCACCACCAACTCCAAACTTGCTATCCTCGAATCGGAGAAAGCATCCCTTGCCGCGACATCCGGGATGTTTCATCAACAATGGCCGTCTTCCGCCGCCACCGCTTCCACACCAATCTCGGAGGGCGCCTGTTCCCTTCCACCACCGGGATTGTTACCCATACCATCGATGGCAAGTCCCGTCATCTTTCCAAGGGACCCATCCAATACCTATCAGAGTCCAAAGAAGCCGCCACCAAATCACTTGAAGGCTCAGCAGTTCACCCGATGCGACGCCCACCACCATCCATGCTGCGCTTCTGTCCGCAGCCATCCCTGCCATTGCACACGTCAATGCCTTCGCGCTTCCAAGCAGCACCAAGTACATATGGCAGCGCTCCACGTTACCACAAACTGGAATTTCCTACCTACGACGGTTCCGATGATCCCCTGTCATGGCTCAACCGTTGTGATCAGTTCTTCCGTGGGCAACGTACCGAGGAAGGGGACAAAGTTTGGCTCGCGTCATACCATCTCACAGGAATTGCTCAGCAGTGGTATTTTCAGTTGGAACGAGACGATGGCCAACCAATGTGGGATCAATTCAAAGACCTCTGCCATATGAGGTTTGGACCACCCCTCCGGAGTAATCCCTTGGGGGAACTAACTCGGCTGCAGCAGACAGGATCAGTCAGCGATTACCAAACCAAATTCTTGGCGCTCCTCTGTCGAGCCGATCGCCTGTTACCCCTACAGCAAGTCCAGATCTTTACAGCTGGCCTTCTGGAGCCTCTGCGAACGGATGTTGAACTGCAACAGCCGGAAAATCTTCAAGTCGCAATGAGCCTAGCTCGGGCCTATGAGCGGCGCGCGCAAACAACAATGGGCGATTCTTTCCCACAACACCGTCCTGGGCGTCCTTTCCAGCGGGCTTCCATACCGCACGGGCGTCCTCGAGTTGCCTACTCGACCGCCATAGCAGGACCTCGACCAGCAAAGCCTTTTCGGCGTCTTACACCAACGGAATTGGCCGATCGTCGTTCAAAAGGATTATGCTACAACTGCGATGACAAGTTTCAGCCCGGACACCGTTGTAAGCAGCCTTTTCTCACTTACATTGACATGAATGGAGATACTGACTCAGGTGAAGATCCACTGGGACTGCATGAACTCGAGCTGGAAAATACTTCCCCAGAAATATCGCTACATGCAGTAACTGGAGCATCCAATGGGGGAACCATGCAGCTTTCGATCACTATCGGCACCAAACAATTCGTGGCACTCGTCGACTCGGGGTCCACCCATAACTTCATCAGTGCCCGGGTGGTACAGGCAATGGGGGTACAATTGCTTCCTTGCCAGGGCCTGCGCGTTAAAATCGCGAATGGCGAGCAACTCGATTGTCTTTGGGGTTTGCCATCGATTTCGACTCTCGATCCATCGACACCATTTTAGTGTGACTTATGCAATTCCTCGGATGGATTTGATATTGTTCTCGGAGTTCGGTGGCTGAAAACTTTGGGACCAATTCGTTGGGACTTCGACGAACTGACTATGATGTTTTGGTTGGCAACGGATACAATGGCAAGGGCTCTCCAAGGTCCGACCAATGCAGGCTTTGATGCAGTCTGGAAATGACGAGCTACAACCCTTTCTAGCAGAATTTGATGATCTTTTTGCAGAACCATCTGGGCTTCCGCCGATGCGCCCACAAGACCACCGTATCCGGCTTCAACCAGGGGCAGCTCCAGTATCCGTCCGTCCATACAGATATCCACATCATCAGAAGGATGAACTGGAGCGGCAATGCAACGATATGCTCAAGCGCGGCATCATTCGCCGCGATCCTCTGTTCTCTTCCCCGGTCTTATTGGTCAAAAAACATGACAACACTTGGCGCTTCTGTGTCGACTATCGCGCACTCAATGAGTTGACCGTCAAGGACAAATTTCCAATTCCGGTGGTTGATGAACTCTTGGATGAATTACGGGGTGCTCGGTTCTTCACCAAACTAGACCTTCGGTCGGGATATCACCAAGTTCGCATGCACCCTGATGACATATTTATGACAGCCTTTCGGACCCATGAAGGCCTTTTTGAATTCTTAGTTATGCCTTTCGGGTTGACTAATGCGACGGCTACATTCCAGGACTTGATGCGGGCTATTCTTCGCCTTACTTGCGAAGCTTCAGACAGTATTTTTGATGATATCTTGATATATAGTCACGCTGGCCGACCATCTGCAAACACCTTCGCATGGTCTTTACACTCTGCGACAACATGAGCTGTTCCTCAAGAAATCTAAGTGCTCATTTGGCCTTTCTTCAGTTTCTTACTTAGGCCATGTCATTTCAGAGGGAGGCGTGGCCATGGATCCTTCTAAAGTGCAGGCCATTGCCGATTGGCCACAGCCCAAAACTATTAAAGCATTGCGTGGATTTTTAGGTCTGGCAGGCTATTACCGCAAATTTATCCGGGATTTCGGGAAGATAGCGGCGGCCCTCACTAATCTTCCAAGAAGGACGCTTTGGATGGTCGCCGAGGCTCGGCAAGCCTTCGTGGCTCTCAGAAGCCTCGCCCACGCAGATCCTGCACATGCCAGATTTCACACAGAACTTTATTGTTGAATGCGATGCGTCAGGGACCGGGATTGGAGCTGTTCTTCATCAAGGAGTTGGACCAATAGCTTTCTTCAGTCGACCGATGGTACCACGCCACTCCAAACTGCCAGCATATGAACGCGAACTGATTGGTCTTGTTCAGGCCGTCCGCCATTGGAGACCATACTTGTGGGGCCGCAACTTCCTCATTCGCACGGATCATTATAGCTTAAAGTTCCTGTTGGATCAACGCCTCTCCACCATACCACAACATCACTGGGTCAGCAAGTTGTTTGGATATGACTTCACGGTGGAGTTTCGTCCAGGCCGCCTAAACACCGTTGCCGACGCCCTCTCCCGCCGCGATGGTCTTCCACCTAGCTTGATGGCTATATCATCACGTGGCTTTCTTTATTACTCCTCTGAAGAGACTAAAATCAGCCCACCCCAAAGTAAGGGCAATAACATGCGTGTTAGTATTAAGACATCAGATTGGAGTCTACTTCTGCATATAACAAGAAGCAAATTATATTGTTATCCAGCAAAAAACTCTAACATTATTCCTTGGATATGCTTTCTTTCCTAGAAACACCTTCATGACCCAATAGCCTTCAGAAAGGAATTGGATGGAATAACGGTGGATGTCTCCCTTCAATGGTAAAATGTTTTTCCTTGGCTTGAAATTTTGCTAAAAATAAGAGTACCGCCGTGTTACGTGCTGAACTTCTTTATATCGTGCATTGTGTCCCTCCATGTTCTGTTTGGTCATGTTTTAGCAAGTAGTGGCGGTTTATCTGACTGTAACATTTGACAATTTGTTGGCTGTCTTGTCTACTTTATACATCTGATTCTTGTTTCTAAGTTTTCGATACTATGTTTTGTACTATTAGAGGTTCCAAAATGAATGATCTTATGTTGCCCGAAACTTTGTGCCAAATTCTGGATGATCATGACTTTTAACAAATCAATTTGAATGTCAAACACGGTAACCTAAACTTATCATTAAGAACGAATCAAATGTGCTAAAAAAATACCTCAAAGTATTATGTTGTCCATCCTGTTGACTTACATATTAATCTTTCTAATTTCCCCTTACATGCTATATACTAGAGTGTTTATTTATCAACTTAGTATAGTTCGTCGAATTGTATTAAGCCATTGAAGGGTTAGAAATGGAATGATACGTAAACAATCTTTTTTGGGGGAACAGAATCAATATGTAGCTTTATAACTTAAATAATACCCGCTGGAGTCATTATCTTTAGAAGTTCCACACTTTCAAAATGTTGAAGTTTCTGACATGTCAATATGTATTCGTGCTGTTCTGCAATGGTGCAATTGATTGGTGTGCAGTACCAGCTTTTAAAAACCTCTAGCAAAAGGAAAGAAAGGATTGTGACCATTTAGGGCCTGTTTGGTTCGGCTGCGGTTTATGGCTTTTGGCTGAAATTTTTGAATTTTAGCTGTTTACGACAGAGATTACGGAGAGATAGATACTCGCTTGCGATTTTGGTTAATACAGATGTTAGGCTTTTAACGTGTACTACAATTAACTTGTAGACCCCGTCTTGAGAAAATACCCCGTTTGAAAGTTAGGTACTGTAGCAAAGCCAAAAGCTGCTAGCTTCGGTTGAAAAGAATAGGCCCTTAGAAATAACAGCCGTAATGCCCTAGGGTTTCTCTTTCTTTCCGTCCTTGGCACATACCAGAAGATATTGGGAATTTCATAAACTATGGTCCAAGTGCAGTATTCAAAGGTTGTTTTATATTTCATTTGCTTTGTTATATTTCTTCCCATTCACACAATAACTGAACTCCTCTTCTATTTTTCTCCTTCTGGATCTTACTAAATAGCAACTAGGGAAGAATTTTGGGCCTTCTTCTGAAACAATAAAGTGTCACCATTTACAGGTGCTCTGATTCCTACTCTGATACAGTGCTAGGATATGCCAACAGCATCCGTACTATTGATGGTGGTACTCACATAGATGGGCTGAAGGCTTCATTGACAAGAACAATTAATAACCTTGCAAAGAAGTCAAAGGCTATTAAGGTGATAAACTACATACTATTTATTTTGTTTTTCCCTGGGAAATTCTGCCCTATTTTATATTCACATGTCTAACCTGTTGACTTAAAATTGTTTTGTTGAAACTTGTTTAATAAGGACTTGACTGTAGTAACAGCTATATATTGAAAAAGTTCTGTACTCCTGTTCAATCTGCACTTTGAATGCTTATTCATCCGTCCAAATGAAAATTTGAATAAACTGGCTCAGTTATTTTGTTCAGAGATTTGTCTAAACAGATAATGTTTTTTGTAGGATAAAGATATTAACTTGAGTGGGGAGCATGTAAGAGAAGGAATGGCATGCATTATTTCAATAAAGGTCCCTAATCCAGAGTTTGAAGGGCAGACAAAGGTAATAGCTTGCCTTTCCTGACATGATTCGACAAATTTGCCAGAAGACTAATGCCATACATCTCTTGTCAATTTGCTCCTGATGGTTCGTCGAATTTTGTTTCTTTTATCTTTTACAGACGAGGTTGGGAAATCCAGAAGTACGAAGAATAGTTGAACAATCTGTTCAAGAAAATTTAACTGAGTATTTAGAGTTACATCCAGATGCATTAGATTCAATTCTATCAAAGTCCCTTAATGCTCTCAAGGTACATAGTCTTTGTAATAATTCAAATGATTCATCCTGTTTCTTTCTGAATAATCATTATCTAGGCTTCCATGTATCTTTTGGGAAGTTTCTGATTGCAGGATAGGAACAAACATTTCTTTTCCTATTCATTCCTGTAGCAAGAAGCCTGTCCCAAGAGCTCATTGATTGTGGTTCTGATGTAACCTGTGTCATGTTTTTCTGTTGCAGGCTGCATTGGCAGCCAAGCGTGCTAGAGAGTTAGTGAGGACAAAGAGTGTCTTGAAATCTTCTTCACTTCCTGGGAAACTAGCTGACTGCTCATCTACTAATCCTGAAGAATCCGGTGAGTTGCCACTTGTACTAGGGAACTCTTGCCCCATCTTTGTTTAATATAATTCAGATAGCAGATTAGCATCATAAGGGGCTCAAGTTCATTCGAATTTTTTAGTACTATTTTGGTTGGCCTTTCTTGTTTGACTGGTCTACATGTGGTGTTCCCACTCTTCTTGTTACAGGATGTGTCTGGTAGTTCCAACGCACATTTTTTTAAAAATTATTAGATATCCTTCTTACTTCTAGGCTTTGACTTTTGCTGATCACACATGAATTCAGAAATCTTCATAGTTGAAGGTGATTCCGCTGGGGGTAGTGCAAAGCAAGGTCGGGATAGGAAATTTCAGGTACAACTTTTGCTTGCCAATTTAGTGATGTTAATGTATATTCAACAATTCTACCACCAGAAGCATTTCAAGATTCCTGATGAAGTTATGAGTACTAGATCATTGTAGGTATCTAGGTATTTCGTCATTTGGCCTTCTTTGATGGGCGAAGTTTTATGTGACTAATTCTTGTTTATTAGCTGCGAGTTCTGCTGATGCATATATCGAACACCGCATATCTACTGGTGTTCTTTATGCCAATCTCCAGATATTCCTTGAATACATGTATTATTTTCATAAAAACAATATTCCAATACATTAGTTTATGCTTTTGAACTGTAATGATGTTAGGGCATTTCCTCAATTAGCATAGCAATATGGCATACATGGATATTGGAAGTTATATTTCATACAAAACCACTTACCCAGTGGAACAACATTGAGAGTTATGTGATGGATAAGTCTCGTGTTTGCACGGTGCTTGTGGGTTGCAAACACATGTTGGTTTTTGCCCTTCAAGGACAAAGATCCTTATTGGTCGTTAGCATCTCTTTGGGACAAACATCTTAGGACAAGCATCTTAGGACAAGAAGATCTTAGGACAAGTGTCCTAGCATCTTTTCTAGCATCTAAGACAAAGATCTTGACTAGCATCTAGGACAACATCTTAGACTAGCATCTTAGCATATGCTTGGTCGGTTAATGACCTATAATTTGTATCCCCAACCCCTCAGGTTGGCATGGCATTGTGTGAGAAATACAACTAGAAAATTGCCCCATCTCCAAGTGTCATCCTCTCGATGAGAGTAAGGATCTTGCTATCACCAAGAGCAAGAATCCAGCGACTAACAATTGGTATCAGAGCTACACTATCCTGTAGCTGAGCATCTCCTGCTCAATCCCTTCTCCTGCGTCGCTTCGGCCTCGCGGCGGCCCCAACTAGCGACAGCAGAGCCGGTGCCGCTGCTCACTCTCCCCGTTCGACGAGCGGCGGCTCATCGAGGCGCCTCTCCGCAGCAGTCCCGGTGGTGCGCCATGTCCGCAGGGATGTCTCGGCCTTCGGTCGCCTCGAGCACGCGGCGGCGGCGAAGCCGAGCTTCGGCGTGGCGAGAGGAACGCGAGCGGCGGCGGCACAGCGCAGCGGCGGCGGAAAAAGCGTCAAGGCGCGGCGGCGGGCTGGCGGCAGGCAGAGGAAGGTGAAGCGGCGGCGGCGTCATGCAGCGCGTGCAGCGGCAGCGGAGGTCGAGTTGCGGCAGCGGAATAGCAGCCCATCTCTGCGATAGCAGTGCCGCGAGAGCTGGAGAAGGCTGCTGGAGAAGGAGGCGGCGGCGCGGCGGCGATGGCGGCGACGCGCCACGCGCGCGGCGGCCAGACAGCGCGGACGCGCGGCGGCGCTCTGGAGGAGGCACCACGGCGGCGGCGTGCGGGTCGACGGAGGCGCGGCCTTCACAGCGGCGCGGCTCTCCCGGTTCGATCTTGTGGTCACCACGAGTACCAGGTGTCGTCGAGGGCGTCGGCCCGGCGTGGTGGCCTACCTCACCAAGACCAACTACGTCGAGTGGGGCTGCGGTGATGAGGTAAAGCTCAGTGCGACATATGTGGGATGCGGTCCGATGCGGCGACGCCGACTACGACCAGATCGACGGCGCCGGATGCTCTCATCGCCGCAGTCCCGCCCGAGATGCGTTTCGCTTACTAACAAGCGGATCGCCAAAGAGGCTTGGGACGCCATCGCCGCAAAGACGCATCGGCAGCGAGCGCGCGCAAATCTACATTACGGTCACTACGCAGGAGTGGGAGAGAACAGCCTTCAAACCGGTGAGGACGTTGATGACTTTGCTCTCCGTCTCAACACTCATTGCGTAAGATGGTACAGTTGGCGACGACACCTACGGCGAGGAGAGGCGTGGAAAAGCTCTTCCGCTGCGTCCCCAGAAGTACAAGCGGATGGCTCGCTCGATCGAGTCTCTCGCGGACCTCTCCACGATGACGATCGAGGCGTTGGGTCGCCTCAAGGTCGTTGTTGGCGATGAGCCCGGCGCCTCTCGGGACACGTCACCATTGGCGGAAGCTCCTCCTCACTCGGGAGCGATGGGCGGCGGCCAGGTGGCGAGGAAGAAGGGAGCCTTCTTCCACGACAAAGCGCCGCAGCGTGGCAAGCGCGGCAAGCAAGCGCAAAAACGCCTGAGCGGGCGCGAGGACGTCCGAGGGTGATGACCGTGGGCGCCAGTGGCGCTACCGGCAAGCAAAAGCCGACGAGGCGACTCTTGCACAAGCGCGGCAAGCTCGGTCATTGGGCCAAGGATTGTCGGATACCACGACGCGGCGAGCCCACGTCGTGCGGAGGAGGAGGAGGCGGTGGCTCATTCATTGCTCATGCGAGCATCGAACTACCTCCAGCGGCACCGCCGCAGCGACTCTCCACCTTGACGAGCCAAAAGCACGCCTCCCGGCGGCGGTTAAACAACGACAAGACCGACGGGTGGTGCCTCGACACCGGCGCCACCCACCACATGACCGGCGGCGGAGTTCTTCTCGAGCTCGACTCAGGCGTTCGAGGCACCGTCAAGTTCGGCGACGCCCGCCCGTGGAGATCAAGGCGTCGGCTCTGTCGTCTTCGTCGCTAAGATCGGCGAGCACCGGCCGCTCACCGGTGTCTACTACATCCCCGTTGAGGAACTCCATCATCGACTTGGGACGGTGGATGAGAACGGATCGCGCGTGGAGATCGAGCACACGGTGCTGCGATCGGGATCATCGCCACGGCCTCGTCAAGGTCAGCAGAGCAACCGCCTCACGTCCTTCACGCGCGGTGGCGCAACCTCGTGTCTTGCGCCGCCGCGGCGGCGACGCTTGGAGGTGGCACGGCGTTTGGGCACCTCAACTTTGAGGCCCTAAGGCGGCTCGGCGGAAGGAGATGGTGCGGGGCATGCCGCACGTCGACCACGTGAGCGATTCTGCGACACTGCGCCCTCTCAGCTGCGGTGGCTCCCTTCCTCGCCAAAGCGAGCCCGCGCCAAGGAGAAGCCGGGCTCGTATACGTGACCTCTGTGGCCCGTGACACCGGCTACACACAGGAGGGCGCTACTTCCTCCTCGTCGACGACGTGTCCCGCTACATGTGGGTCGTCACCGCCGGCGTCAAAGCGGCACACCGCGGACGCCATCAAGCGTCTTCAAGCTGCTGCGGAGGTGGAATCTTGGCCGCAAGCTTCGAGTCCTATGCACGGACAACGGCGGTGAGTTCACGGCGGCCGAGTTTTGCGGCGTACTACGCCGACGAGGGGATCCATCGTCACTTCTCCGCGCCGTACACCCCGCAGCAGAACGGCGTCGTCGAACGCCGTAACCAGACGGTGGTGGCCGCCGCGCCTCCTCAGCGAGAGAGGATGCGGCATCCCTCTTGGGGTGGCGGTGATGACCGCCATCCACTTGCTCAACCGCTTCACCAAGGCCCTCGGCGGCAAGGCGCCATACGAGGCACGCACGGCGCAAGCCCGCGGTGAACCACTTCCGTGTCTTGGTACCGGCGCCGTCGCCAGGAGCTCAACCACGTCGGCAAGCTCGGCGACCGGAGCACGCCGGGGTCTTCATCGGCTACGCGGGCGCCAGGCCCACCGCGTCCTCGACCTGCGACACGCGGCGTGCGCATCAAGCGTGGCGTGTTCGGACGAAGGCGAGGCGGGCGTGGGGCAAGATGGTGGATGACGGCTCGACTCCGACGACCGGCGATTTCATCGTCGACTACGTCCACCGAGGAGGCGGGAGCAGCGGCTGTCTTCACCGAGCTCGCCTACCCCACCGCCTCGTTCGCCACCACCTCCCGTGAGTCTTCACCACCGGCCCGGCAAGCCCGCGAGCTCTGGCGAGTCCACCGCCAAGACCGCCGGCCACGCCTCGCCTCTACTACCGGCACCTACTCCTTCCGGGCTCCCGGCGGCTTCGGCCCACGGCAAGCGGCGCGGTGGAGTTCGCCGCTCCGTCAACAGCGAGGATCGCGATCGACGCCTACCACGGCGGCGAGCCTCTGCGCTATCTGCGTCGGTGGGCGACCTCGGCGGCAATGGCCCCTGGCTCGGCGCGGCGCGACCGAGGCGGCGCACCTCGCCGACAGACGACGGCGAGCCTCGTTCCTTCGCCGAGGCGGAGAGAGAGCGGCATGGCGTCTTGCGCGATGCGAGGAGGAGATGGACGCCGTCGGCGAAACAAGACGTGGGGGCGGCCGATCTTCCACCCACCACCACGCCATCTCTCTCAAGTGGGTCTTCAAGCTCAAGAAAGACGAGGTGGAGAGGTGATCAAGCACAAGGTGCGCCTCGTGGCTCGTGGCCGTCCGGCGGAGGAGTCGACTTCGACGATGCCTTCGCGCCTGTTGCACGGATGGAGTCCGTGCGTCTCCTCCTTGCCCTCGCAGCCCAGGAGGGCCGGTGCGTCCATCACATGGACGTCAAGTCTGCTTTCCTCAACGGCGACTTGAAGGAGGAGGTCTACGTCCGCCAGCCGCCGGGATTCATCATCCCCGGCAAGGAGAGCAAGGTCCTCCGCGCAAGGCCCTCTGACTTGCGGCGGGCACCGCGAGCTTGGGCATGGTGGACTCCACCTCAAGCAAATGGGATTCGGCAGAGCGCTGCACGAGGCCGCGGTCTCACCGGCGAGCAAGGAGGCAATGCCTGGCGATAGGCGTCTCGTCGGCGACCTTGTGATCACCGGTACCAAGGAGGAGGAGATCGATGCATTCAAGGCGAGATGAAGGCCACCTTCCGGATGAGCGACCTCGGGCCCTCCTACCTCGGGATCGAGGTCCACCGAGACGACTCGGCATCTCTCTTCGCCAGATCGCCCACGCCAAGCGCATCGTGGGTCTGGCGGCCTCACCGATCGCAACCTGCCCCACACTCCTATGGAGGAGAGGTCAAGTCGAGTCGTGAGAGTGCAGCGGAGGAGGTGGACGCGACGCGATCTGCGGCGCATTGTGGGCGACCGCTACCTTGTCCACACGCGGCCGGACTTGGCGTTCGCCGTCGGCTACGTCGGCCGGTTCATGCGGGCCGACCGACCACGAGCACCAAGAGCCGTGAAAAGGATCCTCCGCTACGTCGCGGGCACCTCGACTCACGGCCAGACTACCCAAGGTGCCCGGCCGGCGCACTTCATCTGCACAATGACGGCGACCACGCGGCGACATCGGCGGATCGGTGGCGATCGGTCAAGCGGCGGTGGTGGCTTTGTCTAGCTGCGAGGCGGTACATTGCGCCACTACCGCTTCTACTCAGCTCGTGGTGGTGGCTCGGCTTGGCGATCTCCTTGGCGAGCGGAGGCGAGAGCTCGGGGTGGATGCAAGTCCGCTTTGGCCTTGGCGAAGAACCTGTCTTCCATGAGCGCAGCAAGCACATTCGGTGAGGTATCACTTCATCGGTATGCGGATGAAGGAGTGTCAAGACCAACTACATCAACACCCAAGACCATTCGCCGACTTCGACCAAGTCTCTTGGGCGGATCAAGTTCGAGAACTTGGCGCGGGATCGGGATGGCTCGATTCCTCACAAGGAGACACACAAGACTTAGGGAGAGTGATGGATAAGTCTCTGTGTTTGCACGGTGCTTGTGGGGCTGCAAAGACATGGTGGTTTCTTTGCCCTTCAAGGACAACATCCTTGTTGGTCATTAGCATCTCTTTGGGACAACATCTTAGGACAAGCATCTTAGGACAACATCTTAGACTAGCATCTTAGCATATGCTTGGCTAGTTAACAGCCTATAAATTTGTATCCCCAACCCCTCAGGTTGGCATGGCATTGTGTGAGAAATACAACTAGAAAATTGCCCCATCTCCAAGTGTCATCCTCTCGATGAGAGTAAGGATCTTGCTATCACCAAGAGCAAGAATCCAGCGACTAACATTATGCATTATACCTTAATCAACAAGGATGATAGGTTGGCTTTAAACACTGTTGCACATCAATTGTGCTGTGACAGCAGTGGATCATACATAGGCACTTTGACAGATAATAGCTTGTTGCATCAGTCCTACCATTATAGCATTTCTATTTTGTCAAGCTGTCAAGCATAAAAAGTAATACAGAAAATTTTCTGCCGTCCTCTCTGCAGACCAAACTTATTGGGTTCATCCTGAACGTCCATTCACCTTTTCTCATTGCAGCCATTCATTCTCGTTCCACCATTTCTGTAGTGGCCGTGGCTTATTTCTAGTTTTTTTTGCAAAATATGAGGAAGGTGTTGTGGTTGTTGAAAATAGGTGACAGCCCACGGCCCACGCTGCCCATGCTTAGCATTGGCTGTCAAAGTCAATTTTTTTCAAGAGATCATAAGGGGATATGATCGAGGATAGGAAGAGTTACAGTAATTCATCATTTTGTTCAGAAGTAGTCATGGTCGAGTGGTGGAATAAATAAAGTAACCTTAACAAGATCAGTAATTACCTAGTCATGATGAATATACAACCTTCGTTCGGATTTACATGTCGTTTTAGCCTAGCACACAGAGAACAAGGTGGTAATTAATTCTTCAATTTGTGACCTATTTACCCAATTACCCCTATTGATAACTGTCCTCTCTAATTAATGGCACCGAAAATCAACTCCATAGCACAGGTTCCAATGCCAACCACCGAACCAATGCCACCCCGCAAGCCCTATCAGCAACGACGACTCCAGTGTTTGCAACAGTGGTCTCAGCACATTGCATCCTCGTGACGGTCTCCATTCGCTACGTTGCGCGCCTAGTGAAGATGGTCAGCACCATGGCCGACAAGGAGGATGGCCACCGTGGCTACTATGAATCCGGCATCTCTCCTAATCCACTCGCAACTTGGCCTCTAGCTCATTGGTTCTCTTGCATTGCTGTATGTATTGGAGCCTAATGCAAGTACTAGTATTGGAGTTTAATGCAAGCATGCGTACGAGTATGTATCATGGAGTACTAACTTGCCGTCGAATGGAGGGAGTCCAGGGTAGGAAATTTCAGAACTTTTAGGAAGTAGGAAATTTTATTAACTCATCTTGGAGACATGCCAATGTAGCTGGGAATAAGTAAGATGAATAATGGTTAGAGAACTATGAACTTGTTTGTTTTGTAGATACCCTTACTGTAAAATGTGAGATGGGAGCTGATAATCTGTTGTTCTATACCAAGTGTGTTTGCAACTTACATAACATATTCCTGTCATCCACTTAGATCTAAGCATGCCTTAAAAATGGATGCAGGCTATTTTGCCTCTAAGAGGAAAAATTCTCAACATTGAAAGGAAAGATGAAGCAGCCATGTACAAAAATGAAGAGATCCAAAATCTTATTCTTGCTCTTGGATTAGGAGTGAAGGTGCATACTGTTTTGTTCTGAATTTCTATTGTTACTGGCTTTTCTTTTCTCTAATATATTCTTTCAGGGTGAGGATTTTAAGAAGGAAGCTCTTCGGTATCATAAGATAGTTATACTCACAGATGCTGATGTAGATGGTGCACATATCCGGACTCTTCTCCTTACTTTCTTCTTTAGATATCAGGTATTAATCGTTATTATCTTGAAGCATATGCAAACTGGATATACAGCTCATCTGTTAGGGGTCCTGGGTTCGAACAAATTGGTGTCTGATTGTGCTTGTGCTTCCATTTTTGACTTAAACTAGTAATAGGCTGGGCTCAATAGGATTGAAGAATGGGTTTGATTTGACAAGCGTTGGGTGGGTTGAAATGGGAAAGAAAAATGGGTTGGAGTAGGATGGGGTTGTTGAAATCTTGTTGAGAATTTGGTGGTCGGGACGTGGTAAAGCACTCAAACCTGAAAATCCCCAAAGGCCCAAAAAGTGCACATGCAGTCTGTTACTATGGACTGGAAATTGGAATGTGATTGGGGCTGAGATTTGGGTGAGAATGAGTTCAGTCAAACCCAAGTGTTTGGCCATGGAAACTGTGAAGGCTAGGGGTGCTTCTCAGCATTGAGATCCGTTAGGTTGAGTTGTGGTTTGCTTGAGATTAGTTGCACTGGGTTGGGGTTTATCTGTTTATAATAATTTACCACTTGCCAGTTAGTATGGAGATGGGGTTATATTTGTGCCTTGGCACATTTGCAGTTTTATTTACAAGCATGTTATAGTTGAAAACTTGAAGTCTTGAACTGCCACATGATATGTGCTTTTAAGTCCGCAGCTGTGAATACCATAATATGATGGCAAATGCTACTTACAAGTGGTGAACAATAAAGGGTTTGCTTTCATAAGTGGTGAACAATAAAGGGCTTGTTTTCCTCTCATACTGCTATGTTTGCAGAGAGCACTATTCGATGAAGGTTGCATCTATGTTGGTGTACCTCCTCTTTACAAGGTTTGATTGTGACCACAACACTATTACTTGAAATCTGAAATGTCTAGTTGATATATATCTTTTTGTGTTAGGTTGAGCGTGGGAAACAAGTGCACTACTGCTATGATGATGCTGATCTTAAAGAGCTAGCTAACACCTTCCCTGCTAATGCTTCCTATCATATCCAAAGGTTTAAAGGTACAACGTTCAAACCTATCCAACTAATGAGCACCCGTGAACTATGAAGAAAATTCCTCATCATATCAAAATCATTTCTCAATACATTTGTCTGCGTGTTAATGCCTCGTTGCCTCATGTTATTTTGATAAGATTATTGAGAACCATTGTGCTGACCTCTTCCAATTGACAATTGTTTGCCAATTTTTTTGTTCTTTTGATTTATCTAATAAAAGGCCCATCTGTGTAGAGACCATTCACTAGGTGACTCGATAACACTTTGCTAAAATTGTAGGTGACAGGATAACACTTTGCTAAAATTGAAGTCACTATTTCTTAGAGTTTGCGGACAACAATTGTGAACTAACAACGTTTCCTATGTGGTTATTCTCTAATCTATTATCTATGATTTGTGAACTCGATAAGTATCCATTTCTTTTTACATTTTTCTAATATTTGCAATTTCCTTTTGTATCTCCTCTCATATTTCAACCAAGCCAACACTAATTCCACCATCTATCCCATGCACACATGCGTCTTTATGCACTATTTCCAGAAAAATGCACGAACTCCCCAGTCCCATTGTTTCTGCTGAAAGAATTATGAGCCAACCCGAGAGATCCTTGCCTATACTCAAAGAATATGTCTTCTAGTCAGTACACGAATGTCACCAAGGGCCACTTGCTCGCGAACAAAGTGAAGATCAATCTCAATGTGCTTGGTGCACGATCTTTGGACTGGGTTTGAGGACATGTAGACTGAGCTGATGTTGTCACAATATACCAAGGTGGCCTGCGGAAGTGGGATATGAAGTTCCAACGGAAGGTGGCGTAACCGGGAGGCTTCGGCGACGGCATTTGCCACGCTCGATACTCGGCCTCAGGCGGAGCGTGACACGGTGTTCAGGCGCTTGGAAGACCGGAGACAAGGTTATCTCCTAGAAACACGGCATAGCTTTGAAGTGGACTTCCGTGTGTCAAGCAACCGCCCAATCAACATCGGAATAAACAACAAGCTCGGATCATGAGGAGGGTGAATAAGGAGGCCAAGATGGAGAGTGCCACGAATGTACCAAGAATCCGTTTGAGAGCGGCGAGGTGGGGCTCGTGAGTGTCGTGCATGTGGAGGCACACTTGCTGAACTGCATAAGAGATATCCGGCCTGGTGAATGTGAGATACCGCAAGGCCCCGCTAAGCTGCGAAATCGTTGGGGTTCTTGATGTGGTCACCTACCGAGGTCGATACCTTTGGGTTGGTGTCAACAGGGGTGGTGCACGGTTTGCAATCGGCCATGCCTGCGCGCTCCGGATATCTATCATGTCTCGACGTTGGGAGAGTAGAAGACCATCGTGACACTTCGTACATGCATCCCGAAGTGATGAAGCTCACCGAGATCCTTCATGGAGAACTCTGCTGCAATCTTTGTGATAATTTGCTGAAGGAGTGCGGTGAGGAGGCGGTGATAACTATGTCATCAACATATAGGAGCAAGTAGACGATCTCAGTGCCGCGGTGGTAGACAAACAAGGATGTGTCCGTCTTGGCGTCAATGAACCCAAGAGATAGCGATATGAAGCGAACCGTTTGTACCAAGCACGAGGAGCCTGCTTAAGACCATATAGTGATTTGTTCATACGGCAGACAAACCCTGGATGAGTGGAGTCCTCGAACCCTGACGGTTGTGAACAATAGACTATCTCAGATAAAGTCCCATGAAGAAAATCGTTCTTCACATCCAGTTGATGGATTGGCCATTTTCGGAGAGGCAGGGCCGACCTCGTCCGCACGGTTCTTGGTTTCACAATGGGACCGAAGGTGTCGGCAAAGTCCACCCCGGCACTTGGGTAAAGCAACGGAGTACCAGCTGGCTTTGTAGTGTTCGAGAGACCCGTCTGCCTTGAGTTTGTGCTTGAAAATCCATTTTCTAGTGACGACATTGGCTTTGTTCGGTCGAGGAACTAGATCCGTGTGTGGTTTTGTAAGAGAGCGCATACTCTTCCTCCATAGCATCCGCCAATTGGGGTCGGCAGGCGGTGCGGTATGTCCGAGGTACAGGTGACAATGGCTCGACGTGGTAGAGAGCAGGTAGTCGAAAGTCAGACTTGCCGCACGTTGTCATCGGGTGCTGGTTGAGCATGGGAGATGCTGGCATTGCGCCCGGGGGAAGGGGCACCGAAGAATGTACCGGTGCAGAGGGTGGGAGGCCCACCTTCGCACGCCTTGTATAGACATGGCAAATGGTGCATCCGTCGGGGGCCGCATGTGGCAATGCGGGGGAAGTGGAGGACGCCTGGTGCAACGCGTCGACCTCCGTCGACCTCCGTCGCCGGGGAAGGTACTGAGGTGGAGAGTGGAAGGTCCACCGCACGCCGTGTGTAAACATGGCGAACAGTGCGTCCGGCGGGGATGGCGGTGTAGGGTTGTCGAGAGCCGCATGGTGATGTGGTGGGCGCGGCGATGTCGGCCGGGCGTGCGTGCGGGAGGAGTCGCGTGGGAGAACCCGCAGCAAAGAGATGGGTGACGATCCAATGGGAGTCGTCACAATGTTAGTGTGGTCATCCAGAAACTGGAAGTCTGTCGTGGTCGGGGTGGAGGGAAGGGCGGCGAAGGGAAAGGAATTTTCGTCAAAGGTGACATGACGGAAACATAGACCCGATTGGAGGCCATGTCGAGGCGCAGTAGCCTTGTGGTGAGAGGAGTAGCCAAGGAAGGTACATAGGGCGGAGGCGGGGAGTTTGTGGGGGCGGTGGAGGCAAGATTGGGGTAGCAGGTGCATCCAAAAACGCGAAGATGATCATATGAGGGGGAAGAGCCAAAGAGGGCATGGTGGGGTGTGGAGAAGCTTAGTGTCTTGGTGGGAAGGATGTTGAGGAGATAGGTGGTAGTGTTCAATGCCTCAACCCAGTAGGATGGTGGCATAGATGCCTGAAACAAAAGTGAGCGAATGACATTGTTGATGGAACGGATGATACGCTCAGCTTTACCATTCTGTTGGGAGGTGTAGGCGGGACATGCGAGATGGACACCATGGGTGAGGAAGAACGTCGGCGTTGGAGTTGTCAAACTCGCGCCATTGTCGCATTGGACCGCTTAATGGTGACGCCGAACCGAGTGGAGACAAGCGAGAAGAAGTTAGCAAGTGTCGGAAGGTGTCGGATTTGAACAGAAGAGGAAAGTCCACAGATGGTGTGAGTGATCGTCCGAATGATCAAATAATATTTGTACCCAGAAACACTATCAACAGGTGATGTCCAAAGGTCACAGTGTATAAGATCAAAATTTTTTGAAGCACGGGATGTTGATACATGAAATGGAAGGCGAACATGACGACCCAGTTGACATGTGTGACAAATGGATGGGCCCGAAGTGTTATTACATGAAGGAAAAACAGAAGACCTTGCTAACTTAGACAAAACTTCATGACCGGGATGACCAAGACGGCGATGCCAAAGTGAAGTGGAGGAGACGGTGAGGAAGGACGTGGCGGCGGGAAGATGTAGAGGATAGAGCGGTCCGGAGCTATTGCACCTGATGATCACGTTCGAGACAGAAGATCCTTCACGTAACGACCGGTAGAATCAAATTCAATGGAACGATTATTGTCGGCGTAAATTGACGAACATAAATGAGATTTTTAATGAGGGGAAACAAGGACATTATTGAGGCGGAGGGAGCCGTGAAGGTTGGTGGAGCCGGTGGAGGTCACGGGAAGTAAGGATCCATTGCCGACAATAATGGAAGGAGTGGAGAGTGGAAGGGTGGAGGGGTGAGAGAGAATACCTAGGTCGGACGCCATGTGGGAGGTGGCCCCGGAGTCGAAGTACCACTCGGGTTGAGGTGGTGTGAGCGTCATGGTGGAGAGAGCGCCAGAAGGCTGTCTTGGCCCTGGGGTGTAGTTCCTGTCCTTGGCCGGCAGAGAGGCTCCGTGAGGCCGGCGGCTTGACCGGGAGAGGCCCTGGTGATGAGTGGCCGGCGGGAGGGGAGGTGGCGACGGAGGCGAGGAGGCGGGAGGAGCCCATCTGGTGGCCGTGGCGGGGCATGAGGTGGCGAGGTGGAGGTGGAACGTGAGGCGCGGACTGCCGGGCTGCGTCCCTGCGGAGAGGAGCGAGTGGAGGATGGGGCAGCCACATCTGGATAGTACCGTCTGTGGGTTGTAGAAGCCGGGCGACCACCGGGTTTGGGTGCGCTTGGGTGCCGGGCCGCCGCGCCTCCGTCTTGGCTGCCGCGTTGCTTGCACGACCACCCAGTCTTGGGAGGAGCCGCCCCCCCCGGCCTCCAGTGTTTCCTCCGTAGCCGCTGGGAGCAAAGGAGCGGTTCGTGGGAGTTGTGGTAGGGTGGACGCCGGAGGGGAGGAGAGCGGTGGCCGAAGACGTCTTGCGGTTGGTCATGTGGAGCTCTTCCAGAAGAAGGTCAGCGCGGGCCTCGAGGAAGGAGGAAGGGCACCTCCGTTGGAGGTAAAGGCCGATGGCGGTGAACTTCTCGTTGAGGCCGCGAATGACGTGGAGGACTAGGTCCGGTTGGCGACGACTTCCCCGAGATCGGTGAGTGCGTCGGCCATGCTCTTGAAGCGTCGGCAGTAGTCGGCAATGGAGAGGTCGCCTTGGATGAACGTGCGGAACTCGGCGTCGAGGTAGAGAACGCGCGACTCCCGGTTGCCGAGGAATTGAGTCTCGACGGCGAGCCAGGTGACGCGGGCGGTGGCGCGGCGCTCCAGCACGGTCTCGACGAGGTCGGTGGAGAGGGTGCCGAGGATCCATGCTTTGACGACGCAGTCCATGCGGATCCAGTCGGGCAGGGTCAGGTTGGAGGCGTCGCTGAGGACATGGTCCTCGAGGAGTATTTCCCAAGGCGAGGAGGAAGAGCTCGCGCCACCGTGTGTAGTGACCGGAGGTGAGGTCGAGGGCGAGAGGACCGGCGGCCGGATGTTACGGACACCGACGACTTGAGCATGGAGGTTGATGAG
This sequence comes from Bonia amplexicaulis, assembly GCA_036346245.1. Taxonomy (NCBI): domain Eukaryota; kingdom Viridiplantae; phylum Streptophyta; class Magnoliopsida; order Poales; family Poaceae; genus Bonia; species Bonia amplexicaulis. Next base: position 33,505,143 of record CM070736.1, on the reverse strand, counting down.
GCGACGGCTTCATGGAGAAAGCGTCGTGGAGGAGAGGAGGGCTTCATGGACGGACTCGGCGTCGTCTTCTCGAGGCGGCGGGCGCTCACGCGCGCAGGCTAAGCAAGCGGCTCCCGGTCGGCGGCGGCGCGCGATCTTGGGAGGCGATGGCGACCTCACGCTTAGCTTCGGCCGCGAGAGGCGGCGCGGACTTGGGAGCGGCGGCGAGGCGTGGATCGGGAGGCAAGACGGCGGCTGGCGTCGTCGGTGGCCACAAGCGGGCGTCGCCCGGTGAGGGTCGGCGAGGAGAGGATGAGGATGGCGGCGGCCTACCGCCATCGAGAGGCTGGGAAATATCTAGGGTTAGGACAAGAGGAACGGTCGAGATTGACCGGGGGCGGAAACGAGCGGTCGGGATCGACCCTCTGATACCATGTGAGCAATCTGCAAATATATTCAGTAGGATGCATCACAAGGCACAGGGGATACAAGTATATATAGGCAAGGATGTCTAGGGTTAGGTTAATAGAATTATGAGCCAACCTGAGAGATCCTTGCCTATACTAAGCACACCAAAAGGCCCAAGGCCAAAAGCCCAAAGAACCAAAGAATATGTCTAACACAAGTACTCTCTTGTCATGTGGGGAAAGTTCTATACTAGGTGCACAAGCCGTGACACTCTCCTTGATCTCCCCTTTCCCCAACATGCCATAGGGAGTTAGGGACTCATCTCCCTCCCCTAGTTCCTTCCTCTCCTGCGTCTCACACACAGCATGCACCTTTCCCATCCACGTCTATGCTGCATGGCAATCCACCTGGTTTGTTCAAAGGGGTGCACTTGCGTCAAGTGCATGTGAGAAATAGTGCTTATAAGATAACTATCTTCATTTTTTCTAAAAAAATATCGTACTTTGGACTGTTGGCAATGTGGTATCCAACTTGGCATTCTTAGCAAACAGGGTTTGTCAGGTACCAAACTGGTTGGTACAGTTATGCACTGCCCAGGGGATGTCCACCTTTACTAGTACGAATAGACCTATAATTTATGCTTAATTTTCCTGGAAACCTCAGATAGTGCATGGATACCAGTTGCATGATATCGCTAAAAATATACTTTACAAAATTGTATATTTTTATATGACGTACATTTTTCCGCTACATTTATAAGGATTACATGATTCTCTTATTTTGATGTTAGATGCTTTGCATCCTTTTCTCTGGCCGTTAAATAGGTTTGGGTGAGATGATGCCTGCACAATTATGGGAAACAACAATGGATCCTGAGAGGAGGCTGTTGAAGCAGTTAAGGGTTGAAGATGCTGCTGAGGCCAATGTTGTGTTCTCATCTCTTATGGGTGCTCGGGTAAGCAACCAAAGATTTCTTTTGAGTACTCCTCTAATCACGAGTTTCCACACTATGTTTCACTTTAACAACAACCTTTTTTTTCCAGGTTGATTATAGGAAGCAGCTGATCCAGAATGTTTCAAGCATGATCAACTTAGAGCACCTTGACATTTGAGCGCGTTAAGGCTGACCATTGTGTATGATAATAGAAGATCATCTCTGCTGTTATCCCCCGCCTACAGGAATCAAGCTTGGCAAACTTCAATTCATTGGCGTCAATGTTTTGGTGCTAGTGTAGTAGCAAAATTAGGCTAGAACGGCGAAAGGGGCCAATCCCCCTGCTACAGTGTATTATGACCCTCTCGGTACTGACAAGAATGGTGGGTTCATTTTTGGCCATGTTGTAACCCATTCTGGTTTGACGAAGATGACATGGGGTGACCCCAATGCCAGGGGTCAGGGGCTCTGAGCAGCTGCCAACTTTACCATTGCTATTGGTGTAAAATACACTTGATTTCCTGATACTTATCGCAGCTGCCACTACTTTCCAGGAGTGCTCCAGTTGAGTGATTCGTTCCATGGGGAACATAGTTGCTTCGTTTCCTGCACGCCTGTGAGGATGTAACCCGTGTTATGTGACTGCTCTGACCAGCTGCGTTAGGGGCTACTACATGTTGGCAGCACAGCATCACTTTGACCACTACATAGAAGAAAAGGTAAAGAGGAAGACTCGTCGGTCGAATTTCCTTGAGCCTTTTCATGCCCGTTATAAGTAAAAAACCGGTTATTTAACACACTGCACACCCATCTTATTAAAACCATGTTCCTTAACACCCTGTGACGGTTTCGCAGACATGGGCTGTTCCAAGATGGTTTTGGCCACATGGGCATGTATAGGTGGCAAAGGGGGTCGACCGGTGATGCAAATAGGGCTCCCAGGGCATAATGTTTGGCGTGCATTCCCTCCTAGGGCATATTATTTGCTGTGCAGTTGCCCTCGCTTCTCACCCCTACCCCGCCCAGGAGTAGCCACCATGGAGGAGTCGAGCGACAGGCGCTCTGGATCTGCGTGCATGCCCTTGTCATAGAATCGATGGAGCTCAAATATGCCGCACTCGCTGGTGCCGTACAGGGAGAAGCCTAGGAAAGAAAGAAGAAGAGATGCATCTGAGTCAAGATGACAAGTGGGAACAATTATAAGCAAGCTTTGTAGAGGGTACTGGGCACAATACAAGGTCATGTTCACTGAACCCAAACAGCAAGAACAGACAAAGAAGCAGCAAAAAGGGAAGGTAAGCATAGGGTAATAAACACAACTAATCCTGTCATGGTGTAATATACACAAAATGAATCATGTAACATTGCAGGAACAAACTGTGGATGGAGGCAACAAACAATAAGCTGTGGATGGATGCAACACACAACATAGCGGCTCTAGGCCAAGGTTCACAGGATTTGGAGTCTATCACTCTTGAGAGGACAAACAACAAACCTTGGCATCTTCTCTCACTTATCTTACCGCTCCTTTCCGCCATCTGTTCTCAGCCGAGCCGGTAGCTACTACTCACAGTTCGGCAAATATCGGAGGCGCAACCCCCACCTGGCCGCTGCTTACTTGCCACCGCCACCATGTTGTTCGCCTCTGTCCCACTACCGCTACCTCGTCAATATCCGTACCCTCGCTCACCTAGCCCCCTGACCCCTCCTCTTGACGCACGGCAGAGGTTTTTGCCACCGCGACGATCTTCTCTCACGGCCGAGCTCCCCTGCCGCATTCGTCAAACACCTCAACACCCGACCGTACTTCGTCAGCTGCACCCCTAGCAAGGCCATTTAATGCCCCTGACATTTCCTTGATCGGCTCACGACCAAATCCTCACCGCCGCCATTTTCCTCACCCGGCCGACCTGACACCTCCCAACTTTTTAACCACCGCCTTGCACAACCCGAGAAGCTCAGAGCACAAGATGCCACTCACCATGCCGACCTCTCTCCCGAGTTGTGCCGAGTTCTTCCGCGCATTCCTGACCCCGCCACGCACCACCCCCTCGTCGGAGCCTCCCCTGTAGCCAACAGCTATAGCTCAGCTATAAAAGGCCCAGAGCGTCCAGAAGGCCCTAGCCACCCCAATTAACTCTAACGACCGCCTCATTGCCATTGACGCCGGAGACACGCAAAGTAAGCCTCGAATTCAATTCTTATTCGATCTAGTTCTTTTTGATTGCTCACGTCCGTAGATTCCTCATGCCCTTTGTAACCCAAACGAAGCATCTCCTTAAGCTCTCTAGCCGCTTAGCTCACCGACGCCTACACTCACCGCCCGACAGAAGGACCTCACCATGGACAGTCGAGCTCACCCATTCCCGACCCAAACCAACACTCCTATTAGCTACCTATTCTTCCCCAGATGCTCAAAAAATCATGTTCCTGTTGGTTAAGGTCATAAAGAACGACTACACCATAAAAATCTCCCAGAAGAAAACACCTCATCGCCGGCCAACCCCAGCTCACCGGCCACAAAAAATCCCTAAAATGGATCTCTATAGTCCTAGAAACCCATCCATAGTCCCATAATGCATCTCAAATCACTATATCCGCATCAATCGCCATCGTCTTTCTCCTCTGTTTCGGCTGCTATAGTGCATGCAAGAGGGAGAAGATGAACAGTAGTATTCCGAGCCACACAGTGACAGGCCGATTTTGTTAGCTTTTGGGCCTATTGTTTCACTATGCTGTACTGTAGCAGCGGAACCCAGTTTAAATAGTACCAAGACCTGTAAGGAATAGTAAAGATTCGCTATGAATAGTGAATATCCATTATTGTTTATCCAAACCCAAAATCCACATATATGTCAATTTTAGTTGTCTCGAGCCCGTTTATGCTATGAATAGTGAATATCCATTACTGTACTGTATCAGCGGAACCCAGTTTTAATAGTTAAATTACACTATTAGCCTGTTAGGCTACTATATAAGCAATTTGTGCAAAACTAATTTCTAGTTTTAAATAAAGACTATGTGAAAAAGTTTTCTAGTTCTACCCTATTTCGTCTCAACTCTTACCTATGTTCTTCTGTTTTGTCCTCCCCTTATCTATCAGATTCTAATCTCAAAAGAACTTAAATGCAAATACCTGATTGAAGCAAATAGGTTGAATTACACCTATGAGAGTCATAAGTGAAGGAAGTAGATAAACCCATAAGTGATTTACATAAGAGATAATGAATAGACAAAGATATTGGTGGATTCATGCTCATTATCAAGAGGAATTGGTGATGTGAATTTTGAATGGATAAATCGGTGGAATTTGATAGATTGGATTAACTAGATGGATAGCCAAGATCGTATGCCTATGCCGAGGCCATCACCACTTGAGACGCCCAAGACACATGGCTAGGGATGCAAACGGATCGAATACGGACAGATAATATCTCTACCATATTTATTTTCATATTTTTTCTTGGATGTGGATACGAATACGGATGCCTCAGATATGAATACAAATACGAATAATATCGAATACAGAAACGGAGCGAATACGAATCGAAACGAATACAGTCACGAATATTTATCGGAACATGAAAAACCTCTTAAACTATACATCCAAAATCAATGAAAATACATAAATAGTTTATCTTGTCAAAACATTCATGAAATCTAAACAAGCATAAGTATTTTTATCTACAATAGTCATACTATTGTACAGATTTTAAATCTTCAAGTGGCAGTTAATTTTTTCTAAAGTCCTAAATAATTCTTAATGGATTTCTACCATTTACATGTGACTAATAAATTAATTAAGTATTTAAATTTGTATCAAAATGATTTAAACGGGAGTACATCAATTTAATCGATACAAATTTTAATCCACCAACAAGATTAAATTTATTTTTAATAAACATAAATATTTGCTAGTGGTGTTTGTAATTTAATACGACTAAGGAACCTAATGTCTAATGGTAATGGAGGCTTATGGCTTGGTTGGGCTAGTGGGCTGGTGGCAGGGGAGATGAGAGAGGCTGGTTTGGGCTGGGCAATGTTGGTGAAATCCGAATATCCATTTTGTATTATCCGGATAATCCAGATTCAGATCAGATTCACGGATATCAGTCCTAATGTATTCGTATCCGTATCCGACAAAAAAAATCCATATCTGTATCTAATCCGAGAATTATCCGAAAAAAATCCGATCCGACACAATCCGTGTCCGTTTTCATCCAGATCGGTCGGAAACTATCCAATCTGTTTTCACCCCTACCCATGGCACACCAACATCACTCCACAGTCTGTCATGCCCAACACCTTGACGTCAAGATCGTATGCTTGCTCTAAGAAACGTCACCACTTAAAATGCACAAGTTCAATTGGCACACCACACGCAAGCATTGCCTCTTCACGACCATTGTCTCAGGATGTCTCCTATGCTACTTGGCTTGAGATGTTGCTCCACCTAGGATTACGCAACACATCATGGCCTCAGGACTCACTTTCATAGCCTCGGTCTCGCCGCTAGCTGCAACAATCACCAAAGTACCTGCACACCAAAGAACAAAGCAATCGATCTGAGCACAAATGACATGCACTTGACTCTTCATTAGCAAACCATATGTATGGACACACGTCATGGCTCACACATGCATGGACTCCCCCATGACTAACCATTATACGGACTCACTTCATGACTAACACCCAAACTCACAGAACCAACAGACCAACTCAGCAGGGCCAGTCTGACCGCGGCTCACACGCCGGTCAGACCACCCACAAGGCAACCAGTCAGACTGCCTCCCCAGATTGGTCCGATCGCACCATCCCAGCAGTCAGACCGCCGGGCCAGGCCGGTCTATCCAGGAATTCCAGAACATCATAGACAATTCACAAATTCAAAAGTTCAAAATCAACCAATCAAATTAATACATGATTAATATCAAATACTCATCACTAACATGAGTTACCACCACATGGTCCTTCAATACCGGATTCAGCTTGTCAAGGTACAAACACGATACACCATCACATTCACAAACGCATGCATGGCAAAAATTGCCAAATGGCCATGGATGCCATTGTGCCAGTTTTGCACGATATTACCAGCTATACTAATCCGGCGATTGATTTCTTCGCAGGAGGCGGTGGAGAAGGGTCTTCTGGTGGCACGACACCTCTTCCTACACTACCCGGATCGAGGACTAGCGTGTGTAGAGGCTGACGTACCAGTAGTTCCTGGTCGGGACGGAGATGCTGGTGGTGCCAATCCTGGACAAGGGCAGAAGCGTGGTGACCGCCTACTTCCCGGTGCCGGACGGCGGCTCGTGGAGGCATGTGTGGATCGGCGATGAGTTCAGCAACGACCGGAGTGGGCGCGGTGCAGGGAAGGGGACGGTGCATGGGTTTGAGGCCGAGGTCAAGACACCGGTGGGCTAACGGGCCGTGTTTGTATGTAACTAGGCACGTAAGCGCGGCGCCATGCCGCGCTAGCTATCGTGTGTGATTCAAGTAAAAGAGACGAAAATTCATGAGACGGTTCTTTTTAAAAAATTGAGGACGGATGCGTAAATTCGGAGGAACCAAAGGGTTTTTTCGCAAAAAAACAGAGACCCGCAAGGACCTGTACGTAACTAAAGAAGGACCTATACATAATTTTGGAAACCGTGGGTCGCTATCGGTAAATTGGAGGGTGCTCAGTAAAAAGCGGCAGGGACACGTTTGCGAAGCGAGGACCTATTTGCGAGAACGAAGGACCGCGGGTTGCTATCGGTAAATTGGAGGGTGTTTTCCGTAAAAAAAACTGGCAGGGACCTGTTTGCGAGAAGCATGGACCTATTTGCAAGAACGAAGGACCTATACGCGATTTCGCAAAACACATGGGTTTTTTCGCAAAATCGCACATAGGGAGTTTTTCGTAAAATCACTGACGTGGCCACGCTCGGAGGGCCGGAACCCCCCGGATATAATAAGGAGATTATTTGAGAGATCTCAAAGTATTATGAGCAGATAAAAAAATTGAATTTGGGTTTCAAAGATAAAAAAGGAAATGTGTTGTGAGAAAAAATTGTTTAGCCAATAGATGATTTTTTGGCACAAAATCTGACAAATTGTGAACCATCTTATCGCTCGCTAATACCTTCCCTTTTTATATTTGTTACCACCCTACCAGGATCCAGGGCATTCATGATCGCCAGATCCTGTCAGGAATGGCCTTTCCTACCCTCAACTGAGGTGTCAGGAATACTTTTCCCGTCAGGAATGGCCCTGTTTGTGGGAGTGCCTCCTCATCACTTTGCAAGCCATCTATTTGTTGTCTTTGTCCCAAGAGAAAATACACACATCATAAATAAATTAAGAGAATACAAGAGAATTTCTCTATTCTCTTATTTGCTTATTACAATATTGGTTACAAACCTTCTCATTATATAGGCTAATAATCTTCTACTAATATACATATTTGAACTTCAAGTTGGTCTCAACTTCAACTTGTGATACACATGGAGACGGACTCTACTATGTCCCAACTCGATTAAAACTCTAAATCAAGATTATTTCCAGCAATCTTCCCCAAATCTTGAATCGACATACTCTAGTTTAGTCTCAATGCATTATGAACTACTAGCCACACCTTCACATGAAGTATTCTACATGCAAGCTACGTGTAGGAACTCAACTCAACGGTGCAAGTCTATCCAGATAAAAAATTCTAAAACATTAAGGCAGTCGGTCTCAACTATGACTTACCCATCTCATACTTGACACAGAACGGTGACACATATCCTAGTTCTGGACTCATCTCTACTTATTTGAGTTTGGATGACGAACACAATTTCTCAACGTCCTGGACTCATCTTAGCTTACTTGAGTTTGGACGGTGAACACATTTTCTCAATGTCTTGGACTATCTCAGCTTACTTGAATTGTCATGTACACCTTCATCTTGATTGTCTAGGCTGTATTATTGCTCGTCGTGAGCATCGAATTATACAGCAAGATAGCGAAACTCATCTTTACCATCACACTGGATGATGCCTCATCACTGGTGACACAACTTCCTAGAGAACATGACATGATCTTGGGCACAGATCAAGAATTCAGACTTGTAAAACTTCTATTACGGACCGACAGACAACTTTGTCTTTGGATTAGGGGTAGATAGTGCTAATCACTGGGTTTTGCTTTTCCTCTTGAACTGAGGGACTAAAGCAAAACACTATTTTCACTATCTTTTGTTGCACAGTTCAGTTTCTACCTTTAATTGAAGTCTCAGCCGAAAAAACTGGTGTTGCTGTTTGGCCCAGTAGAAAACGCACACATTGCAAATAAACTGAGAGAATATAGGAGAATTTCTCTATTATCTTACTTCTTACAATATTGGTTAGAAGCATCCTCATTATAAAGGCTAATAATCTCCTACTAATATATGTATTTGGACTTTGAGTTGGTCTCGACTTGAACTTGAGTTACACATGGAGACGGACTCTACTATATCTCAGAATTAAAATTTTAAATCAAGATTATTTCCAACACTATTGACATATGTGGTTAGGGACTCAATGAACAAAAAAAACTAAATTGATCAAAAATTTGGATGGAGCGTCTCAGTTGCCACCATTGACAATCGGGAGTAAGAATCCCAACATGAATCAAACTGATCGAATGTTTGGATCCAACGACGCGGTCGAAGTGCACGTGCATGTACATGAGCTCACCGTTCGCCAGGTTGGCCATGTCGGCCTGTAGCACGTCGACGCCCATGGAGGTGGCATGCAATAGCCGCATCACCCGCTCGTCCCCCTCCTTGGCCTCCTACCGCGCCACGTACCCGACGCTCTCGCTGTTCACCTCCACCACCCAGACCAGCTCATCCAGCAGCCACTGCGGTGCCAGCATCATCACCTTCCCAGTGTGCTGGTGCTGCTTGTCAAACTCGAGCGTGACGCGCACCATCCCCGCCGCGCTCACGTGCTGGATGAACTTTGCCATTGGCATGCCCATCTCCTGCAGCAAGCCCGTGTCGGGTCTACCTCACGTGGCTGTGAGCTCAAATACTCGAAAGACCCTGCCTTATATGGTGATAAGCTCAAGTGCTCAAAAGACTACCTCACGTGGTCGTGAGCTCGAGTACTCAAAAGACTCTTCGACTACTATAGTACTCTTAAATCTTCGATTGTTACACTGCTCAGAGTACTCAACTGCTATAGTGCTTAGAGTACTCGACTGCTATAGTGCTCAGAGTACTCGACTAGTCAAGAACTTGCTTTGAACTCATGAGTGCTTCAGTGCTCTAAACACATGAGTGCTACTGTAACACCCTAGGATTCACAATACACTGGGATGCTACTAAAACTACTCCACAACTAGTCAATTTACAAGATAAATTAAACTGGCAATAATTACTAAACAACATAGTATAAGCGGAAGTATAAACAACTAAGAAATAACCGGATAGTGATAGTAATTCACTAATTAAAACATCCTCCATCATTTTAATCTAAAACATAGTTCAAAATTTGACATTATTAAGATAATGTAAACAAAGCTATACAAAGGTCTAGAATTCTTTTAACTTTATTACAGCAATAAACTATGATCCAAGTGCATCGGTGTGGTGCCGTTCTACCCTTCCCATGCATGCTCAATGTCCACCTGTAGGGAGGGGGAAACAAGGGTGAGATAAAATCTCAGCAAGCAAACTGTTTAACAGGCTATTCAATCTACAAATAATTATACTACAACCACAATTCATGTCCTCAATTATTAAACCACCACAAATCTTCCATGGATCATACCTCTTCAATTTCAGATTTAATTGACATATAAATGCTATCATTTTTTCCATAAATAATTGCAAATGAAACATTTAATCTTTCCACAAACCACAATAGATTAATCATCAACATTTAATCTTTCACAATTAACAATGTTTATAACCTCAAGCGTAAATAACCATCAAGACGGTAAAGCATTAGCAAATTAATCTTATTTGACTACTTTAAATCCTCAACCACTACCAAAGGCAATAAAACATATGTATGTCTTATTTCAATGCTTTATTATTTTCCACACCCACAATTGCTATCAACAATTAATACAAGAGAAAAGAGTCTCATGCCATCACCACAACCCTTATCATACACAAGGGGCGAACCCTATTCCACGACCACATCCACAATCCTTATACCATAAGTAGCTCACATGAGCTAATTCCACATTACAACTAGAAAGTTGTATATTCCACAAAATAGCATCACCACAATATATATTGCATATGTATGTAAATGAATCTTTCCACAATGCAATGCATATAAATGCTCATGCTATCTTCACTTTACTCTTTCCAAGGCAGGGAATTGCTTCCCGCGGGAGAAGAGGTGCATCGTACACGACAATATACGATCTTTGTCTCTAAGATGGTCGCGGCATTTGCGGCGACATCCATACATGCAAATGAGAATGATATGATAATTCATGAATCACATTAATTCATCCACAAGGAGCATTATCATGCTCTCAACATATCCACGAGGACAACGCGCTGCGTGAATCAATCTACAGGCAGACATCGCACTAATCTCTAATCGGGCAATTAATCTATTAACTATCATCAAAATCCGTGCCAAGAACCCTAATTGTTTATAAAAACAGTGGGTTTGGGATAGGGGAAAATTACCAAGATGAAGATTTTCTCCACTTTTTCCTCCTCCTCCTCTTCTTCTTCTTCTTCTTCTTCTCCTTCTCCTTCCTTCTTCTCCTTCCTTCTCTTTTCTTCTCCTCCAAAGGCAGCAGCACTTGGGGGCACCAATGGCAGCAACAGGGAGAGGGGGAGGCACCCAAAGAGGTGGAGGAGAGGGGGAGGTGGCGGCTGGAAGGGTGAGGGAGAGGGGCTAGGGTTAATAAGGAAAAAGGGGGAGGGTGTGGCATGGGGTGGGGGGTGGCGCCCCCCTTGGGCCTTGGCCCAACGGTGGTCGGTCCACCTCCCAGGCAGTCCACTTCTGAATTTTAAAATAATTTTTAATATATTTTATTCTTTTTCAATGTTCTACAAATTGTATTTTTCCCTTCCCGCGATTTGCCGAAAAACCGGCGACTCCGCGATTGTTTTAAAAACTTACGCCGTAACGACGTTCAGAGTATTACATTCTCTCCACCTTAAAAGGATTCGTCCTCGAATCTTGCTCCTCAACCCACGAGACAAAGAACAATCAAGGAAAGAACAAGCAAAGAATAGAACATCCCAATGATAGAACATCATGAGGGAACAACAACTACGGGTTCCCACCCGCCCTCAAAGAACTCGGGTCCTTCTACATTTGAACTTCAAGCTCCACGTCACCTCCTGCTTGGACTGATTCGTCAAGAGGGCCTCCACATATCTGGTGGCTCTCTTCCTCATGTCCAACTCTGATGAGTCCATGACACGCGCCGGTCAACGCCGAGCGCCCGTAATTCTTTTGTCGGCTCTGAGCGGCCAACAGATCCTATCGTTCTCACAAAAATTTCCCGCCACAACTATCAAGCCACTTATCTAATACCATCCTCCTTCTTAGAATATTTTTCTCTATATATTATAATCGGGATAATACATTGTACCCATTTTAAAGAATTCAACCACAGATTCCAATCATAACATTACTTGAAACACAAACAATAACTGTTACAAATGTAACACAACTACAAGAAGAATGAAGCATTCTCAAGCAACACACTAGTAACCAGCTCTTCTTCAAAGGATCACGGTCCAAACCAAAGGATTCACAACAAAACCATTCACACTCTCCAAATAGACATTTGGAGAATCCACACTGTACAAGCCAAGAGTGAAAATCACTCGACAGACCAAAACAATCATTTTATTTTCCTAACTGGAAAAGAATACACCATAACATATAATAACTCAATTTGCAGATGACCTATGCCATAAATACACAGTTTAACCAAGAATTGAGAGAGTTATTACTGCTCGAGATATTATTAATTTCCCAATCCATTCCCCTTTTGAAAAAATTTAACTTCCTTGAACCAATGATTTCCAAAATATCACCCAACACAACAACTAGTTGCCATACACCTCTGAAAAGACTTTGCAACCCAAATTAATTACCCCTTTCTTGGAAAGGCAAAAAGAAGTAAATTCCAGCACAAAGGAAGATGTTACCATCAACGATAAACACAAGACCAGAAGAAAAAGCAATGAACTTAGACAACAAAAGGTAAGATCTCAGCTGAAGGCACATGCCTCCTCAAGAAGAAAAATATCAAATCTCAATAAAAAAAATACAATATTGACATTTGAGCTTAAGAAAACTCTTAGGCAGCGAAAATAAGAAGTCAAATACATTTCAAAAAGATTACATAACCTGACTTCAAACTCCAATACTTTTACCGCACCCTTTCTTTTAAAAAAGAGAACAACTTTCTTTGATTACGGTATCACCTTGACAATTCCAACAAAGAGACTTGAAGACCACAACACATTAATCCCTTAAGAACTAATAAAACCTCTCAACACGACACACTTTGCATAAAACAATTTCAGCTACCACATAAGTCATGAGATCAAAAGATCGCGTACATAATTCTCAAAACTTTTGATTTAAATAGTATCATGGAAGTTACCAAATTCTTTTATTTATAGAACATTCAACATTATTATCACAACAACATACTGACCATCATGCTAACATGGGAATAATACATTCTTAACAGGCATCGTCACATCCACCAATCCCTTCATAAATTTTTCCAATAGAAACACAAGAAATCACTTCAACATGTTTCTATTATCTAAATAAGATTGCGACTACTTAATCTAGGAAAGCCTAGTGCATAAGCCACAATATTGAAACAAAACTCTTTTAACAAGCTGGTACTAGAACATGGCAATCTCGCAAAACATGCTAGTATAAATCTCTTATTAGATTCCATATATGCAATTCTAATTGATGCTCAACTCTAATTTAGCACAAATTGATTGTACTCTAGTCATAACTGGCAATAATTGATTGTTATTTTATCACAACAATATTCATGATCCTAACTCCATTTTACAATCATAAAACAATCATGAGCATAGATTCAGTATCTCACCTTACGTTTAGAAATTAGAACGAAATAACTTTAAACTTCAATAATACCAGCTTTGTAAGACAAGATTCTACAAGTCAATACATCAACCTTCATCTATTTCTTTATACATATTTCAACAATTCAGCATGATGAAAGACAGATGAAACTAGCAATTGTACATGCTCATAAAGTATCTAGATAAAAGACATATTAAAGGTTAATATTACCAAGGCAATATTCCAACACCTCCTTACTTAATAAATCCAAGCGGTCAGATTAATTACTACATACAAGCAATTCAATTTATCCAACATGATAGAAATTAAGCAATCATAATAATCATTCTAATTCTTTTTGCACACTCCTCAATAACTCCATGAGTTCTAATCATGAATAGACAAATTATTAATCATAGTTCTTCTAGAAACTATTACAAGACAATATCACATTAATCAACTACACTTCCAAGGATACTAGTTCAAATTAATTATGCACCACGCTAACATCTCAACTTGATAATTCATACTTTATGAATTAATTTATATGATTACCACCTTCCACTTAAGCATAGCAAAACACCACAAAGGGTTTTAACACTATCTTTTAGAAAGGAATGAAAATAAACTTCAACACTCGAAATAATCTAAAAGAAATAGATAGATCTAAGGCTTTCACATATTAATGAGTTTGTAACATAAACCCTTCATTAATAAAAATACCAAGCGAACCAATGTGTCATGATTCACAACAAGACAAAACTCCCAAAGGAACATCCTTACAAATCAACAATATTCACAAGGAGCAAAATTGTCTCAAATGTTCCGAAAAGAAACAATAATTATATCAATTGCCAAGAACCCTAATTTTTCATAAAAACAGAGGGTTTGAGATGAGGAAAAATTACCAAGATGAATATTTTCTCCACTTTTTTCCTCCTCTCTTCTTCTTCTTTTCTTCTCCTCTCCTTCCCTTCCTTCCTTCTCTTTTCTTTCTTCTCCAAAGGCAAAGACACTTGGGGCACCAATGGGCAACAGGAGAGGGGAGGCACCCAAAGAGGTGGAGGAGAGGGGGGTGGCTGGAAGGGTGAGGGAGAGGTGCTAGGTTTAATAAGGAAAAAGGGGAGGGTGCGGCATGGGGTGGGGGTGGCGCCCCCCCTTGGGCCTTGGCCCAAGGGTGGTCGGCCCACCTCCCAGGCAGTCCACTTCTGAATTTTAAAATAATTTTTAATATATTTTATTCCTTTTTCAATGTTCTACAAATTTTATTTTTCCCTTCCCGCGATTTGCCGAAAAACCGGCGACTCCGCGATTGTTTTAAAACTTACGCCGTAATGACGTTCAGGGTATTACAGATACAGTACTTGAACACACAATTGATCGAGAACTCACACCTCTCAACTCACACACGAGATGGCAATACTCTGATCTCTCTGTTCTCTGAAATCGTTTCGGAGAGTGAATAGTATGGAAATGGCAAAATTCAGACTAAAAGCAAACAGAGCAAGGATACACACATTTGTGTTGTGAATATTGATCTGGCTTTTTTGATTTTCTCTGTTGCAAATAGTGCGGTATAAGCATATATTTGTATTTAATTCCGGCAAAATTGATAATACACAAGCATGACATAAATGGTATAGAAATGACTTAATCAACATATAAACATATGAACTTTTTAAGTCATTGAAATAGAAACATATGCCCAACGTAAATGCCATGTGAAAGTTCAAGATTAGCATAACCATATGTAAACGATTGCGTTGAAGTGCTAATCTCAACAACAGCATAACATATATGAACAAATTCAGCATGTTATCAACGATTTGAATTTTATTAGTTGCTCTCAGAAGGCTAGTTGCACAAGATTCAATCTTGGCCCTCTCCGCCATGACAAATGCAATCTTAATTATATACATCTTCTTATAAATTTGATCTTGAGCTTAAACTGCTAGTTTCTTTGTACACACTCTACATATATTTTTATTTTATTCGCTATAATATTTTAAAAGCAATTTATAGCAAATAAAATAACCCGAGTCTTTCCTTGATAAGCCATGCATGTTATCTATTTGCATCCTGTGTATTGGCTTGTGGAGCATGGTGGTTTGTGCTCACCCTCTCACTCAATTAATCCAGAATCAGGAGTCCGATCGCTATGCTTCAGCAATACGCCTGGTCATGATGGTGAAGAAGATGAAGATGTCAAGAACTAGGTTGCGAACCCCAGTTGGCTGCCTGTGAACATGTCTTGAGGGTGCCACCTGTGTGCTTCATTTCCGCTGCTGCATTTTATTTATTTTGGCCTAATCGGCCCATGAGTAAGTCTACTATTATATTTACGCTTCCGCATGATATGTGTCTTGATGTTTAGTATTGTATATGTGAGTACTATCTACTGATCCAGGAATAGTTCGATGGAATCACAGAGGATTCTGGATTGTAAAATCCGGGTCCGACGACCTTGTCATTGAGTGGATCATACATCTGGTACACCTTGGAGCTGTGTTCATACCCAAAGAACACCATGGGAGTACTTCGATCCTCCAACTTCTTGATGTTGGGTATCACATTCTTGACATATCCTAACATCCAAATATGCGAAAATAATGCACATTTGGTTGTCTTCCATACCAGACTTCATATGGGGTTTTCCCATCAACACTTTGGGTTAGAGCACAGTTTAGGATGTACATCGATAGCGTGACGGCTTCTCCCCAGAACCTTGCTAGTACACCCTTTGCCCTCATCACGCTTCTTGCCATCAAGATCACGATCTGATTACCTCTCTCCACGACACCGTTTTGTTGAGGAATACGTTGTCGTGAGAAACATTACGACTCCTTGGCCTGCAAAATACTCACCAAGTTTTTTTGACGTGAACTCCCCTCCATGATCGGTTCACAAGGCCTTCGACTGCTCTCCAACTCGGCGTTGGCTCAGAACTTCTTCAAAGCGGATGTTGCTTCGTCCTTGGATGCTAGGAGAGTGACCCACATGTAGCGACTACATTCATCTACCAATAGCAAGAAGTATTTGCTTCCTCTAGGTGTGGCCGGTGTGATGGGACCGCATAGGTCCCCATGTACCAAGTCTAGTGTATGTTCTACTCGATGGCTGGTCTCCTTCGGGAAAGGAGCACGACGTTGCTTGCCCACCAAACAGACATCACACAATTGCTCGACCTATTGGATGTGAGGTAGTCCTCGCACCATGCCTCCATTTGCTAGCTTCCGGAGAGACTAGAAGTTTAGATGCCCGTACCGAGCATTCCACTTCCATGCACTCTCATCACATCTAGCCGCCAAACACATTGGACGTGACATCTCAAGATTAAGAACATACACATGACCTTTTGTTCTCTCTACATTGGCAAGAAGATCACGGTTGCGATCTTGAATTGAGAGAACTCCATTCTTAAAGCATATTCTACATCTATGCTCATCGAGTTGTCTATGACTGACAGTGTTGCTTCATAGTTGCGGGATATAGTAGACATCCGAGAGTACATGGTGTTCACCCTTGAGGTAGGAAAACATGACCGTGCCGCGTCCACAAATGTCAACTACAAACCCATCTCCAAAATTGACCGAGCTAGTAACGTTGGTGTCGAGCCTGACGAAGTTTCCCCAATAGCCCATCATGTGATTCATTGTGCCGATGTTGAGGTACTAGACTCTAGCCTACTGCTGCTCCTCCCGGCCAAGATGCACTTGAGTGTGCACCTCATTCAGCATGACGTGGCCATTCTTCTTCTCAGTTGCCTCCGTGACAACACACACTTGCGTCATCAACAACATCGGCTCACCACCATGTGGCTAGACCGATTTGCATGGTCTTTGCATTCCTGTCGAGGCTTACGACATTCCCTTGCGTAGTGGCCAAAATTGTTGCAATTGAATCACTTGACCTTCATTTGTCACATCCGGTGGACACCCCAGCTTCCTTCTTGTCGAGGCCTCCCTTGAATTGACCACCTTGTTTGTAGTTGCCACAGTACTGCTTGGAACCGCTTGATGCAATAGGCTCGCTACTGCTAGAGGAGCTTTGAGCTTGGTTCTTGTTCTTGACCATGCCAACCACTCCTCCTCCGTGAGAAGTAGGCGCCTGCCTGGTTCAGCACCTTCGCCGAGGTCCCATTACTCCTCGATGGTCTTGAACCACCCTGTCAGCTCCTCAATTGTCATTGCATTGAGATTGAGGAACTGTTCAATCGACATCGCCACCTGCAAGAATTTCTTTGGTACAACTCAGAGAAATTTCTTTACCACCTTCTCTTCCCCAGGTTGTCACCTAGAGACCATATGGTGTTGATGATGTTGCTAAGTCGCATGGAGAAATCATCAATGGATTCAGTTTTGTTCATCCAGATTGACTCAAATTCTCTACGCATCGTCTGAACCTTCGCCTCTCAAACACGCTCAACTCCCATGCGCATAGTTCTTATTGCTTCCCATGCGGCTCTGGCCGTGTTCTTTGTTCCAAGAGTGCCTAGCATCTCTGGAGGAACTACTTGGAGTACTGTGTCTAGCGCCATTCGATCAAGTCGGTACTCAGCGCCATCGGGCTCAATCGCTTCCCAAACTCCTTGAGCTTGGAGATTTACTCTCATCAAAGTGCCCACTCGGTGTAGTTTGTACGCGTGAGGATGGGGTAGCACAGCATGACGCCGACATCCTTTGGCGCCGTCCGCGCCACCACCTCTTGGCCGCTACCAAGAACCACAACTTGATGCCCGCTGGCACCGATGGATCTTCTGGAGGGAGGAGACGCCGATCTTGCACCTTGGGGCATCATTGTAGGATCCATGTGATCACCACTCTGATACTAATTGTCGGATCTGCCTCACGTGGTCATGAGCTCAAGTACTAGAAAGACTATGCCTCACGTGGTTGTGAGCTCAAGTACTCGAAAGACTCTTTGACTACTACAATACTCTAAGTCTTCGACTGCTATAGTGCTCGGAGTACTCGACCACTCGAGAACTTGCTCTGAACTCACGAGTGCTTCAGTGCTCTGAACACACTAAGTGCTACAGTACTCGAACACACCCCTCAAACTCACACACGAGATGGCAATACTCTGGTATCTCTATTCTCTGAAATTGTTTCAGAGAGTGAACAATGTGAAAATGGCAAAATTTAGACTGAAAACAAACAGAGCAAGGATACACAAATTTGTGCCGTGAACACTAATCCGGCTTTTCTGATTTTCTCTGTTGCAAATAGAGTGGTATAAGCATATATTTGTATTTAATTTCGGCAAAATTGATAAATACACAAGCATGACATAAATGGCATAGAAATGACTTAATCAACATATAAACATATGAACTTTTTAAGTCATTGAAATAGAAACATATGCATATGAACTTTTTAAGTCATTTAAATAGAAACATATGCCCAACATAAATGCCATGTGAAAGTTCAAGATTAGCATAACCATATGTAAACGATTGCATTGAAATGCTAATCTCAACAACAGCATAACATAAATGAACAAATTCAGCATGTTATCAACGAGTTGAATTTTATTAGTTGCTCTTAGAAGGCTAGTTGCACAAGATTCAATCTTGGCCCTCTCCGCCATGACAAATGCAATCTTAATTATATACGTCTTCTTATAAATTTGATCTTGAGCTTAAACCAGATTTTGCTATAAAGACACTACCAGATCAAAAATATAACTTATCGAACATACCAATCTAACATTCACTGGACATGAACCGAATTGCCTAGCGAACTCGATGACCACCATCGTGACCGAATAGAGGATCACACAGCACAGAACCAAAGAACATCAAGTAATACACAAGGATATCAATGATCAGGGTATGAAAAATAGCAATTCAGTTTATGTCATTTCATCATCGAGCAATCAGCCAACAAATCTTCTTTGCAATTTTCCAGCTAATGAAACACACAGATATGTGAAGTAGATCATGAGATTGCAAAGAACCAACAGCCAATATACTCACAACAGTGGTGATACTCAAAATCACCGTGAAGAAACCAAATGAGGCAAGGCATGAATGCAGCGCTGTTCTAGAAAACCAAGCACCCCATCACTACTGAGCAAGGAGATGAAGGCAATCGAGATACAATGCCACACTTCCACCGGCTAGAACCGAGGTAGAAGCCGGGGTCGGTGGATGCCACACAAGACCGACGAGAGCTCCGTACCGAGAACTCTCGTGAACACCAAGAACAAGTCACAAATCTCTCTCAAATACTCAAGACAAGTCCCGGTGAATCACCTTCTAGAGGTAAAACCCCAACCTTTCCTCACGGCCAAATCCAAAGACAAGGCACACGGAAACCGCACGGGGATAAACCCTAGAACGGCAATTTGAACTCCTCAGCCGACGGTGGCAGGAAGGAACTCAGTTGGTGGCTCTCAGGACTCAATATCGAAGAACTATTGAGAGAGATTTGAGATCAAAGAAGGAAGGAGAGAACCCACTGCTGCTTCAGATCACCAAAGGAGAAGGGGAGACACCATATATAGGGGAGCGGGGCGGAGGCTGACGGACTGCAGCCACGGCTAGCGCCGAAGCGCCTGCGCCGGTGACGCCTCCATCGCCGCCGCCGGGCGAATCGGTCGAAGCCGCCCCGTGCCACACACGAGAAGCCGAGCGGACGCGCACGGGAGGAGACTACATCTCCTCCCCATTATCTCTTCGTTCGCCCATTGACAGGTGTGTCCCACCTTCCTTTTTTCTTTCTTTTTAAATTAGAAATTACTAAAATACCCTTTGTTCAACATTCTCTTCCTTTTATAAGAACTATCGTTACGTACATTGTAATGGATACTAATGCTATTCATTAACAGACAGTAATGCTATTCAATAACAGATAATAATGCTATTCAATTTGTGGACGTTATAGACTGCATGTCGCGCCGTCCATGTGCAATTAAAATGGTAATATTGCAGCTAATGCAATCCTAAGAAACTGAGACTGAAAAAAACTGATGCGACAAGATTACTTAATAGCCCGGCAGGCCGCCGGGGCTGTCGTGGATTTGTCCTGCTGCTACGGTGGAGGTAGCGGCGGGGGTGGCGAGGTGAAGGAATGGGGGAACGTCGGGGAGCGGGGTGGTCAGCGGGAGCCGCGGGCTGGGGACGGACATGGCGCAGAGGAAGGCGGTCTCGGCGGTTGCGGTGGCTCACCGGGGAGGTTGTGTCATGTGGCTGTCGGCACTACTGGGGCAGCGTGGAGGTCAGGTGGGGCAGGGGGCCGGCGGCGATGGTGTCGTGTTGGAGGAAAAGAGACGTGCGTTTGGAGAGGGACGCCTTGAATAACACGAGAGCTTTGAGGTTGGGCGCCAACTGACGGCCCTGCACGAAAATAGGAGGGCACAACCTGCCTGCTTGCATGCAGTGTTGGTTTGGCTTTCAGTTTTGAGGGTTTGTTTGGATAGGTAAGGATTAGACACAAAATTTTCCTGCCTATTCGAAGGGATTGGCTATAATCCCCATCTACCCAAACAAGCCTAAGGGAACTCGTAAAACACAAAAATGTATATCTATGATGAGAAATAACAGATTTGCTAAAATGTGGACGTGGACATCCGCACCTACCATCCGATCGATCGCCTTCATCTCATGTCCTAGCCATCTGATCGATAGTTTCGAGAGCACTACTGTGTGTGCTACTTAGGAATGTGAGCCCTTCGGCTTCTCGGTGTCACCTCCTTCCTCCCGATGCGAGCTCAACGGCGAGCAAGGCACGGTTGTTGCGACGGTCTTTGTAGTGTATCCGTGCTACCAGAACGGCGACTTGGACGACTTACCCTAAACCCTAGTTGGCCAAAACGCTTGATCGTTGGTCAATCATATGACAACCACTAGCTCACCATTGGTCATGGACAGATCTGCCATAGGGCATGGATATTTAGTTGAACATCTAAATTTTTTTATAAAATAATAGGTATATAATAAGTATATTATATATATATACTACTAGTTGTGTTAAAACTATATTTTATGCCTGCAAATAAATTCAGTCCGTACTTATCCGTATTTCGCACGCAGCCCATGTAATACATTAGACCCATTTTTCTTTCTACCTTAGTCCTTCTCACACCCAAAGAGGTAAAGATATAAACAAAATCCTAACATTTGTTCTATTTCTTATCTTGTGGCTATCTGTGTGGGAAGCGGCTTTGGCTTTTGAGTGGCGAGCGAGCGGAGGTGCAGGCTAGAGGTGAGTAACGACCGGCGGACGCGGATGTGGTGCCATGATGTGACGACAATCATGTGTGAGGCGGCGCGTGATGCAAGGTGAGCGTGTGGCAGCGTAGGAGAGCAGAGAGGTGTCGCGGGCAAACGGGCAGTGGCACAACGAACACGAAGGTAGGGAGCGGACGACAGGAAGGGAGCATCGTGGTAATCGGGAGGGAGCGTGGCATTGGGAAGTGAGTAACACTTCCAACTTATTGTCATCGTTCTCTCTTCAGATCTAGGTGTGTTCCACCTCACACCACTTATTTACTTTCTTAGTCTGTTTTGCTCCATAGAAGGAACATACAATTTCCTCTTAGATGGACAGTTCTTGCTGATGGGAAATTCAAAGTATGAAATTTGAATGTTTCTCGACCCCAAACAAAAGTTTGAAAGTTGAACGACCGGAGTAGCGGTGTCCACGGATCAAATAAGAATCGAATAGTAGTAACACCATATTGGTATTCATATTTTTAAATGAATATAAATTCTTATATACTCCAATACGAATCAAATAATGGTGAAACCAGATTTATATTCGAATTTTTCAAATGAATACGAGTTCTAATATATTTGAATATGAATCGAATAGTGGTGAAACTATATTCATATTTGTATTTTTCAAACGAATATGAATTCTAATATACTCAAATATAAATCAAATATTTTAACGAATTCAAATTAAATATCTACTTGATTCGATCGAATTCGGATATCCTGATAACATATGCGATGGCAAGATATTTATGATACATTTATATTTATTTCACCCAAAGGAACATGAAAGCATTAAACACACTTAACATTCCAATTTATTTATTTCACCCAAAGGAACATGAAGCCCCTCCAAGTGCATTAAACTAAAATACTGTTCAACTAATTGTCCATAATGCAATAAAATATGTGTGCTTTATTGAATTCAAATATAAATATGAATAGTTTGGGAAAATAACATTTTGAATGGCAAACGTCCATACCATATTCGTATTCATATTTTTTATACGATTTCCAATATGAATACGAATAGAGACAAATTATTACTCAGATAAAAATTTAAACCATATTCTTAACATATCGAATATGGTAGTAGAATAAAACGGATATAATTCGTACACCCTATGCGGTAGTGGGTGGTGCGCTCTTTGGAGAAAAGAAAGCACTGCATTAATAAATGCAGTTACTACATACTCCATTTACCGAAAACAGGATCATCGATCATACATCAAAGGTCTCTTGATAATTAAGGGCCTTCGATCAGTATGAAAACTCTCGAAAAACCGGATCAACGCTGCGTTGCCACTTTGTCTCGTACAAATTTACAAGCTTCTCAGCTGGTGTCACTCCTACAAGCATGTGACGAAACAAGTGTCAGCCCACCAGGCGCACAAAGATTTTCTGTTTTTAGCCAAAAGTATCAAGACAAGAGCATTCGTTGGTTACCTGTTCTAACGACCTCGTCGACTTCGTTTAAATAACCTACCTCCTTGTATCCTCTCCTTTGCAACCCGTCCTGCATTACCAAATCTGGAGAGATTAATTTGCAGGTTACAACATCTTATGTATACCTTCACATCAAGGGCGGATTTTAAAGCAGCTGCACCACAAATTTTAGGAAGAAAACAAATATATAAGAGGTATATTATATATATGTGTATGTGTGTGTATACACACATGGCTACGCTATTCTATGTCTGTGCACATTGTGCGTGCCGAAAAGTTACTGCTGTATGTGAGTAAATTACTATTAAACACATGTAGAGTTAATATCAGTTGTATTTGGCAGTAACTTTACTCATATACGGCAGTAACTTTCGGTGTGCATTCTACACCTACGCGCAAAATAGTGTGTGTGTATATGAGGTTATATTTGTATTTCTTCTCTGATTTCAGTCTAAAAGTGTCTTCTCCTTCGTGGATTTGAATTCTTGTATTATGTACTTTAAATTTTAAAATTCGTAGTTTTGCATCTCTATTACTCAAACCCTAATCCACCACTGCTTCACACGTGACATTTTCCTGGACATCAAAATGTTAACAGTAACACATTCAAAGTCACCTTAGCCAACTTTACAACATCTTCAGCTAAATCTCTCACATAACCACCCCGGAATGGTGTCTTCAGACCACTCACTGGTACCTGCCAAAGTCAAACGGACCATCACTCACCTCAGAAAATTCATGCAATACAATTATGTACTACATAAGTACATGTTATTACCAGCCATAAATGTAATCTGTGATTTGTCCTTAATTATGTTGCATTGCATAATTTACAACGAATCTTGCCAACAAAACCAAACAAATTATAGTTTTTGGAGCAAAAAGAAAGTGCATTCAATCAACCACCACACATGCTATACCATTCAAATATTGTAGGATATGGTACCTTTCTCCTTAACATCTCCCTTTCTTCATTTGTCCAATCAGCAGTCATGTCTGCGATACTTTGCAGTGATTCATCATCATATAACAACCCAACCTGTAGGAGGATAACAATTGAATCACATGCAAATAGTCCGGGTTAATTCTTAGCAAAAGGAAAATGAATAATTAGTACTAGTCTACCAAAGCAATATTCCCATATTATGCTATATATGATCTGTTGGTATTTAGGGTCTATGTAGTCAGTGTATATAGAGAGAGGAATTTGAGTAGTGTATCTGTGACTCTGGGATTGGATGCAAAAAGAAAATACAATCATTCCAGTCTTCCAGAGATAATGATTTATTAATTAACTGGAGCCGATTAAAGTCTACCCAGAATGCTGGCAGAGCACACAATCCCCACACTGGGCAACCATCAGCACCTCTCATCTCTAGGTACCGTTTTAACCTGACCTGCAAGCGAGATCCACAAGATCGACCATCAAATTATGTTGGAAGAGTCTAAAGGATCAAACATCCTCACTACACAGGTGAAGTGTAAACGTGTAATAACCTCAGGATAAATTGTTCCGAGATGACTCTCCCAATCCAACAAAGTTGGCCGCTCCCCCGGAACTTGGGGGAGCCTTCCTTCCATAAACTCCTGAAAAAACATATAAATGTGCAGGCACATTGCAAGAAGTTCACGAGGAGATTTTAATTCGAGCATGAGATGAATCAAGGAGCAAACCCGAAATGGCATTCCAGAACAATCAATGTGCTGCTTGTTCCGATAGACAAAGTACATTGGTACATCCAATGCGTAGTCGACGTATCGCTCAAATCTGAAACAAACGAGTGACCACATAAACTCACCATGGCTGCCTCCAATTCTTCAAGGAATATATTCCAACATTTTCAGTGGTTTCATATACATATGGAGTAAGTAATACAATAGGAATGCTGACCCAAATGAGTTGTCAAAGACGAGAGGAAGCATCCCTGAACGTTCGCCATCAGTATCCGTCCAGGTATGGCTGCATGCATGCAGATGGTGGTCGATCATGTATAGGCCGTTAACAACAACTGATCACTACCCAACTCCAGGAATAGAACAGCTTCACATATATTAGAAAAGCCATGTTGAAGCAAATTAATACCTCCTGAAGCTGAGAAATCCACTCGGTTTTCCTTCTGTGAAAGGAGAATTAGCAAATATGGCAGTTGCAATCTGTGCGTTCATTGGTATCGGAACCGGTCAATAGGCAATGGGAGTGGCATGAAACATATATATCAGAGAAGATAATTAGTGTATGTACTCACAGGCTGCAAGGCAAGGCTAGCTCGGAATTTCTTAATCATATCTTGCTCCGAACTGAAGTCAAGATTAGCCTACATATGTGCCGAAAGAGAAAACCCTACATTAATAATCTAGGTTATGCCTCTCAAAAAAGGAAAAGAGAATAAAAACTAGGTTTTACGAGTCATGAAATTAGCCTGCCGTTTTCTAGTATAATTGAGATCGATGAACTCGGAGGAGGGATGAGAGATTAAAACCTGAACAGTGCATGTTTGGAACATCATATCAACACCCAAGGAGCCAACTTTGGGCATGTAGTTTCGCACTATTTCGAACCTTGTCTACACATGATTCAACAGCAAGGTCAGGCTTTGTACCAAGCATGCATACACAATTCAACGACGGCTAGCATTACCTTGGGGATCATAGGCACATCACTGAGAGCCCACTTTGGTTGAAAACCAAGTCCTAGAAATCCTATCCCCATTTCCTCCCCAACTGCTTTCACCTGCAAGAACAGAACATGTTTGATTCTTTTTTTTTAAAAAAAAGAGAACAGAATAGATCGATCTATTGCAGGAACCACATTATGATAAGACATGAAGATGCATCTTTCAAAGATGACAGATGCAAATATTTGTCCAATGACGAATAAAAACGAAAACAATGACGCAAGAGTATATATATGGATGGTGAATAATGTGGCGAGCAAAGGAAATCAGAAGCAGCCAAATTAACGGTGCGGAAGCTGTCCTGCAAGAACCTCCGATAATAATGACGCAAGAACAATTAAGCTACCTGGTAAAGGTGTGAATGGAGCTCGGCACAAATTTGATGAAGCGTTTCCAGAGGAGCACCACTAAGTTCAATCTGGCCGCTAGGTTCTAATGATATATTTTGCCTTCCCTACAATATAGAGGACTTGAAGTTAGAGCAGAAAAACATAAATTGACGGGTTACAACAAAGAAGGAAAAAGCCCATTGTTCTGAACTTGGCATAAAGTACACTTAACCCACTGAACTAAAAAACCAGATATCCTACCCCCTAAATTTGCCACACTGGAGCATTTGACTTGGTTTTACCGTTGTGGAGATGGCGATGCGTCAGCATATACAACGGCACTTCATCCCCCTCCAACTCTCGGAGCATCGCATTAGACAGCATACCCTAACTCCCCTGCCACGCCGCCCCATGCACCCTCACCTCGCCCTCAGAAGCAGAATGGTCGACATTTCCCACGCATCGGATATCTATACCAAACTCAGATATCTATCAAACTAAGACACGGATATACGCAGGGACAGAACTGGGCCTCGGGCTGGGTGGGCTATAGCCCGAGCCTCAGCAATACTACTAACTATACCCCTAGAAACCCTAACCCTCTAATCCCAACCCCCAGCTCCAAATCCCAGATTGGCCGCCCTCACACAGACACCACAGCCCTCGCCTACGCGCCCGGCCGCCGCCGCCCGCTGCTGCGTGCCTCCCCGCCGTGCCACCCTCACCTCACTGCTGGTCACCGCCCTCGCCCTCGCTCCCGGCAGAGCGGTGACCCCGCGGTGGGGGGGTCCGCCCTCCGTTGGCCGCCGTGGAACTGCTCCTCCTCCTCGGCTCCGCCGCTCCGGGCTTCGGGAAGGCGGTTGTCGCCTTGCGCTCCCAGTCGTCACTCGTGCTCCCATGTCCGGCACCAAGGCGGCTCTTGGCTCTCCCCTTTCCCCGACGACGCCTCTCCCCTCTTCCCCGGCGATGGCTCTCCCTCGGCACTCGGCTGCCCGAGCGGTAGGTCTCCCATCTTCCCTGGCGTCCGGCGATGGCTCTCGGCTCTCCCCTATCCCCGGCGGCACCTCTCCCCTCTTCCCTGGCGGCTGCTCTCGGCTCTCCCCTCTCCCCGTCAGTGGCTCTCGGCTCTCCCTTGTCCCCGGCGGTGCCTCTTCCCTCTCCCCCGACAACGGGTCTCCCCCAACGCCCCGCGGTCCGAGTGGCGGGTCTCCCATCTTCCCTGGTACCCAGCGACGGCTCTTGGCTCTCCCCTCTCCCAGGAGGTGGCTCTCCCCTCTTCCCCGGCGGTGTCTCTTCCCCAACATCCGGCGGCTGCTCTCGGCTCTCCCCTCTCATGCTCTCCCTGACGGTGGTTCTTAGCTCTCCCCTATCCCCAGCGGCACCTCTCCCCTGTACAACTTCAATGGCGGCATGGACATCAAGTGAGTTCAGACTTCTTTGATATGAATATGATCCTCCTCTTGGATTCAGGTGCTCTTCATGGTGCAATCTTTTTTTTGTATGCAGTTGATGCTTCAGATGTCATGTTGCCATTATAGTTCCATTTGATTGAGATGCTCATCTCTTTCGAAAACTTATTTATCAGTTTTTCCTCTGATTATGATAGACTCAGTGCATATAAACTTCTTGATTGGGTTTAATTAATTATAAATATACTTTGCATGTTTTTACTAGCATTCATGTTTCCGGTTCTAAATTTCTAGTATGCACTTCAAGATATTTAGGAGCTGCCCTTGGTTGATAGTACTGCCCTTGATCTGCTGGGTGTGTTTTGGGATTGAAATATCTGAAAATGATTTGTCATACACTAGTGAACCCACAAGGATCATCCCACGGAATTCTTGTCGCAAGAAAGGGATTAGTTATCCTAAAGTAGGACATTTGATCTAATTGAAGTGGAACTGGGCATCTAGTAGACTTGCATTAGTCTTTATATGACAGGAGAACTGTTTAATGCAAAGTTTTAAAGAACTGCTTTCTCGCGAAAGGTCATCGCATGAAGAAACTTCAGATAAACACATTATGCAATTGGCTCATCTCTGCAGCACGCCTGAAAAAGTGTTTACAGATAAATTAGCCATGAAAATAGATCTGATTTCAGCTAACCTCATTAGCATTTCTCTTATTACGTTGTATGTCGAAGCATTGAGCTAAAATTTTATGTCAATGATATATTTACGACATACTTTTGTTAAACTGATGTGTGGGTAAAAATTGACGTTACTTCTAGGCTGTTAGCCTTTTAGCATTTAGCTCGGGATATAGTGAAATTCTAGATCCGTCATTGGATGTACTGTATACAATAGAGTGGAAGTGTAGAACTGAAAGAGTGGCGTGAATGTCCATGTGAACAAACAGCTCTCGTGGAGCTGAATGGTGTGAATGTCCATGTAAACAAACAGCTCTCCATTCGATGCACGTTATCAGAACCACATGTCCAAGCAACTCATGGTGTAATTTAACTTGGTTTTGTAATATCAAAAGTTAAATACCTGATTTTATAGTTTAAGAAGTTGGATGTTTTTCCCCGAAGTCGAAGAATGTAAAATGTACCTCTCCAGGAAAAAAAACGTAAATTAATCTGCACCTGCTTAAGACCAATAAGGTAATTTCCTTCCATGACTTTGTGCCAGCCAAATCTCTCCGCGATCCCATTGAGCAGGTCACAGATCTGGCGGTAGTTGATAGGGCGCAGCGTCTCGACCTGGAAACCAAACTTCTCGTGTTCTGTGCCGATTCTGAGAGAGATGAATGGGTGAGAGAAAAAGGGATCGTGAGAGAATTGAAAGAAAGAAAGAAAGGCTAGCTCGTACAACACGGGCATACATTACAACGAGGCGCAGACCTCCAGTTCAAGATTGAAAGTGATCGTTAATATTAATTAGGCGAGCATTATATACAAGTAGCTAAGCTAGTGCATACATACCTCCAGTCGCAGCGTGGCTTACAGCCGGAGGCGAGGTAGGCGACGAGGTCCTCCTTGGTGAGCGGCTCCGTGTCGGTGGCCGGCCGCACGGCCTCCTCCACCGGCGGGCTGGCCGCCACGGTGAAGCGCCGCCGGCCCCTCGCCACGCTGGTCCTTGCCGGCACCGGCACTGGCGGAGCAACCAGGACCCCGGCAGTCGGCAGGCACCACGGCACCGCTGCCGCCATGAGAGCCGATCAGAGCAGACCAGAGGGGATGGCAGTAGAGTGAGTATCCGGTAAGCGCGCGCGCACATATATATACACATGTACGTGCGATCCACGGTAGCTCGACGTCGATACCACGCGGGCCGCATGCGTTGCTCTCTTCCACTAAATTATAGGTCGCACGCGTTGCTCTCTTCTACTAAATTATAGGCCGCATGCGTTGCTCTCTTCCATTAAATTACAGGTCGCATGCGTTGCTCTCTTCCACTAAATTATAGGCTGCATGCGTTGCTGTTGGATAACCAATACGAATATGAATTTAAATATTCTTAAATATAGATATAAATATTCTTGAATACAAATACATATATTTTTGAATATAGATTTTCTCGGATACGAATATCGGATAAAACGGATTCCTAGCGGTTTTGATTTTTCACCGAGTTTTGACCGGTTACTGATTTTAAACCGCATAAATTCAAATTTTGAATCACAAAATTCCTACGAATTTTAATGGATTCTAGAAACGGATCGAATCGAATACGAATACGAATATTCTCAAATACGGATACGAATATTCTTGAATACGAATACGGATATTTTCGAATATGAATACGAATTTTGCTTTCCACATTCACGTTTTCTCGGATACGAACATAGAATAAAACGAATTATCCGTTACCGTTTTCCACCCCTACTCATTAGCGCCCTACCACGTACCCCGGCCGTGGATGGCACCTCTCCCGCACGCGCCGCACGTGATTGATCATTGCTGTGGGTAGCTGGGAGTAGAATCTTTTTTATGAATATTCTATTTTTATTTGAAATAATAGAAATATATCCGCAATATTTTAAAAGAAATAGACTCCAGTCGCCTAACAATCGGACAACTGGAGCTTATCGCCCAACGGCCACGTGGCACGAAAACTGTCAGTGGGCCGTTGGGCGACAGGTTGCAGTCGCCCAACGCTTCGGTTGTTGGTGATATGCCCTAGAGGCAACATGGAGATGTTGAATATATCACATACTATGTTTATGATACATTGCTTTGTTCCTTGAAATAGACATTATCATTATTGATCAATGAGTATGTGACTTATTCATGAGACTCTTAATGCCAAAATGTTGCTATTTCTAAATGATCCCGATTATATTTCATATGGAACAAATATGATTCAAAGATCAACATATGTATTGATTGATGATCATGTCTCATGGATCATGGTATGGAGATACCAAATCAATAATATGGACATGTGTTAGTGAACATATGTTGGATAGACCCGCCATGAGACACCGCAGAGATTCCATGTGTCATCGTTGGTCTCAAGTAGTGTTTATGTGGAATCCTTAGACTTGATATCATCATGGTTCCCGGCATGCGTGGTAGCTTATTTTGGGACTACTAAACACTACTCGTGAATCGGGTAGTCATAAAAGTAGTCTTCGGTTTGCCATGAAACATGTAGTGGGATGTGAATAATCAAGATAGAATTTGCCCCTCCTTATGGGAGAGATATCTGGGCCCCTCGATGTAATGGATTATGAAAGTGCATGGCCATGCCAAGGTGATTGAGTAGTCAATCACGAGTTTATAATCCATCACGGAATCGAGAGAGTGATTGAGCTATTAAGAGGATGACACAGTCTCGCCTTGAGCTTAATCTATATCGTGAGGCAAAGGGATTAGTACATGAGAACATTACGAGTTCAATTGATATGATCTTTACGTATACTTTGGGGTTAATATGTCTTACTAGAGGACGCTATTAATGTGGTGACCGGAAAGGTGTTTCGGGTCGCGACCAAGTATACGTGAACCTACAGGGTCGCACACTTAACGGGTTGGAACACTAATTCAAATGTGATTCGGATATGGGCTCAATTCGGATAGAGATCCGGATAGACTCCTATTGGGCCTCGGTCCATGAGGCCTAAGTAAGGAGGTCTATATATATGGAGGCGAGGGGCTGAGGAAACGCGTCTGATAATCCCGAGCTAATCCCTAGCCGCCACCTCCAGAGCCAAACCCTAACCTCTCGCGAGTCTTTGGTACACTCGCGATCGGCGTCCGACCCGGACGTGTGGATACCGGTGGGCGGCGCTCGTTGCGGCGTTGATCGGCATCAACAACCTCTGATTGGATCCGCTCGTGGTGTGGTTGATCGCGTGGAGGAGACGATCGGTTCGGGACGATTGGCTACTTCCACTACTACCTTGACGCGCGTGGTTGGATCGGCTTCTCCAACTCTTCTTTCGCTGCGCTGCGCGTCTAGTGGTAACGATCCATGATCCCTCCTTAAGCATGATGTCCTTGCGTGCGCGGTGGAAAAGTTTTGTTTTCTGCTTGCGTAGCCTTCGCGCGATCCATTATCGGTGACTGCAGCTTGTCGCCCGGCGGTGGCGATCGCAATTCTGATCGTTCGGCTATGCAAATGACTGCAAACAAGAGGCAGTGTGGGTTAATTCATTTGTGATTTTTGTAGATTATGAATGGCAGATAATCTGATAGATTCGCAATAAGATTTTATGATCGTTGTATGTTGTTGTAGTACAAAAAAACCGTGAAACTTTTTTTAAGAATGATTGAAATAAGAACGAACGGTAAGTACGAGGGTAAGTGATATTGTGATGTTACCGGGAATTCGTACACAGAGGAAAACTGGTTTGTTAATGTTGTTGGATGACTTGCTACAAGAATAATTGAATGCGAAAAGAC
Organism: Bonia amplexicaulis; assembly: GCA_036346245.1. Lineage (NCBI taxonomy): Eukaryota > Viridiplantae > Streptophyta > Magnoliopsida > Poales > Poaceae > Bonia > Bonia amplexicaulis. Next base: position 33,473,247 of record CM070736.1, on the reverse strand, counting down.
GAGGAAATAAGCTTGTCTGAATTAAAGACTTTATAGTACAGTTGGGAGTAATATACCGCATAGGGTTTGACTACATGCATAACATAGAGCATCATGTGCGACCAAGCAATCCAACTGCTCGTACGACCTACTGCGTGGACCGGGACCATTTTTCCTTCCTTGCGAGCTCGGCGTTGAACTCCTCGGCGGCCTCTTTTGCCTTGATCATCATTTCTCTCTTTTTCTTGCGCTCCCTCTCGTGAGCCTCGTGCTCACTACGCGTGCATGCCTTGAGATGATCTTTTGTCTCCCGATGTATACGCACGGTTTGCTCGTACTTGTGGCACTCCTCCTCCCAGATCTCGGTGGACCTTTTGACATTCTACTCCTCGAAATCGAGGGCCCACTGGTCCTCTGTGTGGATCTCAAGATCGATCCATTTGCAGTAGCCACATAGGGGTTCCAGGGACTGTGGATATACGGGAGAGGTTGTTAGTGCATACTTTAAAGGTGAAAAAGTAGGGAAACAATGTGCACCGGTCCTTACCGGCTGCTGATAGGTGGCAGTGTCTAGACGACGGTCGGGATAGTCACTAGACTAGTTTGCGTAACCCTAGTAACGCATACCTAGGCTGAGGCCGTGCTTAGACTTGAAGAACTTGCACGGGTCCTAGCACCAACAAAAGGGGGCGTCTCCCCCTCTCGTGGGTGTTGAGGCGAACGCTCGGTAGGAACATTTGGGATGGAGTTGTTGCTACGAGTGGCGTTATTGTGAGGAGCTAACCTCGTAGCACACGCGGCTTGTTTTGCCCGGGCCGTAGCAACCCTTGCTTTTTCGTTGCTGGCGACAGCTGACCTTGCTAGGTCACGGATCTTCTCCCATTGCTTCATAATCTTGTCTTATTGCTTCCTCTACCTCTTGTCCATCCTGGTGTAGTGAAGCAAGCACCAGTGTAGTGTTCTCTCCAAAATCTCTTCGACCTCTTTTTATATGGCCCCGTGTGGCCTTCTCGCTACATGAAGATGAAAAGTGTGGTCTTGTCACTGTGCAAAGCTACCCAGTGTGGTCTTGTTGGTATGAAAAACTGGCCAGTCAGGTCTTCAAACTGCGCAAAGTTGCACCCTTTGGTCTGGTCACTACGCAAAGTAGGCATGTGTCACTACTACAGAAAGCCTAATACTAGACGCCAAATCACAGACGGTTTTGTGAAACCGTCTGTGATGTATACTATTATAGACGGTTTTAATTTGGAGGCCGTCTGTGGTATTTGTGGCGGGGAAAAGGAGTATCATAGACGGTTCTTACTGGCCGAGCGATGCAGTGATATGGAATATCACAAACGGTTTTATAATATAAACCGTTTGTGATATTTTAGATTATCACATACGGTTTTTATTATAAAACCGTGCGTGATCTTGAAATATCACGAGCGGTTTTATTATAAAACCGTCGTGATATTTGAATATCACGACGGTTTTATTATAAAACCGTCTGTGATATTCTAGTATCACAGACGGTTTTATAATAAAACCGCCGTGATACGCTTCCGCCTTGCAATCCCTCAAAATTTCATATTTTCCGCTTAAGTCCGAGTATGATTCAGTTTTGAGACACCTTCAGTAAAACGGGCATAACTTTTGCATACGGTTTCCGTTTTCAATGTTCTTGTACTCGTTGGAAAGCTAACGACAAGCCCGATCCAAATATATGTCAATTTTAGTTGTCTTGAGCCCGTTTACGCTATATGTCAATTTTAGTTGTCTCGAGCCTGTTTACGCTATGAATAGTGAATATCCATTACTGTACTGTATCAGCGGAACCCAGTTTTAATAGTCAAATTACACTATTAGCCTGTAGGCTACTATATAAGCAATTTGTGCAAAACTAATTTCTAGTTTTAAATAAAGACTATGTGAAAAAGTTTTTTGGTTCTACCCTATTTCGTCTCAACTCTTACCTATGTTCTTCTGTTTTGTCCTCCCCTTATCTATCAGATTCTAATCTCAAAAGAACTTAAATGCAAATACCTAATTGAAGCAAATAGGTTGAATTACACCTATGAGAGTCATAAGTGAAGGAAGTAGATAAACCCATAAGTGATTTACATAAGAGATAATGAATAGACAAAGATACTGGTGGATTCATGCTCATTATCAAGAGGAATTGGTGATGTGAATTTTGAATGGATAAATCGGTGGAATTTGATAGATTGGATTAACTAGATGGATAGCCAAGATCGTATGCCTATGCCGAGGCCATCACCACTTGAGACGCCCAAGACCCATGGCTAGGGATGCAAACGGATAGAATACGGACAGATAATATCTTTACCATATTTATTTTCATATTTTTTCTTGGATGCGGATACGAATACGGATGCCTCAGATATGAATATAAATACGAATAATATCGAATACAGAAACGGAGCGAATACGAATCGAAACAAATACGGTCACGAATATTTATCGGAACATGAAAAACCTCTTAAACTATACATCCAAAATCAATGAAAACACATAAATAGTTTATCTTGTCAAAACATTCATGAAATCTAAACAAACATAAGTATTTTTATCTACAATAGTCATACTGTTGTACAAATTTTAAATCTTCAAGTGGCAGTTAATTTTTTCTAAAGTCCTAAATAATTCTTAATGGATTTCTACCATTTACATGTGACTAATAAATTAATTAAGTATTTAAATTTGTATCAAAATGATTTAAACGAGAGTACATCAATTTAATCGATACAAATTTTAATCCACCAACAGTATTAAATTTATTTTTTAATAAACATAAATATTTGCTAGTGGTGTTTGTAATTTAATACGACTAAGGAACCTAATGTCTAATGGTAATGGAGGCTTATGGCTTGGTTGGGCTAGTGGGCTGGTGGTAGGGGAGATGAGAGAGGCTGGTTTGGGCTGGGCAATGTTGGGCTGAAATCCCGGATATCATTTTTGTATTATCCGGATAATCCGTATTCGTATCTGTATTCGCCGGATATCAGTCCTACTGTATTCGTATCCGTATCCGACAAAAAAATCCATATCTGTATCCGATCCGAGAATTATCCGAAAAAAATCCGATCCGACACAATCCGTGTCCGTTTTCATACAGATCGGTCGGAAACTATCCGATCTGTTTTCACCCCTACCCATGGCACACCAACATCACTCCACAGTCCTTTGGCGTCTTCCCAAACTCCTTGAGCTTGGAGATTTACTCTTATCAGAAGTGCCCACTCGGTGTAGTTTGGACGCGTGAGGATGGGGTAGCACAGCATGACGCCGACATCCTTTGGCGCCGTCCGCGCCACCACCTCTTGGCCGCTACCAAGAACCACAACTTGACGCCCGCTGGCACCGATGGATCTTCTGGAGGGAGGAGACGCCGATCTTGCACCTTGGGGCATCATTGTAGGATCCATGTGATCACCACTCTGATACCAATTGTCGGATCTGCCTCACGTGGTCATGAGCTCAAGTACTAGAAAGACTATGCCTCACGTGGTTGTGAGCTCAAGTACTCGAAAGACTCTTTGACTACTACAATACTCTAAGTCTTCGACTGCTATAGTGCTCGGAGTACTCGACCACTCGAGAACTTGCTCTGAACTCACGAGTGCTTCAGTGCTCTGAACACACTGAGTGCTACAGTACTCGAACACACGATTGATCGAGAACTCACACCCCTCAAACTCACACACGAGATGGCAATACTCTGGTATCTCTATTCTCTGAAATTGTTTCAGAGAGTGAACAATGTGAAAATGGCAAAATTTAGGCGAAAACAAGCGAGCAAGGATACACAAATTTGTGCCGTGAACACTAATCCGCTTTTCGATTTTCTCTATTGCAAATAGAGTGGTATAAGCATATATTTGTATTTAATTCCGGCAAAATTGATAAATACACAAGCATGACATAAATGGCATAGAAATGACTTAATCAACATATAAACATATGAACTTTTTAAGTCATTGAAATAGAAACATATGCATATGAACTTTTTAAGTCATTTAAATAGAAACATATGCCCAACATAAATGCCATGTGAAAGTTCAAGATTAGCATAACCATATGTAAACGATTGCATTGAAATGCTAATCTCAACAACAGCATAACATATATGAACAAATTCATCATGTTATCAACGAGTTGAATTTTATTAGTTGCTCTTAGAAGGCTAGTTGCACAAGATTCAATCTTGGCCCTCTCCGCCATGACAAATGCAATCTTAATTATATACGTCTTCTTATAAATTTGATCTTGAGCTTAAACCAGATTTTGCTATAAAGACACTACCAGATCAAAAATATAACTTGCTGAACATACCAATCTAACATTCACTGGACATGAACTGAATTGCCTAGCGAACCTGATGACCAGCTACTGTGACCGAATAGAGGATCACACAGCACAGAACCAAAGAACATCAAGTAATACACAAGGATATCAATGATCAGGGTATGAAAAATAGCAATTCAGTTTATGTCATTTCATCACCGAGCAATCAGCCAACAAATCTTCTTTGCAATTTTCCAGCTAATGAAACGCACAGATATGTGAAGTAGATCATGAGATTGCAAAGAACCAACAGCCAATATACTCACAACAGTGGTGATACTCAAAATCACTGTGAAGAAACCAAATGAGGCAAGGCATGAATGCAGCGCTGTTCTAGAAAACCAAGCACCCCACTGCGTTGAGCAAGGAGATGAAGGCAATCAGAGATACAATGCCACACTTCCACCTGGCTAGAACCGAGGTAGAAGCCGGGGGTCGGGTGGACGCCACACAAGACCGACGAGAGCTCCGGCCGAGAACTCTCGTGAACACCAAGAACAAGTCACAAATCTCTCTCAAATACTCAGCACAAGTCCCAGCCGAATCACCTTCTAGAGGTAAAACCCCAACCTTTCCTCACGGCCAAATCCAAAGACAAGGCACACGGAAACCGCACGGGGATAAACCCTAGAACGACAATTTGAACTCCTCAGCCGACGGCGGCAGGAAGGAACTCAGTTGGCGGCTCTCAGGACTCAATATCGAAGAACTATTGAGGGAGATTTGAGATCAAAGAAGGAAGGAGAGAACCCACTGCTGCTTCAGATCACCAAAGGAGAAGGGGAGACACCATATATATGGGAGCGGGCGGAGGTCGACGGATGCACCACGGCTAGCGCCAAGCGCTGCTGCGGTGATGTCTCCATCGCCGCCGGGCGAATCGGTCGAAGCCGCCCCGTGCCACACACGAGAAGCCGAGCGGACGCGCACGGGAGGAGACTACATCTCCTCCCCATTATCTCTTCGTTCGGCCCTTGACAGGTGTGTCCCACCTTCCTTTTTTTCTTTCTTTTTTAAATTAGGAAATTACTAAAATACCCTTAGTTCAACATTCTCTTCCTTTTATAAGAACTACTGTTACGTACATTGTAATGGATACTAATGCTATTCATTAACAGACAGTAATGCTATTCAATAACAGATAGTAATTCTATTCAATTTGTGGACGTTATAGACTGCATGTCGCGCCGTCCATGTGCAATTAAAATGGTAATATTGCAGCTAATGCAATCCTAAGAAACCGAGAAAAAAGCGATGCGACAAGATTATTTAATAGCGGCGGGCCGGGCGTCGTGGATTTGTCCTGCTGCTACGGTGGAGGTAGCGGCGGGGGTGGCGAGGTGAAGGAATGGGGAACATCGGGAGCGGGGTGGTCGGCGAGCCGCATGGGCCGAGACGGACATGGCGCAGAGGAAGGCGGTCTCGGCGGTTGCGGTGGCTCACCGGGGAGGTTGTGTCATGTGGCTGTCGGCACTACTGGGGCAGCGTGGAGGTCAGGTGGGGCAGGGGGCCGGCGGCGATGGTGTCGTGTTGGAGGAAAAGAGACGTGCGTTTGGAGAGGGACGCCTTGAATAACACGAGAGCTTTGAGGTTGGGCGCCAACTGACGGCCCTGCACGAAAATAGGAGGGCACAACCTGCATGCTTGCATGCAGTGTTGGTTTGGCTTTCAGTTTTGAGGGTTTGTTTGGATAGGTAAGGATTAGACACAAAATTTACCTGCCTATTCGAAGGGATTGGCTATAATCCCCATCTACCCAAACAAGCCTAAGGGAACTCGTAAAACACAAAAATGTATATCTACTAGTACAATGCCCATGCGTTGCAACGGATTTTCAAAAAAGATGATATATATTATCAGTATGATTCTAAAATTTACAATAAATATAAATTTTGTTTCACTCGTGTCAAAGCGAAACATAACTCTGCATAATGAGCATCTTCCAAACACCTTATAAGGGGCATTGGTTTTGAGAAATATTTTTACCAGAATTCCATATTTTACTACCCATATCCAGACTCCAAAATTTATGTTCTATGGAACAAAAATAATGACATAAAAAATTATGCAATGGATGCTTTTTAGATTCATTAGATATGTAGGATACATCGTTTAGTCTTTGCCTCTATAGAAAACAGAAAACCAAAGTACCACAATTACATTATACGCAACAACAGAAAGGAAATGAATAGCACTAAAATGCAAATAACTGAATTCCAAACTTGAAAGGATTAACAACACATGCTAATTTCTCCATCTCTTGTCTGAATTAATCATTCTGTGACATTCATCAAATGTTGTGAGGTGAACAACCTTGTGCAGAAATTGCACGAATTGCAAGATTGACTATATGAATTACATTCATATAACAACACATGAACATAACAAGCAATCGATATTGCCAGGCATATGACACATCTTTATCCAAAGAAATATCGGCTCCTTTTACCGCACCTCGTGGTACTTTGTCAAAGTGATCTGGAATGAACATGTTAGAGAGTCGTCGATGCTCATCATAGCACCAGCATTGTCGAACTCACCACAATAGTTCGATGCAGAGAATATGGTTACCAGTTGGCGCTTAGCAAAGAATTCATAGCCATCGTCCACAACCTGTGAAGAAAAGATTGAAGTACAAACCAGTGAACGGCAAATAAAATTTTATCATACTACATATTCTGAAACTAACAAATGGTAACATTGTTTAGAACATGCATACAAATATGTTCTAAATTTTTTTAAAATCCGTAACAACACACGGATATTCAGCTAGTGTGTGTGTATATATATATATATATATATATAAGAAAATCAATGAAAGTAGCAGTCTTACAAAGGGTATCTTGTGCTTCATTTCTAGATGATACAATTTTCTATCACTTAAAGAACTCCATAAAAACTAACTTGTTTCTTGACGAAAGCGAAGATTAGAGAAGGCCAGAAGCCTCCTAATCAGGTGAACTGCCTCTAGTCTGATATCACATCGAAAGTACTGTGTTAAATATAGAAAACTCTTTCATATTGGTATGCAATCAGTCATCCATAACATAAGGAACATAAATCGTACTAAGTATGCCTAAACATGGTATGCAATCAGTCATCCATAACATAAGGAACATAAATCGTACTAAGTATGCCTAAACACTTAATGTACTATTGTCCAAAGGAATGAGTCTATGAATAAATCCAGAAGCAGTTACTCTGATTGTCAATTCAGCAGCATCGTGATTGTGTCAATGGCTGAAAATCCAGAGAATTTAATCATGGACATCGGGAAAGCTATAATTACCAATCTTAAAAAATCAATCAATCATTTTTACCCATTTTGGTAATTTGTCGTCCACCGCAACTGCACCAACAAAGATCAACTTTCTTTCAATCAAATCTGAGACTCGCTCAAGTTGCAATCCTCTTATTAGGCTCAATAGATGCCTCCGCTTTAAGAAAATCAGCATTCCAAGAACATTCTGATTCATCCAGCACTCTGTATGTTAGTGCCAATGTCCGCAAGCCAGCCTCACTATACTCACTGAGATGGTTGCTTATATCAGGCTCAAACAAGCTTCCACTTTTGGCCAGTCCATCAAATATGATGCTACTCGGTTGGAACAAAGAACTGCAAAAGATAGTCAAGCTGAAGCATAAACAACCCATGTATGTTGACAATACCTAGTCAGTAATCAAGTGTATAAGTTGCTCCTCTGGTAACACTTCGTCACTTTTTAAGTTATCATTTTTTAGTTTCTGACTAACAGCATAGACGACTTCATGGCACATATTGAGCTAAAAAATTGAAACATAAGCACCGGCAAAGAAATATGTCTGGTATAGAACTTTACCCATTTGTTCCTTTGCAAAGAAGAAGAATTTGGCCATACTCATCCTTAAGAATTACTGGCATTTATTTTCTTGTTGCTGTTGAATTCCAATAGATTGAGAATTTGAACTCCCTATACCCCAATGAAAAGATGAAGAAAAGTGACTAAGTAGGAATGGGAATAACAAAGGATAATTGCAATATGAAATACTACTATGCAACCTCTCAGTTGTGCCCTTAGAAGAAGTGCATTTTCCGCCTGATGAAGACATTTGATTGTGTTCTCTTAAAAAGTTCAAATTCAAATTTTCTGGCTGCCAAAAGAAAAGATGTAATACCCTAATGACAACTGCAACGTGTGTATTAGAATGAAAACCTGAGATATTGCCGGCCTGAAATTAAAACACACACAAAGCAATTCTTGCAATAGGAATAGTATCTTGTATTCTGTGGATTAAGAGTCAGACTAAAGGAGCCCAAATTTAGTTTCCATGTATGGAATGTCATGCTCATCAAACCCAGCATACACTACTACTGAACATGAGATCAAATCAAAATAGGAAAATTTTTCTATAATTCCCTAAAAAAGTTTCAATGCTCCCAACAACTACAGACAAATCTCCGCGGTTATGATTTCCTGAGAGTCAAAAGTGCAGAAAACATAACAAGACCAAGGTTCCATGTTAAATTTGTGCTCTCCCAAAAGTTGATTATCATGTCGACACTAACTCCACTTCAAATTGTTCTTCGATCACAAAGATTTCCCTGTGCTACCAAAAGACCACAAAAAATAACAAGGGTCACACCATCCAGGTCGAATATTTAGTGAAGAATAGGACTACCTAGCAGCATTTCTCTACAGCAACAATACAATAACCAAACAATTAGAACCCCGTAAGCGCATCAATACCAAATTGTGAATGCAGGCTAGAAAGAAAAGACCCAGGTCATGCAAGATCTGCTAAAGAATGGGTCCAATCCGATTAAATACATCTACTCTGATTCAAAATTATTCCATAGATCAAAAGCAAGGAGTAGCATTACCCAATAACCTAGAACTGAGAAATTGGAAAGGGAAAGGCAGAACGAAGCACAGGGATAGGAGAGCCACTCACCAAATCGACCCGAGCGGGAAGGGAACGAAACCCTAGCACTGCAGGAGGAGAGGTGCACTCACCTGGTTCATGATGTCGGAGTTGGCCTTGAGGGGGATCCACCGCTTCCCCATCTTCTCAGGCATGCGGCGCGGCGGAGGTGGATCCACTGCTTCCCCATCTTCTCGGGCGTGAGGCATGGCGGAGGACACGGACGCACTCGGCGGCAGCGGTGGCTAGCGGAACCGACCGATGGAGACACGCGGAGCTCCTCGCCGGTGGTCGGCGAGGCCATGGCCCGGAGCGCCAGCGGACGCCGACGGGATTAGGCCGGAGGTAGAAAGGAGGAATCGGACGAGGCGGCGGGGCGAGTCCGCCAGAGGTGGGGTGGGATGGGCGCCGTGGTGGAGTAGTAGTGGGATGCGGCTCGAGGAGGCGAGAGAGGGAGGCGTGGGCGGGCGGCGAGATAATGGGGAGGTGGTTGGGGACTTGGGGGGGGGGAGAGAGAGGCGGAGGTTTTGCGAGGAAAGGGCGGGGTGGAGGAGGAGGAGGCGGGAGGAGGAGTGGAGGAGGAGGAGGCGTGGGGTGGCGGAGGAGGAGGTGGGGGAGGAGGAGGAGGAGGAGGAGGCGGCGTGGGGAGGAGGCGAGGCGACTCGGTGGGAGGAGAGAGGTGCGTAGGATTCGGTGGGGGAGGAGAGAGACGCACGGTTTTTTTTGTGAGAGGGGTGAGAGAGAGGCCGCACCAACCACCAACTCCTTCTTTTATAATAGTAAAGATGATGAGAAATAACAGATTTGCTAAAATGTGGACGTGGACATCCGCGCCTACCATCCGATCGATCGCCTTCATCTCATGTCCTAGCCATCTGATCGATAGTTTCGAGAGCACTACTGTGTGTGCTACTTAGGAATGTGAGCCCTTCGGCTTCTCTGGTGTCACCTCCTTCCCTCCCGATGCGAGCTCAACGGCGAGCAAGGCACGGTTGTTGCGACAGTCTTTGTAGTGTATCCGTGCCACGGTAACGGCGACTTGGACAGCTTACCCTAAACCCTAGTTGGCCAAAAACGCTTGATCGTTGGTCAATCATATGACAACCACTAGCTCACCGTTGGTCATGGACAGATCTGCCATAGGGCATGGGTATTTAGCTGAACATCTAAATTTTTTTATAAAATAATAGGTATATAATAAGTATATTATATGTATATACTACTAGTTGTGTTAAAACTATATTTTATGCCTGCAAATAAATTCAGTCCGTACTATCTGTATTTCGCACGCAGCCCATGTAATACATTAGACCCATTTTTCTTTCTACCTCAGTCCTTCTCATGCCCAAAGAGGTAAAGATATAAACAAAATTCTAACATTTGTTCTATTTCTTATCTTGTGGCTATCTGTGTGGGAAGCGGCTTCGGCTTTTGAGTGGCGAGCGAGCGGAGGTGCAGGCTAGAGGTGAGTAACGACCGGCGGACGCGGACGTGGTGTCATGATGTGACGACAATCATGTGTGAGGCGGCGCGTGATGCAAGGTGGCGTGTGGCGGCGCAACAAAGCGGCGAGAGAGGTGTCGCGGGCAAGCAGGCGTGCAACGAACACGAAGGTAGGGAGGCGGATGGCGGAAGGGAGCATCGCTACGAACAGCCCTATCACGAGCGGTTGGAATCGTCATCACGAGCGGTTCTGAACCGTCGATGTTTAAATGTCGATGATAGTTGGTGGTTATCACGAGGCGGTTCTGAGCCGTGCGCGATAACATACATACGAGCGGTCTTGACTACTAACCGTGCGTGATAGTGCGTATCACGATGGTTTTTATAAACAACCGTGCGTGATACCGCACTATCACGACGGTTAGTAGTCAAGACCGTCGTGATACGAGACTATCACGAGCGGTTTTGTTTAAACAACCGTCGTGATACTCGTCTATCACGACGGTTAATAATCAAGACCGTCGTGATATACACAATATCACGAGCGGTTTGTATTACTAACCGCTCGTGATATTGTGTATATCCTGACGATCGATTGTAAAGGCCGTCGTGATATCATTCACACCATAGGCGGTTTGTAACAACGAACCGTCGTGATACCATATGCATCATCCATTTTATTTCTTTGCTTTTGGCTAGCCTCGGGATATGCTAGCCATGCCCTCTGGCGACAAGCGAGCGATTCTGAGATAAATGCGGATATAAGTTAATTGCAACTCATAGTAAATTACAACAAAATTCGATACACGGATGAATGTAACAAGCGGCCGCCAGATCACATACATATATATATAGAATGAAAATCGTTACACAACATCGACAAATGAATTCAATTGAAGGAGAATTGTTTGATTATGCAGTTGAATCAATGTTTCAACATCTAATTATCACCATTGCGCGTGGAACTCTCCATTCTTATTTATGACCTCTGCTAGCAAGAATTGGGAGATGATTCCACGAATATCGACGAGATTGTCAAGATCATATGCACTTTCGTCGAAGTTCACCGTCGCTAGGAACAATGTTAAGTCATTAATTAGCATGTGTGTAATATAAATACATATATATAATCAGAAAATAATAATTATTGGAAGGACTTGACAAACCTACGGATCATTGATCTTAGTACCCATGATTTCCTTCATATGGCGGCAAGCGTAGAATCCACATACGTTGCCACAGTAGTCTTGGTGGCTTTGCAAAATAGAATTACATACATCGGTATTGTCAATTCTAGAGGCATTATAACAAAGTATGATATAGGATTGTTGTGTTGTAGCGGGTACCGGAAATCGCGTGTTGTGTCGTAGCGTGTCCTTTGGATTTTTGTCGTGTGTTCCTCCTTGGGCAACATAATCGGCAAACGCCCTCGTGATTCAAAAACTTAGCCTCGGCCGTGGCAAACAAAAGAAATATTACAATAGAGTTATGTATGGAGGAAATGAGTTTACTTAAGTACTTCTTGCACACGATCAAGTCGTGGTTGCTCTAAGGAGGAATCAAGGTATATTACCTTGCTCCACTTTGGTACAATCACAAGCAAAATCCGGTGATGCCTAGTTATGTGTGTCGCCACAGTGATTAATCCTAAGTTCATACTGCATGTAAAGTACAAATGAAACATATGTGTGGCAACTAGTGAAGCACTTACCCTTGGTTGAAGGGTACCATGATGTACTCCTTGTCGGTGTGAGCAATCAATCCCTCGTTATGTAACCTTGCACGAAGGATGCATACGTGTTGATAGATTGCTCGGAGACCAGCCGAGGGTCGAGGAAACCCACCGGTCGTCGCGATTGCCGAACTTGTTGGATCATGTATCTATACATAAAGAAAGAGTAATGACATTTATCTGTATAACGTGAATGTAGAACTTCATTATACGGTACACTTACGATGTCGAGATCGTAGAAGTGAGGCGTCGAGTTCGTCGAGATTGAATAGTAAGAATAAATCTTGAATGTCACGACGATGTAGCAGAGTCATGGAGGAAATGTGTCTCGTTATATTTCGAGTGAATGCACTCTGTCGGTTTGGCTTCATGTTGGACTTCTCCATGTACGGGCATGCAATCTATTGCAAATCATACCAAGTGGCGTAATTGTGAGTCGGGCACCAACGACACTCCTAGAGTAAGCGTCCATGGCACGGGACGCGGCTTAATTTTCTTCGCATGAGCCTTGGAGGCCTTGGAGCCTCGCTTGTGATATGTTCTCGGTGGCGTCTCGGCGGGAGCCGATGCAGCTTTTTCTTGATTTGGAGGTGGAGGTGGAGCCACCGGAGCCGATGTGCAGTCGAGGCGGCGTCCCTCTTGGGCCTTTGGATGTGAAGATTGTGGCACGGACATGTCGAGGACGATGTCCCTCTTGGGCCATCGAATGAATGTGTGGACGGCATCCCTAATGTCTTAATCTCTTCGTTTGGGGGCTTCTCAAGAGGGACGGAATTAAAATATCGTGTCGTGTCCACGGACCTTTATGAAACCGGTGTCTACTTGTACACGTGCACCGGCCCCGGCAAAGAATGGATACACCATGCCTCTCCAGCGTCAGCGGGAATAGAGCCAACAAGCGACTTTGAGGCGCAAGGCATGGGCTCCTACATAACGATACAAGAGATGAGTTAAGGCGTCCACGGAGAAATCTATGTACCATTCTAAAGAGGTACATTATCCGAATGTCATCAATACGTGGCGGTCGTCGCTATGTTCGAGAAATTGGTGTGGACGCGCACTCTTTGCGACGTTGAGTGGGACTGGTACCGCGATACTAGGAGTGGGTTGCGATTGGTTGCGGACTTGTCTCAGTTCTTCCCGCAATGAATCTATCTCTCCTCGAAGTGAGGCCGTCTGCTCTTGAAGTGAGGCAGATAGTTGTTCCTCAAGTTAAGCATGAAGCTCCTGTTTTATTTGTTCATTGCATGCGCCTTGGATCTCTTCCTACTCCTATATGTCTCGAGTAACTGGAAATCCGTGCCTCCAAGGTACATAAACCCCATGCCTCGTGTGCGACACAGGTGCTCCTTGTTTCCCAAGGCCTATGATAGTAAATCTATCTCCTATATTCTTCAAATGAGCCACAAGAAGATTCGGTAGTCAATGATTCTTTGCAAGAGGCAATTAATCATGTTATTTTCAACCCATGAAGTTCAAGAGGTGTTAACAACTATCTTTGTTGAACATATTTTACCAGGCGTTGGGACACTTCCTCATCTGCGGGGTTTTTGAAAGAGACACCCGAAGATGTGGTTGATGACCGCTCTTAACCGATTCGGCCGCTCGTTTGCGATCCCGGCAAATGGCGAGAGGCCTCCGATCGGATTGCGACCTCATCCCGCATCCTCCATTGCGGGATTTTACCGCGTACCAGCGATGCCGAGTCCGTGAGGGTGCGTGTTTTTGTTGGAGGTCCTTGTGCGCCGCACTTTGTTGTTCAAATTCGGTCGTCGTCTTCATCTCGCACAAAGGCCTCCCATGTTTCGGCGACACGAAAGGATACTTCGTGAAGGGCGTGACATCCTCGACCACGTACTTTGTCACAAGAGTGCTCTTAAAATTCTTCCATGCTTTTCCCATCGCGAGGAGCGCTTGGTTGCACGAGTCCACGTGCTTCGCTGGGAACTCGAGCAATTTGTAAGTTCCTCCCATAGCTGATTTTGTGATCCTTTGTCAAATCTTTCCACTTGCTATGGTGATGGGGACCCGTTGCCTTCAATTATACCGCAGTAGTCCGAAATGATGACGCTGCTTTCGGCGGTTCGGAGGGACCCCATCAGGAGAGACCACCGTGATGGTCATTCGGACTGTGGCCATTCGATACTCCTCGGCCACGTTTAGATTTCGCGATCTTGGGGCGTGAGACCCGGATGACGACGATGAAGGCGTGTGGACGCCATCTCTTCTAAGAAAAACTAAGCAAGTGAGCTATGGACCCGACTTGTCAAAGCGATTAGCTAATTGCGGTGAGCTATGGGCCTTCAAATAGACCTTGCGACTAACAAGTGCGGCATATATTATATGCTACATAAAATACATGTGAAGCATATATCATAAAGCTAACATGTGAAGCATATAACATAAAATACATGTGAAGCATATAACATAAAATACATGTGAAGCATCTAACATGTGAAGCATATATATCATAAAGCTAACATGTGAAGCACGAGGAGGGACCGGCGTCGAGGAGGCGGCGTCGGGAGGTACCGGCGTCGGGAGGACCGGCGTCGGGAGGGACCGGCGGCGTCGGGAGGGAGCGGCGTCGGGAGGACCGCGTCGGAGCGGCGTCGGGAGGGACGGCGTCGGGAGGACCGGCGGCGGAGCGGCGGCGTCCGGAGGAGGGACCGGCGTCGGGAGGGACCGGCGGCGTCGGGAGGGACCGGCGGTGGGAGGAGCAAAACCTAGCTAGCGAGGTGGGCGCCGCTGCAGAGTGGAGACAAGAGGCTGCGGCAGATGGCGGACTCCGAGACCTAGTTGCGGTATTTAAAGATGAACTATCACGAGCGGTTCTATATATAACCGTCGTGATATCGATATCACGCACGGTTCTATATATATAACCGTCGTGATATCCATATTATCACGAGCGGTTCTATATATATAACCGCGTGATATCCATATTATCACAGCGGTTCTATATATAACCGTGCAGTGATGTGTTATCACTGACGGTTTCTTTTATAAACCGTGCGTGATAGATCACTATAAATACCATGACTAGCTAGGTTCCTATGTCATTTCACAATTACAATATGGAACATACATACATTTATGAAAAGCATAAGCATAACCATAAATATAACTATTTCATAGTTCCTTAGTCATTTACAATTACAATGCATGGGTTCCTTAGTCATTTTACAATTACAATGGAACATACATACATTTATGAAAACACAAGCATAACCTATATCATTTATTACACTTTGGCTATATCATTTTAAATAAAGCCCTTCACGATGATCGATCGCATATAGCTTGCTTCATCGCCTTGTTCTTCATCGAGCACGATGCCGTCTCCGAATGGAGGCAAATCATCAAATTGATTGTACTCTTCCTCATCCACAACATTCTCAACCCCGACAATCCTTCTTTTTCCACGAAGAACTACATGGCGCTTCTTATTTGCCGGGTCGGTTACATAAAATACTTGAACAACTTGCCTCATGATACGAATGGTTCGTCTTTGTATCCTACACATTCGAGGTCCACGGTAGTGACGCCGTGCTTGTCAACCTTACACCCGTGGGAGTTGGACCCAACGACACGAAATAGAGGAATTTTGAAAATTACGTAGTCAAGCTCCCAAATCTCCTCTACAAGCCCGTAGTACGAGCTTGGGCCAGTGATCTTGCCGTGCGAATCATAGGCATCTATCACGGACACACGAGTTACATCTTGTGCTCTTTCTATCTTGATCATTGTATAAAATGTGTAGCCATTAATGTCGTATCCTTGCCATGTCACAATTGTAAATTTTGGCCCTTTGCCAACCATTGTAGTGTTTCATTTGGCGACCTCCTAGTCAATTGCGCCTTCAACCATTCGTTGAACCGGCGGTTGTGTTGTCTCGTGATCCAAACTTCGACCGGCTGCATTCTCTGACGTAGCATGTCCTTGTGCTCTTCAATATATGGGGTCACTTGGTCATGTGTTGTAAAACCATGAAATGGGCTTGAGCATACGTATTTTGATCCGGAGTTATTGCTTTCCTCCCGATAGTCCCTATACCTCTAACCTCCCTCGTGACGAGATAGAGGTACACCTATCGGCTCTACCCGAGCCATGTAGCCGATGCGAGAATTCAATGACCTCTTACGTTGTATAACCTTGATGATGCTACCCTCCGGTCGAGATCGATTGCGTACATAGGACTTGAAATTCCCATGTACCTCTCGAAGGGTACATATAGCGTAGAAATACGGGCCACATATTTTATCTCTTTCACAAGGTGGACAATGAGATGGACCATGATATCAAAAATGATGGAGGAAATACATCTCTAGATGACATAGAGTTGTCACCACCTCGGTTTGCGAGCATCTAGTCCATCCGGATCAATGACCTTCGAGCAATTGCGTTGAAGAAATAACATAGCCTTATGATTGTCACTCGAACCTTGTTCGGTAAAATACTTCTAATTGCAATAGGTAGCATTTGAGTCATTAGCACATGACGATCGTGAGACTTCATGCCAATTAATTTCAAATGTTCCATGGAAACAAGTTTCTTCATGCTTGTGGGTGACCGGATGGAACTTTCACACCATTTAAGGACCGGCACAATTCAGTTCTCTCGGACTTAGACAGTGTAACATGCTGGGGGAAGGTACGTCCGGCCTTTATCGGTCTCTATCGGTGCTAACTCGGTCCTGATGTTCATAGCGACCAAGTCACGCCTTGCGTTAACACCATCCTTTGTTTTATCGAGAATGTTCGAAGAGACCAATCAAGCTGTCACATACATTCTTCTCACGCATGACATCGATGCAATTGCAAACTTCTAAGTGCTCCCAATAAGGCAAGTTCCAAAATATTGACCTCTTTTTCCACATGTTCTTCCTCAATTTCGTCCCTTGTCAAACACAACATTTATATCCTTGACCATATCAAACACCTCTTTCCGCTAAAGGTCTTGATCTTGAGTCATCCTCTTTTTCCGTCAAATTGTTTCTTCCTCTTGCGGTATGGGTGATACTTTGGAAGGAACCTACGGTGACGCATGTACACAGTTTTTCGCGAGTTGTTCAACCACACACTCTCGGTATAATCTAAGCAGTGCGGACACGCTTTGGCTCCTTTTATACTCAACCCTGATAGGTTACCAAAGGCGGAAAATCATTAATAGTGCGAGAACAACATGGCGTGTAGAGTGAAGTTCTCTCGTTTGTCCGCATCCCATACATGTACCCTTTCATTCCACAAGATTGCAAGATCTTCCACCAATGGGGCTAGGAACACATCAATATCGTTGCCGGTTGCTTGACCCTTGGATAAGTAGTGACATCAAAATATATTTCCGCTTCATACGACCAAGGAGGAAGGTTGTACATGCACGAGTCACGGGCGGTGCTATGTCGGTGCTCATGTTACCAAAAGGATTCATTCCATCCGTACTCAACCCAAACCTTATATTTCTCGGTTCCACGAAATCTACAAACATCCTATCGATGTTCCTCCACCGCGAATCGGCAACATGTATTATCATTCCGTCTTTCTTACGCATTTCGCGGTTAACGCATCAATCTTGCATCCTTGCGGTTTGCAAATAAACGCTTCAAGCGGGGATTATAGGAAGATACCACATGACCTTAGCGGAGGTCCTTGCTTCACCTCGATGCCCTTCCATCATCGAGTCATTTTACGCTTGTATCGGGATGCTTTGCACACCGGACAAACATGTAAGCTACCATACTCTTTACTGATGCAGGATACAATCATTCCGACATGCATGTATTCTTTCTACTTCCATTCCTAATGGACAAAGAATCTTCTTGGCTTGGTAGGTGGTTCTCGGCAACACATTTCCCGTTGGAAGTATGTCCACTAGGAGACCTAATAATGTCGTGAAACTCTTGTCGGACTAACCATTGCTTGCCTTCAATTTTAGCAGTTCTAGAACTGATGACAACCTCGTGTATTGCGGCTTGCGGCCGGGAACAAAGGTTTCTCCGAGTCCTCCATCAAGCCCTCGAATTTACCAAACTCTCTCACTATAGTTCCCTTCGCATCACGTAACATCGATCCAGTTGTCATCCTGCGACCTATCCTCATGATCCAGTTGTCATCCTGCGACCTATCCTCATGATCCAGTTGTCATCCTGCGACCTTTCCTCATGATCGAAAGAACGGTCCACAAGCGGTATATCGTTGTCTCCTCGACTATGTCATAACTACCTTCTTGTGTACTCTTCTCTTCACCGTGATGGTCCAACATTTGTACCCTTTTCGAAACCCCTTGAATCAAGTGAGCTTCAATCTGTTGAGTTGCTAAACATCTTGAGATTATCACAATCAATACATGGGCAATACATATATTTCATCCCCTTCTTCAACATATCCATTTCGGCCGCCCTTCTAAGCGACACGCCGATGAATGTACTCTTCACTCACATGGTTCTCAATATACATCCGACGGTCCATCTACGCTACACAAGTGACAAATGGGTGTCAAAATGATTATTACCCTACTACTAACCTCGATCATATCACTAAGAATGTTAAGCAATTGAGTACTAATCTCGATCGGATCACTAAGAATGTTAAGTAATTAAGTATACTAACCTCGATCGGATCACTAAGAAGGCGGTGATATTTTTCGCCCCAACTCCCTAAAGCCGGCCGCCTTGCTCCACCGATCTGCGCAATGAAGGCAGAGCAGTGTTGACATCCTTCAAGCAAAGCACGCCAAGCAATTAATACTATGCGAGAATATCACGAGCGGTTCCAACCACAAGCAGTGCGTGAAAATGACATATCACAGACGGTTCGTATTAATAACCGTGCAGCGGCGGTTATTAATATGAACCGTTTGTGATACAAGCAATATCACGAGCGGTTCAACTTAATAACCATCGGTGATTATTGCCTATCATAGGCGGTTCACATAAATAACCGCCTCGCGATAGTCTACATTATCACGAGCGGTTCTTAACACGAACAAATGCGTGATGCATCTATCACGAGCGGTTCGTGTTAATAACCGTGCGTGATTGTTTTATCACGACGGTTCGTTAATACAACCGTGCGTGATGCTCGATTCTTCGGCGGCCGACATTGCCTGCGTATTATTACCCTTATAGAGTAAGCAACACCGGTGAACCACACGGCTATCGCGATCTGTCTCCCCTGCTCCCTCTGCGTTCGAGCCCAAAAAGATATTTCAGTTCTTGGTGGCGGTAGGCCGACATACCCGACTTCTTGGTGACCGACTATCCATCCGCTTGGGAAGAAGCGGATGGATAGTCGATCACCAAGATGTCGGTATGTCGATCGGAGATGTCGGTATGTCGGTCGGTTGCTCACCGAAGAATCTGAAAAATTTTTTTGAACTTTGTAATAAAATTGCCTTGAATTTTGCGGAAAAAGAAGGATTGTCGGAGTGGACATCACATCTCGACGATGAGTCGGCATCGTCGAGGAACATGCAAATCTGAGGCAAGCACAAAACTCAACAACACATTGATCGGATCGATCTATTACGGGATGACAAGCTAACAAACCCTTCGTGGCACGACGGTCCACACTAAACAAGACACACTTACGACACTTACGGCAAGAGTGTGTTCTTTAGTATGAACCGGTCGTGCCGCGATGGAGGTGCTAGCTCACAGCGGAGGGGAGATGCATACAGGAAGCTAGCTAGTGGATGAACTCACGCGTGACTAGTACCGGTGGAAAGGTTGATGGGGAGTTATTAGTAAGGGCCTGGCGGTGGAGGAGGCTGGTGCCGGCCATTCGATGTGGAGAGAATAGAGCGGGTGAGATCGAAATCACGTGTATCGCCAATTATTGGTGACATGTGACTATTACACACCAATTATCGGTGACATGGGATTATCACGAGGCGGTTCTTAACAGAACCGTCGTGTTATCAACTTTCACGAGCGGTTTGTGTTAATAACCGTCGTGAACTTCCTGACGGTTCTTGCCAGACCCGTCGTGTTATCTCGATGGTATAGGCGGTTCGTATTAAGAACCGTCAGCGAAAGTTCCTGACGGTTATTAACAAAACCGTCTGTGATGTCTCAATTATCACGAGCGGTTCATGTTAATAACCGTCTATGAAAATATCACAGACGGTTGCCAGTAAAACCGTCTGTGATGTACCCGTCCAGTATAGCCTCTTCTGTAGCAGTGGAGCATCGTGGTAATCGGGAGGGAGCGTGGCATTGGGAAGTGAGTAACACTTCCAACTTATTGTCATCGTTCTCTCTTCAGATCTAGGTGTGTTCCACCTCACACCACTTATTTACTTTCTTAGTCTGTTTTGCTCCATAGAAGGAACATACAATTTCCTCTTAGATGGACAGTTCTTGCTGATGGGAAATTCAAAGTATGAAATTTGGATGTTTCTCGACCCCAAACAAAAGTTTGAAAGTTGAACGATCCGAGTAGCGGTGTCCACGGATCAAATAAGAATCGAATAGTAGTAACACCAGATTGGTATTCATATTTTTAAACGAATATAAATTCTTATATACTCCAATACGAATCAAATAATGGTGAAACCAGATTTATATTCGAATTTTTCAAATGAATACGAGTTCTAATATACTTGAATATGAATCGAATAGTGGTGAAACTATATTCATATTTGTATTTTTCAAACGAATATGAATTCTAATATACTCAAATATAAATCAATATTTTAACGAATTCAAATTAAATATCTACTTGATTCGATTGAATTCGGATATCCTGATAACATATGCGATGGCAAGATATTTATGATACTTTATCTCGTACAAAGCACACTTAACATTCCAATTTATTTATTTCACCCAAAGGAACATGAATTCGCATTAAACTAAAATACTCGTTCAACTAATTGTCCATAATGCAATAAAATATGTGTGCTTTATTGAATTCAAATATAAATATGAATAGTTTGGAAAAATAACATTTTGAATGGCAAACGTCCATACCATATTCGTATTCATATTTTTTATACGATTTCGAATATGAATACGAATAGAGACAAATTATTACTCAGATAAAAATTTAAACCATATTCTTAACATATCGAATATGGTAGTAGAATAAAACGGATATAATTCGTACACCCTATGCGGTAGTGGGTGGTGCGCTCTTTGGAGAAAAGAAAGCACTGCATTAATAAATGCAGTTACTACATACTCCATTTACCGAAAACAGGATCATCGATCATACATCAAAGGTCTCTTGATAATTAAGGGCCTTCGATCAGTATGAAAACTCTCGAAAAACCGGATCAACGCTGCGTTGCCACTTTGTCTCGTACAAATTTACAAGCTTCTCAGCTGGTGTCACTCCTACAAGCATGTGACGAAACAAGTGTCAGCCCACCAGGCGCACAAAGATTTTCTGTTTTTAGCCAAAAGTATCAAGACAAGAGCATTCGTTGGTTACCTGTTCTAACGACCTCGTCGACTTCGTTTAAATAACCTACCTCCTTGTATCCTCTCCTTTGCAACCCGTCCTGCATTACCAAATCTGGAGAGATTAATTTGCAGGTTACAACATCTTATGTATACCTTCACATCAAGGGCGGATTTTGGGGCGCAGCTGCACCACAAATTTTAGGAAGAAAAACAAATATATAAGAGGTATATTATATATATGTGTATGTGTGTGTATACACACATGGCTACGCTATTCTATGTCTGTGTACACTGTGCATGCCGAAAAGTTACTGCTGTATGTGAGTAAATTCTGTTAAACACATGTAGAGTTAATATCGGTTGTATTTGGCGGTAACTTTACTCATATCTGGCAGATAACTTTCGATGTGCATTCTACACCACGCATAAAATAGTGTGTGTGTATATGAGGTTATATTTGTATTTCTTCTCTGATTTCAGTCTAAAAGCGTCTTCTCCTTCGTGGATTTGAATTCTTGTATTATGTACTTTAAATTTTAAAATTCGTAGTTTTGCATCTCTATTACTTAAACCCTAATCCACCACTGCTGCACACGTGACATTTGCGTGGACATCAAAATGTTAACAGTAACACATTCAAAGTCACCACCTTAGCCAACTTTACAACATCTTCAGCTAAATCTCTCACATAACCACCCCGGAATGGTGTCTTCAGACCACTCACTGGTACCTGCCAAAGTCAAACGGACCATCACTCACCTCAGAAAATTCATGCAATACAATTATGTACTACATAAGTACATGTTATTACCAGCCATAAATGTAATCTGTGATTTGTCCTTAATTATGTTGCATTGCATAATTGACAACGAATCTTGCCAACAAAACCAAACAAATTATAGTTTTTGGAGCAAAAAGAAAGTGCATTCAATCAACCACCACACATGCTATACCATTCAAACATTGTAGGATATGGTACCTTTCTCCTTAACATCTCCCTTTCTTCATTTGTCCAATCAGCAGTCATGTCTGCGATACTTTGCAGTGATTCATCATCATATAACAACCCAACCTGTAGGAGGATAACAATTGAATCACATGCAAATAGTCCGGGTTAATTCTTAGCAAAGGAAAATGAATAATTAGTACTAGTCTACCAAAGCAATATTCCCATATTATGCTCTATATGATCTGTTGGTATTTAGGGTCTATGTAGTCAGTGTATATAGAGAGAGGAATTTGAGTAGTGTATCTGTGACTCTGGGATTGGATGCAAAAAGAAAATACAATCATTCCAGTTTCCCAGAGATAATGATTTATTAATTAACTGGATCCGATTAAAGTCTACCCAGAATGCTGGCAGAGCACACAATCCCCACACTGGGCAACCATCAGCACCTCTCATCTCTAGGTACCGTTTTAACCTGACCTGCAAGCGAGATCCACAAGATCGACCATCAAATTATGTTGGAAGAGTCTAAAGGATCAAACATCCTCACTACACAGGTGAAGTGTAAACGTGTAATAACCTCAGGATAAATTGTTCCGAGATGACTCTCCCAATCCAACAAGTTGGCCGCTCCCCGGAACTTGGGGGAGCCTTCCTTCCATAAACTCCTGAAAAAACATATAAATGTGCAGGCACATTGCAAGAAGTTCACGAGGAGATTTTAATTCGAGCATGAGATGAATCAAGGAGCAAACCCGAAATGGCATTCCAGAACAATCAATGTGCTGCTTGTTCCGATAGACAAAGTACATTGGTACATCCAATGCGTAGTCGACGTATCGCTCAAATCTGAAACAAACGAGTGACCACATAAACTCACCATGCATGTCTGCCTCCAATTCTTCAAGGAATATATTCCAACATTTTCAGTGGTTTCATATATATATGGAGAAAGTAATACAATAGGAATGCTGACCCAAATGAGTTGTCAAAGACGAGAGGAAGCATCCCTGAACGTTCGCCATCAGTATCCGTCCAGGTATGGCTGCATGCATGCAGATGGTGGTCGATCATGTATAGGTCGTTAACAACAACTGACTACCCAACTCCAGGAATAGATCGAACAGCTTCACATATATTAGAAAAGCCATGTTGAAGCAAATTAATACCTCCTGAAGCTGAGAAATCCACTCGGTTTTCCCTCTGTGAAAGGAGAATTAGCAAATATGGCAGTTGCAATCTGTGCGTTCATTGGTATCGGAACCGGTCAGTAGGCAATGGGAGTGGCGTGAAACATATATATCGGAGAAGATAATTAGTGTATGTACTCACAGGCTGCAAGGCAAGGCTAGCTCGGAATTTCTTAATCATATCTTGCTCCGAACTGAAGTCAAGATTAGCCTACATATGTGCCGAAAGAGAAAACCCTACATTAATAATCTAGGTTATGCCTCTCAAAAAAGGAAAAGAGAATAAAAACTAGGTTTTACGAGTCATGAAATTAGCCTGCCGTTTTCTAGTATAATTGAGATCGATGAACTCGGAGGAGGGATGAGAGATTAAAACCTGAACAGTGCATGTTTGGAACATCATATCGACACCCAAGGAGCCAACTTTGGGCATGTAGTTTCGCGCTATTTCGAACTTTGGCTACACATGATTCAACAGCAAGGTCAGGCTTTGTACCAAGCATGCATACACAATTCAACGACGGCTAGCATTACCTTGGGAATGATAGGCACATCACTGAGAGCCCACTTTGGTTGAAAACCAAGTCCTAGAAATCCTATCCCCATTTCCTCCCCAACTGCTTTCACCTGCAAGAACAGAACATGTTTGATTTTTATTTTTTACTTAAAAAAAAGAGAACAGAATAGATCGATCTATTGCAGGAACCACATTATGATAAGACATTAAGATGCATCTTTCAAAGATGACAGATGCAAATATTTGTCCAATGACGAATAAAAACGAAAACATTGACGCAAAAGTATATATATGGATGGTGAATAATGTGGCGAGCAAAGGAAATCAGAAGCAGCCAAATTAACGGTGCCGAAGCTGTCCTGCAAGAACCTCCGAGCCTATGACAACTAGTACAGTAATAAACACAAGTAGGAACAATTAAGCTACCTGGTAAAGGTGTGAATGGAGCTCGGCACAAATTTGATGAAGCGTTTCCAGAGGAGCACCACTAAGTTCAATCTGGCCGCCAGGTTCTAATGATATATTTTGCCTTCCCTACAATATAGAGGACTTGAAGTTAGAGCAGAAAAACATAAATTGACGGGTTACAACAAAGAAGGAAAAAGCCCATTGTTCTGAACTTGGCATAAAGTACACTTCATCCCCTAAATTTGCCACACTGGAGCATTTGACTTGGTTTTACCGTTGTGGAGATGGCGATGCGTCAGCATATACAACGGCACTTCATCCCCCTCCAACTCTCGGAGCATCGCATTAGACAGCATACCCTAACTCTGCCGCCGCTTCTGCTTCTGCTTTTGCTCTAACTCTCCTGCCACGCTGCCCCACCCCCACATGCACCCTCACCTCGCCCTCAGAAGCAGAATGGTCGACATTTCCCACGCATCGGATATCTATATCAAACTCGGATATCTATATCAAACTAAGACACGCAGAGGCGGAACTGGGCCTCGTGCTGGGTGGACTATAACCCGAGGCCCAGCAATACTACTAACTATACCCCTAGAAACCTTAACCCCTAATCCCCAACCCCAGCTCCAAATCCCAGATCGGCCGCCCTCGCACAGCCACCACCACCCTTGCCTGCGCGCCCCAGCGCCGGCCGCCGCTCTCACCTGCGCGTGCCTCCACCGTCGGCCATCGCCACGCCTGCACGCGCCTCCACCACCGGCCGCCACCCTCACCTCACCTGCGTTGGTCACCGCCCTCGCCCCTTGCTCCCGACGCAGAGCGGTGACCCCGCGGTGGGGCGGTCCGCCCTCCGCCGGCCGCCGTGGAACTGCTCCTCCTCCTCGGCCTCGGCTCCGCCACTCCGGGCTTCGGGAAGGCGGTTGTTGCCTTGCGCTCCAGTCATCACTCATGCTCCCATGTCCGGCGCCGAGGCGGCTCTTGGCTCTCCCCTGTCCCCGGCGGCGCCTCTCCCCTCTCCCTCGGCGACGGCTCTCCCTCAGCACTCGGTGGCCCGAGTGGTAGGTCTCCTGTCTTCCCTGGCACCCGGCGATGGCTCTCGGCTCTCCCCTCTCCCAGGCGACGCCTCTCCCCTCTTCCCCGGTGGCTGCTCTCGGCTCTCCCCTCTCCCCGTCGGTGGCTCTCGGCTCTCCCTTGTCCCCGGCAGCGCCTCTCCCTCTCCCCCGACGACGGGTCCCGGTGGTCCGAGCGGCGGGTCTCCCATCTTCCCTGGCGCCCGGCGGCGGCTCTTGGCTCTCCCCTCTCCTAGGCGGCGGCTCTCCCCTCTTCCCCGGCTGTGGCTCTTCCCCAACATCCGACGGCTGCTCTCGGCTCTCCCTCTCCGGCTCTCCCTGACGGTTGTTCTCAGCTCTCCCCTGTCCTCGGCGGCGCCTCTCCCCTGTACAACTTCAATGGCGGCATGAACATCAAGTGAGTTCAGACTTCTTTGATATGAATATGATCCTCCTCTTTGATTTTGATTCAGGTGCTCTTCATGGTGCAATCTTTGTTTTTTGTATGCAGTTGATGCTTCAGATGTCATGTTGCCAATATAGTTCCATTTGATTGAGATGCTCATCTCTTTCGAAAACTTATTTATCAGTTTTTCCTCTTATTATGACAGACTCAGTGCATATAAACTTCTTGATTAGGTTTAATTAATTATAAATATACTTTGCATGTTTTTACTAGGATTCATGTTTCCGGTTCTAAATTTCTAGTATGCACTTCAAGATATTTAGGAGCTGCCCTTGGTTGATAGTACTGCCCTTGATCTGCTGGGTGTGTTTTGGGATTGAAATATCTGAAAATGATTTGTCATACACTAGTGAACCCACAAGGATCATCCCACGGAATTCTTGTCGCAAGAAAGGGATTAGTTATCCTAAAGTAGGACATTTGATCTAATTGAAGTGGCCACTGGGCATCTAGTAGACTTGCATTAGTCTTTATATGACAGGAGAACTGTTTAATGCAAAGTTTTAAAGAACTGCTTTCTCGCGAAAGGTCATCGCATGAAGAAACTTCAGATAAACACATTATGCAATTGGCTCATCTCTGCAGCACGCCTGAAAAAGTGTTTACAGATAAATTAGCCATGAAAATAGATCTGATTTCAGCTAACCTCATTAGCATTTCTCTTATTACGTTGTATGTCGAAGCATTGAGCTAAAATTTTATGTCAATGATATATATATATATTTGCGACATACTTTTGTTAAACTGATGTGTGGGTAAAAATTGACGTTACTTCTAGGCTGTTAGCCTTTTAGCATTTAGCTCGGGACACAGTGAAATTCTGGATCCGTCATTGGATGTACGTATACAATAGAGTGGAAGTGTGGAACTGAAAGAGTGGCGTGAATGTCCATGTGAACAAACAGCTCTCGTGGAGCTGAATGGTGTGAATGTCCATGTAAACAAACAGCTCTCCATTCGATGCACGTTATCAGAACCACATGTCCAAGCAACTCATGGTGTAATTTAACTTGGTTTTGTAATATCAAAAGTTAAATACCTGATTTTATAGTTTAAGAAGTTGGATGTTTTTCCCCCGAAGTCGAAGAATGTAAAATGTACCTCTCCAGAAAAAAAAATTAAAACGTCAATTAATCTGTACCTGCTTAAGACCAATAAGGTAATTTCCTTCCATGACTTTGTGCCAGCCAAATCTCTCCGCGATCCCATTGAGCAAGTCACATATCTGGCGGTAGTTGATAGGGCGCAGCGTCTCGACCTGAAAACCAAACTTCTCGTGTTCTGTGCCGATTCTGAGAGAGATGAATGGGTGAGAGAAAAAGGGATTTATCGTGAGAGAATTGAAAGAAAGAAAGAAAGAAAGAAAGAAAGAAAGAAAGAAAGGCTAGCTCGTAGGCGAGCATTATATACAAGTAGCTAGCTAGCTAAGCTAGCTGCATGCAGACCTCCAGTCGCAGCGTGGCTTACAGCCGGAGGCGAGGTAGGTGACGAGGTCCTCCTTGGTGAGCGGCTCCGTGTCGGTGGCCGGCCGCACGGCCTCCTCCACCGGCGGGCTGGCCGCCACGGTGAAGCGCCGCCGGCCCCTCGCCACGCTGGTCCTTACCGGCACCGGCACTGGCGGAGCAACCAGGACCCCGGCAGTCGGCAGGCACCACGGCACCGCTGCCGCCATGAAAGCCAATCAGAGCAGACCAGAGGGGATGGCAGTAGAGTGAGTATCCGGTAAGCGCGCGCGCACACATATATATATACACATGTACGTGCGATCCATCGGTAGCTCGACGTCGATAGAGCCGATCAGAGCAGACCAGAGGGGATGGCAGTACGTGGACGGTAGCCTCAATTCCATGAAGTGCCATACCACGCACGTGGGCTGCATGCGCTGCTCTCTTCCACTAAATTATAGGCCGCATGCGTTGCTGTTGGATCTCCGGACGTGGCTCATTATATAGCGCCCTACCACGTACCCCGGCCGTGGATGGCACCTCTCCCGGACGCGGCGCACGTGATTGATCATTGCTGTGGGTAGCTGGGAGTAGAATTTTTTTAATGAATATTCTATTTTTTATTTGAAATAATAGAAATATATCCGCGTGAATATTTTTAATAGAAATAGACTCTAGTCGCCTAACCATTGAACGACTGGAGCCTACCGCTCAACGGCCGCGCGACACGAAAACTGTCCGTGGGCCGTTGGGCGACAGTTCTGATCGCCAGCGCTCGGCGATTGCGGCTTGTCGCCGGTACCGGACGGCGCAATTGCGATCGTTCGGTACGTGCGGCGAATGCAAACAAGAGGTGGTGCGGGTTAATTCATTTGTGATTTTCGTAAATTATGAATGACAGATAATCTGTTAGATTCGCAATAAGAGTTTATGATGGTTGTATGTTGTTGTAGTACAAAAAAATGGCGAAACTTTTTTAAGAATGATTGCAATAAGAACAATCGATAAGTACGAGGGTAAGTGATATTATGATGCTACCGGGAATTCGTACACAGAGGAGAACTGGTTTGTTAATGTTGTTGGGTGACTTGCTACGGGAATAATTAAATGCGAAAAGACGAGGAAATAAGTTTGTTTGAATTAAAGACTTTATAGTACAGTTAGGAGTAATATACCACATAGGGTTTGATTACATACATAACATAGAGTATCATGTATGACCAACCAATCCAACTGCTCGTATGACCTACTGCATAGACCGGGACCATTTTCCCTTCCTTGCGAGCTTGGCGTTGAACTCCTCGGCGACCTCTTTTTCCTTGGTCGCTATTTCCCTCTTTTTCTCGCGCCCCCTCTCGTGAGCCTCGTGCTCCCTACACGTGCACGCCTCGAGATGAGTTTTCGTCTCCTGATGTATACGCTCGGTTTGCTCGTGCTTGCGGCGCTCCTCCTCTCGGATCTCACAAGACCTTTTGACGTTCCACTCCTCGAAGTCGAGCGCCCACTAGTCTCTGCGTGGATATCAAGATCGATCCATTTGCGGTAGCCATATAGGGGTTTCTAGGGACTATGGATACACATGAGAGATTGTTAGTGAGTACTTTAAAGGAGAAAAAGTAGGGAAACACAGTGCACCTGGTTCTTACCGGCTGCTGATAGGTGGCGATGTCTAGACAGCGGTCGGGATAGTCACTGGAGTAGTTTGCGCAACCCCAGTAATGCATGCCTATGCTGAGCCCGTCCTTAGACTTGAAGAACTTACATGGGTCCCAGCACCAACAAAGGGGGCGTTTCCCCCTTTGGTGGGTGTTTAGGCGAACGCTCGGTAGGAACATTCGGGATGAGGTTGTTGCTATGAGTGGCGTCATTGCGGGGAGCTGACCTCGTAGCACGCGCGGCTTGTTCTACCTGGGTCGTAGCAGCTCTTGCTTTTTGTTGCTAGCGGTAGCTGACCTTGTTAGGTCGCGGGTCTCCTCCTATTACTTCATCATCTTGTCTCATTGCTTCCTCCACCTCTTGTCCATTCCGGTGTGGTGAAGCAAGCGCTAGTGTAGTGTTGGGTTTGCTTATGTAGTGTTCTCTCCAAAATCTTTTCGACCTCCTTTTATAGGGCCCCGTGTGGCCTTCTCACTACATGAAGGTGCCCCATGTGGTCTTGTCATTGCGCAAAGCTACCCAATGTGGTCTTGTTTGTATGTAAACTGGCCAGTCAGGTCTTCAAACTGCACAAAGCTGCACCCTTTGGTCTTGTCGCTGCGCAAAGCAGAACTGTTTGGTCTTCACACTACGCGATCTTGGCCGTGCGGTCATGTTCACGCAAAGCGGCTCATGTGGTCATGTTCTTTGCGCAAAGGTGTCTCGTCTGGTCTTCTCACTGCGCAATGCTGACTCGTGCGGTCATGTCGCTGCGCAAAGCTGGCCCGTGTGGTCCTGTCGCTTCGCAAAGGTATCTCGTCTAGTCTTCTCAGTGTGCAAAGCTAACCCGTGTGGCCTTGTCGGTGCGCTAAGCTGTCTCGTCTGTTGTAGTTGCTGCACGAAGCTGGCGCCTGTGGTCATGTCACGGTGCGAAGGTGCCCTATGTAGTCGTGTCACTGCGCAAAGTTGTCACATCTGGTGTAGTTGTTGGGCAAAGTTAGACCATCTGATCTTCGCACAGCGCAAAGTTGGCCCATTTGGTATTGTCGCTGCGCAAAGTTGCCCTGTGTCATAAAGCACGCCGCGATACCCCAATTATGCTATAAAATGCATGCTCGAGCCATTGATGGTAGGAATAACTATCTTCTTCGTCGTAAAGTAAGCTATCATAACAGACGCCAAGGGACCAGTCGAACATGGATCACTAAAGGGAGACCTTCCGCTTGAAAAGAAGGAGGACTTCGGCGTTAACTACCGCTTGTTGCCAAATAGGCGCGTGCTCAGCCAGTGTGGCTGAAATGTAGACACATGGAGGACACGGTGGTGCAGGTGGAAGAAGGCCATTTAGATGGCGGGCGACGTTTCTTCCGATGCCCCCACTCCGGGGTATAAATAGGCAATTGTAATATCCTAATCGTCGATATGGCGTAAGTTTTTAAAGTAATCGCGGAGTCGCAGGTTTTTCGGTAAATCGCGGAAAGGAAAAAATTGTGAAATAGCGTAAAATGAATAAAATAAATAAATAAAAACTCTGAGTGGGCTGCTTGGAGAGTAGTCCGACCGCCTTGGACCTTCCGGCCCAAGGGTGGCCGCACCCTCCCTCCCCTAAAACCCTAGCCGCCTCCCCATATCCCCTTTAGCGCCACCCCTCTTCCTCCACCCCGGCCGCACCCCTCCCAGTTGCGCCTTCAACTCCCCACACAGTGCTGTCCATGGGTGCAAAGAGAAAAGAGAAGAAGAAGAAAGAGAAGAGAAGGAAGAAGAAGAAAGGGAAGAGAAGGAAGAAGAAGAGAAGGAGGAGAAGAAGAGGAGGAAAGAAGGGGGTGATCCCAAGGGATCCCTTAGGTAACTCTCCATCATCTCAAATCCCTCTGTTATTGCTGAATTTAGAGTTTTTAGCCTAAGAATTGTTGGGGGATTAGCAAATAGATTCCCCGATTAGGGATTTCCTTACATACATACGTAGATCAATTCACTTGATGTGTCATTTATACAGTTTGGACCTATGAAACGATTTTCCTGTAGATCTCCCCAAAAGGAAAATTGTAGAGAACTTCGTAACCCATCTCCTGTATGTTTTTCAGAATTTTTGGCGCGGGATGCGGGCGTGGCGGTCGAGAACCTCATTGTCTGTCATGGGTGCTGATTGGGACGATTCTTTGTTCAAGTGTGATTTAGGGGTAGTAGATGATTTTTATGATTTTGGTTGCAATTGAGAAAAAATGTAGGGAATCTAGTAATCTAACTGTTGTATAAAAATCATAATTTTTAGAGCCTTACACTGTAGTTGGGACGCGTTAGAATCTGGGATTTTGCGCATTAAGTTACATCTTCCTAGGATCAAAATAAAAATATGTGATCTACATGAAAAGTGAAGGTATTTTTAAGTGAGGAATCCAGAAATATATCATTTGCTGTAAATGACTTAATATTGTTAAAGATACAAAAATATTAGCGGCGTTCTTTGCGATGGGTAGATTGAAGAATCGTTAGCGGAGATGATTATGTGTGGGTTTGGGGTTTTAGCGGCGTCTTTACTTCTTAAGGCGCTTTTTCATTTTGTTGTTTTGTCTTTGAGAGGTACTTTTGGACGGTGGTTTTGCTCTGAGCATGCGTGATTGATTCGCTTCAGCGGTAGTGGCAAGGTAGCGGTTGTGCTACTGTTTAACTCGTTAATTATTCTACATTTACATTAATTAATTTGCTTAATTTGAGGTGCTATGTCATTGTTACATGCTTCCTTAATATGGTCCATGTGGTAGTATTTTAAGAATTCAATTGGTTATGATCTTGATGGTTTAATTGTGGATATGCGGTAGTATTCTTGATGAACCAATATAGTTGTGGGGTAGAATACTTTACGAGTATATTGTGGTCTAGGTGGTAGTATTCTTAATGAATACTTGTGGTTGTGGTGGTAGAATTCTTGATGATTATGTTGTGGTCTATGTGGTAGAATTCCCTATAAATTAATGGATTATGATCTTGGTGAACCGAATGTGGATTATGTGGCAATGATATTATGAAACATTGGTATTGTGCTTAATGAGACACAGGTGGGTTATGAGGAAGTATTCGTGATGATTAAGTTGTTGTCCTTTGTGGTTAAATTCTTGTGGTGTATGATTATCATATCATTCATAACATGTCATGACATTTGCATTTGTGGATGTCGCCGCACTTAGCCGCGACCGTACTGGTACAACATCGTATATTGCCGTAATACGATGCACACTCTTATCCTGCTGAGAAAGGGTACAGTGGAGCATAGCATGAACAGCATTGTACATTGCCGTAGTACAATGTGCACTCTTACCTTGTTGGGTAAGGGTGCAGTGGAGCATACGCATTCATATGCATTGCATTGTGAAAAGATCATTTGCATACCTATGCAATGTATTGTGCTGAAGTTATTTTGTAGTCAAATACAACTGCATAGTTGTAATGTGAAATTGGTTCATATGAGTTACTTGTGGTATGAGGAATGTGGCTGTGGTCGTGGAATGGGGTTCGTCCCTTTTGGTATGGTAGGGGTTGTGTTGTGGCATGATATTCTTTTCTTTTGTAGTAACTGTTGATAGCAGTTGTAGATGTGAGAAATAATAAAGTAGTGAGGTAAACATAAATATGATTTATTGTCTTTGGTAGTGGTAGTGATTGAGGTTTTAAAGTAGCCAAACAAGATTTATTTGTTAATATTTTACCGTCGTTGACGGTGATTTGTGGTTGAGAATATAAACGTGGTCATTGTAGAAAATAAAATGTTGATGATTAAACTGTTGTAGTTTAATTAGCCTATTAAACAGTTTGCTTCCTGAGATTTTTACCTCACCCTTGTTTTTCCCCCCTACAGGTGATCATTGAGCATGCATGGTAAGGGTAGAGCGGCACCACAATAATTCACTTGGATCATAAATTTATGTTGTAATAAAGACAAAGTGATTCTAATCTTTTGCCTAGCTATCTCGTCAAAGTTTACTTTAACTTATTAGTGTCAAACTTGTGAAATATTCTTTGGTTTGATTGTTGGAGGTTGATTTTAAATTATTAAATTGATTATCATTATCCTGTTTCGCTTAATTGATTATTCTTCCGCTTATCTTATCTTGTTTAGGAATTGTTGCAGATTATTTTATCTTGTAATTTGGCCAGTTGTGGAGTGGTTTTAGTGGCATCCTAGGGTAATGTGGGTCCTGGGGTGTTACAGCAATCGTCTATTTTGTAGTACTGCTAGTAGAGTTTCGATGTTAACGTTCCTTTGTAGCAGATGGCTAAATGCGACTACATGTGATGGATTGATCCTCCCTATGAATGGTACGTTGCGAGGTACGTGGATACATTGTGGGAGCGAATCGCTGACTTGGAGGCACGGATTGAAAGTCTCAAAGAGCACAACGATGATCTCGTCAGCAGATGGAGCGCGAGAGAGGCAATGAGAAGGTCATCAACATAGGAAGTTCATACGATCCAATATGCTGCTGCGTAAACCCTAGTTGTATATGTGCTTGCAACTACAACAATGGCCAGCCAAGTCCGAGGTGGCCCCCTCTGCAACACTCCATGTGGGTACCACGAGGCTCCTTCCACCTATAGGCAATGACGTGTAAGGTTGTGCCGTAGTACTATCCCCTGTTGTTCATGGTATTTTTTAATGTCGTTAAGCATGTAATCGGATGGTTCGTACGTCGGTGCGGTTGCCATCAATTCAGTGCACTATTCGAGTGGTGCTGTCGTTGGTGTGATTTCCATCAATTGAGTGCTACGGGCATCGACACGGTAAAGATAAGTACAACTAAACTCGCAACAGCATTGCAAACATCACTAAGTAAATAAGAAAAGTAAGCAGCACATGAACAATAAGTGTACAGGCAGCACTAACCACCCTCAACAACATCCCCAGCTCCCCTCCGCGGCCACCCTGGCCCCCTTCATCTTCATGTCCACATCCTCCCATACACCCCCACTTGACCGTCTTCCTCAGCGTCGGGTGATGATGTCCCGACAAGGTAACACAGTCAGGAGACCGTCGCACACGTCCCAAAGCTAGAGGAGTAGACTGCACCGCCGCCTGTGTAGCCACCGATGCACCGGTGAGGACACTCTCGGAGAGAACCTCCGGCGGTGTGGCCCGAGGTGTGGAGTCCATCGTCTGGTCAGCTCAGTCCGAAAAGTACTAGTCCGTGTCGTCCTGGCCCAAGGAGACTCCACATCCCTCGTCGGGGAGGACAAGACCTGCAATGAAAATAACGTTAGTTCGTTAGATAAAGTGATGGGATAAAACTAAAAAGAGGCAAGCTGTACCCTCAGCTAGCGCCATGGCGTGGTCGAAGCCGTCTGGAGGGACGTACGGCACGGAGTATGCCCCATGCGTGGGGAAGCCAGAGATGTATGGAGGACGGACAAACTGCTGCCCTGGCGGGGCAGGACCACGCGGCAGCCGGCTGAGGCCTCCGGTAGGAAGGCAACAGCTCCTGCGATGGGAAGGCCGAGCAGCAGGGACACGTCCTATAGAGTAGGAGCTATCTCCCAAATGGGAGATGGAAAGTGTGTGTCTCCGGTCACCAGCGGTCCACTAAAGCTGTCAGTAGAGAACAGTCAAACGGGAAGCATCACGATCACTCCGCATCGTCGTCCCCACCCGCAGGCAAGGCCGGTATATCCTCGTCGGTGGCCTGCACCATCCGGGCGAGAGGGAGTAGCCCGGCATCATGAGCCTGCAAAGCAAAGTAAAGGTTAGCACACAACCTACTTATGGCAACGGTACAACGCTGCCGGAGTGCACACTTAGCTGTCCAGCGGGGGTCTAGCCTCTAGGCCACTTGAGATGTGTGTGTCCAGACTACTCCTAAGTTAGCTTGGCTCCTCTGCGCTCCCTGGAGGTGGGACACGATGAGAAGCGCGATACAATCGGTCGACGTGCTCCTCCAACAAGCCGTAAGGCAAGTCCGATCCACGAAGCTCACGAGCCATGCCTGTAAAATGAATTTAAGTTAGCATTTATACGGAACAAAAAACATCGCATGTAAAGCAATAGTAAATAAAATTTGTAAATAAATAAAAGAAACAATGCTAGGCTACCAGCACAATACCAACTACATTACTAAAAAGGGAAATAACATAACAATTATACAAACGGTACATGCAATGCACAATACAATTAGTATGACAGTACGTACGTCAAAAGTGCCAAATAACAAAGTACAGATTACAATGGACATTTATTTGTAGTCTTCAACAACTAGTTGTAGAAACCATGCCAGTCTGCCTAGTGATCAGCACATACTGTGCATCGTCTAGCTGTGTGCCCCTCTTGACCGCATCGCCCGTAGTGTGCACCAGGTGCTCCGGCTTGCGCTTCGTCCATATCATTTGTAATACGTCGGCTCTGTCGTCAACCCTTCCTACCCTTTAGTATGTCAACATCCGGAATCCAGGTCCTCGCTGCAATATCCAAGGTGGCGAAGTTCCCCACAACCCTAAACTCCCTGAGCTCGCCACACCACATGCATCACCCTCTCCTTGAAGATGTACTCCGACATGAAGTTCAAAGGGTCCATGCCCATACTCCCGCATGCAGCGAGGACATGAGAGCATGGCTTGTGTAATAGCATCGGCTTGTTGCATGAGCAGCTATGTTCATTTACATGATCTCCAAGGCATACCTTGTGGGTAACAAGGGCACAAGTCATCCCAAATCCAGCTCTATCCTAGAGTACCACGTCGAAATGATGTTCCCTATTGCCTATGACGTGCACCATGTGCAATTGGCCCTTATGTGCCTTCATCTCTATGTATACCGTAATTTTTGATAAGTACGATGTTCGTGGGTTGACCGCATGAAGTGCGGCACTCGCATGCCTTTCCCTGAAGTAGACGATTGTGCTATGCAGAACACCTTACACGATGGCGATGAGGGGCTGAGAATGAAGGCCCCTGAGAACCCAGTTGTACACCTCCGTAAGGTTAGTCGTCATTATGTCGTACCTTATGTTGTTCGTGTTGTGCAGTAGCGACCACTTTTTCAATGGTTCTCCCTTAAACCACTACGAGAAATACTTGATATTCCATAAGCTCCTCCTTGGACCAGCTGCGTTAGGCTCATCTAGTGCTGTCAGGTATTTCGGTTGTGCTGTTATGAGATCGAGGAGGTCGACTAGAGGGGGGTGAATAGGCGGTCTTAAAAATATCTTCTAATTATAAATATCAATTCAAGACCTTTTCTATTTGTCTAAACCAAGTAAACAATGCAAAAGCTTAAATCAATTTGGTTTAGCACAAATAATGCCTATATCAATTAAGTTCACATAAGTGCACCAACAATATTAGGCTATGACAAGGTTTGCAATCCTAAGAAGACAAGCAATCAATTTATTTCTATGTATGTAAATTGCTTGAATATAAATTGAGCAAAAGAAAACAAACCACAAATAACACGGTCTTTTTTACCGTGGTGATCAGAGACTTGCCGGTCTCCCACAGTCCACTTTGAGGTAAGCCCAAACTAATTGGACTGACTCCACGAATTAAGCCTTCCACCTCAAATCCAATAGTGGTAGCTCTTTCCTGCTCCGGTTAGGTGAGCTCTAACCTTCACACTTCACCTAGTCTTCTCACAACCTTCTTTGAGAAGATCACCGCGCACGACGCCTCCAACGCCGTCTAGGAGTCGGCAAACTCCAAGAGTAACAAGTCAAGCCCCTCGCTTGACTCTTACCATGTGCAACAAATGCACAATCTCAATTGGACACAAAGCCCACCTCTAGATGCAACACATACAATCTAGATCCCTTCTTTTTACTCACAAAGTGCAACACATGCACTCTTGAGTGGAGAACCTCACACTAACTCAAAACAATAGAAATGAGTCAATCAGCTACTCCTTCAACCGGCCACAAGTGGGTGTTTATACCCCACACAAGAAAACTAGCCGTTGGAGCCAAATCTTGAAAAATCGGAAATCGAATCTGGTGGCCAAAACCGGTACTTCGCTCGCCTCCTGTGGTTAGAAAATTAGTCGTTGCAGTCAAAATCAGAAGTACATGTAGATCTGCCGATTTCCTCGGGGACGAGAAGACTCCACACAGGTATCTTTAGAAAAACGTGCCGCAAGAAAATCCGGAGCTTCCGAAGTCTGGTAGTACCACGCAACACACGCCGGTACTTCCGCCTTCCAGTAGTACCGCTCACACAGAGCCGGTACTTTCGACGGCCGGACGAGCCACTCACACAGAGCCGCTCAGACCACTCGCATCAGGTAGTACCGCGCAACACGTGCTGGTACTTCCGATGTCCGGTAGTACCGCTCACACAGAGCTGGTACTTCCGACCTTCGGTAGTACCACTACACACACAACGGTAGTTTCGATTTTCCTGATAAGTATAGATATCTCAACAGATTTGGCAAAACACATTTGCAAACTATAGTATCATGCACACAAGGATCAAACATGATTTCCAACAAGTTACAAAACATATTTGCGCACTTTTGAAATCATGACATAAAGAATAGGTACATGGATTCCTCTCATTTGCAAAACACATTCACAAACTTGAGTCACATGTTACAAGGATTATATATATGTGCTTCAACCATTTGTAAAACACATTTGCAAATATAAGCCTTATACAGCAAGGAATAAAGAACATGGATTTCTCACACTTGCAAACACATTCGTAATGTATCGTCCCATGTGACAAGGATTTCAACACGTGAGCTTCAACTATTTGCAAAACACATTCGCAAATATAAGCCTCATGCCAGGATGAGCTACGAGGTAAGGTTGAGCTATCAACACATGATGAGACTCAAACTACTAGACATGACCCCTCTTAATAGTACGACAACATATACTAGCAATTCGGTCTTCCAACCAAACACCAAGACCGATAAAAGACTAAGAATACATCCTTAGCCCTAACTAGTCATACCTTTGTCTTAGGTCATTGTCATAATATGCATCAACTCATGATGCATCCTTTTCTTCAACTCCATCAATACATGATGGTCTTCACTTGACTTGATGATCAATACATGATCATTTTTCACTCGACCTCCACCAACTCATGATGGGTCTTCACTTGACTTGATGATCAACACATGATCATCTTCTCTTAGACATGCATCAACTCATGATGCATCTTTCTCTTAATGACCTTCAACACATGAAGCCATCTTCCATCTAGACTTGATGATCTTCAACACATAAAATCATCCCAAGTCATCCTCATTTGTGGCACCTAACCTATTCATCCAACTCATGGAAAATGTTAGTCCACAAAAGAATTGACATCAATTACCAAACTTCAACATTAACTCATAATTGAGGGAATAGATTCTACAATCTTCCATTTTTGGTAATTAATGACAATCTCAACAAACAATGAGATAAAGATTGATTTTTGAGTATACAACATGTACACAATAAATGTATACTCTAAGATAAGCTTTTTAAGCAAACCTTACTTATCTGGTTGTCATTAATCATTCAA
Organism: Bonia amplexicaulis; assembly: GCA_036346245.1. Classification (NCBI taxonomy): domain Eukaryota; kingdom Viridiplantae; phylum Streptophyta; class Magnoliopsida; order Poales; family Poaceae; genus Bonia; species Bonia amplexicaulis. The sequence goes on along the minus strand of CM070736.1, from coordinate 33,434,284 downwards.
CCATTAACACATAATGGAGAGGTTAAATGACAACCCGATTGCATATGAATATATATAAACTACACAAGCTATATATACTCAAGAATGTATTTCAATGTAAAGATCCTAAAAATGCATATTAAAGGAAGCATGGATCAATACTTATGAATCCTCAAAATATAGAAAGAGCTCCATCTAAATGTGTGCATACAAGTATGTATAAAGAAGACATATGCACATATTCAATTTGAATTATTTGTGGAGTTTAATATATATTTTGTATCGAAAGAATGCACTAATATATGAGAATGTGATTTCGAATGCATACCTCAATGATTTCACATTTTTATCCATGTGAGACTAAGTAATATCATAGTTATTAAACAAAGTTAGTCTCACAAATGCATTTGTTATTATCATCAAAATCTCATAATAGTATTTGTCATTATCACCAAAACCAATTTAAATTGAGCTTGATCTTTCAACCGCCGCATCAATGGACGGCCCCTTGTTCCTCTCGTCGACGTGCTTCCTTCTATGCTCGTCTAACAACACCCACAAAGCATCAAATTTTCTCTGCTGGTTCTGCATAGTCAGCCTCTTGAACAGTTTCATCAACGGTTGTTTCGGTAACTGCTTGAAGATGTCCGCAATCCCAGCATGGCAATCATGGATTACACACACACCAGGACGAGTGCCTCCAACCCTCACATGTTTAAGGAACCACAACTAGCTGTCATAATTCCCACTTTCCACGAATGCGATGGCTAGGGGCATAATTTGATTGTTACCGTCAAGGCCAATGGCTGTGAGGATCTGGCCCTAGTATTTGCTGGTCAAAAAGATCCCGTCAACTGAGATCACGGGAAGCATATGCCTGAATGCCTCAATGCACACACCGAATGCTAAGAATGACTCTATAACACCGCAAAACCTGGCGGCCTTGTAGATGGCTCGTCCTTTGCAGCAATATATGTGCCTGGGTTCTTGTCCTGCAACACATGAAGCATACGAGGAAGATTGTCGTACACCACCTCGAAAGACCCGAACCATTTTTTCAACGCCTTTTGCTTCGCATGCCACGCCTTCACGTAGCTAATCTTGTACTCGAATTTCTTCTCGATAGCTAGCACGATGTGCGTGGCCTCCATATCCTTCTTCTCCACTATCTCTCTGTACATTATATTGGCTATAAAGGTGGACGTTAGGTTACGATACCTCGCCAAAACACTACTGAGAATGCAAGAGTGCGGCTCCACCTTTGACACAATCCAATGAGTCTCATACTTCGGTCTCTGTGCGTGCACCCTCCAAGGATAACTGGCATGCTCGCACTTCATGGTGTACTGCTCCTGGCTAGATTTCACGACCTGAAAAGCCCGCTGCATAGACAGGGCCCACAACTTGATGGAATCCTGCAGCGATGCCTTGTCAGCAAATATTGAATGCAACCAAACCTCCGTGCCATGATATTTCCACAGTGATTCATGCTCATCATGTGTGGCAACACCCTCAGCATCAAACCGGTTCTATTCCTGCGGGATGGGAGCTTTGTCCTCAATCGAACTATCCTCGTTGTCCTTCAGTATAACTTCCTCTTTAGCCCAAGCCGTCCGATCATCGCTCTCCATTTGTTGCACTATGTACTCCATATTCTCCCCTTCACCGGCTTGTCTTGTAGCCTCACCAAGCTATGACCGTTCTTCCTCTCCTCCATGTATTGCATCGACCTCGTCACGAGCAACTTCCTTCCTTCACCAACATGAGGGGCGCCCGAGCTGCTCGCACCACCCAGATGATGGCTGTCCTCATGACCTTGCACAGCTTCTATTGGGCATGGTTGCACAAGTATTACGTACTCGTATCCACGGCGCAGATACCCTTGCACAAACCCCTTCGACACAACAGTGCACATCAATATTCTCAACTCCCATCTGATATCTGTGGGAGACCGGCTCCAAAGCTTTTGTATGACGACGTTGCACACCTCGGTGTCCAACGAAATACTGTGGGTAAGCCAATGCATCACATCTGTGATTCGAGCATTCTCGTCGTCCGAGTGTACCAAAGTTGCTTGCGCAAAACCGTTCAAGTCCACACCATTTGGACCTTCACGAATGGTTCCAACACCATAATGTACTTTCGGTGTAGTGGGTATTGGCATTACTGATGTCTACCTGCATATATTTACAATTTTGCAACTAGTCAAATCATATTGCACATTACGGAAGTACTGATGTACTGTAATTTACATTTCAATGACCGTTCGCCTATCGTAACCAACTACACTACCCTCGTAGCACTAACTTTCTATCGGCAGACCGCGCACCGATGCTGCTCTTTTCTTGCTACTCGAGCTCTCCCCTACGGCAAATAATTCCTAATGGTTTCAACAATTTACATGGTATATGATTTAAATGCCTATATACTAGTTATAACGGTACACATGTTTTTTCAATGTACTAACGACATTACATTCATTTGTAATTAATCACAAATATTACGTATTATTGTTTTGTACAAAGCAAATTATTAAATTCTTACAAACATATTGACTAAATTTTGAATAACTACAAATTTTTACGGACGATTGATTTGTACGTAACGTTGATTGAGTTTTCTATAACTACAATTTTGTATGCATGCTAATTTGCTAACGATGCTAATTTTCTACAACCAAATGCACTAAATTTTATACAATTATATGTTACTATGGCTGCTAATTTTCTAAAACTACATTGAATAAATTTTGAATACCAAAGTTGTACTATTCTTTTCTACATCTTCAATTTTCTAGGGATACTAACACTAAATAAACTATCTACTTCATATACAAAATTTAAAATACAACAAACAAAAAAACTACCTCACAAGAGTCGCAAAACCTCCTTCTTCCTCCCCCTCTCCTCTTCTCCTCCCTCTCCTTTTCTCTCCTCTCCTCTCCTCCCTCTCCTTTTCTCTCCTCTCCTCTCCCTTTCTTTCCTCTCCTCCACTTCTTTTGCTTCTGTCACGTCTGTTCACCGTGCGGTCGAGCAGGCTCGCCCGCTTGGCCGCGCGGTCCTTTTATATGCGCTTCCAGTCGCCCAACCCTTCGGCGACTAGAAGCGCAGTCGCCTAACCGATGGGAGATTAGAAGCAGTCGCCCGGTAGTTCAGCGACTGCAATCAATTCGCCCAACGGCCAGCGGATTGCTTGTGTGTCGCGCGGCCATTCGGCGATAGGTTCCAGTCGCTCGATGGCTCGGCGATTGGAGCCTGCTTTTGTAAAAAAAATTGTGCGGATATATTTCTGTTATTTCAAATAAAAATAGGTTATTCATAAAAACTTCATTGGGAGTAAGGGTGCGAAATGGATATAAATTATCGGTATTATTCGGTTACCGTATTTTATAGGATATGAATATAGTATAAAATTTTTCCATTGGATTAATAATTTTCTTCTATTCATATTCAAATTAGCAGATAAAATATAGATACGAATATGGTATGAATTTTTATCATTCAAAATTTTATTTTATCCAAACTATTGGTATTCGTATTCGACGAAGCAATATACATATTTTGTCGCAATACAACTAATTAATTGGACAATTTTTTTATTCAATGTTAAGTCATGTTTCTTTAGGTAAAGTAAATGAATTAGAATGATTAAGTGTGATTGTACAAGGATAAAATATCATTAATATCTTCATATTACGTAAGTTATAAGGATATCCAGATCCAACCGAACTGAGTATATATTCAATTCGAATTCATATTCATTACAATATTCGATTTGTACTCATATTCTAGAATATTCACATTCATATTCGTTTACAAAATACAAATACAAATATGGTACGGATAATATTTGGTTTGTATTTGATCTATTTTCACCCTAAGTTGGGAGGAATGGAGGGGTCGTGGAACATTTTTTAACTCCTCTTATACTTTGAGAAACTTCAAAAAAGGGAGAAAAAGGCATATACTTCCTGGTCCTGCTGGTTCTAAGTTTTTTGGATGTGCCGGTGCAAACTAGGTGAGAAGAATTAAATAATCCATTAAATATGATTTTAATACTTAATTAAAGCCACAAGACCTTAGTGGTCGTAAGCTTTCCAAAGCTATTCCCTGAGTATCCTTAGTCAAAGGATTACTATACACTTTACCCGACCAGAAGACCACTCGAAGATTCCATGAATTGGTATAAAGGCCCACTTCCAGGAAACTTCTGCGGTGCGGCTGATCAAGCATGTGTTTTATCCACTCCAAACAACACGATATTTTTGCCCTATATCACTAACAACAACCTCTATTCAGTTGCCCCCCACGATTATCTCCCACCGATAACAACCGAAGGTCTGTTATCATTAGATATCTCTCTCTAATAACAACCAACCCTCCGATTAGACGCAGTGATTCCACAAGATGTCTCATCATATGGATAACTAGCACCCCTTCAACGATATTTAAAGTTTGACGAGAGAAGACAAAAGGACACCACGAATAAGAACTCAGAGAACAATGCAATCAAGACCATTCGAGTAGTGAAAAATTATAGATTAGAGCTAGTTGAATTCCTTTTGTAAGTTCTTTTGTAATCAGTTTATAGCAATAAATATCATCTCTTTTCTCTTGCTGAAGCATTCCAAAGAATTCAACATCTTTTTTTGTATTTTTATAAGATCGATGGCTTCTCTGTCGTCGCGCGGTGTCCCCCTCCGTGTTCCCTCGATCTGGACCGCTCGCTATTGATCCAACGGCTCACATCAGAAGTTTTTATATTTTCACTATTTACCTATTTTCACCTGACATTTAAAAATAAAAAAATATTAATCCATCATAAATAATAAAAAATATAGGAATTTAACATACTCTTTCTTATCATCATAGTTCTCTTCTACCTTATTTCATGTTAACGGACAATTATTCTTTCTCGATTGATTATCATCGTGCAACCCATCCGAATCGAACCACAATCGACATCATCCGTGACATGTCATTCACTTCACCGTGCGATGTCATCCGGAATTTAACATATCATTCACTTCACCTCGCGAATTATCGATTGATTATCATCGTTCGACATCATCCGATGTCATCCGTGGTATATGATCATTCACTGCCGTGATCGGTCCAAAGACGTATAACCCTTTTGAAACCTTTTCGAATCAAGTGCGCTTCAATTTGCCCTCGGTTTTAAATATCTTTAAATTCTTGCGATCGATGCATGGATAGTACATATATTCTACCCTTTATTCAACATATCCTCCTCGTGACTCTTGTAAGCAGTATATATATAACACGTCATTAATGTACTCTTCACTCACACGCATTTCATGCGGTATACATCCGACTTCGGTCCTACGTCATGTATATATATAACAATTTAGTATTAAAATTAAATTAATTAATTATTACTACGGAAAATATATATATATATATATATATATATATATATATAACACATGCATGCGAGCTTTGCTAGCTTAATTCATATTATAAACACAACAGCTATTATATAACCAACAATTTTGCAAACTAAATTATCACACGGTTCGGTTCATCGGTAAGAAAATGCGTGATACTCGTTTCGCTCTCTCGGCGCCACCAACACAGTGGAGTTGCGGTGTCCAAATTAAAACCGTGCGTGTTGAGTGTCGATCACGACGGACACGTCTATATTAGTGTCGATCACAGATAATTTTATTAAATCATTTATGATTAACCATCTAGTATTAGATTTTCTGTAGTAGTATCAGCTCAGCTCAGCTGGTGCACTGCACGTCGGAAACAATCAATATCGGTTGATCGATATGGCACACTCGTGACAGATGCCGCCATGAGAGCCGATAGAGCAGACCAGAGGGGATGGCAAACCACGGGATGGCAGCACGTGGACGTTAGCCTCAATTCCTTTAATTATCGGCCCGCGTGGGCGGCATGCGTTGCTTCGTTCCACTGCTTGCGTCCGGACGTGGACGTTGCTTCGTTCCACTGCATGCGTTGGTTCTCCGCGTGGGCGTGCTTGTTTCGTGCGTCCTCTTCCGCGCCTGGCTCGTCGTTCGTGCCCTACCACTACCAGGCAACACCAACCCCCCTCCTCTCCTATTAAACACTTTATAGCCTGCACCATCGACTCAGTCGAATTAAGGGCCTGTTCTTTTTTGCTACGGCTTATGGCTTTTAGCTGCGGCTTGTGACTTTTAGTCTGTTTGTACGAGAGATTACAGAGTAACAGAAATTCACGTGCGATTTTTGCTGATATAAATGAAGTCAGTAAAATATGTACTACAATTAACTAGTAGACCCTATCTTGAAAAAATACTCTATTTAGAAACTAGTTACTATAGAAAAGCCGAAAAGCAGCTTTAGAAGCTGAAAAGAACAGGACCTAACACTCATCAGTAAACAGGCTTCTTTTTTTGCTCTAGCTGCATATGCACCGCCATCACATCCACCACGTTTTGAGTTCCGTGCATAGCCCATACAACCCATCTAGCACCCACCATGTCCACCACACTTTGAGATCTGTGCGTAGCCCATAAAACCCATGTAGTCCTCCATGTATTTCTATTTTCTAAAATTCACCTCCCTCTCCCTCCTCTCTCCCCCGGCAACGAGTGGCGGTTAGATCCGGCACTTGTGCAATGCGAGTTCATGTGATGACCTAGAATCCTGTAGGTCATCGTATCCCCACAGCTATCGAGAAATTCAATTGTGAACAAAAAATGTATCATATCTACTTACACATACCAATAGAAGGTTAGGTAAAGTAAAATATGGTCTAATGGCTGAAATTAAAGAAAGTATTGTAAGCCTCTAGCCCAAAATAACTTACAAATACCAACAGGTTAGGTAGAGTAAAAATATGGCATAATGGCTAAAATTAAAGAGAGTATTCTAGGCCTCCAGCTCAAAATAACTTACGATTCAATAGTTGAAACCCACATGAAAAGTTTTAGTGTAGTCATAACCCTAATACGTCAACGTTGATGGGGGATTTATACTCCCATGGGCGTCCCTTCTGATGTTGTTCAACAAGTAATTGTGAGTACAAAGTTATACCCACAAGACTTTATAGCAGATGTTATATATAGTATGCAAGGCTATATCAAGAGAGATGGTTATCCTATCAAGTTTTTCAATTCTAGCACAAAACAAGTTTTCATTTACAATAATGAGTAATAGATTGCAATCGCCGAGTTGTAAGAGCTTTTGATATTTGTTAACAATTACTAGTAAGGCATAAATAGCACCTAAAAACAAGTGGCTTGCTGCCATATAATTTAATGGCTCCCACTAACTGCAAATAAAAAGCTATAAAAAGCCATCATCACGCATAACTGCAAATAAAAAGCAAAACAACTATTCCATACTAAAGCTATATAAGTTTCTAATCTAATGGCTCCCACTTTTGGTTCTGCCAAATATAGCTCGCTTGACTCTGATTCTGAATTGCTATAAAACAACCACAAGTTGCGAACTGGTGGTGACTCCTCTCTTGCTTCAGCTAGAATGAAGTGACGAAGATACTCCTGATGATGGCTAGCGATGTGCCTTCTTTCTTTCGGACTGGAGGCATAGGAGAAGGTAGTGGAACTGGCAACTGCAGTGGTGATTCCTCCATAACTTCCTCTTGCTCCATAGTTCCGGGCAAAACTGCATACTACTCTTCAAACTTCCGGATAAGCTTGCACAAACTAACTCTGTACAGCTTGCAATACAACAAATTAATTGGACACTTTTATCCAAACTATTGATATTCGTATTCGACGAAGCAAAATACATATTTTATCGCAATACAACTAATTAATTGGACATTTTTTAATTTAATATTAATTCATGTTTCTTTAGGTGAAGTAAATGAATTAGAATGATTAGGCGTGATTGTACGAGGATAAAATATCATTAATGTCTTCATACTACATAAGTTATAAGGATATCCAAATCCAAGCTAAGCGAACTGAGTAGATATTCGATTCGATTTCGTATTCGTTACAATATTCGATTCATATTCATATTCTAGAATATTCACATTCATATTCGTTTACAAAATACAAATACAAATATGGTACGGACAATATTTGATTTGTATTCGATCTATTTTCACCCCTAGTTGGGAGGAATGTAGGTGTTGCTGAACATTTTTTTAACTCCTCTTATTCTTTGAGAAACTTCAAAAACAATAGAGAAAAGGCATATACTTCCTGGTCCTGCTGGTTCTAAGTTTTTTGGATGTGCTGGTGCATACCAGGTGATAAGAATTAAATAATCCATTAAATATGACTTTAATACTTAATTAAAGCCACAAGAACTTAGTGGTCGTAAGCTTTCTAAAGCTATTCCCTGAGTATCCTTGGTCAAACAATTACTGTACACTTTACCCGACCAGAAGACCACTCGAAGATTCCATAAATTGGTATAAAGGCCCACTTCCAGGAAACTCCTCCCGTGCGGCTGATCAAGCACGTGTTTTATCCACTCCAAACAGCATGATATTTCGGCCCTATATCTCTTACAACAACCTCCATTCAGTTGTCCCCCACTATTATCTCCCACTGATAACAACCGAAGGTCCGTTATCATTAGTATCTCTCTCTGATAACAACTAACCCTCTAATTAGACGTAATGATTCCACAAGATGTCTCATCAGATGGATAACTAGCACCCCTTAAATGATATTTAAAGTTTGACGAGAGAAGACACAAGGACAATACGAATAAGAACTCAGAGAACAATGCAATCAAGACCATTCGAGTAGTGGAAAAATTATAGATTAGAGCTAGTTGAATTTTTTTTGTAAGTTCTTTTGTAATCAGTTTATAGCAATAAAGATTGTCTCTTTTTTTTTTGCTGAATTATTTCAAAGAATTCAACATATTTTCTTGTATTTTTATAAGATCGATGACTTGATATTGAACCTATTTTTTTGCTGCAGCTTTTGGCTTTTGGCTGAAATTTTCGAATTTTGGCTATTTGCGACAGAGATTGCGGGAGAGAGATACTCACTTGTAATTTTGGTTGATACAGATGTTAAACTTTTAACGTGTGCTACAATTAACTTGTAGATATCATCTTAAAAAAATATTATATTTAAAAATTAAATACTATAATAAAAATTAAAAATCGTTTTTAGAAACCGTGGAGAACAGACCATTAACACCAGACATCTCAATGCCTCCGCCCATGTGTTCCACAATGGATGCCTTAACAAAATAATTAACGGCATCTCAAAGATGCAGCTCAGCTCAGCTGCTGCAGTGCATGTCAGAAACAATCAATATCGGCTGCTGCAGTGCATGTCAGAAACAGTCAAGATCGGTTGATCGATATGGCACACTCGTGACAGATGCCGCCGTGAGAGCCGATAGAGCAGACCAGAGGGGATGGCAGCACGTGGACGTTAGCCTCAATTCCTTTAATTATCGGCCCGCGTGGGCGGCATGCGTTGCCTCGTTCCACTGCATGCGATGCTACTGGATCTCCTCCGGGCGTGCTTGTTTCGTGCGTCCTCTTCCGCGCCTGGCTCGTCGTTAGTGCCCTACCAGGCAGCACCAACCCCCCTCCTCTCCTATTAAACACTGTATAGCCTGCACCGTCCACTCAGTCGAATTAACACTCATCAGTAAACAGGCATAACTAGAGGCACGTCACACCACAGCACGGCCCATTTAGAGAGAGATCTAGAGAACGAGAGGGACAAAAAGAAGAGAAGCTTCGGTTATCTGGCCATGGATGATCAGAGGGGGCGGGGAGGGGATGACGAGGAGTGCCATGTGGGGCTGCTGAAGGGCGACGCGAAGGAGGACTGGCAGGTGGTGGCTAGCGGCGGTGGTCAGGCTGAGGAGGAGGGAGGTAATTCTAAGCTCGGGAGGAGGGTGTGGGAGGAGTCCAAGAAGCTGTGGGTCATCGTGGCGCCGGCCATCTTCACCCGCGTCGCCACCTACAGCATGAACGTCATCACGCAGGCCTTCGCTGGCCACCTCGGCGACCTCGAGCTCGCTTCCATCTCCATCGCCGTCACCGTTGTCGTTGGATTCAACTATGGCCTCATGGTACGCCCACACGTTCATCCTTTCATGCATATATAGCTCGTTCCTTTGATCTTTGAAGATGACCACTGGTCGGTGTGAAAAGCCCACACCGATCGATCACATAGTTTTTTCCCATCGGGTACATGGATGTAAGAAGGCACCAGAAGGAGCCCTCAAAGGGAAAGCATTTTCGGCTCTAGCTGCATATGCACCAACTAGGGCCATCACATCCACCACGCTTTGAGTTCCATGCGTAGCCCATACAACCCATCTAGCACCCACCATATCCACCATGCTTTGAGATCTGTGCGTAGCCCACAAAACCTATGTAGTTCTCCATGTATTTCTATTTTCTAAAATTTATCTCCCTCCTCCTCTCTCCCCCTGGCAACGAGTGGCGGCCAGATCCGGCGCTTGTGCGGTGCGAGTTCATGTGATGGCCTAAAATCCTATAGGTCATCGTATCCTCACAACTGTCGAGAAATTCAATTGCGAACAAAAATTATATCATATCTACTTAATTACATATACCAACAAAAGGTTAGGTAAAGTAAAATATGGTCTAATGGATGAAATTAAAGAAAGTATTGTAAGCCTCTAGCCTAAAAATAACTTATAAATAACAATACATTAGGTAGAGTAAAAATATGGCCTAATAGCTAAAATTAAAAGAGTATTGCAGGCCTCCAGCTCAAAATAACTTATAATTCAATAGTTGAGACCCACATGAAAAGCTTTAGTGTAGTTGTAACCGTAATACGTCCATGTCAAGGTTGATCTTCTCATACGCACAGTCCGAACACCAGATAAAACAACTGAAGTAATAACGTCATCGCTTTAGGCTAGCTCTGTTATCTTTTTACTGAGGAAAAACGCGATGTGCGTTGTCTCCACACGCTCTGGCGAGTCGCTGCTAGTTCACGCCGGCGGACCAAGGAAACGACGTGGATCGAGGAGAGACTACAAGCACTCGGCGTAGCTCTTCGGCGTGAGACCACGAAGATTAGGTGGTGATTGATTCGGCTGAAAGTTGAAAATTTATGGCTGAAAATACTGTAGCTGGTTGAAAAAATACTGTAGCTGATAGAGGCTTATTTAACATAATTAAATTTAAAAAAATTAAAAAATATAAAAAATATATTAGCCCATCACAGACAACGCAAACAAGATTAATCCATAGGATGCGCTGGCGCGCACGTCGACCGAGACAAGGACACGCCGACACAGTTTGTTCGGGCGACGCACGCCGACCGAGGATGACCACGGCACGGGACGACGCGAAGTGAACGACGATGGCGACACTGGCCTCAGATCAATATAACTTCTATTAGTCCAGGGATTCCTCCGCGCGACGTACAGATCTTTGGTTCTCACGAAAGATTCCTGGAATTTTTTAGCCCTCCACTTTGCGGGATGACCCCCCGCGTTTTTGAAACTGCGTGACGGGTCCCTGACAGTTCGTCTGGTCCTTGATTTTTCGAAAAGTCTTTTGCCTTTATCAAAGCTAGAGGCGCCGATTTTTTGAAAAACCCTTTAATTTTTCTCTCGGAATAGATCTGTTATTTTATTTCTGAATTATATTGATGGCTATAAAATATCTTTTTTTACCTTGAAACTCTAGTATAAAATTAGCATTTAAAAAACCACCGCTTTGACTAGTTCTTCACCCCTATTTATATACTAGGGCTCAAACCATGATTTTATCTCTAAAACCATGAGTTCTTATCTAATTCCAAAAATTTTAACCTTTTCACACTACCCAATTTTGAACACCCCAAAATTACCACGTGTCATAACCTCTGAACCGTACATCCGTAGCTTCAACACGCATCATCCATCTCTGATCTTCATACACCGCAAACATGAGTCCGACCATCTCATAACATCCTTGACTGTCTGAACCTCGGATCTCCCATCATAATCCCGATTCACCTCATCATCGACCATGATCGACTCCATGCTCAACCTACATGTTATAACACATGTGCCCAATGTGCATAACTACTCTCTAACTTCCACCTTTTACTTTATGCTGCCACCCTCTCATGTAATATAAATACATCAACATCAGGAATAAAGAACTACCATTTTTCTGTCTCAATCACTTGTCACAACATTTCTTGCAACACGTTATCAGCACTCTGTTCTCACACAAGTGGCAAACAGAGAAGAAAGAGGCGGCGTCCTCATGGCGCGGCGACGAACCCGCCGCACGTCCTCGGCGCGCGCACCGGCGCGACCCACACGCGCGCGGCGGCCCGATGTGGGCCACAGCGTGCGGCGCAACACGGCGGTGCGCAGTCCGGTGACGCATGGCGGCGCCAAAGATGGCGCGCGCAGATCCCGCGCGACACGGCACGCCCGCGATGGCGCGGCCCGGTGGGCGAGCACGGCCAGCCCGGCCGGGCGCGACGCGCCAACGCCCGGCCGGCAAGGCGCGTCCCCATGGCGCGGCCGGAAGAACCGAACGGCCGGACGTGCAAGACGCCACGGCGAGCACACGGTCCCACATGCGGCCAGTGCGGCCCCGCAGCGGCGTCGTCCGGCGGCCTGCCACCCCCGGCGGCTGCTGCTGGCGGCCCCGGCCGGCGGCCTCGGCATGTCTCCGGCCCCGGCCAAGCCTGGCCGGCGATTGTGGCGCAGATCCGCAAGCGCGGGATTCGGCGAGGCGGCGGCATGTTGCGCGCGAGGCGTGGCGAGGCGGCGCGGCCGGCCGGCAGCAGCGCCGAGGAGGGCTCTGCTGGGCGCAAGCCGGCGGCAACGGCCGGCAGCGGCAAGACGCGATGGCGGCGCAAGCGCAGCGCCCGGCAGCGCGATGGAGATGACGGCCAGCGGCGGCGCAGAGGTGGCGGCGTGGCGGAAGAAGCCGGCGGCACAGACCGGCGGCGGCGTAAAGGCATGTGGTGGCGGCTGCAGGTTTGGGGAACCCTCAATCCTCCCACTCATATTTATATGGCCTCTAAAAAAATGGGTTTTTGGCCCAAATTGTCCCACCTCCCCACTTGGGCCTAAAGGCCGAATGGGCTGCAGCCCAAGTTTTCGAAATTTTGCATTTTCCCCCTTACATTTCATGGAAAATGCGGAATTTTCTTTTAAATAAATTTCTATTGTAATATTTGCAGTATAGTCCTTATGCTTATTTATAATTATACTTGTCAATCAGTATTTTATAAATTAGCATTTCGATCCTACTGGTGCGAAAATTATGTAATTATTCAAATAAATGTGCATGCACATTTCTATAACTTTTACATATTTAGGATTATTTTATTGCAATTTTATTTACAATATGAATTGCGACCATATTTAAATTTGCTATCTTAGCAAATTTAAATTTTAAAATTCCCATTTAATGAGTACCATTGTACTTAATAATTTGGAATTTTCTGCCAAATATTATACCTAACACAAATACCATAAAAATCACAATTTTTGCCACTTTGCTACATTTATTTGTACGCTTTGCCATACAATAAATTGGTGTTCACCACCAATATTGTGATTACACGGTATTGTAAATATAACCACATGTTATATTTATTTTGGGTATATATTCATTCGGATTACAATACTCATATTGTTTTCCACATATTTTACAATATTACCATACACATTAATTTACCTCATGTAAATTAAATATTTATGGTATACTTTTCATGTAGGTCTTCAAACGGCTACCAAAGTTTTTGAGCCTCTCGCTATCGATGGTACCAATTACCCTACATGGGCTATGGACTTAAAGATCAACCTCACCACACGTGGGTTGCAAAGTGTGATATTTGATCCTCCAGCAGATCAAATTTCCCCGGATATTGTGAAATATTCCGCTTTACACATAATACGGAATCACATACATCCAGATTTGAAGGCTGAATATTTGTATAAGAAAAATCCACTCACATTATGGTTAGCTCTCAAAAATAGATATGAACAGCAGAAAGCTGTTATCTTACCTGAGGCTAATCATGAATGGGCACATCTTAGACTCCAAGATTTTTAAATCTGTTGGAGACTATAATCATGCCCTCCATACTATTTACTCCAAATTGCGGTTTTGTGAAAATGAACCAACAGATGCGGACAAAATAGAGAAGACTCTCTCTACAAATGCTCCCATCTGATTGGGTCCTACAGCAGCAATGGCATACTGCAAATTACCAAACTTATTTTGATCTTATGCATACTTTACTTCAGGCAAAGCAGCATGATGAACTTCTTTTACAAGAACAATCAGCAACGTCCCATCAGGGCTGCTCCACTTCCCGAAGTTCATGCTAATCAAAATAACAACAGGTTCAATGGTTCAAAAGACCACTCAAAGAACTTTCAAGGTAAACACAAACGCAACATGAAGCAAAAATCATGTGGATTCAAGAAAGGTAAAGGCAATTCTGGTAAAAGAATTGACAATTCTGAAATTTGTCAAAAGTGTGGTTGTTACAACCATCCTACCAAGAAATGCCGCACCCCGAAGCATCTTGTGGACCTCTACCTTCAGTCTTTGGCTAAAGGCAAAGGAGAAATTATTTGAAGCACACTTCAATCTCACATGCAATAATGAAGAAGCCGGATGCTCTCACAAGTTCATTCAAGAACTGAAAGACACATGTGCTTCTACAATGAAGGTCTCATGTGCACCGAGGACACACTTGAAGAATTTTATTCTCAAGACATGTTTGGGGATCTCAGTTAGACTCCTAGTCCCATAGCTACTAAGTACTATAGTGTTGTAATATAAATAATGTTGTCATCAATATTGTATGCTTGTATGCTACAATCATATATCGAACACATTCGGTATTATAAAATAAAGTTTGTATGTATTCTATATACTACTATAAGAATTTCATTAAATTCTTATTTTGTGTATATAGATTTTAGTAGTCGATCCAATGGAGGAGGAATTATGCCTTGTGGATATTAGTACCACAAACTCTATACTTAGGGACACAAAATATTTCTTAACTCTTACAAGGAGAAAAGGAAATATTTTAACAATCGCTGGACGCGATGCAACAATAGTAGGCTCTGGTCGCGCCTCTATCACTCTCCCTATGGGTACACAATTGGAAATCAAGGATGCACTCTTGTATCCCGATTCAACACGTACCCTACTTAGTTATAGAGATATCCGTCAGAATAGTTTCCATGTTGAAACCCAAAATGACAACAAAGAGGAATATCTCCTCTTAAACAAAAACAACGGATATGTCAAACAAATACTAGAGAAAATTTCATCTTTAAACTCCGGATTGTACTATACATACATCAAATATGTTCAACATATTGCGTAGAAAGTAATTTTCCAAGACACAAACACATTCCAAACATGGCATGATCGCCTTGGCCACTCAGGCATTGGAATGATGAGAAAAATTATTAGCAATTATATTGGTCATACATATCTCAAAACAAAATTTCCGGAATCCTCAGATTTTATGTGCACATCATGTGCCACCGGAAAATTGATTTAAGACCCTCTTATCTTAAAATCAGAGCTGAACCACTTAAATTCCTTGAACGCATTCAAGGAGATATATGTGGTCCTATACAACCATTGTGTGGACCGTTCAGATACTTCATGGTTCTCATTGACGCATCTACTAGATGGTCACATGTGTGTCTTTTATCCACACGAAACCATGCATTTGCTAAGTTAATTGGTCAAATTATCCAATTACGAGCACATTATCCTTAACATCAATTCAATCAATTCGAATGGACAATCTTCTTGAATTTTCATCCCATGCCTTCAATGACGATTGCATGGCTCTTGGGATACAAGTTCGACAATCTGTTCCATATGTCCATACACAAAATGATTTAGCCGAATCTCTTATCAAGAGAATCAAGCTCATTGCAAGACCATTACTACAGAATTGCAACTTACCAACATCATGTTGGGATCATGCAGTCTTACACGCTGCTGACTTAATACAATTGCGTCCAACTGCTTATCACAGCAATTCCCCACTACAATTAGTACGTGGAAATACACTAGATATTTCCTATCTGCGAAAGTTCGGTTGCGCTACATACGTACCGATCTCACCACCGCAGCGTACCTCAATGGGACCGCACAGGAAAATTGGGATCTATGTTGGGTATAAATCTCCGTCGATTATAAAATACCTCGAGCCCCTAACGGGGGACCTGTTCCTGACCCGTATAATCGATTGCATATTCAATGAGGAACATTTCCGGCATTGGGGAGACAACAAGTACCAAACTAAATGCCGAAAATTGATTAGAATGTTCAAGGCATTCCGCCTCGCACCACGTACTAGAGGCGAACTTCAAGTTCAGAACTCATTCATTTGCAAAACATTGCAAATAAACGCAGATGCATTATCGATTATAATGGTGTCACAAAATCCTATAATCCTACCAGAAATGTGCCCGAAAGAGTGGAGGTACCGCAAAAATACCACTCAACTCCCAGTTCAAAATAAGAGGGGGAGAAGTATGGTACAAATGACGGATACAGCTTCTAACAAGCAACAAAGGAAACAAAAGAATGTAAATGCAGATCAACCTCATGTTGATAGACACCAAAGGATCCTTGAACCCAGATCAACAGTGCACTCAATTACTGATCCTGGGACATCGGAATACCCCGACTCAAATGATTTGGGAAATAACATTGAGTCACCAGTGTCCAAGAAATATCCACTAACTATAATGATTACGGAGAATCATACGATCGAAGACTACAATTGTCGACATTAATTTCTCCACAACAATTGCAAACAACCTTCAAAATAATCCAGATCCTAAGACCATGGCAAAGTGCAAACAAGACTCTGACCGAACCAATGGAAGGATGCAATTCAAGAGGAGTTAGCCTCGCTCACAAAAGGAAATGTATTCACCAATGTGATACATACACCTCCCAAAGTATTCTCGTCGGTTTCAAATGGGTTTTCGTCCAAAGCGGAATGAAAACAATGAGGTGGTGAGATACAAAGCAAGGCTTGTAGCACAAGGGTTCACGCAGACCCGACATTGATTTCAATGAAACCTATTCTCCAAGAATGAGTGGAATAACATTCGATACTTAATATCATTGGCGTTACAAAATCATCTATCTTTTCGGTTGATGGATGTAGTGACCGATATCCTTATGGGTCACTTGATTCGAAATATACATGAAAGTTCCGATGGAATTTCAATTCGAATCTGACGCATAAATCGCAATATGTATTGTGTAAAATTAAACAAGTCTTTATACGGCTTGAAACAGTCGGGTAGAATGTGGTACAACCGACTAAGTGAGTTCCTACCAAAAAGGGATACTCCAACAATGATGATTGCCCATGCGTGTTCATAAAAATATCCTCAACCGGATTTTGCATTATATCTGTGTATGTTGATGATCTCAATATCATTCGTAACACACAATATATAGATGAAGCACGTAATCATCTTAAGACGAATTTGAAATGAAGGATTTGGGTAAAACCAAATTTTGCTTAGGTATACAACTTGAGCACCTTCATACATGCATCATAGTGCATCAATCACCTATGTCCGAAAATATTGAAAAAATTCAATATGGACAAATCATATCCATCGAAAACCCCCATGGTTGTTCGATCTCTTGACAGGGACAAAAGATCCATTTAGACCCCGAGATGAAAATGAAGAGCTATTGGGACCCGAGGTTCCATATCTCTGTGCTATCGGAGCGCTTATATACCTTGCAAATTGCACCCGGCCGGACATTGCATTTGCGGTAAATCTACTTGCTAGATACAGCGCTACTCCAACCAAAATACATTGGGTAGGAGTGAAGAATATCCTTAGATATCTTCAAGGCACTAAAGATCTCGGACTATTCTTTCAAAAGAATAAAAATATGGATTTAATAGGATATGCAGATGCTGGCTATTTATCAGATCCCCATAATGCCAGATCACAAACAGGCTTTGTGTTTTTACACGGTGGAACAACCATCTCTTGGAAATCTTTGAAACAGACCTTAGTGGCTACATCCACTAATCATTCTAAAATAATTGCATTATATGAAGCATCACGTAAATGTGTATGGCTTCGCAGAATGATTAATCACATACAACAGTCATGTGAAATAGGTGCTATTGCATCACCTACCATTATCTACAAAGATAATGCTGCTTGCATTGTTCAAATGCAAACGGGTTACATCAAGAGCAATATCACAAAACATATTGCACCTAAACTATTTTACCCACATGAATTGCAAGAGAGTGGGAAAATAAGTATTCTGCAAACTAAGTCTTATGATAATCTCGCAGACTTATTCACCAAGTCATTACCAACTTCCACATTCCAAAATGTGTTCATGAAATTGGTATCACGAAGACTACGTGATTTGCGACGCGTGGGAGAAATCTCCTAAGACTTAACTCGTTCAATACAAATATTGTACTCTTTTCCTTTATGAGTTTTTCCTTTAAAGGTTTCTCATCAAGGTTTTTAATGAGGCAATATGACTACATAATCATATCTCTCTTTTCCCCACACGGGTTTTTAGGAGATGTAATCAAATATATGTCATACCATTTTCTCCTTAAATTTTCCCACAGGGTTTTTAAAAGGAGTTTTTCGTGACATATCTACTCTATCAGTTCTCCTCATATTTTTCCCTACAGGGTTTTAGAGGAGTTTTTACAAGATGATGAATCAAGGTGATCATATGAAGACACATTGGTCAAGGGGGAGTGTTATAACACATGTGCCCAATGTGCATAACTACTCTCTAACTTCCACCTTTTACTTTATGCTGCCACCCTCTCATGTAATATAAATACATCAACATCAGGAATAAAGAACTACCCTTTTTCTGTCTCAATCACTTGTCACAACATTTCTTGCAACACTACACATGCAAAGATCAAAAACGTTTTTTCAGCACAAGTTCGTTCAACTTGACGACATCGTCCACAAACACGCGACACACCACAAGCAATATCATAACCAACGTTGTCAATTATTCATCATCTACATTGTCAATTATTCATCACCAAAAAATCCTAGATCTAACCACACGGTCTAACATAATCACACAATTATTAATCTAAATTGTGGGTGCAAGTCCACTAATTGGCACACATTATTCATCCATCAATTACAGATTACTCCAATTTATTTATATGTGACCAAGCAATCAATTACTAAGCTCTCACATATTTAACATATATGACTCGTCTAACTATCATTAAAGATATCCAATCTAATTGTATATACATGGCTTAAATAGCTCGCAATCATTGACCAATTATACATGTACCATCTCCACAAAATTAATCTTGTATGCTAGCACTAACCTATTCATATGCACATTACCATCTCCCCCAAATTGGGAGGGTGAAATCCATCTCCCCCAAATTTGGAGGGAAAATTTCACCGATTCAACATAAATGTATATGCCAACTACCAACTTATATGACTAAAGAGTCCATCAATTCAAATAATTCAATAGCCCCAACTAACTAAACATGTATTTGTTCCACCATTGAAACATGTTAATTGCCACCAAAATACCATCTATCCACAATCCTACAATCACTAAACCAACTTGAGGGGAAAACTCACACGAATTTTTACATATAAGACTTACTAACCAATTACCATGTGATTCTAAAAATAATAGCATGCGACCGAATAACCCATGAAATTAAATAACTTGACATCCATAGGCCAACAAAATATGTTTTGCTCCATTGATTGAATTATTTGTTTTAATCAACATAGCACTATACCATTGTACAATTAACACCTAATAGGGAGTTATGTCGGTTGTAAGCCCTTAAACAAATTTTCACCCTATACATGCATAAATATGTAAAGATCATGAAGTCTCTGTGCATGTATGAGAGAGAAGGCAAACACAATAAAATGTTTACCATGAGCATCCAGCGTATATTAATCCACCCCACCGTAGAAAATTTTCATTTTCTCAACCACGTGATATCAAAAATCTGATTTACCGCGGAAAATCCAACTCCTCCCCTCGCCGTTTCCTTTTTGTTCTTTTCTCTTCTTTCCTTTCCTTTTTGTTTTCTCCTCCCCTTTCTTTTATTTATTCCTCCTCGGCATGCCTCCTCCTGCTTTTCTCTCTCTTCTTCTCCTTCTTCACCCATCTCCCCTCTTCCTCTCACCTCTTCCTTCCTTGGCCCAAGCCCGGCTAGATCCGACTATGGGTTGCCAGATCCACCGCCCACCAGCACCAACGACCTCGCTCTACTCACGCATGGCGGCGCTATCTACCACCTTTCTTGGCTGTCGCTGGTCAATCCACCGTCATCACTGGCATTTGCCAGGCCACCGTCTTGTCCCCACACTGCACTGTTGGGCTACGGTGCCTCGCCTGGGGGCTCCACCACTGCTTCTTCTCCCTCTGACGTCGTAGCTACTACTCTCGTGCCATGCGCCGCCATTGCATAAGCTGAGCTACGCACCATCAACCGCAGCCTCACTGCTCGACACCACACCGCATCTCACCTCCCATGATGACCCACTACGCTATGCTAACGCAGGAAGGATGCTCTGTATCCTCCATTACTCGTCATTGGCAAGCCCGGGCAGCCGCCCAGGCTCTCCGATGCGCATCATGCATGCCTGCCTCACCGCATGCTAGCCATGTTGCACGTCCATGGCCCCTCGTCGAGCCACCTCGAGCGGGAAGCCGACACCACCTGGCTATGCACCGTGTATCTGGGAACTCCATGCTGTTGCCAAGGTTGGCACCCCTACATGCTCGCCTCAACACACACTGGCTGCAGCACACCCCCATGGCCTCCTGGCATGTCATGGCTGTGATGGCCTCTCCCTCCAATGTTGCTGCTACTTCCCTTCCTTTTTCTCCAACTTGCTCAAAAGATGATGCATATGCAAAATTCTTGGATGGATGGAATGCTTGGGTGCTTGGGAATGTAATGGTGTAATATGCAGCTCTTGATTCTACATTTTTGGTTGAGATTTGGAGGAGAGATGGAGGCAAAGGGGCTTTGCTATTGGTTTGGACGAGATAGTAGGAATGGGAAAGAACGGAGGAGGAGGCTAAGAGGGTGCTTGTCTACCCGCTGACATTCTTTTTGGCCAAAAAAATTCAAAGATTGGAGGGGTGGGCGGTGAGGGTTAACGTAGGATTTTTTTTTTCGATTCAAAATTTTGCATCTAAATGCCATATGAAATGCAATAGCAATGAAATCCACATCAGATAATTGCCAAAGGTGAGTAAATTATCAAATTTGCTCTAGAAATTAGTGGTGCTGCAATTCAGGCACGAGTGGTCCAGCGACTGCGTGGGACGGGGCAATCAAATCCGGTGTCAATGCGGCCTCATGGACGATGATGTTTCCAACAACGGTGGCGGCGTTGAGGTTTGTGGCGACCCAACGAGCTTGTCCAGCGGCATTGAGGTGGGCTACGACGCGGGTGGCGGTGAGGTTTTCGGTCTCTAGCGAGGATTCCGGCCACCGGTGGTGGAGAGAGGAAGAGGGATAGAGGTAAACAACATGTATTATGCACCGTATTTCCTTTTCTTTACTATTATAAAAATAAGTCTATGGTTGCCGTCCATTCTCTACATAGAAAAGTTTTCTTTAAAATTAGAGATAATTACGCAATACCATCTAGAGGGAGTTGGTGAGTCAGCCCACTACATGCCCACTCCTCCACTACAGATTCGGCCCCTCGACTTACAACTCCGTGCCTCCCCCTTTGTGCCCATGCTTCCATGCGCTCGCCAGCATGAGCCCACGCCACCAACAAAATTTGTATCGTATGTGTTAATCTTGACGATTGGATCTGTATCGTACGCCCTAAGTTTTAATTGAAATTTTTGAAGAAATTAGCTAAATATTGCCTAGAAACTTAAGTTTTATAAGCCCATACACAACTCTGTGACAACGACCAAAAATTGATGGTGGAATGATTCGATGAGCCGACTACAATAATTGTTTTATTTTGTGGTTTAAGAACAAGGAAAGTGATTTTTTTTAAAAAAAAGATTCATATCAACGCATGGAAAATCAACTAGTTATCTAAAATACATGAACAGTCTCTGGGACGCTCAACCGTGGATACCATAGGTGCGTATGCCCCTATGGTCAAAAAGTCCATGTCCAATCTTGAAGAGGATACAATAATTCTCTAATTATTACATCATTATATCCTCCGAGTGCACCCCTTAGCTATAAGGGAGAGATTTCCCAAGGTAGTCGTGAGTCTTACTACTACTACCCCTTAGTCGTAAGTCTTTCTACGACCATTCAGTCGTAAGTTTTACTACGATTACCTCTTGGTCATAAGTTTTCCTACGAATACCCAGTCGTAAGTCTTACTACGACTAGCTCTTGGTCGTTAGTCTTCCTACGACCACTCAGTCGTAAGTCTTACTATGACTACCTCTTGGTCGTAAGTCTTCCTCCAACCACTCAGTCGTAAGTCTTCCTCCGATCACTCAGTCGTAAGTCTTACTACGACCATCTCTCAATTGTAAGTCTTCTTACGACCACTCAGTTATAAGTCCTTCTATGATCATATGGATGTAAGTCTTTCTAGATCACATAGTCGTAAGATACTTACGACCATCTCGTGGTCATAGATCTTACTGCAACCAGCATGTTCCCAATAACCTTGTTTACGATGACCTACTTTGTTGTGGGGTCGTCTAGTAAGGCGGTTAGAACGTGTGCTCATTCCAAATAACTGCACACGATCTCTCTCTGACAACAACCGTCGCACGACGGATGGTCTATTATGTCTCTCTGACAGTAACTTCCGTGTAGGATCGAAATTGGCAACAGAGGGGGGTGAATGGTGCCTTTTAAAAATTGCCCTCAAGTATTCACGGTATTTACTTCTCCGATAGCTATGACAGCTATGAAGTAAGAAAATAATCGCTCAAAGTAAACATAGAATAGCAAAAGTGCCGAAACTAAGAAGACTCTACTGAAGAGAGAGAAAATAAAAGGGCAAATAAAAACAGCAAAAGGAATTCTCAAGGACTGTAATTGCTGAGCTTAAATGGGACTGCAAATCATTGAATACAGGAGAAACCAAGAGACAGCAATTCTGAACTGAAACGTGAAAGATGTATCAAACTGCTTCTAGCCAAAGGCATCAGAGAAGACTGGATCAAACCAAAATCTGAAAAATAAAAACTGCAGTTTACTGGATAGCAAATCTGACAGCAATAGTGAATGCTTTGCTGCCCAAAAACTGAGAGCACGAAGCTGCAAAAACTGATTGACAGCAAGAGCGAAACTGCATCCAAATGCTGCCAAAAACAGACTCGATTTCTGATTTTTGATACTGCTAAAAACTGCACAACAGAGAGTAGCAAAACTGCAAATACATCACTGCAGCAAAAACTGAACACTGCTTTTTACTAAAAAACTGAACTGCAATACCAAAGGAAGTTTCAGCTGAAAACAAGAAATTGAAATCTGCACACAACCTGAAATCTATTCACTGCAGTTTGCTGAAAATGAGCCTAAAATGAGCAGCCAAGTGACCAAGGATTGCAGATGTTGTTTGCTGAAATTTTGCTGCTGCAAGCTGCTGAAAACAGCAATAAACAAGTGTTGAAAACAGCAGAGAAGATGCAGATTTTGATCCAGCCAAATCTGCACAGCCGAGACAGAGACTGCAGCAGTAAATGGAGAGCAAAAACAGAACAATACTGAAAATAGAGGAAGATGTAACAGGAAAAATCAGTAAAGAACTGTAAACTGCAGAACTGAGACTGCTGTTTTTCCTGTGCATTCGGCTGGCCAAGGAAACACTGAAAGGATGAAAACAGAACTGAAATCGGGCAGAAAGCTGTAACCACTGTAGCAAACCGAAAATCAGTGAAATTGAGGAATAATCTTTGTTCCACTCAGGCCAACGAAGCAAGACTTTAAAGTAAACATCATTGAGACCTCAGGGAGGAGAAATTACAGTCAAGGAACACTTGGAGACTGAAAAAGAGAACTGAATCAGAAAATGAAAATATTCAATGAGCATCACAAAAACTCAAATTTCTCCTTGATCTTTGATCCTTTGGTAATGAGACTTTGAAGATATATTAGCAATACCCACTAGACTCTACACTCCAAATCTCAAGCCATTTCATAGAGGGAATCAGGAAAAACCTCAAAACCCTACAAATTGGAACCAACCGAACAGAGAAGACTCAAAATCCTAAAACTGAAATTAAACATGGATTCTTGGGATTTTAATTGATCAAATGATCTTGAGGTGTTATCCCAACACAGAGCAATCCATTTTACACCTCACTAGCAAGAACCAAATCACAAATCACAAATCACAAAGTCAAAAATCAACCGAACAGGAAGAACGAAGAACAGGACATAGAAGATAAATTTCAGAATTTCATTCATAAAAACAAGGATCATAGATGAGTCCACATACGCCTGTACATTTGAACAGGAAAGAAAATACAAGTAGGATCAAACAAACATCTCACTCTCCAACTCAAGAACACATTTCAGGGAGAGGGAGAAGGCCAAGAACAGAGCACACACACCAACTCACAGCATTGCTCACGCAGGAGACAAAGCTTGGGCACAAAACAACCCTCCTGCTCCACTACCAACTCATACCAACTAAAGCCTAAAGCATAACCACTTGCAAAAGACTCTTTTGACTCAAATGAAACCCTAATTCTCTCTAGAAACCTTGAGGAGGCATGCAGCCCCTCTCCTCTATTTATAGCCTTGGCTAACGGGTCTCCGCCCCGTTACACCCGCTAAGTCCAACGGCGCCCGCTCCCGCTTTTGCAGTTTTGCGAAATTCCCGTTTCGCCCCTCCTGCACCTTCCGGGAAGCTTCCGCGCTCCTTGCCTCGCACGCCTCGCAACCACCTCGAGTCCACATCGTCTTTGACACATCACGACCGTTCTGACCTCAGCGCCACCTTCGCCTAGTCCGGTCACCTCGTGTCTCGCCACGACTCCCCCTCGACGTCCTGCAGTCACACAGACAAGAAACAACGTCAAATAGCACCGCTAGATACATGAAAGCGTAAACAGAGATCAAACCTGTCGAGTCATCAGAATATGCAACCTAAACCCATACGACTAGGTTCGACCAAGTCCGACCGAGTCCGTTACGCCACGCAACGTCTAGGTCCGAACAAACTCGACTTTTCGTAAACGAAGTCAATTACTCATCATACACAACGGGATGACCTCCACAGGGTCTCTCATTCCGTCAGACGGTTATCATCCGAATAGACGGATGGTCTATTATGTCTTTGGCACGGGACAATGGCCATCGTTTTGTCGTCTATATAAATCTTGACATCAGGGAAGAGGGAGGGGAGAACACATTGGAGTAGGAGATAGTGCTATGTATTTCGCATTACTCTCAATTGTAATTCTTTCTCTGAGCAATAGCCACACATGACGTAGAGTTATTATTCTCCCAGAAGAAGTTCCGAACCTGTATAAAAAATTCTATGTCTCTACTCTGCATGTTCATACACTGAGTTTTCTAGAGTTTTTTTGAATCTAAATAAATCATACCTTAGATCAGCATCCGCTAATCTCTTCTTCGAAAGTGAAAGAATGTAGTATATGTCTCCATTCCACCTGTCGACGTTTGCATCACTGTATGTGCATAAAAGGACAAATAAAAAAATAAAATACCCTTCCTTATACGTACGTGGTGAATGAATCTGGATCATTTACATGACATGAGACTGCTCATTGCCACGTCCGAAAATGCAAATGCATTTGAGGATGGCCATTGCATGTATCTGACCCTGCATGCACGTACTAACTCGTGGCTTCCGCGTGATGGCTGCGTCGTGCGTGCAGCTTGGCATGGCGAGCGCGCTGGAGACGCTGTGCGGGCAGGCGTTCGGCGCGGGGAAGCACCACATGATGGGGGTGTACATGCAGCGGTCGTGGATCGTGCTGCTGGCGTGCGCCGTGCTGCTGCTGCCCGTGTACCTGTTCGCGGAGGACGCGCTGCTGCTGGCGGGGCAGCCGCCGGAGCTGGCGGCGACGGCGGGGCGGTTGTCCGTGTGGTTCCTCCCGCTGCACTTCTCCTTAGCCTTCCTCTTCCCGCTGCAGAGGTTCCTGCAGTGCCAGATGAAGAACTTCGTCAACGCCGCCACCTCCGCCGCCGCGCTCTGCCTCCACGTCCTCGTCAGTTGGCTCCTCGTCTCCAGGCTCCAGCTCGGGCTCGTCGGCGTCGCGCTCACGCTCAACCTCTCGTGGTGGACCAACGCCGCCATGATCTTCGCCTACGTCGCCTGCGGCGGCTGCCCGCAGACGTGGCACGGCTTCTCCCTCGAGGCGTTCACGGGCATATGGGAGTTCGTCAAGCTGTCCACCGCGTCAGGCGTCATGCTATGGTACGTACGTACGTAGTAGCTTTCCTTTTCTTTTTGACGAACTCCGCATCTAATTTGTTTGTGTGCGTGCGTGCAGCTTGGAGAACTGGTACTACAGAATACTGATCTTGCTGACCGGGAACCTCAAGAACGCGAATATTGCGGTGGATGCGCTCTCCATCTGGTAAATAATTAATTATTCGTTTAGTTTTTCGTAATCATACCCCCAATTAAAAGTTCTTGTTAGAACATCAACAGTGATTTCAATCTGGTAAGTCAACGCAATACTGATCGAACGTGATTCTTCTGAGAATGTATGTGTATTTTTTCTATTTTGTGGACAGCATGATTATTAACGGGTGGGAGATGATGATTCCCCTAGCATTCTTCGCGGGCACTGGGTACGCTACTGTCTTAAACCACAGGAAACTACAAGTCTGGGACACGTACGTACGCTAACCAAATTTGGCCGTGTGCGTGCATGGTTGCAGGGTGCGGGTGGCGAACGAGCTCGGCGCCGGCAGCGGGAAGGGCGCCCGGTTCGCGACGGTCGTGTCGTCGGCGACCTCGCTGGTGATCGGGCTCTTCTTCTGGGTGCTCATCGTGCGCCTCCACGACAAGATCGCGCTCATCTTCACCACCAGCGCCGTCGTGCTGGACGCCGTCGACGACCTCTCCGTCCTGCTGGCCTTCACCGTCCTCCTCAACAGCATCCAGCCCGTGCTCTCCGGTAATTCCCTCCCACCTCGATCTCCGAGACCCAAGAGCTAGCAGACGGCTACGTACCAGTACCAAACCATGGTTGCCTGTCTCCTCTCGACCTGTATATATGTGCAGGTGTGGCTGTTGGGTGTGGATGGCAATCCGTGGTGGCCTACGTCAACATCGGCTGCTACTACCTCATCGGCATACCCATGGGCGTCCTTCTCGGGTGGCTCTTCAACCTCGGCGTCTTGGTACATACTGGCTAGTTGTTAGAATCTCTCCCACGTTAGCTGAGCACTAGCTAGCTAACTACTTTCAAGTTTAGAGGCTGTTTGGTTTGATGCCAAAATTAGATCAATGTTGTTAGTTACTGTATATAGCTAGTATGTGAACTATGCTTAATTCGCCGTCTCTCTCTCTCTCTCTTTGCGTCGGCGCCGCGCGAAACCTTTTCAGGGAATCTGGGCGGGAATGATCGGCGGAACCGCCGTGCAGACGCTAATTCTGGCCGCCATAACCATTCGCTGCGACTGGGAAAAGGAGGTGAGCCGGCTGGCTTTTCGATCGTCCGATCAACTCTACATTTCTCGCAAACCATTCATTCATTCGTTCCATGCAACTAAAAAAAACATCCATATGATATTTATCAATACCCAAAAAAACGCTGTTACATGCTTTTGCTTGCCGCTGTACTAGCTAGCACCGGTATGCTTAGGGCATCCGTAGTGTATAAAAATAAAGGATCATAATCCATCTTAAGATCGACCTTATACATTACAGGGTTAATCTTAAGTAGGCCATAAGCTAAAAAGGCTTAAAGCCAGTCCTTAAACTAAAGACCTGGCCACAAGCATTAAAATACAATTTTCTTTTAATCCTGTTGTTTTCTCTCCCCCTACCAGCCAACTACCAATAACCACAAGAATTAAAATATAATTTTTTACTGCCGAGTGGGACCATTGTTACAACCGAGCGGTGGCCTCAAACATAACGAGTCGACCTTAACAATTAGGTAGTGCCCACCATAAAACCCATTGCGACCTTATACATTCCTAATACCCTTAGAGCACGTACAATACAAACACTTAGAAAGATGCTTAGCAATTAAAAACTGATTTTTCTTGCCACATAAGATAGATAAGGCTTTTATTTTGAAGCATCGATGCTTAAATAAACATCGGTGTTTAACATGTGTTTATGTGTATAACTATATCTAATTAAAATATAATATAACACATAAGTACCGATGGAAAAGATGTTTACATTGAAGAAAGTAATTTTTATATGAGTATTTAATGATGTAGCTATATTCTTTCTCTTTAAGCATTCATGTATACATCATAAGCCTATTACTCCCCGCGGGTTCTCCGCCCGCGCGCGAGGCCACGTCGCCCGCGAGCTCGCTCCGCGCCAACGCGTGGACCGGGAATCTTCGTACGGTCTGGTGAGCAGTTTTGCGAAAAAGCCCTCGTGTTTTCCTGAAATTACGTACAGGTCCTTGGTTCTCGCGAAAAGGTCCCTGTCCGTTTTTTTAACCCCTCCGCTTTGCGGATAGCCCCTCACAGTTTTCGAAATTACGCACAGGTCCCTGTTTATTTACGTACAGGTTCTTATTTTTTACGAAAAAATCCTTTACCTTTTTCGAAAATGCGCATTTTGCCTTCGATTTTTTTTATAAAAACCCCTCACGAGTTATCGCATCTTTTATTTTGGTACGTACGGTGGCTAACGCGGCGTGGCGCCGCGCCAATGACGCTAGTATTTTATATTATACATATCCTTATCATTGGGATGTAAAATTGCAGGCCACGATGGCAAGCACGCGCATGGACAAGTGGTCGCAAGTACGGTGATAGGGGGAACAGTTGACTCGGCATTTGGTGTATACAGACGAGCATCGGTCGTCATGTGCGTGCGTGCGTGCGTGCCCATTTTTCTTTCACAAAATTTTGTGTGCGTCACTGAGTTGTCCCATTTTATTCTGTGCCATTTTTAAACGCGAAATTTTATGTATGCCACTGGAACGTGAACCTGCTGCTAGCTCCATGCCATTGTCCAACGGTTGGGAAGGCAACGTTGATGGCACTTCCGTGAAGATATTACGTAGCAATATTTATAGGTTATAATCTCATATAGATATAAAATTATAAATAATCTTTTAATGTATGATATCTAGCAATCATCATACTTAATTAATTTTTTCCTTCTTATCTCACTTTCTTTGTCGTTGTTTTCCTATCTACATCCTCTAGTTTTCTGGTCCTCTCAAATATGCAATGTCTTATATGAAGCATTACTATCATCTCTCTTGTTTAATTATCCTTTTACATCAGTCTTTTGTTTATTTGGTGTATCTAAGACGCTGCTTATATCACTCTACTGAGAATGCCCTGAGGGTTTGGTACCGTTGACTATAAATAAAGTTGTTGACCATGGCAAAAATGACCCAAATGCCCCTCATCCCTAGGCTCTCGGTCCCTCTTGGCGTATTGTTCATCAACGGTGAATTTGGGTGGCCACCCAACCTGCCCAACTGTTAGCTATGCACATATAAGTCTTGTTTAAAAGTGCTACGATTTTTGGTTTTTAGTTGATTATAAGAGAGATTAAGAGAGTAAGGGACACTCGCATTGACTCCTATAAATAGCTAATAGAAATCACTTTCAGAAGCCACTCCGTTAAAAAAACCGACTTTTAAAACTAAAAATAGAAAATGTTTCGAACATGACCGTAGTTGTTATATTAGAGCAATACAATAACCAGTTGAATGTTAAATTACTTCAAATTGTATCATGATTGCAGTTTATTTTGGACAAAAGTTCTACAAAATAGCTGAGTTTGAGCGAGTCGATCTCCCGAACTCGAGTCAAGCTCGAGCAAGTCTGAGTTAGAGTCCGAGCCTGTACCTAGGCTCGAGCTCGAGCTCGGCTCAGCTAAAACTCGAGCTCGGCTCGAATAAACTCGATAACAATTAAAAATAATTTAACATATATTAATTTTCAATAATAAGAAAAGCTCGAGCTTGAACTCGGCTAAAGTAACCTCGATAACAGAAAAAAAATAATTCAACATGCACTGATTTTCAACAATAGAAAAGCTTGAGCTCACTCGAGTAAACTTGGTAAGAGTTAATATGCATCAATATTCAAGCTCGAATCGAACCCTAACAAGCTATTCGAGTTCGGGTTATTGAAGCTCACAAGCTCGGGATCAAGGTCGAGCTCGACTTGTTTAGAGTTCGAGCAGAACTCCACCGAGCCTAGAGCGAACTGAGCTCAAGCAGCTCGCAGGCCTCGAGCTTTTTTATAGCCATAGAATCAAGTACAAACGAAGCGCTCACGCACGGTTGGAGTTGACTTGTTAAGGCAGCGCGTGACATTGGTTGTTGGACATCAGCATGCACGCATTGATGCCACCAGACCTGGCAGTTGGGCCAGGCTTTTCTGGGCCAAACTATGGCACAGCCTGGCCCAAGCAGGAATGGTTGAAAATGTGACTGATTTCCAAAATAAATTTGTTGAGAGGATTTCCAAAATAAAAGTAGTTAAATGATATATAGACAATCTCTTTTGAAAACCATTGGTTTTGTGGCCATTGTTGCAGAATACCTCAGGTATTTTAGCCCGTGGCAAATACCCTGGGTTTTATGGTACGGTGTTTCAGACAACCTTACCTTTTACAAATCCTTACCTGACTAGTTGAGTGCACGTGTGTTCCTACGGAATAAAAATATTCAACAGATATAGATATGTAGGAGAAACACATGTTTGACAGTTTATGAAATATTAACAAAGGAAAACATTTGATGATGGACCAATTTTTAAGAAACGAAAAAACATTGTTGTAGTCTTCCAATTTTTTTATTAAAAGAAGATAGAGGTAAGTCATCACTTCAGTATGTTCATCCTAACTTTTTTAACATGTATATTTTGCTCTGAAAATGTCAGTTCACAGCATACTTCAGAGGAAACAAAACAAATATAGATAGCAACAACAACAACAGTAAAAGAGTCAATGGAACAGGAGGTGCTCAGCATATTATGATACAAATAAACATCATCTCTACTCGATACTTAAGCAGTAACTAAAAAACCCATCAAGGAGCAACTGACATTAATCTGAAATCTGCACACCATAAACAGACAGTACATATGTGTACCCTGAACCCCTGAAGGAGAGTAGATCCCCACTCGATAACGTTTCAAGGTACACAAAAATGACGATAAATCTACGTGCTCTGAAGTTTGAACAGCGCAAATCGACAATTTGTTGACACTCCCTGTGGTTTAAAACGAACGCAAGCGACAATTCAAGGTCAACGCTTCACAAAGGTATAAGCTGGCATTATTCGCATTTAGCTAGTAACCAATTGGACGAGTCAGGTAATCATTTTTGTAGTTGCTTATACTACAGTTGGCTGTTAAAAGCACTTGTAATTGCCTTATCCAGTGCATGTGCAATAAGCCAATACCTTGTGCTCTACCCAATCATCGACCAAACAAGAAAAGGTCTTACTTTGGTGAGCAATCACCTGACCTTAAAATACCACGCAATGCTAGCTATCAACATCACACAATTACTCAAACAGCACACGACAACCTTAAAATACACCAAAAGAGTACATTTTTAACTATCAATCACACTATACCTATCCATTGTCAAGCAAAATCAAATAACACTTTGAGAAAGCATGAAAATCAACATGTAGATCAATGAAGAGTAAGGTCCACCTATTGAAGGCAGTAGCCAGCGCCGCAAAATTGGCAGGTTCCTCAACAAACGCCTTGAGCTCCGCTGCCCGCTTGGCGAAAGGCAATTTGATAGCGGGCACGCGGGACATGGTGTCCCGAAGCAGCACACTCACGGCGCACCAAGATGTCGCAATGGCCCTACAACCGCGGTTGACGCTGGCGACGAGGCATCCCTCAGTGTTGGCCATGGGAACATAGTACACGCGCCCGTCCAGGAGCAGCGGCCTGGTGACCCCGACCGGCAACTACACGTATCCGACGGGCATCCCACAAGATTGCCCAGATGCCCGGTAGTCCATCCTCGAAGAGTCCTCCACGCCCGCCCGTCATCTGCCGTATCACTTCCCGCCTCAGCCTGGTCGCGCGGCGGCAGTCCCCGAGTTGCGACTCCAGGTGGTACGACGGTAGCGCCCTGGACACCACCGTGGAGACGATCTCCTCGTCCCCGCCCTCCATCCCGTCAGGCATTGGTGCGGACGAATTGGCGGCGGGAGCAAAGCGCACGGGATCCGTCGCCGTTGTTGGCGAGGGCCTCGGGCCGGGCGAAGGGGGCGCCGAACAAGCTGAGGATGTAGACCACCAAGACCAAGCGGCACACCACGTTGGCGAACTCGCCACCGAGGGGAACCCGAGGATCGGTCCTCGTGGTCAGAGGCGAGCGGGTTGTAGAAGGAGAGCACGAGCGAGATCATCGCGGCATGCCATTGGTGATCCGCATCGGGAGGGGCAGCGCGCCCGCTGTGAGGACATCCATTCGCTTCGCGGCTCGCCGCTAAACCGCCAAACCGCCGTAAACCGCTATCGAGGGTCCGAGGAGGGCGGTTACGCAACCGACCGACCGAGCGAGTCGGGGTCGGCTGTGTGTGTGCGCGTTCGTTCGGGGCGCCGCGCATGGGCCGTGCGGGCCTCCGCTTGGGAGATGCGGGTTCGCGGTCGGTTGCCTGATGGATGGACAGCGAGGGTCGGAGCGGCTCATGATCTCCACGGCTATGAAGAGTTGAGGAAGATCCAACGACTATTGAGAGTAAGGGAGAATGGACCTATTACCACCAACTCAAATTTTTAAGGAGTGGAGATTTGACATTTTGGTCCATCTGCAAAGCCACGTCATCTCCATCTTGCGTCCAACTTGGCAGACGAACGTGGCAAATAGGACACGCTACATATTTGCTGCAACCGATAGTTTTTGGTTATGATTGATGGTTTTTTGCTGAAAATAAATAGTGGTGGCTAAAAGAAGTACCTTTTAGAAGGAGAGTATAATCGGTGGAAAAAATGAAGGAGAGATGCGTACGCAAGACGGGAGATAGAAGAGTGAAGTATGTGATGCAGCCGCAACTTCTGTTTTATCTTTAAAGCGAGACAAGTAAGCAATCTACTTTAAAAATCAGATATTTATATTAGTTTCTAAGCAAAAATTCAGTATGAACGCACGCGTCTCGCTCCACATTCGCGCGGTGCCGCTCAGTCGCCGTGCGGACCTTCCCTACTCCATTGCAGCCGCTCAGCTGCCGCCACCGGTAGCGGAGAGCGTCCCCGGTCCGTCTCCCACCATGATCTCATACTTCTCAACGTAGAGTAGCGAGTCGCTCGTGTGTACGTCATTGTTTTTCATTTCCATTGGCCTAAAAAACATGTCAGTACTGAATACAGATGTGATAGAATAACTCAGCAAAGAAAACTCCTACTAAATTGACGCATCGGTACGTTCAGCAAGCGAAGTCCTTGCATCAATTTTGGTACTAAAACTGCAGCCCCAGCTTTAAACCCTACCCTAATTACACCCTAAATTTACATCACAACGATCACAGCACTCAGTCCCAGTGACAAAATTCGGCCCAATTGCACTGATTAAACCGAGGCCCAAACACTCAAAAACACAAAAGCCTCGAACCCATGGTTTGCATGCATATCATCACGTACCCTTCGATGATGGCAGCCTCCACCGACTTCTTGCCCGGTTGGGGCCGGGATGTGACGCGGCGGCTCTTTAGCGGCGGCTGACGGGCGACGGCGAGGAGGTTTCGTCCATGCGGCACGAACGAAGTCTTTTTTTTCTTTTTTTTTGTTTTTCATTTGCATTATCTATAGAGATATAATATTTTTTTATGTTTTCTTTTTTTCTTTAATTGAATGTTTCAAAAAGCTAACGGCCATCACACTACCATTTTAGCTAAAAACTATGAGAAGAAGCCGAATTAAATGAAGCCTTGGATGGGAATAAAGTTTTGTGAAAACTTTTGAGCGCAAATCCTGAGGTGATGTGCCACTAACCAAAATACCTATGATTTTTCGTAACTAGGACTATAAAATATGAGGTTTTCTAAAATTTACTCTTACAGAAAAGATTATGAACAAATAAAAATTATAAGTAGGTACCTGAATCGTCCGAAAGGTCACCACAAGTTGTGGATGAGGCTGAAGCACCAATATTGTACGGCAATGATGAACAGAACTGCCATGGCCATGATATATTATTGTGGTGCTCGACCGTTTGGTGGTCATCCATGGGCGTGTACCTTCTCTTTTACAATGCGCTCAAGGTTGAAGAAAGGGGTTAACGACCAGCCATGCATGGCAACATGGCTCATCGTTAGCGGCGCATGACATCGTCAGACAATGGCTAGGCTAGCTAGGACATCTCTTCTGGTCAGTGAAGATGAAATGATTGGGTGATGCATCCCCGACGGTTGATCTGAGGCATGACTCCATAGATGAGAATGGAACCTAGAGTTGAAGGGGCGATTAAGACCTTCTCCAACGGCAACAACCTCAATTCCCGCGCTCAACGGACATCTATAAAATGTATGGACTCCGAGGGCCTATTTGCTTGGCTTAAGCTTCAGGTTAAGCAAAAAGGTCAATGGCTCAATGCTCAAACAAATTGGTGCATTTTTTAACCGGCTTCTGAAAAAAACGTAAAGCCACTTACTAGAAGCCACACGCCAGTCCAGAAATGCTTTTTTGGGCTCTTGCTGATCATAGCTTTTTACCACTCAACTTCGCTGGTATTTGCCCACCAAATGCCATCTTATGTGAGTATAAAACCATTAGTTTTTTTCCTATTTCTCCTCACCTCTCCCCACCCCAAACGACTCTCTTTGTCTCTCGTGACACATATAGGGCTCGGTTGCGCCATTCTGGTCTCCTCCTCACTGGCGTCAGTGACCCCGTATCCCCCACACCGCTGCCCTCCTCCCCTAAAGAGTGAGCCCCCTCCTATATTTGTCCTTTGCCGCTAGCCTTCTCTCTCCTCTGCCCCTCCTCCCATCGGCATGGTTGGGCGTCGCCTTGGCCTCATCCCTCCATTGCCCCAACCTCCTCCGCCAATGATGTTATTAGAAAACCATCTATTGTATGCAAGATGGCTTTTTTCTTTGTCTTCTTTTCCTCTCATCTATATTATTAGAAATCTTAGAGCATGTATAATGATATAGACAACTGCTGCCTATAATACTCTCTATGTCATCTATAGACGACACTAAATACAGCTCCTACAATCGGTTATATTTTTATATATCTCTATATATAATTTTTCTATGATACAATATGTTTTGTTTGTTATGTTACAGTCGACAGTTGCATAGGAGACGGTCCAATCTCTATGTTTTCTCTCTCTCATCCACACCATCTTTGTATCTTATGTGATAAGATTTACAAATAACTGACATCACACCGTTATATGTACCCTTATATGATAAGAACTATAGACAATCACCGTGACTAGGTTTTTAGTCGGTGCAGAGCGATGTAAAAACAATTAAAACACGGTATAGAAAACTCCACACCTGAGAGTCCAAGGTGCCACTCAACCACCTCGGCACCTCCATCGTCAATCTCATAAACACGGCACACGCATACCTATCTATCTCCTCTTGTAGTTGGGCTCCGTCTCCCTGCCGACCCACCTAAGGAATATGGTACTTTTTTTGTTAGGCTTATGATTTATGCTACAATAACTAGATTTCAAACGGTATGTTTATTTTAAGCGGGATCAACAGAAAGATTGTAATAAAAAGTGTACTGAGTTCAACTGTATCGGTCAAAATCATATACGGCTATTTTTTTAGTACAATCTCTCCTAAAAAAACTAAAATTCAAAATTTTAAATCATAAACTATAAAAAAATCCACTCTAGTACTAGTTCCACTAGTACAACTGCTGCTACACCTACAACTCTTTCCGTCTTTCGTCGCCGGAAAGCAACCGTAACAGGAGCTCAACCTTCTC
Source organism: Bonia amplexicaulis (assembly GCA_036346245.1). Taxonomy (NCBI): domain Eukaryota; kingdom Viridiplantae; phylum Streptophyta; class Magnoliopsida; order Poales; family Poaceae; genus Bonia; species Bonia amplexicaulis. The sequence continues at coordinate 33,398,268 of CM070736.1, read as the reverse complement.
AACAAAAAAAGCCCGAGGAAAAGAGGCGGCGGCTGCGGAGAGGGGCGCCCAAGCCCTCCTCGCCTCGTCGTCCACCCCAATCCGGCTGTTGGCTCCCATCGGAACAAGGGACGATGCAGGGCGGCGTCTCCGGATTCCGTAAGCGCCCGCGCCCCCTCAGATTCGCCCCCCGAAATCGCCGAAATTTCGTGTCTTTCCTTTTCGATTTTGTGGGGTTCTTTTTTTTCTTTTTATGTGGCTGATCGAGACGGCGCCGCCGTTTGGGTTGGTTGGTTGGTTGCAGAGAACGCGCCGGTGACGCGGGCCGTCGTCCTCGCCAGCGGCCTCCTCTCCGTCGTCTTCAGCGCGCAGCGCCGCGCCAGCGCCCTTGGCCTCTCCTACCTGGTCAGTGGTCTCGGCCGGCCGAATCTCGACTCGCTCCCGATGGTGCGGTTTGGTGCCATCCGGGAGCGAGTGAATCCGTGGTTAGGTCTTCGCTTGTCCGTGCTTTCGCCGTAAGTGGAGTGGCTACTGCCCGGGGTTGCCTGCCGATGTGTTGGTCTGAGTAGATGGGTCGGTGGTGTCTAATCGACGGAATTGTGGGTGTTGAGGTGGCGGTTGTGCTTAGTTTAATATGCGGCATTGGGGAATTGGCTGGTACAATCTGCTGGTATGTTGTTCGGATTGATGTTAGGGTTTCGGGTTCTAGTCTGTTCTGGAAGTTTGAGCAGTGGCTGGTGCTTACTGGGTGGTGGGGTGGGTGGCTGTGGGAGGACATGAATTATGCTGTTAGGGGTGACGGATGTGGAGGATGCGTGGCTTTGGAAGACTCGGGACTCCTGGATGAAGTCAAATCTGCAGACAATCCGTTTGTGCCAAAAAAGAAAAGAAAAAAATCTGGGAGCTAGGAAGATAGTTTAAACTAATTCATTGCTTCCATTTTTTCCTTTTCCAATGTCTGTTTCTTAGTGGTGCTGATCGTTTGTTAAAAATGGCATCCTGTTGTACTTCGAAAGATGGATATACAATTGTTATAGAAACAGATGATAGGTGCTGCACATCTGTTTACAGGAATGAGAAGTGCTGTAGTATTTTCAGTAGAAACATTAAAATGAGTGACAACCACTGCAGTTGGAGATCCATGTGCATTCACTGCCTCAGTCCACCTAGCCCATAATGCTAGAGACATCCCATCTCACATGTAACACCTGTTTAGAGTTTCATGGAAGTACACTAGTTGAACCACATAAGTTTGTTGACCCAGTTGCATTAATTGACTATCATGACCAAGGTGGAACTTTATATGTTTCTCTGGATATATGTATTCTAAATTTGGATAGGAGTGCTTCAAGTTCAAAATTTACATAGCATATAAGCTGATATAACTAATATTTTAATAATGGTTAGGGCATAAAATTATGTTGACAAGTTGGCCAATGATAATATGACATCTGGGGTTCACCATGCCACTTTTGTACGTTTCACCACAGGCGTGCACCTTACAGTTTTAGTGATATTAAATGTTTGAAGTCTTTTCTGTGGACCAGGGCTGAAATGTTAACTCTCGATAGTAAGTGCTTAAGTGGCATTAGCCAACATGTATTTGTTGTGTGTGCACCCAAACCTATAGATGTCAGAGCTCTTAAATTACGTGTCCATTTATTTGTCCTTGAGCTCCAGCTACTTTAATGCAAAACATGTGGTTGGCTGCATCTGTTCTGTTGCTTGGATATTCCTTATCTGCTTACTGCTCTGTTGGATCTTTTATATGTATATAGTTTGAACAATTTTTTCTATTATTATTGCAGGACATTGTAAAAAACTTCCGCATATGGAGGATATTTGCATCTGTATTTGCCTTTCAGTCAACACCTGACTTAATGTTTGGACTGTATCTTCTGTATTATTTCCGTGTATTTGAGAGGCAGATAGGCTCTAACAAATACTCGGTAGGTACTTTTAACTTTTTGCAATTCTCTCATGTTAAATTAAGACGGGAAACAACAGCGATAATACAGTGGAAGCAGGAGTAAATTGCACCATAAGTCCCTTAAACTTGCGTGGCTGACCTTGAGAACCTAACATCCAGGTCCGTGAACTTTTGAAGTGGTTCAATGCTAAGGTACCTCAAATTTCGGCCTAAGTGAATACACTTTTGCAAGTGCAATGACTTGTATGTTAAGTTCTCAAGTTTATGAGCCCAAGTGTAAAACCAGTTTTAGAGCAATAAATTGCGACTTATGCGAGAAGCAGCATCAGTTTTTCAATGTGTTCCTTTGAAATTAGATGAAATAGTGTTTAGACTTAGCAATAAGAGGATTGTGATATGATTGCTTATGTTTTCATCTACTGTGCAGGTTTTTAGTTTATTCACTATTGCAGTGTCATTACTTCTCGAGATTCTATCTTTGTTTCTCCTGAAAGGTATGGTAATGAGATTAATTGTAGAGTAACATCATCTGGTGACACTTCAGATTTTTTTTAAAAAAAGAGAAAATAATTGATGGTTATGAGATCTGCTTACTTCCCAACATAGCTTCCATTCTCCTGCTTTCTGCAATTGTTATAATTAGGATATTCTGGAAATTGCTGGTTGTCCTTGCGTAGAAAAGGAAACATCAAAACATAGTCCTATTGTAATACAATTTAGTTGAGAACCCTGTTGAGTACTTGATAACTTTTGATAAGATGTCAGTAGATAGATTAGCAACGGAAGGCATCATTTGGTACAAACTGCAACCAAGTATGTGTATCTTGGCATGACGTTATTTTCCGTAAATTGTAGATTTTTTTTTTGTTACATCTGAGGTTTAGGCTTTGTTTGGTGCCCTGTTCTGTGCTGCGGTGTGCTGTAAATTCAAGTTAGTCATGGTGAACCTTTATTTAGAGATATTGGTTCTATGTTATCACACAGTAAGTTAGTCATGGTGAACCTTTATTTAGAGATATTGGTTCTATGTTATCACACAGTAAGACTCTGTTCATTTGTTCCGAAACATTGTTTAGGCCTTCTGTTATAGGGCAGAAGTGCAGGACTCTTGATTTATTGTTCTTCACCATTTTAGATTGGAAACATTTCACATTGTTACAAACATTAAGCTTGACAGTAACGTTACTTGAATCCTGCTTTCTGCTATTTGTGACATTGTTTTTCTTGATGTTTTAAATAATTTTCTTATATGCCAATAGTTGTGTAATTATGAGCATTGCTTTTTTTTCTTGAGGGTCCAAAAAATCTACTTGTTGAGTGGCATAATTATGAGCCTACCTGTTGAGTTTTCTATTTTCCATTTTCGAGCTTCTTTTGATATTCCTTTTTTTCTTCTCATTGCAGATACAAACTACATCAGTGATCTTGCATCTGGACCTTATGGCCTTATATTTGCCTCATTTATTCCATTTTTTCTTGATATTCCTGTCACATCACAATTTCATGTTTTTGGCCTTAATTTCAGCAACAAGTCATTCATATACCTAGCTGGACTGCAGGTTAATTGCTTGTCAGAACTGAACCCTTTCTCTGTCATCTACGTTTATGTGATTATCACATCTTTCCCATTTCTCTTGGCAGCTTCTTTTATCTTCTTGGAAGCGTTCGCTTATTCCTGGTATTTGTGGTCTGGTTGCCGGTTGTCTGTCTCGTCTCAATGTGCTTGGCATCCGCAGGATGAAGGTTGTAAGAACTCTATTTTCATTTCATACTTCAATATTGTCTTGTTGCATCTTTTCTTTGTGTGATGTACTGCTGTTGACATTTATATTGCCTGTTGTCATTTTTATCTGATTGGTTTTGCTGTTAAATAATACGGCTTGCATGGAATAATGTGTCGTATCATATTTGCACTATACTAGCCCTAACTTATGAGTCATGGCATCCACAAGTTTTTTCATTTTTAAAAAATAGTACCCCTTGGCTGTCGTTGTGCAATATTAGATATGGAATCAACCGAACCAAGCAATATTAGGTTGGTGTTGGTCATTACCTGCTCCACTGCATGTTGCTCCTTTCTGTTTTTCTTATATTTATTAGAGGTTTACCAACTTATTTGTGATTGCTTGTCTGTGTTTCTTTGTTACAACCATCATTTTAAGGTATGAGGACTACATCCTCCTTGAAATGTGACACATCAAACATGCAACCAATTGCCATATTTGGCTTGTAATAAATAACTAAAAATTCTCTATATATCTTAGATATTTGTGATCGCTGAATAAGAGCAGAAAGCAGCTTGTCATTGTTTGGATTGAAAGTAATTTAGATAAATGACTGTTGAGTATATGGCCATTTAAGTTTTTAACTGCAGGAGCTTCTCACATGGAAGCTGTGTAGAGTAGTATGATCAGGTGTAGCAGTGTTCCTTCAAGTCATGGGGTTTAGGATATGGGCTTTTAGTTGTTTATGTCTGTCTTTGGAGTCTGATCAGGGGCTCAAATTTATTACTATTATCTGTGTGTCTTGCTATTCTTTTCTTTTTGAACTCCCTGTAGATGCAATAATTTTCCTGTTTGGCCTTCTTATTAAGTTTCTGCCCCCTTATACAGATGCCACAGATTATTGCATCACTTTTCGCAAGATTTTTTGCACCTTCTTCGACAAGTTCATCTCGGCCCTCCAGGAGTCTTGTTGGAAACATGTCTTCTCATACAGGCCGTGCTGTTCAGGTTAGTTTCTGAAAAGCTAATTCTGAAATTTGATTTCTGCGTGCATTGATGCTTGGATCAAGATATCTTTGTCATTCTAGATTCTGAGCTGCTGGTGATTCTTTTATCTTTGACAATAGTCTGTTTACATGAAGTATAGCTGCCTACTGTCAATGATAGATTAATAACTTTTGCGGTGTCGGCATGTCACTCTATCAAATATATTCATATGAAATGAAGATCCATAGCCACTGAAGTGAATTTGGATTGGCCAAATACTCAAATGATACGTAATTCTATCGACAAGATTAAGAAGTGCCCATTTATAAACACAAAATTGCCTCTATATGATTGACATTATGCTGGGATCACACTATTCTTAGTTCATATCTAATAGGTTTCTAGGTCTCCTTTTGGTGATTTTGTAATGTTGTGCCATTGTTCCGCAATTGTTCTACTGCTGCTACTCATTGATCTTAGCTGTGGGTTACAAGGCATGAAAACTAATTTGAATTTCTAGGCACTTCACAATAGAAAACCAATGACTAGATGTTGTTTAAGTTGGGTAATCTGTTGTGTATATTAATCTTGTTCTTCCAAACAGAACCAGTCGTCTACTGGATTTGCTCCTGTTGTTGAGCCCTCGGACTCGTCCATTGCTATGCTGGTTTCGATGGGCTTTGATGGCAATGCTGCAAGGCAGGCGCTCATGCGAGCCAGAAATGACATTAATGTAGCCACGAACATCCTACTTGAAGCGCAGTCTCGTTGAGCTAACTTATTGCAACTTACTGGAATGCACTGCCAGTAGAACTGGTTATATCCCAAGATGACCGTGCGGACAACAGATCGGTGGACTGATGGTGTGCTGTTAATTGATTCACTTGCTGCTACCGTGATTTGGAGAATTTGAACATGTTTCTTCCTAGTTGACAGCTTACGAAGTCAGCAAACGTTTGCCGCAGTTAGTGTGATCATGTCAATACATAGATTTCTCCGACCTCACAATGTACTATTCCAAATTAAGCTTGTAGGATATCTGATATATAAACATTGCAACCATAGTGTAAAATTCAATTCTTCAGCAATTTGCAACATGGAATCAGTTCCAGCATGGACACAAGAATCAGGTTGAGTTCCTGCAAGTTTTTGATTTGTAGGCATTTCAAAGGATTTTTTATTTGTAGGAATTTGAAAGGATTTTTGGAGGATTGTAATACTTAGGAATTTTTCCTACGTGGCTTGTTTTGATTCGTAGGATTGAGGTTTCAATTTCAGAGGAATACTGTAGCATCCCACGAAATCACAGGAATTTCAAAGGAATTGAAACATCCACTTCAACCTCTGTAAAATTCCTGTGCACGAACAAGAGAGCACACGTGTGAAGGACTCATCAGCCACAGTGTCGCCTGCCTCGATTCATCGGTGTTGAGCGTCGGCTACCTTGATGTCCCGCCGTCCATCGTCACCTGCCTCAATTAGCTGCCGTCCAGTGTTGCTTGCCCACAACAGCGGCGACCGGCATATTCTCGCAGCAGCAACAGCGGCCACCATCGGATTTGGTCCACGGTGAAGGGTGGATTCTTTTGAGCTTATAGCTTAAATATTTAAATTCTTACTGTTCGTGAGAGACAGTACGTAGAGAAAAATAGTTGTATACGATTTTGGTCGGTACAGCTGAACTCAGTACACTTTTTACTATAATTTTCCTATTAACCCCGCTTTGAAAAAATGTACCGTTTAAAAGTTGGTTACTGTAAGATAAGCCAAGTTTAAGTTCAAAAAAACCCGGCCAAGATCTGGCTAGATCTAGATCTCTGCCATCCAAGTCCGACCTGATCTGAACACCAGTGACCCTCCAAGCAGTGAGGAGCTTTATGAGGGCGATTGTGGTGGCGGTGTTTAAGGGAATAGACTAGGGGAGTGAAGGAGAGGGCGTGTGGCGCCATCGAGGCGACGAGTCGAGTGGCGGCTGGTGTGGGCACAGGCGAGAGGTGGCGAGGAGGCTAGGGTTGGGTGACGGGTGGGTCCTAGGTGTGTATAACTGTCATCTTATCAAAATGCAGAAATTTCAGAAAAATCATATTTTTGAGCAGATTTATGATTTTTGTATCCTTTAGTGTGCTCATAATCTGAGGTAGCTATAATTGAGACTTTTGATCCTCAGATATCATTCTAAACTGACAAATTTTCTCAGAATTTTTGGATATTCTTAAGTCAGTTTTTCAGGTAGCTTTTGAAGGCCACATGGAATGCAAAATTTGAAAATGATCCAAGTGCTACAAGTGATTCATATACAATTGGTATCATTTCAAGTGGTATTATTTCAAGTGGAATCAATGTCAAAGGCCCTCAACAAGTTACTAAGAGTAAGATTATTTGAATGTGTTTCAAATATCTTCAGTTAATTTAAGTGGTATCATGCTTTTTGCTCATATTCTTTTTATGACCACATTATGGTAAATTAATTGGCATCAAGCTCCTTATGCTCTAAATTGGTATTAAACCCCTCATAATGGAAAATCTCCTTTAATGGCTTAACTTGTATTCTTCCATTTTTGCAATAATCAATGCTATTTGTGTTAATTGACTCTTTTTGGTGCTTAATGCCAAATGGGAGAGAAATTTGTGATAATAGCTTTGAATATTGAAATAGATATTGATAATGGGGGAGAGAAACTTAAAAGTGTGATAATGCCAAATGGGGGAGAAATATTAGAAATACTATTGCTAATAGGGGAGAAATGTGATAATGTGTTTATCGGGGAGACATAAACTGAATGATGCCAAAATGTGAAAAATTAAAATTTTAAAGTTAATGTTGATTAATGCTTTCACCTTCTCTCATGCGCTTATTTTTATATCATTTAGTCATCTTCACCAATATGCTATTATCATAAATGGATTTATCATCAATCACCAAAAAGGGGAAGATTGAAAGATCAAGCTCCGCTTAAGTTGGTTTTGGTGTTAATGACAAATATTATAATATAATTTTAATGATAATATCATATACCATTATGTTGTTTTGGTGATACTAACAAATGCACATATGAGACTAATATACTTGTTTGAGTGTTACTCTTGCTTAGTCTCATGTGGATGAAATGGTGAAATCAATAAAGGTATGCATTCGAAATCACTCTCTCATATATTAATGCACTTTTTAGATCCAAAATATAGATTGAACTCCACTAATTGTTCAAAATAAGTATGTGCATATGTATTCAATATACACACTTGTATGCACACATTTAAGGAGAGCTCTCTATATGTTTTGGAGTTTCATGAGTATTGATCTATGTTTTCTCAATATGCATATTTGGGATCTTTATTTTGAAATATATTATTGGGTATATATATAACTTGTGTAGTTCATATATACTCGCATGTAATCGGGTTGTCAACTAACTCCTCCATTATGTGTTAATGGTTGAAATAGTCAAATAACAACTGGATAAGTAAGCTTTGTGCTTATCTTAGAGTATACAAATTGTTGTGTATAAGTTGTATTACCAAAAAGGGAAGATTGTTGAATCTAGTCCCTCCATTATGTGTTAATGGTGAAGTTTGATAATTGATGATAATTGTTTTGTGGACTAACGATTTTCATGAGTTGGATGAATAGGTTAGGTTCCACAAACAAGGACGACTTGGGATGACTTCATGTGTTGAAGATCATCAAGTCAAGATGCGAAAAGAATATGCATTCATGTGTTGAAGGCCATCAAGATGATCATGTGTTGATCAAGTAAAGACCATCATGTGTTGATGGAGTTGATGAGAAAAATGCATTATGTGTTAATGCATATCGAGAAGACAACCCAAGGCAAAGGTATGACTAGCTAGGGCTAAGGATGTGTTCCTAGTCTTTTACCGGTCTTGGTGTTTGGTTGGAAGACCGAATTGCTAGTATAGGTTGTCGTACTATTAAGAGGGGTCATGTCTAGTAGTTCGAGTCTCATCATGTGTTGATGACCTATCCTCACCTCGCTAGCTCAAATTGACATGAGGTTTATATTTGCGAATGTGTTTTGCAAATGGTTGAAGCTCATGTGTTGAACTTCTTTGTAACATGGGACTATGCATTACAAATGTGTTTTGCAAGTGCTTGAAGTCCATGTTTCTATTCTTTGTGATATGAGGCCTATATTTGCAAATGTGTTTTGCAAATGGTTGAAGCTCATATTTAATCCTTGTGTCATGATTTCAAAAGTGTACGAATGTGTTTTGCAACTTGTTGAAAATCATGTTGTAACCTTGTGTGCATGATATCGTAGTTTGCAAATGTGTTTTGCAAAATCTGTTGAGATCTCAGCATTGCTCAGGAAAATCGGAACTACCAGCTCTGTGTGAGCGGTACTACCGCAGATCGGAAGTACCGGCATGTGTTGCGGTACTACCGAACGTTGGAAGTCCGAGCGGCTCTGTGAGCGGCGGTCGGTGGCGAAATACGGCTCTGTGTGAAGTACCTACTGTGAGCGGTACTCTGGCTGTGTGAGCGGTACTACCGGCCGTCGGAAGCTCCGGACCTCCTGCGGACCCTTTTTTCCAGAGAGCACCAAGTTTGGTCTCGGCTCGAGCGGAAGTACCGGCCGATTTTGCGGTACTACCGGTGAGCGGTACTACCAGCAAAATGAACGGCGGTACTACCGCGCCGACTGTGTAATGGCTAGTTCAGAAACTCTGACATAGCCGTTACAGCGCGTCAGATAAGGGAGCAGTACTACTGGCCGTGGCCAGCGGTAGTTCCGTCCGTCCTGATTTTTAGGATCTTTGCTCCAACGGCTAGTTTTTTGGTGTGGGGTATTTATACCCCCTTGTGGTCGGTTGGAGAAGTAGCTGGAGTATTCATTTGTGAACTCTTGAGCTAGAGTGAGGTTCTCCACTCAATTGTGCATGTGTTGCACTTTATGAGAAGGGAAAAGAGGACTGGAGTGCATGTATTGCCTCTAGATGAGGACTTTGTGTCCGTGTTGAGCTTGTGCATTCGTTGCACGTGGTGAGAGTCAAGTGAGGGACTTGACTTATTACTCTTGGAGTTTGCCGACTCCTAGACGGCGTTGGAGGCGTCGTGCGCGGTGATCTTCTCAACGGAGGTTGTGAGAAGACCCGGCGAAGTGTGAGGTTGGAGCTCACCTACCCGAAGCGGGAAAGAGCTACCACTAGTGGATTGAGGTGTTTCGGCTTAATTCGTGGAGCCGGTCCAATTCGTTTGGGTTAACCTCAACGTGGATTAGGGGAGAGCGGCAACTCTCCGAACACCACGGTAAAAACATCATCGTGTCAATTGTGGTTTGCTTTCTTGTACTCTATTTATATTCAAGCAATTTACATTCATTAAATTAAATTGATTGCTTGTTTACCTAGAATTGCAAACATTGACATAGGCTAGAATTTGGTGCACTTAGGCGAATTAATTTGTTCTAGGTGCTATTTGAGTTAAACCAAATTGATTTACGCTTCCACATTATTTACTTGGTTTAGGTAAATTGAAAAGGTCTTGAATTGTTAGCAATAATTTGTAGAGAATTTTTAAGATCGACTATTCACCCCCCCTCTAGTCGGTCTCCTCGATCTTACAGAGGGGGAGCTAGATTTTCTTGTATTTTTATGTCATTCTGCATTGTAATATAATTACATTGAGCATTGACTATTATCCTTTTATGACCTGTTTACAATGCATTACATCTTGCCATGATATGTACTTACTTGCTAGATTTATCATGACTTTATATTTGTAGACTAATCTTTACCATGATAAGTTGATTAAAATGCATAACTTGAATTAATTCATGTCATGATAGCTCTTGTGACTAGTCTGTCTTTAGTTATCCTTTTATGATTCACGCCATGTCAAATAGGCTGAGTTGAGTCTTGAATCTTTATTGAGCTTTAGAGTAAGCTATGCTAGTTCTTTTATGAAGCATGAGTTAGTTTTTAACTCTTTGTTCTTGAACTAAATTTAGTATAAGCAAAAATGATCTCTTTTGTACGAAAAAACCGATCTCACCAATTCTTTCTCATAAGACTTCTTGCCATTGCACTCGGCATGAACTCAGGGGGAGTTTTGGATGACCAAGATCATTTCCTTAAACTTCTAGCTTGGAATGGTCGCATAAGGCTTGAGATCTAGCACATGATTAAACAAAATCTTGGTTGAAAACGACAATGAATTTCAAAAGGACAAACAAGTCAATTTTGCAAAATTTGCTTAATTACAAAATGATCAAGTACTTGAACAAATGATTCATCCTTGAACTTGTAGCACTCTAAGTTGGCTCAATTCTAGTTTCTTAGTTCCACTTAGAATAATTGACATGACTTGCATCATCCTTGGATACCTTTAGCTAGACTATAATCTTGGATAACTTGACATGCTAAGAAATTCGATTAAATTTCAGATTATGACTTATCTGGCTTAACTTGTCTATACATACATCGTCATGATCTCGATAGCATTCTATAGTGTTATGGCTTGGTGTAATACTTCAAAAGTCATTTTGGATAATCTTCATGGCTCTAATGCTTAATTTGAATAACATACAGCCATTTCATCCAAAGCATGACTTATTTTCTTCCTTGCATCTTGATGATATTATTGCCAAAAGGGGGAGAATAATGGAGAAAAAAACTATTTCATTGAGATTTTCTAGAGCTTTTGAGGAAAACTTGCTCTTTCTGTTTTCGCTCTAGTATTCTCTTTTGTCTACATGGTCATAAGCTCTTTGTATTTCCATTGGACCATGTATGACTTTCAAACTCAACTTTACATGCTTTTTCGGTGTTTGTTAATATACTCATCAAGGGGAAGATTAAGAGACCATGTGAGATGTGCTCCCATGTTTGTGATGAGTAATTAACAATTGTCCTGAAAGTTTGAGTTTGATTCGAGTGGTTAGTACGTGAGTGTGTGATTAATGCAAATATTAATTCCATTATCTCGAGCGGTGCTATGTGATGTGTTTTCTTGTCTGTAATGGCTGCATGACATCGAGACGGAGTCATGGCGAGGCACGGGATGACCGGACTAGGCACAGGCGGTGCTGAGGTCGGAGCGGTCGGGATGTGCTGAAGACGGCACGGACTCGAAGTGGTTGCAAGGCGTGCATGACAAGAAAAGAGGAAGCTTCCGGGAAGGAGCGTTAGGGGCAATTCGGGAAAATTGACTCAGGCTCGCGGAAGCGGATTCAGTTGGCGCTAATGGATAAAGCGCAGAGTTATTGAGAGATATTGGATAAAGCAAAGAGGAAACCCATTAGTGGAAGGCTATAAATAGAGAGGTTGTTCTCTAGAGCCACTTAGGGTTTTTGGTTTTCCCTCCTCCTGTAAGAGCTCTTTTCTTCTTTTGGGGAGTAGTTGAGGTAGCAGGTGTTTTTCTTTTGCTTTTGACTGGGAGAGAGCAGTGGAGTTTGTTTGCCCAGGGTGTGTTGTTCTTGATTTCTTGATTTCCTACATGTGTATGGAGCCGTATTATGGGATGAATTGGTTGTAGCAACTCTTGTAATCATTCATCTCTTTTAGTATATATGAAAAATCATGATTTGAGATGATTTTGAGTGTGCCAGTTCGTCCTCTGTTCTTCTTGGTCCTTCTCAGTTCTTGCATCTTTTGGTGATTTCTTGATTTTTTTAGTTGTTGTTTGTTGATGCTTTAAACTAGGGAAATTATCAAGATCACCTGAGCATTCCATTTTTAAAAAGGAAAGAAAGAATCAATGGGTTTGCTCTTCTCTGGATCATTCGCCACTTTTCTTCTGAGTCTAGGGTTTTGAGTCAGAGGACATGTGCCCTCTTGATTTTCTAGTTGGAATCTTTAAATTGGAGTGGGGTTTATCCTTCTAACATCATTTCCTTGCTACCTTCAAAGTTTCTTGAGCCAAGAATCCAAGAATCGTTAGTAATTTGGATTTTGGTCAGTTTCTGAACCTACTGTTCTTCAGTCTGTAGCGTGCAATACTGCCACTTGTTTCACTCCGGAACTACCGCTTAGCGGTACTACCTCTCTCACGGCGGTACTACCGCTCAGTGACTAAGTTGAGAAGCGGTACTACCGCCTGGGACAACGGTACTACCGCTAAATGGTACTACCGCTCATCACAGCGGTACTACCGCTTGCAGTCAGACCAGCCCTGAAACTATTTTTCTGGATTGTCTCTTTCTAGACTTGTTTGCTGGGGTTCTTGAGAGTTTCCAGTGAGCGCCTATTTTCTGTCTTCATAGCTTCCATAGCTATTGGAGAAGAACCGGAGGTGTGGATGCTTGAGGAGCGGATTTTTATTTGAAGGCACCATTCACCCCCCTGGTCTGTTGCCATTTCGGTCCTACACCTGGAGATGGCGGGGACGCCACAGAGGTAGAGGTGGTGCGGGGCCGGGGAGCAGCACATGGTGCCCACGGGGGCGTTGCCCAGGAACACGTGGTGGGCGAGGCGAAGGTTGGAGAAGGAGATCGAGGCGGAGGAGGATGCCGCGAGGAGGGCGTGCAAGAGGAAGTCCACGAGGGCGGCACCAAAGGTCGCACTGGCGGACAATGTGGTAGCGGCGGCGGAGAAGGAGGAGGACATGAACTTGGCTTTGATTCCGGCTCGTACCGATGCTACTACTCATGGTGAGCGAAACTAATTTCTTGTTGGTACTTGTTAATTACTGGTTTGAAGAAATCACTCCACTGAATCATTGCGTTTGAAGAAATTACTTTATTAAGGACATATATATTTGATGTGAATGTGATGCTTATATGTATTTGTGAATGTGAATGTGAATGTGAATGTGATGCTATTATATTTTCTAGCAATAGCTACTGCTTATATGTATCTATCATTAGCTCAACTCTCATATGGTGACTCTCAGTTCACGGGTAAACGAGCATGCCCACGGGTGACGGGTACCCGCGGGCGATAGGTATGGGCGAGGTTCTTCGCCCGTTGTCCTTCACGGGTATATCCGTGGGAGTAAATCAGGGTCGCGGGCATGGGTATGGGCGAGCACTACCCATGCCCGTCAGGTCCGATTGCCATCCCTACGCACATGGCTGCTGGTTGGACTGCTGACATGGTAGATTGGGTGGCTCAATGTGATGACACCGGTGATGTCAAATGATGGCCCATCGGACTTCAGCATCCACGGCTCTAGCATGCACATGCAACAAGGAATTCATCTATCGGCTTGGATCAAACATAGATGATCGCAAGGTGGTCAACGGTGTTGAGCACATCGGAGCAAACATGGTGAACGGTGAACTCGGCCTCCAGCGACGCATCGACCACAGCATTAAGTAGGGAAGGGAGACCGAAGCTTGGGAAAGCTAGGGTGACGGTTGGTGGAAATGAAAACTCACCGATGGTGGCTCGATTGCTCACTAGAGCCCAATGATGGTAGTGTTTCGGTTTCAGCAAGAAGATGATGACTTCGATGGTGCAAGGCAAAGCAAAGAACAACGTGGCTTGGGTGCAAATCTGAGGGCTTGGACGAGGTTTTTATACACGAGCGAGGCGTGGCCGCGTCGGACTTGCATGGTGGCGCGACATGGGAGTTTGAAACAAAGACGGAGAAGGAAGGAGGCGGGAGGAAGACAGCTCAGCTAACAAGGGGGCCTGCACGGTAGCGACATGGAGAGGGGAAAGGGCTGAGGGCATAGATGCGTGCATGCGCGTAGGGGATGGCTGACACGTGGTGTGAGGCGAGTTGAGTGCGGGTTGGGCTGAGCGGTACATGGGTTGCGTGAAGGTGAGGTCGGGCTAGGCCAAGGCAACGCGGACTTGGCCTGGAGTTAGGGAATTTGGCCTGAAGACCTAAATCCATATTTCAAAGACTTTTCAAATTTCAGAAATAGGAATATCCTCAATTGAGCTCCAAAAATAGCAAATAAACTCCAAAAAGTCCAAAAAAATACAGAAAAAATCCCTTCCAACACAAGGAACTCAGATAAAAGTGGTTTTAATTTAATTGAAGTTTATTTTACTCACATTAAATCTTTTTAATTTGAAAAAAATAAATTAAGCTTTAATTAATTTAAGAAAAATCCAAGTGGTTATTTTTATTTTAAAAACGTTAAAAGACTCTGAAAACGAAGATGTTACAATATGTGTGAGTAATTCTTCAATTTTAGCATGGATGAGGCTAAGTCGGTAGTTGGGCAAGCTCATGACCTCCACCTGTTGGTTGGTGAGATTGCATACTTGGGTTGTGTACAGGCTCCTAAGTTTGTGTCTACAGGCATTGTTGCGAAACTTCTTGCTAGTTGGCAGGAGTTTGCGACTGGCTTGAAGCACATGAGGGAAAAGATTTCTGTTGAGAATCTCATTGCTGCTCTCGATGTGGAAGAAAAGGCTAGAACAAAAGATGCACCAACCACTTCTGGTCAAAACAATGCAAATTTCATACACAAAAGGACTGCTGCAAAGATGTACAAATCCAACAAACCGAACAAGACAACTAGCTTTAAGAAGAAGAAAACAAATAAAAAGGATGTGAGGGACATCACATGCTTTGTATGCAAAAAAGATAGTCATGTGGTGAAGGATTGTCGCTTCCGCAAGAGCAGAGATGGTGAACAGCCAAAGAAGAAGGCTATCAATGTTATCATAAGCGATGTCTCGACTTCAGGAGGGTATGGTAATTCTGCTATTGTTTTTTCAGCATATCAATCCATTGATTGGTGGGTTGATACTGGTGCTAATGTTCACGTATATTTTGATATTTTCTTATTTTCTTCTTACCAAGCAATAGGGACTTCCTCTGTCCTAATGGAAAATGGATGGCATGTTTCTATTCTTAGTGTTGGTACAGTGGATTTGAAGTTTACTTTAGAGAAGATTGTTCACTTGAAGAACGTGCAACATGCTCTTACAATAAACAAGAATCTCATTAGTGGTTCTCTCCTATATAGCGATGGTTATAGGTTAGTCTTTAAGTCAAATAACTTGGCATCCTCGCCTCCCGAGCACTCTGTTTTGCTAGCCTAGTCCCTTCCCCAGGCCACCGCTCGCTGACAATGCCGCCATCCTCCCCTGTTCGGCTCCCCCCTATTTCCTTTGGTTGTTCTCTCTCTGTACCTCTCTTTTCTTATGACATGTGGGCCCACTCTAGGAAAAGAGAGCAATGCTTGAGTATGTCTCTAATATTCCATTTTCAATTGCAATCAATTTTGGATTCAAAGTCTAAGAAGTATTCAAATGGAATTTTGATAAAGACATAACTTATAATAATAATAATAATAAGAGTAAGGTTTAATTATGAAAATTAGAATAATGGTCTATGCAAGTTGAGAATATTGAAGAAAATAAGAATATGACTAAATATAAATTGGTTTAATAAAAGCAAGAATAAAGTTGAATTATAAAATTATAATAAAGATCCATGCAAGAATTTAAATTTGTAGATGACCTAGAATTAGAATTTGAAGCTATTCAAGGATATTTGTGTTGATCTAAATTTGTGCTCTAGAAAATCAAAAAATTAATTGCAGATCCTATCAAAACTTTTTGTGATCCAAAGAATAACTATCATGTCTTTATCCCCATATCTAAATGTAACACCCCAGCCAATCAATGACCTGGAATGTTATCAAACTAATAACATAATAAGGATAAACTAATATTCATCTTACAAAATTTCGGCAGAACCTCCTTTGTTTATTGTCTAAATCAGAGGTTCCAACAAGCATAATCAAATGATATGAATAACAATAAGCAATATAATCATTTATAAGCAAAACTGGATTATGTTCATCATCGCACTCATAACAATAATACTTACATAAAGAACGGAAGCAATGTAAAAGAGTTCTGATCTTTTATTACATTTTAAACCTGATAAACATTGATCAAATACCACTTGAGTTATTCAGCAAATAGTGTTTAATGTTCTTTCTTTCTTCCATGGTGAATAGATCGTGCAAGTGCAACAAAACTAATCATTCTTTATCCCTATGCATGCGGATCTCATGTAGGTACCTAAAACAAACAACAACAACAACAACGACAAGAGTGAGTCCAACGACTCAGCAAATATAATAAGTAGTAACAAGAATAAAAGTGAACATCATTTCACAAGTTCATCCATCAATCATATAAATAAATCATGCTATGCAATATGATAAAAAATCTCTTTATCTCTTCTCTTTCGTATTTTACTGGTAATACGGAGTGTGCATCCGTCAATGCACACATGCCTGTACTATCCGCACAGGACCAATTGCCCATACTCCACAAGTACGGGGACCTTTAGCCCGTCATATCATCAACATGATGGGGACCTCGGCGCTTGGTCATCTCGTGATCAAGACTTCAATAAATCAACATGATGCACATACGTGAATGTCTCAACAAATAAAACTTGCATTCACAATATCTATGCATCAGAAATTCTCATGAACACTTTCAATTACAAACGACCATAAACAGTACCAACATTTCATTATCATAATCGAGATCACATATACTCATAATATAGATCAAACATCTACAAACCAACAATCATCAACAATCCACACTATAAAGCTTAAACCATCATTATACTTGCCTTAACTACGAGAAAACGGGGGATGAGCAGAAGGTGCGGCCCCTGGGATCCGCCCTCCTCCTGAATAATAATTATAATGATTACTAATACAATAGTAGCAGGCCTTTAGATTAAATAAAAACACCCCCAAACTAACCCAACATGTTTACCTTGATTTAAACCCCAAGTCCTCCTGGCCATCCTGTCCCCCTCTACGGACAGTCAACTTCAAAAATTCATATCTATTGGTACAGAAGTCCAATAGGGCGTTCTCAGACTTTCTGGAAAGATAATTAAATTATCTAACTAAACCTAGTTGGTGAGCCTCCCTGATTCGGCCATATTTTACCCGCACCATCCAGTTTTCTAAAAACAGCAGTTTCATAGCGGGTTCACTGGACAGTGCACTAAAATATCATAACTTTCGGCATGAGTGTCCGATTCATGATTTCTTGACCTTTCTGGAAATCTACAGAAATTATATACAACTTTCATAATATAGAGATCCTCTTATTATCCTGTTTTCTAGTCGTCCAAACCAATCTACCGAAACCTGACAGAAATTCCCCCGATCTGCAGAATAGTCCTACTAGAAAAATCATAACGTTTGTTACAAAGGTCCAAATGACGCGTTCTAGCACTTCATGGAAAGATAATGACGTCCTCTAAAATTTTCTAGGAGAAGTCCAGACCTGAATCCCCACGAATCTACCCCAAAACAGTCGTCTAACACTATCTATTCTAGCAGTCCAGAATACCGACATTGCTAGCACAAAAAAAATATACATCTACTTGGGGCAAAACAGGGATTACCCTTGACGAATCGATGTAGAACACGACGAACACCCCATGAACTCCACCTCTTCTCTTTTTTTTTCCTCTTTTTCCCTTCCTCTTCCCTTCCTCCGGATCCAATCGCCTTGCTGCGATTGATTTCCTTCTTCCGCTCGACCGACAGCGAATGGAGGTCTTGATCACCGGCAATGGAGGAAAGGGGAGGGGGAGGTGCTGCTGGGGGTGTGCGCAATGGACAAGGGAGGCGGCGCTAGGAGGCTGCATGGTTGGCGCAAGGGGCTGCAGGAGAGGCAGCGTAATGGGATGGAGGGGCGGCGCATGGAGGGAGGGGGTGGTTAGGGTTGGAGGGGTGGGTGCCTCCCCTCCTCCCTTGGCCGAAAATCCCACCTGGGCCAAGGCCCAGGCTCAGGTTGTTCAGAAAATTTAGAAAATCCTTCGAGAAAACGTTATTTCATTCTTTCCCTTAAGGTCCCTCTCTTTAGTTAATCGATTAATTGTCGAATCTCTTCCGTGATATAACATTCTACCCCCTTAAACAGAATTCGACCCCGAATTCTAACTGTGCACACGCCAAAGATTAAATACAATCAAACTTAATCATAAAACACGCACCTGAAGTGAATAATTTTGGATATTGTTCACGCATGCGAGACTCCATTCCCACGTAGCCTCCCTCTCGGTCTGCTGCGACCAGAGCACCTTGACGTATTGCAAAGTTTTATTCCTCAGCATGTTCTCTGATCTTTCCAGAATTCGCACTGGTTTGGACTCAAAGGACAGATCTTGCTCAAGTATCAATGGTTCCAGTGTAATATGAAGCTCCAGATCTCTCAGGTATTTCCTCAACATAGACACGTGAAACACGTTATGCACCCCGCGCATAGACTCGGGAAGATCCAAATGGTATGCCAGTTTCCCGATTCGAGCTAGGATCATGAAAGGCCCAACGTACCTGATCTCCTACTTCAAATTCCAGATCCCTTCTCCTCACATCAGCATAACTTTTCTGCCTGCTCTGGGCGGCCAACAGATTCTGCCTCACCAAAGCCACCCTTTCGACCGTCTTCTGGACCCAATCCGGACCCAAAACTATCTTCTCACCCACCGCTTTCCAGCAAAGGGGCAACCTGCACTTACGGCCATACAACACTTCAAATGGGGCAGCTTTGATACTTGAATGATAGCTGTTATTATAGGCAAACTCTGCTAAGGGCAACTGATCCTCCCAACTACCCTTCTAAGACAACACACAGGACCTCAGCATGTCCTCCAGGGTCTGAATGGTACGCTCCGACTGCACACCATGGAAACAAACTTGGCATCTCTATCAGAAACTATAGTCTTTGGCACACCATGAAGTCTCACAATCTCCCGCACATAAATAGGTGCCAAATCACTTGCTGAGTTGGTCGTGCGGATGGGAATGAAATGCGCTGACTTGCTGAATCGATCCACTATCACCCAAACCGCATCCTTGCCTCGCGGTGACCGAGACAACGCAACCACAAAATCCATAGAAATATCATCCCACGGCCATTGAGGGACCTCTAATGGCTGCAACAACTCTGTTGGTCTTTTATGTTCAGCCTTCACTTGCTAACAAATATCACAAGAGGCCACATAATTATCTATATCCACTTTCATTCTTTTCCACCAGAAATTCTGCTTCAAGTCACGATACAACTTTGTGCACATGTAAAATAATTAACTGAGAAGAGATTATATCCAGGTGGGATTTTCGGCCAAGGTAAGGTGGGATAATCTCACGGTTAGTCAAGATTCTGATAAAGACGAAGACCAGGAGTTTGAATATCATTGACTGAGAAGGCTTTGAGTAAAATCAAGGCCGCGGTAAATTGGGGGAGGCAAGTCATTACTCTGATCATATCGTACCTATCTTTTGAATGCAAATTATTTTATTTGAAAATATTAAATTGCATATTTTACTTTGTTATGTAAATTATATTCACGTTTGTTCATAATTAAATTTCCTATAGATAATTGCTTAATTATACTCCACACCTTAGCTTTGGATATGAACCCTTATCATCCTAGAAATAATGGTAAATATACTAGATATAAGTCTGTATCTAAGTATCATGCTTAGTCTTGCTTAGGTACTTGGGGGATTATATTGCTATGACATCTTTTCAAACATGAAACTAGTTTTAGGCAACCATTGGAAAAAATGACTGGTATATTCAGATAACTAAGTTTTATGTTTCTCAAAAACCCTAAAACTTGATTTATCTATCTGGGTGGATAGTAAGAGTGGTTGGTGCGGATGTAGCATAAGATATTATGGTTTATGGTAGCACCACCAAGATAATTTGAAGGATTGAATCTTGTAGTGACCTCCTAATGTAAAATAGTGCAATCACAAATCTATAAATGGTAGGACTTTGCCGACTAATTTGCATCAATCCAATATGGGTTATGCCATCCGATTGCACACGATCAATTGAGGGATTGGATGCCTTTGACGTGATGGCGCAAGAGGGGGCTTCTGGAGCGAGTGAACGTAGCCTCGCAGTAGTGGAAACCTTAGAGGGTGTGGCATCGCTGGGGAGATGCATTATAAAGGCTTTATGGTGATTTTTTTGATTCATGTGTTCAAGAAAATATATAAAACATAACAAGTTAATTATCTCTTGTGGGTAAGTGTATGTCCTCTACAGAGTGAATTGTTCGAACAGCCGTGCTCGTGGTCATGGGCGGGCATGAGAGCTTACTCAAGTAGTATCTATTTCCAAAAATTTATGGGTGTGGTGAAAACTTGTCGAGCGGATGTTGCCCTGAATTGATTTTCCCTAGGTGGACGTAACCCAGTGATTATAAAGGGTGGATATAGCCCTGGTAACAAAACTAGCATACGGTGGAGGTAACAATGCATTGTAACAGGTGGATATAACCTACACTATTATTATTACTGCATTCTCTCAAATAACTTCTGAAAATCTGGTTTAGTTAAAACTGCTAAGTCTCAGTGAATTTCTTTTTTATTGTATCTTTCTAAATGATGCCTTTAGCAAATAAAACAACATCAAACCTCCAATTGACAACCTTGCATTTATTATTACTGCATTCTATGTGATGGCTTACTGAGCATCGTCATACACATTATTGCTCAATTATTATTCAATAAGTAAAAAGAAAAAAATCAAGCCATGCGACCATCTAGGGCTAAAAAAGCGATGGCCAAGAATTAGATCGCAAACCTAGTTGGCTACCTATGAACAACCTATGTGAATTCCCATTTCCACTACTGTTTTTTAATGATTTCGTTATGACCAACCCATGTGTAAGTTATTACTGTATTATTTACGCTTTCGCAAGATATGATTTGGTATACCACAATACATATGTGCGTACTATTTACTGATTCAGAAAATAATATGATGAAAATCACAGAGAATTATATATTGGCAAAATCTGACTCCAACACTATTCCTAACTTGCCTGAGATTTCAACGTGATACTTTTCTATCCGCTGAATGCAATTCTAGTAAAATATTGTACATGCCAAAAATCGTCATCTGGAAACACCCCTGAAAAGTTTCATCTGAAAACGGACAGTCAGCATCCTTTTCTCCGAGGGAACGTACGTCTTTTGAGATCCTTTTCTTTCACTCGTACCAGCATGTATGCAGTACATCCTGTGTATCAACAAGTGCTGCAAGAATTCATACAACCATGATTCAGTAATCGCACTCAACTCATGTGGTATGACGTATCCAAATATCAGATGCCAAGCAGCCAAGGACAACTGCATTGCTACAACAGCACTGCTCGCCTCAAAATGTTTTCCCAGTAACATGATATATTGCTTGCCGCCTGGTAAAGTGAAATCTGGCACAACGAAATTCAACAAGCCCAAGGGCTCCCCTTGCTGTGTGTTTTCTAATTATGACTTCGGGGAACAACATACCATGGAAGATGGCTGCTTCTTGTCTCTTCTGTGAGAACTTTGTCCTGCAAAATGCAAAACCCTGCCAAAAATAACAATAACCTACTCAGGATAACAACATATGGTTCCAACAGAGATATCATATCACTGTAAAATATACAGCCTTTTTTTTGTTTCCCTAGATTTTTCTTAAAGGATATGCCTCATGAGTCAGTACAATAGCATCCAAGCCTTAATGACAATATGATAGCATCAGTAGTGCACATTTACTGAAACTGCCAAAAGGCCAATTACCGTGATGGTAATTTTGGCACATGAACTTCACAAGAAAATCCATGTCACTATTTATCATCACCATAATCATTATTATTCTTTGCGATATGGGATTTCGGAATCTAGAAAAACCAACTGGGAGGCCCAAGACAGGAATTAGTAGTCCTAGTTACTAGAATCAGCTATTACTAGAAATTACACACATAAAATCAAAGTCTCCAAATGAAATAAATAAAATTCAAATTTCAAAGCAAGATGAATCAAACGTAGATGTCATTTGTTAGAACCCAACAACCAAAAAATCCTTGCCTCGAAGACATAATAAAGTTTTCTTTTAAGAATATATACATTTATTTACTTCTTAAATATAAGCGACCCAAGCTTTCTTATTTCATGTTGGTTATGGAATTGTTATCATGAAAACCCAAAGCCAGTAAACAGAAATCTGAAGTATTCAAGGCTCTGTTCGTGTTCGTATTGCAGCGCTTTTCAGTTTTAAATAATGGTTATCTAGCAAATATCCTAATTACCTTTTAAAGGGGAAATAACTAATATTTAAGTACATATATCAACAGCAAACAGGTATGTATTCCCTGGTATTTTGTTCAAAACCTATTCCATAACAGAGCTTCTCTGGTATTTCTTCTGTCCATCAGTTAACAGGTGTTTGGCGAGTTGTTCTAAAAATTTTGATTACGGAAACTCAGTTGATTAATATATTTATGTTATAACGGAAATACAAGTGAACAGTGCAAATTTTTGCATGCAAGGGCTTTGATATATTCATATGCAATGAGGTAACTATGAACACACAGTGCAACTCAATGTGCTAAGATTATGATATTTTGAGCAAAATATGAGCATACAATGCAAGTACCTACTTACCTCTGCAAAGATGGTTTACTAAGCAGAATCAGAGTCGTCATCAGTGTATTTAGGAGCTGAGTTTCTAGGCAAAATTTCTTCGTTAGGATAAATATCTGCGAATAACTGCAAGAACCATGAAGCAAATTCATCAGGTGGAGGACAGATGCTTTTTATATGCCATGTGTTTTACCATCTGAACATGTTATGCTAGCCAGAGCTAGCAACATAAATAAAGAGTCAACCTCCAAAGCTATCTCAAACATTGTAGCTTACAGGAGCAAAAAGAATGTGCACCAGGAGTCCAGGACTACATAGATATACATGTTACTCTTTCTTCATTGCAATAATAAATCATCTGATGTTGGCAGGATCGATTAACTTCCATGATTAACCTGGATTTCTGACCTACTTACATTGAAAAGAAAATGCAACATCACAGGATGCAATACCTTTTTTGTTGATTCCAGTATATTCCTGTAGTCCAGGTTTTCATCAGGCATGGGGCATGACAGTACATTACCAGATGTTCCCTGATAGTGGAAGGCACGACAGCAAATGTTTTTAATATAAACATATATATGCACATATGACAGCAATTGTTTCCACCAGTATCGAAACTACCATGAATGCAGTCCATAATGATAATTAAAGAAATGCACCTGTGTGGTCTCTTGAACATACACGCAGCTCCAGATTAGTATTGGCTTCACATCCACCATATTGTTTTCACTGGTTGTTTCCAAATGACCTTCCAAACCATCTGAAGCCTGAGTACTGAAAAGAACATCGATTGCTTTGTTTATGCATTGCTTTCCGGTAAAGACATCAGCACAGGGAGTAGACAGATATGCCATAAACCTGCAAGTGAGATTGGCCTGTAAGGGAAGTTGCTCACAATCTCACATGTATTATATAGTAATAATATTAAATACAGTTATCCCTGGGGTAGATGCAGCAAGTATACACTAACATTGCATATTGCATATGTTAATGATTATAAATAACTTACAGTCCAGGAGGGCATACTGCTAAATTGCTGCTCAACTGAAGCACCCGGACAGCTGCAACCTGCTGCTCTTCTAGTGCTAAAGTGAAGGAAACAAATGGTGTCAATGAAGAGAATCAAAACATACCTATGGCTACATCAAGGACTCCGAGCATAAACAAAGGGGGAAATTGTTGTTCTTACATTTTGGAGGAAAAACAACCAGAACATTTGATGAATCCTGTTTCACAGAACTGCTGATTATGCATATTCCCCTAGCAACTTTTCTTGGCGAGTTTGAGTCTGAAGCATCACATGGCATATCCAAGGAAGGAATTTTGTATGATGGATCAAGCATCAACTGCTGGCACAAAATATCCTGACCAGATGCCAATCTGGTGCCTATAAAACGCTTCTTTTCCTGATCAAGAGATTGTTCACTATTGGATGCAACCCATGAAGAAATGATTATAAAAATTGGTAGTACAGTTCGACAAGTAAAGCATGCAACATCTCCCGTGGGTAAAATAAATAAAGAAAATGATTGGCGATCTGCTGATGCCGGTGAATTGGTGATTGATCTAACATAGCCAAATCTAACTCATATGTTAGATCAATCAAGTTTGAACATGAGAGTAAAAGGCTAAAAGCTATCAATGAATAGGTATATAAAATAAGCAAGAAATAAGAAAGGATCTATTGTACGATTGGCTAGATCAGACACAAATAATGGCAAGAATATGTCCGGCACAGAGCTTAAATTGCCGTACCTCATCCATAAGAAGGGCTGTGACTGGCATCCGCAACACCTGAATGACAGAAAAAAGATATTGCCAGAGGATAAGTATCAAAAGGGTCATAAAAGCCAGTAGTTTGCAGGATAGTTGGCCAAGTCTTCTTTCTAAAAAAATGTGCAGGTCATTCCAGAAGAGATGTGCCAAACCCTTGGCCTAGCACATCATCATTATCAAATGATTGGGTTGCAATCAGATTGCAAGAGAGAAAATACAAATCATGGGGATAAATGATGATATAATCATATGTCGGAGAAATAATAAGTGAAAGCTACAGGGCAAAATTATTGCCGGATATACTTCAAGAATATCATCTTACATATAGGGCACCCTTAACAGCAGCACAGCGGCAGAAAGCTTGGGGCAGCTCACCATGCCCATACATAGGATAGATGAAGGCACCTTCTGCATTAGCAAACCTGTTACAGAAAAAATAAAGCAGATTTAGAATTTTGGGATTTAGCTTCTAGTTTCCTAATTTCGTCTTTTTCTGGCTTTTTTAGGATTTTTTGCCTTTTCATTTTTTCCCCGTATTCCTTTGCATTGTTCGTGACAAGAAAACCTATTTTTCCATTTTAAAATTTTAAATTTAATTACGCCAAAAATGCTTACAGCAACTACAGTGTAAAAAAACCTCAAACAATGCCAAACAGTGAAAAAAAAAGCCCAAAAGCTAAAAGCTTAAGCTAGAATGAGCACTACCTTACATATCTGTAAACCTAAAAGAAAATTAGTTAATGGACAAGGTATTTACATCATAGAAGATAAATATTTCATAGTGGATAAAAAAAGGTTCAAGAAAGCTAAATGACCTCCCAATGGATGAGGAGTAAAGAGCAATGGTCTCTATTCCCTCTCTCGTTGTTAGCAATTTCTCACAAGAGTCTGTGCCATCTTGATCATAATCTGCCATGGCAATTGCATACAACACAACCCTGCAAACATGGCGCAAAAGCCTGTTTTAGTCACATTGCTAAAAATAGAGTATATTGAACCGGTTCAGGATGCCCTTACGCTCTCATCTTGGGTGAAAGCCTCTGTTTCTTGAGGAATTCGATGAAGGGGAGGTCCAGGTCCTCCTCGGATATCTTACCAGAAGCATCGCCCTCCCCCACCTCATTGCCACAAGACGAGGCAGCAATGTGCGACTGGACACGCTTGAAGAACCTGAACAGGAGGTTC
The DNA here is from genome assembly GCA_036346245.1 of Bonia amplexicaulis. NCBI lineage: Eukaryota > Viridiplantae > Streptophyta > Magnoliopsida > Poales > Poaceae > Bonia > Bonia amplexicaulis. Next base: position 33,372,343 of record CM070736.1, on the reverse strand, counting down.
TTCTCCTTAAGCGGGAGGGTGGTGTCCTTAAAGATGGCCTGTCTCGAGTCCGGCACCGGGTAGAGACCACCCTCCCAGTAGAGGAGGCTGCCCCCCTCCACGCTCTTGAACTCCACATGGTGGCTTCCCCCTGACCTCAGGAGGAGGTCCACGGCCTCGTCGGCGCAGTACAGCACCCTGGGACCCACCAGGTCGACCGTGAAGCGCCTGGACGGCTCGGGCACCGTCCCCGAGGTCTCAATCTCCGAGTATGGGCTGCGTCGGTGGAGATCGACGACGGTGTATGAATCGGAGGATGAGGTTGCGATTGAGGAGGACGGCGAGGGCATGGAGGAGTCGGGGGAGAGGAGGGAGGGGAGGGAAGGGAGCAGGAGAGAGGAGAAGAGGGAACCGTAGAAGGGGTTGGGATCGACGTGGAGGACTGTCTTCCCGGCGGCCGCGCAGGCGGCGGCGAGGACGGACTCCGGGAGGCCGGTGCCGCAGAGGACCACGTCGAACGAGGTGGGTTCGATGGTGGGGTAGTCGTGCGGGGAGCCGGCGGCGGCGGACGCTGCCTCCATGGTCACCGGTGAATCTTGGGATCAGACGGCAACCACCTGAACCAGAAGAGCAGAAAAATTCACAAGGTTTAGTGCATCGAAGCGTGCAAGCGCATCGGCTTGCGCATCCACGCAAACACGTTCGAGCGCGCGCGCGCGCGGGATGAGCTCAGAGAGCGGCAGCTCACCGTCCGTGCCAACCACGCGCGCGTCTTAGGCGAAGACCGCCGCCTCCTCTCGGCGGGCGAAGCCCCTGCTGCAGACTGCGCTGCCAACTTAGTCCGTAGTAGCGGCGGCGGTGCGAGAGCGAGGGCCGAGCAGCGAAAGATCGCCGAGCTATGAGGAGAAAATTGGATATTTGCCACCGCTAACAGTGGGCTTCGCAAAATTGCCATCGCTATCATCAACTTCGCAAAATAGCCACTCAGTACGTGTGTCTCTCGTATTCCCTGCCATTGCATCCCTTTTCCTCATTTTCTTTTCTATTTGCCTTTTTTTTCTCTCTCTCCTAAAAATTGGCACCTCGAGAGACCAAAATGCCCCTGGGGCATATTCCAGAATCAAATTTCAGCATTTTCTAAGACACATCTCAGGTAGCGTTCTTGAGTCTTGTCTCTCAGGGAAAGAACTATTTCTCTCTTTTATTCAATCTGGGAAAGAGAACCCCTGCAGAGACCCTGACTAATTTCGACAAAGAGAAGAATCATAGCCGATACATCACGTTTAGAATTAGAGTAAAACAACAAAGCTGAGCTCGGCACCCACAAAACTAATCAAGCAGAACACGAAATGAAGCCTTGACGTGGTTTTAACCATCCTTCTCTGCCACAAGCTTATCAATGAGAGCAGCAGCGTCCTCCACCGTCTGAATCACCTGAGCGCTCGATTCGTCCACCGTAATCTGGAACGTCTCCTCAAGGCCCATCACAATTTCAACCTACATCCAATTCAAAATGGAATCCAACACTAATCAGAGACCCAGGGGCATTTTGGTCTCTCGAGGTGCCAGTTTTTAGGAGAGAGGAAAAATAAGGCAAATAGAAAGAAAATGAGGAAAGGGTGCAATGGCGGTAATAGAGACACGCGATCGAGTGGCTATTTTGCGAAGTCGATGATAGCGATGGCAATTTTGAAGCCCATCGTTAGCGGTGGCAAATATCCAATTTTCTCGATGAGGAGGGAAGATCACCGCGAGTTCGATTTGGGAGGAGCTGTATTGTGTGTATCCTCGGCTCGGCCGTCGTAGCACCGAATTTTTTCTATTTTAGCCCTTTTTGAAAAATATTCACATTTAGACCCCTATTAGTTTTAATTCGTTTTTGGACCCGAGGGTCCACGGCGCCGTGGTCCATCGGCGCCGACCCGAGTCGCCGAGCCTGCGCCAGTGGCGGCTCGTGGGCGCCGACGTGGCGGGACCTCGGCCGTGGGTCATGGCGCCGAGCTCGGCTTGCAGAGATCTTGGCCGAGTCGTGAAAATTTGTATCAGTCGAGCCCCGAGCTCGTTCATTATTTCCACAGCCTCCCTCCCATGCCCAGTCCTCCCTCCCTGCCCTCCCCTCCCGGCCCCGGCCCCCCGCCTCGCCTCCTCCCGGCCCTCAGCCTTCCCGCCCCCAGACGGAGGAACCCCGACCCCGCCTCCCCGCCTCCCCCCCGGCCCGCCGCCTCCCGGCCCCCGCCGCCCCCCGGCGGGCCTCACCCACCCGCCCCCGACCCCACCGCCGCCCCACCGCCCCCCCCCCCCGCCTCCCCGCCCCACGTGCCTCCCCGTTCTTAAGTCGTAAGTTTGAAATCTTCTCGTTCTAGTTCGGTTTATAAAATATTAACAAAGAATGTTACCACACGAGATTTTGCCCCCATAGTGCCATCTAGAGGATCAAACTAGCTGCTTGACATTGTGTTTGTAAGTTGTAACCTTGCGCTTACATATGATGCAAAATGTTGTATACTATGTGCTTGGTGTGATGCAAATTGCTTTATGTTGGAATTTGAGTGACCTACGATAATGTTGGGAGGCATGGTAATTTTACTCCTAATATGAAATCAGGGTTTGGATGTAACTGTCTAATTTCGCCTTTGTTTGGTTCTCTAGTGGTTAAGGTTTCCTTACTATTTAGTGCAAACTGCTAATTAAGAGTCATTTGCTTGCTTAAAATGATAAGAGAGAAATTAGATATTAGGGTTTATGTTCTGCATTGTGTGAACTTGTGGAACAAATAGCTTTTTTTTGTTAGAACTCAGAGAAGAGTTGTCAACAATTGCTAAGATTCCCTTTTGCTGATTACGATTATATTACTAACTAGCCTCTGTAATGCAAGATGTGAGATTGTGAGATTGTGGTTAACCGGTGATGAAGGGCATGGGTATGTTAATGAGTTTATACGTTGTTTGACTGGCCTGGTAAATAAAGTTGCAAAGAAGGATTCATATGCTGATGCTTGTTATGAGCTCATACTTATTGATGGTATTATCGTGTGAAGGTATTCATCTCGTATGAACTAGATGGACAAGCTAGTCACCCTATATCATGGAGGATGTGACAAGTGATGATTATGGAAATGTTCGATTTGTTGAAATGCAAAGGGTGCCTCTGATATTCAGTGATCGGCCGTCGTTTAGTGAGTTGGTTGCTAGGGCCCGGGAGGAGGTACATTGTCATGCAAACGAGGAGAGCATCACAGTTGAGGGGTTACTTCACTTCGGTTCGAAAGATACAATTCTAAGGCGGTTGATCTTAATTGGTTGTGAGGATCAGTGGGACAAATATGTCAAATTGGTTATGAACATCGAGTTCCAATGTTTGGACCTTGTTGTGCGGAAGGTGTCCATTGATCCCACCCTCATGGTCCATTGATCTTAATTGGTTGTGAGGATCATGCACCCTTTGACCCTCCGCACGGACCTTGCGGTGGATGTGGAAGAAGTGTCCGAGGTGCCCGATGCTCTATCTGCCCCGAACGAGGGTCAGATTTCTCAACCAGTTCGAGTCGAATGTCGGACTGATGATGTCGTGGCGGCCCCTCAGGATCATCCCAGTAAGTGTCGAGCAACTCTTTAGCCTTTTCCCATCATTCCATGCTTTTGTCTCAATCCCATCGTTTTCGTGCTTGTGATGTAGGATACATTCCTGATAATGTGGGTGCTCCTCCTGTTGCTCCATCTGGCAACGTTGAAGAAGTCTGTAGGGACTCCAACAGTGTGGATGTTCAAATTGTGGATGATCTGGAGCCTTACGAGATCGCTAGGGCCGTTGATTCTGATGATGACCGCCCTTTTGGAGAGCTGACCGAAAGTGATATGAGGCAGCTGTGGCCAGTAGCGCCGTTCTCCACGTCTGTGGACTTGCACAAGTAAGTGGATTCCAACCTTGGATTCCAATTGCACAGAGCTTTCTCTAATTTTAACGTTTGGTTTACGTGACATGCAGATTTGAACGTCAGCGACAGAAGAAGGTCACAGACTTGAGCAAGACCACCACGCGCACGTTGAGGGTGGGCACACGTTCAGACCACGTGGACGACAACGACGAGCCGACACCAACGCCGCACTTCCGGCGGTACGTGTTTGGTACCGCCGTGCGACGCGGACCAAGCTTAAGGGACAATGGACGCAAGATGACTATGCCGACATTGAGTCGACGAAGACACGCCATACGACGTGTCTACTCGACTTGGGACGCAGGTGGAGATTGCGCCATCCGAACCGTGTGGTAATGTTCAATCTCATTGCTTATTTTCAATAGACATAAATACCGGTACATATAGCTGATTATCCATTCTTTTGCATGTTTGCGGGGCAACACTCAAGCGATGCAGACAGACATACGCTGCTTTCTCCACCACAGTCGACGACGTCAGGACGCGTAGCTTCCTAGAGGTAAGCTTCGACAAAACCACTCACAAAATCAGTCCATGATATCTTCGTATCTTGTTGGTTAACAAAATATTGGATGACAGAGGCTAGCACTGGCCACGTCGTGCGGTACCGGTCGTTGTGGTTGCAAAGACAGCGCGGCGAGCAACGAGAAGTGCCCCTCGACACGACTTGCGAGAGCTCGCCCCCACGAGGAGCGACACTTTCCCGACGAGGACGAGGACGAGGTCGGCGGCAGACTTACGATGAGATAGGCCTGCCTCACTCGTCGACGCTCCTTCGACGCAGCCCACACAGCCTCTACCACGCAGACGCCGCCATGAGCCTAGCCGTTACACTGTGCACCGACGCCCTTGCTAAGGGTAAGGCCAGGAGGCAGTAGTACTTATGTGTAGGCTAGTTGTTGGACTGAGAGGTGTTTGTAATGAACTACTTGTTGTACATATGTGTATATGTTATATTCATGTGATATTTGTGTTCGAATTCGTAGTCCGTACTTTGTGGTTCTATGATTCCTGCGATGAATTTATGTTTCCTGGGATGAATTTATGAATTTATTACGAACGGGTCACGCACTGCCGACAAGAAACAACACATACATTGCACGTACGTAAAATATGTCAACTACTACAGGCAAGAAAGTAAATACGACATATTACTAACTTAATCACTCTGTCTACATGTCAAACGAGCCTCGTGGCACCCACATGGAGTGTTGCTCGGTAGTCTCGGACGTGGTGGCCGTCGTGGAAGTGGCACGCACATATGCAACTAGGGTTCACGCGACAACATGTGGGATCATAAGAGCTTCCTATGTTGACGATCTCCTCGTTGCCCCTCGCGCTGCATCATTGGCGGAGGTCGTTGTTATCCTCATCGAGAATCTCGATCCGGTCCTCCAACTCCAATATTCACGCCATAATGTATCCACATAATAGACAATATACCGCTCATGAAGAGGGTCAATCCAATGGATAAGTCGATTTGCCATCTGCGGGAAAGGACGGTAAACATGGAGGGTCCATAAGCAATAACAAAAAATGTAGTATTACTACTTTCTACCTCAGAGCGTGGGCATCGGAAAACGCCGCCCGCCATCGGACGGGCATCCAGACCGCACGACAACAGTACTCATTGTGTCTACATTTCGCCACGATGGTTGAGCACGCCTTGGTACCAAGCGATGCTGCATCAAGATCTCCTCCTTTATAAGGGAAGGTCTTCCTTCGGTGACCCAAATTCGACCGCCCATCCGCTTCGACATGATATTTTCACCACGGAAGAGAACGATGCCGTTGTTCGATTCTGTGGTTCTCTCGCGTACAATGCCATGGGACCCCAACCGGCTATTTATACCGAACGGGAATGACTTACTGCAATGACCACAACTGAGCTGGCAGCTTTGCGCAGTGACATGGCAAAAGAGGCCAGCTTTGCGCAGTGACATGACAAAAGAGGCCGGCTTTGCTCGGTCGTGACAAAGAGGCCGCTTTTGCAAAGGACATGACAAAGAGCCTAGTTTTGCTCGGTGACATGACAAAAGAGGCCGACTTTCCGGATGACATGACAAAGAGCCCGGCTTTGCGATGACATGACAAAAGACTAAAAGGCTACGAACTATGAATTTATTACGAGACTACAGTGCTCGAAAAGCCTACATACGAACATTTATTGCTACATCGAATCTCGGAAAAGCCTACGAGCTGTTTCATGCAAAAGACTCAGAAGGCTACGAACTTTGAATTTATTACGAGACTACAGGCTCTGAAAAGCCTACATATGAACATTTATTGCTGAACTGGAATCTCAAAAGCGAAAAGATTCAGACGACACCCTCTCCATGGACTATGCCCACCGCATCGCCTAACATGCCTACATAAAGGCCTTCTATGTCTTCCATACCACATCTCCTCGTCAAGCCATCACAATACTACTACACAACAATGTCTTCACGAGTTCACCCATTTGGAGTGCCGAGTGGCATGAGCGCCAAGTGCCATTGCGGCTTTAGGACGATGTTGGGAGTCCGGACGGATCGAGTACAACGAGCCAAATACGACCGTAGGTTCTTCAAGTGTCCGCACGGATGACGACTTTGTGGTAACGACAACAACTAAATCATTTGTTTCTCGTTATCGTTTTCAACTTGATCCATGACATCTACCACGCCACACATAGGCTTGCACGTTCGTCGAATGGGTTGATCGGGTGTCGCCGGCATGGCCAAATAACCGGGCGGTGGAGGTGGAAAACAAAGGACAATACTTTGTCAAGATGACTCAGGCTCGCGAGGTGGCACGCCAGATGCGCCTTGAGCAAGAGCGCCGCGTGATAGTGGCACAAAACCGTCTGAAGGCCAAGGAGGATGCGCTGCAAGCTCGTGAGGCAGCTCTCAAGACCAAGAGTGACAGGAAGAATGATGCAGAGGAGCCATCCTCGTGGCGCAATAGAAAGGGAAAACAACTACGCTACACCCAAGAGACAAAATGTAATAGACCCACGCTATCTACGGTCTATGCAATCCCATTATTATGCAATCGTATTGTGTTTGCCTAGTCAGATCGATCGCACTTGAGACTACCAGGTATGACCAGATTGCGATCGGTGCTTCACTAAACTACAATTTAATAGAGTGCATAATGTTGCCCACCCATGCTTGCTCCAAAGAATGTCTGCATAATTAATTAGTTTGCATATAGACAAGAACAGGGAAATCATGTCTACTCAGTTCAAAATTGTAAATCATTACATGCAAAGCAATAGTAAAAGTAGATAAACAATAATAGACAAATATGTGAAGAGAGCAATCTGGTGATATGTGAAGAGAGCAATCTGGTGATCTTCTTTATTGATATGACTTGATGTACAAAATAGATAGCATCTCTCCTATATTTATAGTCAACTAACCTAAAGAATCTTTCAAGATACGCTCACATCTCTTTTGGAGACGAAGTTGAAACCACGGGCCCACTGTGGTTGATGCGCACCCCTAAGGGGTGCCGGTTATCTAACACTCCCCTTGGGTGGATACCGTGACATACACATGCCTCGTTAAAACTTTCATGAGAAAACTTCTAGTAAAACTCACTAAGAGAAAAAAAAGTACAACCTTTTGATCTCTATGATCACATTTAATCTTCAAGATTAAAGAAAAGGTATTGATCTTTAGGACGATTAACATATGGGTTACTTATTCGTGGAAGTTTACATGCACCGGATCACGACACGAGCGCCACCCGTGGCAGCTCAATTTGCACTGACTCGGCCAGACCCACGGCGCCGAGCTCGGTGCCAAGATCCACGCGCCGAGGTGCCGCCACGTCGGCGCCACGCAGCCACCACGCCGGTGCGGGATCGGCAACTTCGGCTGCCGTGTACCACGCGCCGAGATGCACTCGGCGCCGTGGGTCACTACCACCCCCCGGGTCCAAAACGGAATTAAAACTACCGGGGTCTAAATGTGAATATTTTTCAAAAAAAGGGCTACCAAGTATGTGTTTTGGTTTGGTTGGATGGATGGGAATACGAGAATACGTTTGGTTTGATGGATGAGATGGTGTAGAATGATAATAGACATTGTTTAGCAGACTAAATTAGGTATAAAAAATAAAATTTTAATATAAATTATAAATTAATTTTAATCAATATTAATTAACTGAACTATACATTGTTATATTTTATTAATAACATTTAATACTACACTAATCAACCCTTTTTAACACTAATTACAAATAATTATCACTTATGAACACTAACTTTATACTACTAGTTAAAGACCCGTGCGTTGCAACGGAGTCATAAAAAATAGTGAGATGGAACTTACTGTCTAGCCAACTTTACACATCAAATATTGAAGAGCAAACGACAGAGAAAGAAGGGTTGCCAGAATACGCGAGGAGATGGGGAAAGTGAAGAGAGTGGGCGGTTGTATCCTGAGAGAGAGAGAGAGACGAATTATTCAGATCAAATCGGGTGGTTGTAGAGAGAGAAGAGGAGAACGCACCGACGATCACCAACTCCTCTTTATATAATAGTAGAGATAACTATTAATTAATACTAAAACATGCTAACTATCACTAATTATCGCTAATCGTCATGATTAAGTAAGCTCATCCGACCTTTTTTTTCTAGATCAAGTCATCCAACATATTAAGAGAATATACCTTGGTTGGATCAACTCATATCAGATTTTATCCCATCCACCAACCAAATGTAGAGACAGCCTTAAATTATGGATAGGATCATTCCATCTAGGGATAAAAATGAATCAGATAGTTTTTGACTGAATTGGATAATTTTTTAATACAGAATGTTTTAGCTCGGATTTTTCTCGGATAGTCTTAGATCGGAAACAAATATGGATTTTTTTAGAAACGAATACAAATACTATAGCGCACTATTTTGAGGAAAGTTCCAACTTGTTGCACTCCAAGCCAAAGCTAATGTAGGCCTGTTCTTTTAGATTATGACTAATAGATCTGATGAATAATATTGGCTGATAGAAACCGAAACCAAAAACCGGTTGAAAAGCCGAGAGCTAATTACTGCATAAATTTTCTTTGGAGGGAACATTGAATTATGTTGTTCCTTGCTTACTGATAAACGGCAAATTTTCGGATCTTTTGCCAAAGCTCTTCATTGCATAATAATACTTTCACATAGATGCTTGTATCCACGGACCCTTGTGTCCAAACCTGGTAAAAGTTTTTGAACGGAAAGAACCAACCTGTAAGCAATCATAGATTCGTTGAACGTTTACCACATAGAAGGGTCCAAATCATATCTGAATTGTAACTCTTATGAGCTACAATTATCAAATCAGCCAAGGACGCGAGTATCTAATGCGAGACTGAAGCACAAGAAAGCTTTTGCAGAACCTACGGTGTGATTGATTTTTACTGCAAACCGAATTTCTAATCTGCATATGACAATTGTCAAACATATGATCTAAAACATGCTGCATCGTAGTTACAAACTACATTGACTTCTCCTGGACTGTTGGCCTACTCTTCAGTGAAAAAACCTTCGACGACACCGTGCTGATCCCATCTCCTCATACTCTGATTTTGTAACACACATTGATTCAAAATCAGGGCTGGACGCCAAAACAGATCCACCTCTCCAGACACCGAGAATTGGGCTAGACAAAGTAACAGGACATGAATGGAGTTCGTGCACATGAGGGAGGGAGAGTGAGTGAGAGAGAGAGCTACATACTTCTCTTGAGGAATTATTTTCATCTGGTAGTCGTCAGGCACAAGAGGTCGAAGTTCTCTTTCCCTGTCAATACAAATAACATGATCTTAGTGGCCTCCTTGCAATGTGAATAAACAGTTTTTCTTGATAGAAAGTAAGCATCTCAATTCTATTAGATGAATACCAATGGCAATACAACTCTAGAACTAATAGGCCATATAGACATATGGGCCATCCCCCCTCAAACTCAACATGGCCCCTTCAAACTCAACATAGGTCAGAAGGATCCAAAACATGGAGTTTAGAGAGATAAAAACGATGTTGCTCTTGAGTTTGAGTCTTGGTGAAGAAATCAGCAACTTGAATCTCAGAGGGCATATACCGGAGAGCAATAGTATTCTGTTGACAATGGGAACGTGTGAATGACGCATCCGCACCATTGTGCTTAGTAAGCTCATTCTTTACTAGATCAGTAGCAATCTGTATAGCACTAGTGTTGTCACACAGAAGAGGTGCAGGAGTACCGCATGACACACCAAGATAAGCCAAAAGCCAATGAAGCCAAACAATCTCTGAAGTAGTGGTAGCCAACACTCGAAGCTTAGCCTTAGCACTAGATCATGACACTGCAGTATGTTTCTTGGACTTCCAGGCAATAAGGGAAGATCCAAGAAATATGCAATAGCCAGAGACAGATCGTCGATCGATAGGATCACTCGCCCAAGTCGAATCAAAGTATGAAGTTGAAGCTAACTCGACCAAGAATAAAAGAGACAACGATCAACAATCCCCCGTAGAGAGCGCAACACACGTAGTAGGTGAGCATAGTGAACAAACGTGGTTGCAGAAACAAACTAGCTAAACACATGAACAGAATGAGCAATATCAGGATGTGTCACTGCAAGATAGCCAAGACTCCTAACAATATACCGATAACGAGAAGAGTCTTCAAGCAGAGCGCCATCAGTATGACGAAGCTGAATATGAAGCTTCATGGAGTAACAGCTGTCCGATTGTCAGTGAGACTAGAACGAGCAAGCAAATCCTGATATAGCGTTGCTGAGATAAATAGTAGCCATCATCTATGCAAGTAAACTCAATCCTAAGAAAATAATGTAAAGGACCCAAATCCGATATCAAAAACTGATCACTGAGTCATTGCTTAACAAAAGCAATGTACTCCTTGTCATCTCCAGTAATCAGCATGTCATCAACATAGAGTAAAAGCATAGTACGACCACGTGGAGATGCATGAATAGACAATGCAGGATCATGATTACTCGGGAAGAAACAAGTAGCTAACACAACTGAATTGAACCGCTCAAACCAAGCACGAAGAGCCGGTTTAAGGCCATAAAGAGCACAACGAAGACATCAAACATGACCAGCAGAAGCCACAACACCCTGAGGTGGCTTCATATAAGACTCCTCCTGCAATTCACCATGAAGAAAAGTATTCTTTACATCCATCTGAGAGATAGTCCAAGAGCAAACAGTAGCCACAGCACCACAAGCAACTAGTTGAGCCTTGTACCTCACAACAGAACCGTCAAACTTGGTCTTCACTTTAAAAACCCACTTACAAGTAATAGGAACAGCATGAGCAGGTAAAGAAACAAGATCCCACGTACTAATATGATCCAAAGCAGCCAACTCCTCAGTCATAGCTAATTGCCACTCAAGATGAACAACAACCTTCTAATAAGTGTGAGGCTCAGGCACAACAACAGCAAATTAAAAACCATATCTGTCAGGAGTAGCAATAGTAGTATGATCACGAAGCTCATACCGAGATGACGGTGCTGGTGGAGAATCATCAGAAAGAGTATCATCAGTACTAGCCATGCCATCAGAGGAGAGAATGGTAGAAGGCTGAGTATCAGGAGGAACCCTAGACCGACGAGTATAGTGAAGAGAAAACGGTGATATGACTGAGGACGGAGAAGAGGACTCCACAGAAAGAGGTGTATCAGACGAAACCATAGGTGGAAGGTAAAGAAAAAAAGAGACTCAGCAGGAGAAGAGAATCAAGTGGTAGAAGAATAAAAGTAGGGACGATCCTAACAAAAGAAACGTCACAAGAAATACACATACGCCCAGCAGAGAGATCATAACAACGATAGCCCTTATACTCAAGACTATATCCAAGAAAAACACACTCAACAGACTAAGCTGTTAACTTGGTGCGCTCACGAGGCAAAAGCAGAACATAGTAGGTACAACCGAAAACCCGAAGATGATCGTACCGTGGGGGAGTAGAAAACAAGAGCTCTCCAAGACACTTGCCCTAAAGATGAGAAGATGGCTGCATATTAATGAGATAGACAGCTGTAGAAACAGCCTCGACCCAAATATATCGTGGAACATCAGATGCAAGTAAAAGGGTACGAGCAGTCTCAATAAGATGACGGTGTTTACGTTCAATGACACCGTTCTGAGCATGAGCATCAGGACAGGAAAGCTGAGGAAGAGTTCCCTCAACGGAGAGAAATTGAAGAAAAGCATACGACAAGTACCCCCCCTTGAATCAAAATGAAAAATCTAAATAGGAGTTGAAAACTAGGTATGAACCATACGAGCAAAAGACTAATAAATAGACAAGAGTTGAGAACGATGTTTCATAAAATAGATCCAAGGATATCGAGAATAATCATAAATAAAATTTACATAATAGATATGACCACCTTTAGAAGCAAAGGGAGCAGGAATCCAAACATTAGAATGAACTAAGATAAAAGGACGACTAGATCAAAATGTACTGGTAGGATATGAGAGTTGTAGTTGTTTACCAAGCTTGCAACCTTTACAATCATAACTAGTGTCGACAATGACACAACTTAGGACACCCTGACGAGCTAAAGTAGAAAGACAAGAGCCACACAAGTGACTTAGCCGATGATGCCACTGAGGAAAACTAACAAAGGTTGACGCAAGTCACGCAACAACTAAATATGCATGAGCGGAGGAAGATGGAAGACTCAAATGATCAAGGAAGTAGAGACCCTAAGAATCTCTAAGGCGATGGCCAATACCAACTAGGAACTCTTGTCCGACGATCCTGCACATAGCAAGTAGTGTCATCAAATCCAACAAAGTAGTGCATATCAGCAAGCTGACCAACAGATATAAGATTCATAAAAAGCTGAGGTATGAATGACACATCGAGAACATTAAAATGAGAAGTAGAGAGTGCCCTGATGAGTGTCTGAACATGAGGTGTCATCAGCTGTCTGTACACGGGAACCATCCATAACAGGTCGACATAATGCAAGGTGAGACTTATCCAATGTCATATGAAAAGAAACTCCAGAGTCCAAGACCCATGGAAGACTAGTACCTAACACGGAAGAAGAGGTTACAGCAAGGCTGGCAGACCCACTAGGAGGGGCATTAGATGAAGGCCACTATTGAACTTGAGTCTGAAGAGCCTAAAGTTGGAACTGAAGCTAACCCAACTGAGTGGTAAGAGCAGAAGCCCCAATAGATGCAAGAGTGGTGGCAGCAACCGCACCACGACGACGACAATGAGATGTAGGTCGTAACTCTGGATGAAGTTGGTAGCACCTCTGGATAGGATGACCAGGCTTCTTGCAGTGAGGGCATATAACCTTGTTCGATGTAGCATCAAGAAGTGAAAAAGGCCGATAAACCTCCCGACAAGGGGCCATAAGAACAGACTGAGGTGGTGCTAATCCAAGAACAGACTGCGGTGGTATTGATCCAAAGAACAGAGAGTGAAGTCGAGTCTCCTCAGCAATCAACGCTGCAAGGGCCTCCTCCATGGTTTGAAGAACAACACGTCCTAGTAGTTGGGCTCGAAGAGACTCAAACGCTAGGCGAAGGCGCATAACAAAGGTGAACATTAAATTCTGCGCATCATGACTCACCTTGCCTACATAGCTAGTACATGTAGGAACCATGGAGGTCAGGCTGGTCAACTGTTGTGAAATGCGAGTGAAAGAACTATAGTACTCCTCAATAGACATACCCTGTTGGTATAAATGATGAAGAGTATGTAGAAGAGAAAAGCGACACACCACACTGGTCTGCTTATAACAATGCTGAAGATACTCCTACATCTTGCGAGAACTTGGAAGATCAATGAAATCCATCCTAATGGAAATTTCAACACTGTGACATAAGATACCCATAACACGATCATCAGCACTTCACCATGAAATACCCATAACACGATCATCAACACTTCGCCATGAAATAACCTCCTTCACATTAGTCTTCTCTGTTGGAGGCTCCGCCGTGATATATGAGAGAAGACCAATAGATCGAGGAAGCATGCAAATCGACGACGACCACTCATGATAATTCTAGCCATCCATCTTGATATTTGAGGCCAAAAGAGCACCTCCCATACTGAGAGAACTAGGAGAAGTAGAAATACCAGAGGTAGAAGCCATTACACCTGCGAACAATCAGAGGCGCACAACATATCACAAAGTCCCTCGGCGCAACTGATCCTCACCGAATCGGTGCGACTGATCCCTCGGCGCAACTAATCCTCATCGAATCGATCCTCACCACCAAATCGCACTTCGGGCGGCTCCCTCGACGCAACCGATCCTCACCAACCACTCAGTGAGTGCAAGAGAGGGCGAGGGAGGGCGGAGGCGACGATGACGACACCGTCAGTCGGAGAAGAAGCCACGAGTCCTTAAGCACACAGGACGTCATCGTCGATTGGAGAAGAAGCCACGAGTCCCTACGGGCGGCATGGCTCAAAGCAGAGTCACACAATGGTGAAGAGAGCTCGATCTGGCGAGATCCAAGGCCAGTAGCAACGGGGGTGAGCGGATCCGGCGCAAATCAACGAGATTTGAGAGAGCTCGAAGCGACGGTGGCCCGATTCGATGCTGATCTGCAGGCAAGGGCGGTGGCCTCGATTCCGAGCGACAGCATCGCCAGCGACCTCAAATCGAGGGAGCTCAAAATGGCGACAGCATGATTCAACACCGACCAGCAGGCGAGGCGGTGGTGGCGCGACTTGACACAGTGGTGGCCGGCAACCATGGATCTGTCAGGATCGATGGCCAATGATGATGGGATCACCGGTGGCCGGAGATGAAGGCCGGCGGTGGAATTAGGGTTAGAGCCAGGTTTGCTCTGATACCATGATAGAAATTGAGCATCTCAATTCTATTAGAGGAATACCAATGGTGTGTGTGTGTGTATAGTACAGTACAACTCTAGGACTAATGGGCCATATATACATATATATATAACATCTCTGATGCTAAAGAAACAACTTACAATCTTTTAGTGAATCGAGGGAACAACGTGCTTCCACCTGTCAAGATAATGCTGGAAACAACCCAACACATGCAAACATAAGTCACACAATCAAAGATCAAGATAGATTCAGGCATACCACAAAATAAATGATACCTCTCAAAAAGCACAGGTTGAAGATATGGATGGCAGGCTTGTATGGCACGAACTATACACTCAGCAAGCCCGGCTTGATTCATACCTACAAACAAACAATTATCCTTGCAGAAGAGAAGGACCGTAAAATTGAAATTCACCAAGCAGGAGAGAAATTAATGAAGATATGATGTAGCAGATCAATGAAGTTGCTGCTGCTGGGTCAACCAGCGATCGTTATCCTAGTATAGATACTGAGCTTAGAGATGTTATTGGTGTTGCCTTTTTCTATGGTAACAGGCCAAACCACCTGATCCAAAATATTTAAAGCTTAATTTGAGTGGAGAAATATAATTGCCATGTTTGCTAATGATTTTTAGGAAATAAATTGAAAAGAAGAAAACAATAGAATGAGATGGAGATTTAGTCTCCATAGATAGCGATTTGATGGCTACCCAAATGTGGGAGAACAAACAAGAGAAAACTGTAAGTCTGTAACACATACAAAATTTGATCTTATGGCACAATTACCCCCGTATTCAAATTGTTTATACTCTTTTTCTTTTATTTTTATGTTCGAACCATTTTGCTCCACCAAACAAAGCATGATTTTCTAGACTGCTTGCCTAGGATATACAAAAAAACATTTATTGTAACTTGTAAAGTCATAAGGCCAAAATGTCCCGTTTGATGTAATGGAAGTGGTCATCTTTGGACCAACTCCCTAGTAAATAAAGATAATAGTGATCATTGAACCATAACTCTGTGAAACTTAATCCTACGTGTGCATAGTCACCAAACATTTTGACAGGTATTCTGGAATTCAGGAAAATCTAGTAAGAAAATTCATATATCCCTAACCAGCATCACAAAGATAATATCTGATAAGTATGATTGAGAAATCATTTTTTAAGTATGAGAATTCAAATTTAACTTCTCATCTTTTCTGATCACCTAAGATGCTAGGAGCCTAGCACAATAGTAGTGGCATGTTCTCACAAAATATCAAGTATGGGGGCAGATGATGAAAGTATACAGGTACAGGACATTTAAAAGTGACACTAACCGAGATCAATTGGATGAAAAAGCATCTCCGGGACAAGGAACCTCTCATTGGTCAAGACAAATTCCTGCAGAGTGAAAGCTCCATTAGATGATACCAAATAACATTTGACATGTAACAAAAAAAACTTGGGATGTTACATTTTGACTTAATTCAGCCTTTTTCTGATCCACAAACTTGTTCATGTCACTGTCACCATCTTTTCTGTCTGATTTTCCATCGACAGGCAGAGAACAGTATCTACGTGCCTCATCCAAGTCCTTGACGAACCCCTTCTTGTATGTTATGCCATCAGGGAGAATGTAAGAACATCTAAAAGGGTTGTCCTTAAATGATAACCTGCAAAGCAATTGCACAACATGCAGTGCAGAGATTTTAGCGAATAATCAACAAAGATAGTGCAAAGACGGTTAAAAAAACACTACGACATGATGGCATGCACATTTACCAACACTAGAAAGGAATCAGAGAGACAGCCTATACTAGAAAAACAGTTTAATCAGAATTATTCAGAATGTCAAACATAGATGAGCAAACATCCTCAAATGTATTCAAACAATGAACCAACTAGTTAATGAATGAGGTAACAATAATATCTCAATCCAATTCCAGTGGTGCATTTCAAAGTTGCAAACTCTTCACCAAATTTAACTTTACAACAATCACAGACCCCATTTGTTACTCATAGCCCAATAATGAGACCACAGCCAACTATTCAAACCACAAACGATCAGTCTTTCCTCATCATATCTTCTCAGTCGAACAAAACCAAATATCCTACACACCAAACTTCCCCTAAGTTGTTCTGTTAGCATTATGGATCGGATATATCAAAAGTATAAGTTCCAAGTATCATGAATCAGATAAATCAAAAGTATGTTTCAAGTATTTTGCAAATTCACTCAGGTTCTAAGAGGATTAACAACTTTTATCATTACTTTCAACTAAACATGCCCATGCATTTCGAGAATGTCCATTTAGGTATCTCTTAGCTCTTAGTGGTATAAAATCTATTGTGCTTTAGGAAGCTGTTTCTAAATAACTTTCTAGAGAAGAAACACATCCCTCAGTAATATATAGGGAGATCATTGTTTCTTATGTATTTGATCATTCAACTACGGACTTAATAAAATTCAAAGTTCAAGTATAGGGTGATTCTTAAATATTCTATTTGCTTCGTCTTTGGTCATTTAACAGACAGAAAAACTAGGCTATCAGCCCATCTGGTTAAATTGGTTACACATAAAAAAACTCATCAAGAATACAAAAGGTACACATTCCTATCTGGTCCTTCCATGTGAAGGTCACCATTTTACCTTTAAAATAAACCTGAAATTTGGTTGCACTACAATGTTAAACAAACAAAAGAAAAAGCAAGAATATCATTTATCCCTATGTTGAGTGATGAGGAAGGCAGCATACCTGGCAAGGCAAAGATCACCAGGAACATCAAGGGAGACAAAGCATAGCTTTTCCTTTGCATCGTCAATGAGGATGGTCTCATCCATGACATTAAGGGAACGGTATGAGACGAGCTCCTTGAGATAGTTTGTGAGGGCCTTGCCACCAAGGTCCATGCGCTGTACAGCATAATTCAGTGTAAAGTTGTCAAGCACAGGGGATGCATGGGTGAAGGAGAAGCCACAGTCCACAACAAGGCTGCATTGGGCATGAAAGAGTGATGGCTGGCGGCTGGCCTCATAAAGGTGGACAAGGGAAGGAGAGTCTGCAACACAAAGAGAGTTGAAGCCAAACTCCTCGAACACAAGTTCGTCAGTTGCATGCTGCAGTGCTGGAGGGTTGAACTGCGGCTCCACCAGTAACAAGGATGAGTTGGTAGGATCCACCTGCAGCAGGTTGCGAAGAACCCGTTCCCAGACCTCCCGCTGCACCTCCGTATTGATAAGATAGCCACGATCAATAGGACGCCTCAAGGTCATCCCAGTCACATCAACATCTTGCGCCTGCAGCTGGTCAGCTGCTAGCCATTTCTTGGAATTTGTATTGGAACCAGGGGGCTTTGCCATACAGTTGGGGACAACTGCAATTGGATCCTTGTCCCCACCAAAACCAGCCTTCAAAAGACCACCTCCATTGTCTATCACCACCACACCTGATCCACCCGTCATTAGAGATCCCTCCACTTCCCTCCAGCTCTAGCCTGCTGCTATGCTGATGAAACTCCAACCAGTATACTTGAATTTAAGAGTGGTCATACATGCAAAAAAAGGGGATGGAAATGGTAAATTGCTCAAAATTACAGACAAGTCTTCCCATGTAAACATCAGACAAGTTAACAGCAGATGCGGCAAAAAGTTGCGCAGTCTAGGATAGTTGTCCACACAACTACTATATTGCAATATAGCAAACCATAGAGTCAGTCAGAAAACAGAACTGGGATTTACCAAAACATAAGATCTAGAAAAGCAAAGCACGAGGCTCTACTTCTTTAAGCACGATAGACCCACATCTGAAATTTTTGAACACCACAGACAGCGAAAGAAGCCTGCTGCAGCCAATATATTTCCAAGAACAGATGGTAGTATGGTACCTTTGCAGTTTAAATCCTAGAACCCAATCATTTGCCAGTGGATCTTCATCTCAGCGTCTAGTTCCAGATGAACTGCACATAACAAAGAGTGTTCAATTTTGCACACAAATGGTTGACAAGAACAGCTAATGTGTACAAGAAAGTCTGGCTGCCACTCAAAAGTCCGTTCCGTAGATTCGATCAAACTTGTTCAGATGGCAAGTTAGATAGGAAGAAAAGAAACATGGCACATCAATCACTCCCACATTGGTCCTTGGCTTACATTGAAAATATCGCAATCTACCCTGGTTATTCCGCGGGACTAAACTGTTGGAAATATAGACAATATTTTAATTCCAAATTCTACTATAAGACAGATACAATAAAAGATTAATGATGCAATAAACAAATCTAACAACAAGCTACTCATTGTACTTTAAAAAATAAACAAGAAAAATATTATAACAAAGTCAACCAATCGTTTGAACAATATATAGTTGGGCTTGATGAAGAACATGAAGCAATATAGACTCGATGCAGTGCAGAACATAGATCAAGCAGTGAAGCGAGCAGTCGCGCAAATGTGCACTGCTCAGAAACTTTATTGCCACCCCATGCAGATGTTCTCTGCAGCAATGACTTGGAGATACCACTCACCCTCCTTCCTAGTGCATGCCGAGGAGGAAGGCTGGCGCAGTTCAACTGCTCAACACCACGGTACAGCTCTCCAGCGAGGAGGAAGAAGAATGGAGAAGAAATTCGGTTGTACTTAGGCCTAGATGTCTTACAAAGATGCGCGATAATTACTCACTAGTAACTGATGGCACTAACTCAATTCAAACCGATTAACTCACTAGTAACTGACATTTAAATCACAATTAAATAGAATAAATGAGAGAGATAATACATGATTCAGCAAAATAAAAGAATAAATGAGAGAGATAATGTATGATTCGGCAAAATAAAATGCAGATTTAATGTGCCAAGAGCCGTGATTTTTTCACGCGAAAATACGTGTGCACGCTGGAGTGGCAAAGGATTCACCTTATAAATTGCAGTCCCTTCACTTGGCTAAACGCTAAACAATATGATACTAAACCATAATCCTTTGGAAATTATAAAGAAAATGGGCCTCAAATCATGGGCCAATTTCCAACATAAACAAGGGAAAATAATCTCGCGATCTAAACGGCACCAGTAACTCAACATGACCAGCCGCAAAGCCGTGCGCTCACGCTAAAAATGTAAAATCACGCGCATTTGCTACACTGGTTGGGAGGCTGGCTGCAGCTAGCTAGCAATAGCATCCTACTGTGAGGAGCTGGGAAGATGGGCGGAGAGCGAGAGGGAGGGAGGAGAAGAGAGCGGCGAGTGGAGTACCCGCGGTGCTCATGGTGCGGCCGGTGAGAGGCGACGGCGGGCGCTGGGCTGAGCGGGCGCCGAATCTCGGGTGGAGGCGGGGAGAGGGGCGGAGCGCTGGGCACCCGCACTCGGAGCAGGGGGAGACCTTGGAGGCGGCGGACGGCTGGAGAGGGAGGCGGGGAGGAGATGGTGGTTTCTCTTTCCTCGGGGGAAACGCTGAAGCGGGGAGAGGGGTTTTGGTGGGGGATAATGGAAGGGATGGCAAGTCGGCGGACCCCGCCGGGAAGTGCCATAACGTCGACTTCCTCCCCGAACCCCGCCCCGTTAACACGATCGGGGAGGACTTCCCTCCGTTTCCCGCAGTATATCTTGAGAATATGTTTTTATACTTTTCTCCATAGTAATTTATATAAATTTTAAAGTATAATAAATTATTAATAGATATTACTTATATCTTTTTTTGAGATTGGTACTATTTTTATTAGAGAGAAAAGTATTAAAGCACTACTCATATTTTTATTGATTAATTGCAAAAAAGGATTATTTTATATTTCTTGATCTTTTTCTATAGGTTGGCACGATCGAGGTACATAACCTTCAAAACCGTTTCACGTCCCCTTGATCACAACCATATAATCTTTTTCCACTGTTTAGCTTAGTTCAGTACTGCTCCAGTTCAAACCCTAGCCAGTCGACACTACCTTAGGGTTTCTGACAACCCCTAATGAGCGTTTCCCACTAATGAGCGTTCCCAACTTGAAATGCATTTTCGAGTCGTTTATATGTATTCAACCTTATTGTTTATTTGGTCAAAATATTTTCACGTTAAAGAACGCCACCGCCAGATGCGGAGCATGAGGAGAAGGAGCGGAAGTAAGAGGAGAAGGACAAGTAGTTGAAGCCAGAGAGTAGCAAGCCATGTACTTGATCACATTGATCCTAGTTATTACGATGCATGGTTTACTTTTAGGAAAGTTTTTTGCTATGACATGATGAATACTTATGCCCAGTTTACTATTGTTGCTAAAACCGCCTTGAAATTGATGATGCCCTGTTAATCTTTGATTAACCTAGGACATGAAGTATAGCAAACACAAAACCCTAGATAGGTTATGACGCTATGCACACACATTCATTTAATTATTAAACGGCGGATTAACAAATGTCAATGGTTTATGATATGGATTAACTATTTTCACCAAAGGTGAGGTGGTTAAGTAAGGTGGTGTTAGGGTTTGTGGATTGTTGCCTCACTAGAAGCATATAAGGTTGAAACCCCCTTGTGTCATGTAAGTGACATAGTTGATTGTTGAATCGTAGATCGATTTATCAAACCTGGCTGTATGCTGCTCTAGTAGATTGAACTTCTGTAGGTCGGAAACCTACCATCATGCTTTTTTGTGTATAAGCTTCATACTTCTCTATGTATTAGCCTTTGAATGGTACGTCGTGCCACTGGGCCTGGTTGACATATTGTGTCTGTGTGATAATAACTACTCGTGCACCAGAGGGGTGGAATGATCGGGTGATACTACTTCTGCATGGTAGTCACTGACTGACATGTCCTTTCATAATGGTAGGTGATTGTTGAGACTGCTAGGTGCACCCCACCAAATAGCTACGTGCGGGGTAGCCGTCGATATGTTCTTTAACTTATCGTGCATAAGGAATATTTAGAATAGTATTACACCTTGTCATCCCAACTCAGCCAAGGTGCGAGTATCGTGTGGGTAAAGCTACGCAGACACTGCAGAGTCGTAAAGTATTCAAATACATCGTATTTCTGATAAATGAGTTGTGTCTATGGGTGAATCTAGTACGTTGGCATAAGTAGAGTTTGAATTATTGTTACTGAGCATACTTGCTAGAATTATTCTTTCCAAATTATAACAACTCTTGAAATGCTCGTTTTACAAGTTATTATATGCTACTGTCTCACAACTACTGCTAAGGATGAGGTAACCATATAACCCAATTCATGTTGATTTATCCTGCATCTATAATTCTTTCCCACATGGCTTGTTGAGTACCAAAAGTACTCACTCTTGCCTGTGTCAACTTCAAACTACGTGGAAGCTGAAGAAGGTGAATAGTAGTAAAGTGGATTACTATAATCCTATGGATAGAGTTGATGACCGCGTTCTAGGTCTCGATCGCACTCTGGCTATGCCTGTGGAAGCCTTCAACTAGATCTTTTGTTTGTATAATATTCGGCCTAACGACCCTTTAAATAGAACCGGTTTGTAAGTCGTATTTGAACCTATGTAAAAACTCTATGGTTTAATCGAAGTTCATGTTTTTGTATCATTATGTGCACAACTGAATCCTGGATAGCTGTGGGAATATGGGATTCCTGGTCATTAGGGGAGTCCCCACAGCCACCGACACCCTTTATCCATACGAGCATCTCCTCCAACACGACAAACGATGACGATGACCGATGTTGCATGCTCCGATTGAGTCACCGCCACATGGGACAACTTTGATGATGGTGTGGTGACCTCATCTACTTCACCTTCTTCCCCACAGGCGATAGCGAGATCCATCTTCTCCATTGACATCATCGGCAATGACCCCGTCTTCTCTAACCTTCTTCACCAATCTCTTCGCCCCTTCTTCCTCTACTACTTCAGTTGATCCCCCCATTCTTCTGTTCTTATTTATAGTTGTTGTTCTTGATATTATTCACCTATTATTTAGTGATTTGTGAACTGTGAATGCTAATATGGCATCGTGGATGTGATATGTACTGGCTCAGTAATAGTTCTAAAATTGATCATTATTTAGTGTTGTTGCTATTGCCAGTAGTTTAATTCCAGAAATGTCTGTGGTCATTCTAGTTGTGTGTGATATCTATTAAATGTGGCAGTGCTAGTGTTGTTGTTTCTTAGTAGTATCAGTAGCTATGTATTTGTTTGCGAGTATATGTCCAGTATATCTTATGTCAAGCTGTTGATCAATTAATTTGTGAGTAGCTCTGTTGTCTAGTTTAGTATCTGTGTTTGTGTTGTGTCTCCACTGTCTAGTTGGCTGTCGACCGATCCCCCCTCTTTCTTTCTTGACTCCCTTAGTGCCTCTCGACTCCCCTAGTGCTTCTTGACTACCTTCTTCTGTCTCAGTAGCCAGTAGCTAGTTAGGCCGTCAGTTGGTAGTTGTGCTCGTTTAGTCATAGTTAGCGTTTGTTCGTTGTGTAGTCACCAGTGTTGCTCATTCGGTCGTACGATGTCCATTCGTACTATCGTTCTTCCCGTTGTTTTCGTTTGAGTGTTTCCATAGCATAACCCCAACAACAAGTTGGCACTTTCAGGTAACAAAATTTAACTCCTAGCACGATCTATCAGTATTTGGTAAACATAAGACATGGTATATTAAGATACTTGCAGAGGGCCTTTGCATGAAATGTTGAAGGCATGCAAACAACAGTGACAAATTACAACTACTCCAGTACAAAAATAGACATCAACCAGAGCATGAGAAAATCATAAAGCATTCCACGAAAATGGCATTGAACTGATTACACGTCGCTCCATGATTACTACGAAGCATAATGCTAATTGCTATAACTACAATAAAGTAGTACTTGACTAAGCAGAATAAAGGGATGAAATTCTCCATTCCCACCCTCATTTTATCGCTCTCTACCTGAGCTTCTATGCCTGAGTGTCAGTGATTGCATCGCCAGCATCGGGGCACAACATCATCCTCATTAGGACCATAGGTCCATGCATCTGCCCCTTGGGCATGGGCTTATCTTCTTAGAAAAATTTCTACATATAGCATCTATTTCTAGCCTATAGAGGCATTTAATCAAGCATGCTACAGATGTGCTAGCTGAGAACTCCTATCTCCAATAGCAATTA
The DNA here is from genome assembly GCA_036346245.1 of Bonia amplexicaulis. NCBI lineage: Eukaryota > Viridiplantae > Streptophyta > Magnoliopsida > Poales > Poaceae > Bonia > Bonia amplexicaulis. The sequence goes on along the minus strand of CM070736.1, from coordinate 33,348,544 downwards.
ACATAGAAAGCAACCGAAGATGTCAAAATTGCACCTTTTCATTGTGTTACAAACTTAACACGAAAAATATATTATACAACAAGCCATGAGCTGAAACAAACCCTCTTTCACAAGAGGAAAGGGCAGCTGTGTAGCAGATCAAGACCATGCTCAACCCAGGATGGTGTCTTCGCTGTTGTGTAACGCCTGTGCATCTCCTTCTACCCGTTGCAAAACCAAATCCTACACCACCGAAAGAAAGCAACAAAGGAGATCAATAGAGCCCAACACAAAAACACGTAAAATAGAGAAAGGGAAAAATGGGAAGAAGAAACCTCAACAATTTTTGGGGAAAAGAAGAACGCATCAACATATGAGGCAGCAAGATGACAACCATGATAGTCTGACGAAGACCCCTTGAGCTCGACGACAAGTCTACACTCTGAGCTGTTGTACTAGCTGGAGTGGCACGACAGATTGGCAATGGTGACACGGTTTAGATTAGGCTAGGGTTTTGGATGAGGATAGAGAAGGAGACCATGAATGGTGGTGGTGCTGGAGGGGAGGAGGATGGTTGGGTGGCGGTGCCAGCGATGGTGGGTGTGGGGACCTCGGGGCGTGGAACACCTATAGTCACCATATGTGTTCTGTACTAGTCACCCATGTTTTGTACAAAAGGATAATATATAGGTAATGCATAGTAGAGTTTTATAACATAAAGCCGACCGGCCGAATAACACAACAGAGTTAAATTGCAGCAGAAGACAAGTAAATAAGCAAAAGATTCTAGTGGTATACCACCATAGCCCACAAGCAACCGACTGGAGTTAGGCCCTAGAAAGACCCATCATCGAATTCCCCACTGTCGAGGTCAAAGTACACGTTGTCGGGCATGTATTCTTCTTCATTCTCTGGTCAACAATAATTTAAGCAATGTTGATTACATTGTGTACTCAACAAGATTTGCAGTGTATCACAAAAATATACATATATTCGAGGTTGTCAAAGGATGATGCTCTATGCTAGGTTATTTTCAGCATGAAGCAAGATTTATTTGCAATATCGATAAGTAGTAATTTACAACAGAATTTGTAAATATGTAAGGAAATAACATTTATACAACTTTGATAACAGTAAATCATATCCATTCGCAGCCCTCCTCGGTGTGAACATCGCACAATTCCCACCCATGGGCGTGGCACACGGAAGACGCGTACATGCCACCCTATCATGTTCAGTGAAATGATTTTAAAAAATAAAAACTATACATGTTGTTGCTGCATCCAAGCTTGCTCATGACCACGAACACGTATATTTAAATAGTTTTTAACACTCTCAAGAGGTTGTACAACTTTAACCACATGAGATAATCAATTATATTGTTATCAACTTCACGCTTCCTTTGGCATGTGACAAAAGTGATTATCATATAACCTTTAGATCATCTAGTCCTAACTTTGCACCAGCAGAATGAACATCGAACCTCTCTTAGATCCATCCCTTAAGAGAGCATTCGAATCCTCACTTAGATCCTCCCCTAAGTGAAAATCATCACTTAGGTCTGTCTCCCAAGTGGGCAATTATCGTTGTATTAGCAAGTTTTGGTCCTAACACCTTGGTGAAGGAAGCCTCTAGAGCAAACCTATCCGAAATGTCCTCACTACATCCGTGCCTACCATAATACAAGGCTAGATCTAGACAACTTAATCAGCTAAAGCCAGAGCCCACATAGCACAAGTGGTTGTATGGTGTGACTTAGATGTGCGGCAATAGCGTTCGGTCCTTAATTGACCCAGGCGAGAATCTCCCCCTATCTACATGCGAGATACCCTTTCATATTTGACAGTTTATCATATAACTCGTCCGCGTCCAAAAACTAGGTTTTTCATTTTGTTTTATACCAAACTAACAGTTCCTCCTCTGATTTAACATTTTAAAACCATCAAGTCTACATGAAAATTTGTTCAAAAGTTCAAACTTAGTAGAAATTAGTGTGTGCCTAAGCATCTAGAACATGTACTCAATGTAGTATACCCAAATTTTGACATTAGCTATGTCTGACCATGTCCTAAGGGTTACAGTAGTGAGGATATCAAATCTGCAAGGGAGATTCAATGCATACGGACGGTTGTAACTACCATTACTCATAGTATGGAAAATTTTAATGAAGCATAGATGCATGCATAATAGATTTTACAAATAATATACAATAATTAAAATACTAGGATCAACAAGGTCAAAGGGGGTGTTTGCCTTGCTCTTATTGCTCAGAGAATAATTAGGACGCATTCTCAAAGTTGTCCAGCGTGGAGTCGTCCATTCGACAAAAATCTAGATAAATATAAATAAAGGCCAAATAAATTTAAACAGAGAAAATAAGAAATAAAAATTGCAAACATAACTAGGTCGTCATTGTATGGACACTTCAAGATTTTTCTAGACAACCCACACAAAAACCATTGTAGCTGCATAAATGGACAGAACAAAGGTAAACATTTCATATGCTATATCAGCTCAAGAAGAAGAGCAACGCTAATCAAGGGGCAAAGACAGTTTAACACATAATTGATGGATCAGGTACACCCATATCACAGCTGCCTGGAAGCAAAAGAACAGCAACACAAAGGCTGCCCTGTTGATTCCTTCTTGCTTCGAAAATAATTTGACTCATCTCACACGTTTATTCAACCAATGGTACCATCAAGACAAATAACAAGTAACAGACAGAGCAGTAAAAACTCAGCTTAACTTACATACATCGCTTCTGAGTAACCAAATACTACTTCTGATATTTCAATATAGGATTTCACATTACCAAGGTATGCCATATTGCCCACGGTTCCCTTGAGAAGCTACAAGATCAGCAGGCGTATTCCAGCATTAGCAGCAACTAAAACAAGTTCCAACTAGATAGGTACAGAGCTCCAGACCTGCTGCATTCAAAAGCCAAGCCGCTGTAGAATGCATGATATCCAGAGAGAAACAAGTTTACTATTTATTATTGAACACAAACTATATAACTACCGCTTAGCATGTCAAGTTCAGTGGCAAGTTCAGTGGCTGCTAGATTCATCATGCTCTGGTTGCATCTGGTTCAGCACAAAAGCTCCCTCAAGGTTCTTATGGACCTCAGCATTGATTTTCTCCTCCTTGGTTCCTCTCTTCAGTTTCATGAGGATGTCAAATTTTGCGAAGTCTTCAACAGCCTGGTCATCAAAGCAGTAGATAAGACAACTTTGAGCTAAATGTTGCGACATTACCAAAAATATAAAAAAAGGGAAATTTGATATATGCCACTGTTCAGTATGTGTTTTATAGAGATATGCCACTCCTTAGTTACATCTCCGAAATATGCCGTTATTGAGTGAAGTTGTTTCGAGAAATGCCATTAGGAAGTTTTGAGCCTATTTTCCCCAAGGGAGTGGCTATTGCAAAGGCGATTGAAATTTTTTTATCTCTTAGTTACTTAAGTTGCACTTTCAATCAACTAAAATTACAGTTGATTTTTTTGGAGGAGGGCTGCAACTTCAATTGATTGAGAGTGCAACTAAGTGTAACTTTAGTTGCACTCGAATCACCGAAGTTGCTTGTTGTTTTTAGGGAACGCAATTTTAGTTGATTGAGAGTGCAACTTCAAGTGACTGAGAGATGAAAAAATTTCAATCGTGTTTGCAATAGCAAAACTGTTTTCCCAAACAAACCCCCTGTATTCACCTCTGTATTTTTGTGCGGACCAAAATGCCCTCCTTTTCGCTAAGTGAAACCACACCACACCACTCAATCCCATGGGCCATGGAACCCTAGGCGGCGGCCACCATGGATGCGTGGTAGAGGCAACACCTGACGGCGACGAGGGTGGCACGAGAACGGCGGCACTTGCACCCAAATTGCTGCTCCCACCAGGTACCCACAGAACACTAGGCGAAGATCACCACGGATGCTTGGTAGAGGCCTGAATACTGCAGACGTACTCAAATACAAGCAAAGCAAACATGCATGTTGCAACGTTAAGTCTCTAACGAGGGCAGCCATTGGAGCCGTGGGTGTAGGTAATGGGGATGGTAATGGGGATCTATGGGCAAGGCGGGGATGGCAACAGAGCTGGCAGCGAGGCTAGAGCTATGGGCGGAAGGTGCGGGGAGTTGCTATAGATGAAGTATTTTTCAAGACGAGTCTGGGAGTTAAACGTAGTACACGTTAACCCATCTATACCAACTAAAATTGTAAGTGAGTAGATTAGGCTATATGGCGACCGGCCTAAAGCTAGCTAGAGGAAGGATCCGGGGCTGCTCATTTGGGATTTTTTTATGGCTTATGGCTTATTTTAAACTATAAATGTCTTATTTTACATTGTAACTACTGATAACTTTTTGACGTAATTAATTCTAAAAAAATTAAAAATGAAAAAAGGTTATCCCATCATAGACAATGCAAACGAATATGGAAAAAAAGCAAACAAAAAAACAAAAGGCTAGAAAAAATGAAATTAAGGAATAGTGAACTAGAAGTCAAAAGTCAGAAGCTGAAGCCAAAACAAATGTGGCCATCTGAGTGGTGTTTGCTGTGAGTAGCTCTTTGGTCAGGTTGAGCCGTGGTTTGAGTCAGCCAAGGTGAGGGCATTTTGGTCCATACAAAAGTACAGGGGTAAATACAGGAGGCATATTTGGGGGAATGGGCTCCAAACCTCCGTAATGGTATTCCTCAAAACTGTTAAGGATAGAATAAAATTGTTACTCGTTTTCATGATTTGGTTTTCTTATCTGTATATAGCATATTTCTCCGTATATCTCTTGTACTCCCTATATATCTTGTCCATTGGACCTTATGAATATATGCACAATATTAATAACATGGTATCGGAGCTAGAGCTCGAACTTGTTCTTCCGCCGCCCTGTTCTTGCGAGCCGCCGCCGGGCCATCTCCGCTGAGCATCCGCCGCCCGGTCGCCGACCGCCGCCGCCCGGCCGTTTCCACCGAGCAACCGCCGCCCGACCATCGCCGACCGTCCGCCGAGCGTCTTCGCCGAGCCGCCGCCGCCGCCGCCACCTCCGCCGAAGCCGCCGCCGCCGCCGCTTAGGACTCCGTCGCCGAGCCACCGCCGCCACCGGATCCGACGCTACCTCACTTGATCGACCGCTCGTCGGATCTGGCCGATCCATCGCCGCCGCCCGCACCGCCGTCGTTGGCTTCATCCGATTGCCGCCGATTGCCGTGTTGCCACAACCCCGAGCCACGGCCAACGCCTACCACCGCCTCCACCGACCGCCGCCCGCCGATCATCACTCCGCCGGCCGCTCGCTTGCCCACTTAGCCGTCCGCACGACGGTAGGCAAGCCGACCGTGAGACCGTCTATTTCGTTCGCTTGCTTTTGTAGTTTTGTAAAAAGGGAGAAAAGAATATATATATATATATATATATATAACATTGATCTAACCGATGCGCTATCCAATGCCGCTGTTAGACTTCGTTGCTTTGGTCACCGCGCCGTCCAGCGCCGCCTATCGATGGCTTCCATTCCATCTGCTGCAATTCTATTTCGGAACAAAACTCCATAGAACGAACTAAAGGTTATGGTCTTCTCATGTGGAGATCATGCTTGATGCTCTCTGCCTTTGGGTACATGTCACCGGTGCACGCCCTTCTCCGCCACTGCTGGTTCAGCCTCCTAAGCAGTCTACCTCTGCACCTCCTACAGCAGATGAGGCTGCCAAGAAGGAGGCAAAGGCTACTGCTAACGTTGTTGATGAGACTTTTCCGTATGCCATTGATGCTTTCGAGCGCTGGTGTGCTGACGAGACCCGTGTTCGTGCCATCCTGGTAGTCAGCGTCGATCACTCCATTCAGCTAGACATTGTTGGTCTACAGTCTACTAGACAGATCTGGGAGTACTTGCGTGAGCGATACCAGCAGAGTAGTGATGCTCAGTTCTTTTCGCTTCAGCATGAGTTGGAGACACTTCGCTGGAGAGATTCTTCTGTTGACGACTTCTTTTGGGCCCTGGCAAGTCTTTGGCGCCAGATAGATGAGCTGGCCTCTCCACTTTGTCAGGAGTATCACAAAGTTCTGGAATTTCAGTGCAGTACTTCCATTTGCTTCGAGGTCAAAAGTTGACGCTCTCTGGAAAAAACGTACCACCCGAATTTTCGGAGCTTCTGTGTTCCAGTAGTTCCGCTCAAGAATTGTGATACTTCCGCTCTGCGGTAGTTCCGTCGTTAAAACTTCAGTAATTCTGTTTTCCAGAGATACAAAAGTGATTCCAAGGATGCTCTCTGGAAAAAAAAAATGTATCGCTCATTTTGTTGGAACTTCTGGAATACGGAAGTACCGCCGTTTACGCTCCGGTACTTCCAATATTCCTGCAGTGCACAGTTTGGCTATCAATTTTAGTTTTAAGTGCATGCATGATCCTAAATTGATCCAATAGTACATGAACATGCTATTAAGTTACTAGCCATGATCCCTCTTAATAGTACGATATTTATCCTATAATCCGGTCTTTCACCATTTCTCCTACGCTTCGGTACATCCAATATTCCTGACAGTGCACAGTTTGGCTATCAATTTTAGTTTTAAGTGCATGCATGATCCTAAATTGATCCAATAGTACATGAACATGCTATTAAGTTACTAGCCATGATCCCTCTTAATAGTACGGTATTTATCCTATAATTCGGTCTTTCACCATTTCTCCTACGCTTCGGTACATCCAATATTCCTGACAGTGCACAGTTTGGCTATCAATTTAGTTTTAAGTGCATGCATGATCCTAAATTGATCCAATAGTACAAGAACATGCTATCAAGTTACTAGCCATGATCCCTCTTAATAGTATGACATTTCTCCTATAATTCGATATTTCACCATTTCTCCTAAGACCGGTTAAATCAAAAGGGATCCTAAACTATTTATGCATTTATCTTAAGCCACATTGATCCTCATGTTGACTTTTAGTATGCATCTCACAATTATAATCGGGACCAACCTTTTCAATACTCAGTAAACATGTTAGTTCCATATTCACATAATGTCATTAATTACCAAAATCCTTTTTAAAGTTCTAGATGTTTTCAACACTCGTGCAAAAAGTTGCCACTGGGGGCCATTCTGGGAAAAAAAATGCCACAGGCTACTGTAGCAAAAAAATTCGACATATAAATCTTCATCGGATTCCCTCGGTCCAGGCAGGACGGCAACATCATGCGCTGCTAGCTGCAAGATGGAGCCCAACCATATTTTGTTCGATACAATAGCAGAGTCGCTCTCGCGCCAGTACGTACCACCTTGTGCACATGTTTCTCCGCGCTCATGTGCCACGTGATCCCTCTCTGATCTATCATCCTCTCCAATCAAAACACAGCCTAGTCACACGCTAACGATTACACTTCTTAATCGTCGAAATGACAGCGGTTAAGCCAACTTAGCCAAGTAGTGTCTAATGGCTCCACGAGGAATTGAGATTATACTACTTAATCCGAGGTTAATTAACTATGCCGCAATTAATCACTGAATCTTGACCACTGCCATCACATGCATCTGCACGACGGGTACAGCTTGACTGGAGCGGCTAATGTGCATGCTCGGACGGGAGATACGACACATGCCGTGTGTGCCTACGGTCCAACTTGTGTCTCGCTAAACTTTTTCAGGAACAAGCTGAGCTAGCTGATGGGTTCGAGCGATGATAGACCCAACTTGGTTTTACTATCAGCGGGAGGTCAAGTTTTAGTGGTCTGGTGCGATGCAACCATGGTCCGTCCTTTTGGCCTTTTAGATGGTTTTGGCTTCGATTTCTTCAAAAACCAAAATAAATGGAACTCTTCAGACAGCTTCTCAAAATTATTTCTCTAGACAGTTTATAAGTTCATTACCACATGCACCATCCACGTATGATGTCTCCATCGTCTATCATCATTTTAAAAAATATAACCAAAAACCAACACTGTAGCAAAAAAAAAAGTGTCAGTATGATCTGGAGGCCCATTAGTCAAGCGTGCTAGCTGGCTTGACGTACGCCTCGACCTCGATCGCCTACGAGCTATTTTAAAAGAGATGACACTCTTAGGCCAGTACTTTTCGATTTACAATCGGTTTATATTTATACTGTCTACAGTAACTAATTTTTAAATAATATATTTTTAAAACAAAGTTAATAAAAATATTGTAATAAAAAGTATACTGAATTTAGCTGTATCGGCCAAAATCATATGCAACTATTTTCTTACGCATATTACCTCTCACAAAAAGTTATAATTTAAATATTTAAACCATAAGTCATAAACCATCTACCTAAAAAACCTCACATGTACAGTAGAAAGCCAGCTAACTAGCGGCATTGGCAAAAAGAGAGAACATTATTATTATTTTCTTGGACGTCAGACAAGAGCTAGGAGATGCCACACTGCGTCTATTTGCGTTGTAATTGGCCCTATGGTAAGATTACCTTTCTGCCATATAGGTATTACATGTTAGTGACTCAAAAAAGGTGTGGTAAAATTCTTTTTCCTAGCTAAAATATTACTTCAATTTTGATAACCTAATTTTAGTCAAGTTTGACGATAAAAAGCTGTAACAAACTTCAACAACTTTAGTATATAAATCAACGGTTTCTATTATTAAAGGTGATCGAAATTTTTTTGTCTCGGTCACTTGAAAGTTGCACCTCAATCAACTAAAATTGCAACTCCTCCAAAAACAGCCTCCTCCAAAAGTTGCACTCTCGAACAATCGCAATTTTAGTTGATTGAGAGTGCAACTTCAATCGATCGAGAGATAAAAATTTCAGTCACCTTGTAATAGCACTCCCATAAATCAAACAGACCCATAGTTGAACAGACTCCGAGACACGACTGCTACGCCTGCCATTACCTCCAGGTTTGCCATGACGCACGAGTGAATTTACTCCAAAGAAAGCACCGATTTACGCGCGTTTCTTTTGAGTGGCTACTACTCAGAAATCAGGAGAACGACGACACCTCTCGCACCCTCTCCCCGGCGCCGATTCTCTCACCTTTCGCCACGGAACCCGGCAAATCATGCTAACGCCCTGGCCCACACGTCAACAAAAAAAGGCGCGGCGCAGCGCAGCTAGCTTTTCGTATAAATGGCACTTGGGCATTTTTTTCAAATATAATATGCAAACATCTATTTTATAAATCTAGGTGCCGCTCATTTCCATTTGAACTTCTAGCTTCTAGCTTATTTTTCACTATTCCTAAATTTCAATTTTTTAGCTTTTTAACTTTTTTGAGCTTTTTTCAGTTCTTTTTTTCCGTATTCGTTTGCGTTGTCTGCGATGGGCTAACATGTTTTTCCTATTTTTATTTTTTTAAAATTTAGTTACGCTAAATAAATCACCATCAGATACAATGTAATTTCAACCATAAACCAGCTTATTTCAGCTCAACCGAGCGGCACCCTAATCTCTTCTACATACCGAGCTAGAGGAACTCGGCATGTCACCTACCGAGCCCCTATCTGCGGCAACAAACCGGCCTGCCAATGTATACTTTAATAGTGCTTAATTAATTCTAATCATATTTAATTAGTACTAATCATATTTAATTAGTAATGTCGCAATTAATTGGCTCTAATTATGAACTTAATTAAGCGACCTGCAGTCAATGCACTATTGCCGACTGCCGTACTGGGGTAGCTCAGCAGATCGCTTGAAGTGCTCTCCTAACTCGATGGATCTATAAAGGAGGCTAAATTTACAAAAACAAAAGTTCAAAGATCAAATTTTAAAAAATAGCTATCATACTAATTATGTGAACAGTTCTAGCATAGCACGAACACATGCTTTTCTTTCTTCCGTGATTAAAAATGGGTACTGTAGTAGGGTGTCACTCACCTAAGCCCATCCGACCTGTTAAGGGCTAAAAGGCCCGGTTGGATATGTACAAGGACTTATATGCCTTTTACATGGTACATAATTGTGCATGGTATTGTTGTAATCAGGCCTTATGGCCATATATACATACCCTAGCCGTGGAGGACGACCAAAGCTAGTTCATTTGTCATAACCACTTTACTACTCTCCTAATTTACTGTTTGGCTCGTAGCCACAACAGTTGGTGCCATCCATGGGGTCGACAACGAGCAAGCCACGAGCCTGAGAAGCGATGGCACCCAAGAAGGCATTGGCGACAGTAAAGAGGAAGCGGAGCATGACGGCGGTGGTCGTAAACGCCAGGCCTCAGGTGGTGGGCAGTCTACGCCAACACCCAGGGCCGGCTCCGATAGGGAGTTCACCGAAGTTCTAGCCACTGCAGCCATCGCACATGACAAGTGCGACACCACCCTCATCCACCAAATCGCCCAGCAAGGCGACTGAAGAAAGCCCATCTACGGCGCCGGCACAGTAGGGAGCTATAGCAAAAATGGACAGCGACACCGACCGACGTATATGAGAAGAGCACACGGTGGAGCGATGACAAAAAGGCAGTGCTATGACGCGAAGGCGAGCATACAGGGCAGCGAGTCGAGGAGCATGACGGCTTTAAAGCTTGCTGTCCTCTTCGGCTGTGCCTCGAAAACCGCAACGCACGACGCACCAATCATGTACGGCCGCGTGCCCCACTACGCAAAAACACCCGCACGACCCCGATCAAACTTCACCTTGGTCAAACATCAACCCGCCCACGATCAATTGCACCACATGCCGCAGGGACGGAGGGTGCCAAAAGGCTTGGCGACATGGTTCCGACCTGCGGGAAGTCATTTACCATGAGAGACTCTTATAGTAGGGGTGGCCCCTAACTAAGCCCATCTGACCTGTTAGAGGCTAAAAGCCTAGTAGGATATGTACAAGGACTTGTATGCCCCTTTACATGGTACACAATTGTGCAAGGTATTGTTGTAATTATGCCTTATGGTCATATATATATACCTTAACAGTGGCGGATCCAGAATTTTACCAAAGGGTATGCTGTACTAAAATTTTCATATGCAATTCGGTAAAACCATTTGCCAATTCGGTAAATAATTATAAATTTTGCACCATAATTCAGTATACAGGCACTAAATAATATGATAAATCTTAAATTCAAGGATTAAGTTGAAAACTTACACAAATTACAATATAAATAGTTCAAACACTATACTAATAGTCTCAAATATACATAAAAGTGACTTACAATACTACTTTTCTGACTTTTTTGGCCTACTCTTTTTGAAGGACATGAAAGTTTCGATTATATCATCTTCATCCACTTCAAAGAAACTATCTCGCTCAATGAATATGACTAGACAATCATCCAAAAGACTATCACCCATCTTATTTCTTAACTTTGTTTTTACTAAAACCATTGCAGAAAATACTAGGCCGAGTCCCAGCTCGCTCAGAGCAACACCATTATAACATATAAACAGTTGCAACTTGCTTACTTGCAAATGAGCTAATTCTCAGTGGTGGAACTGAACGGAAACAGCAAATGCATGCATGCAGGCGCAACTGCGTGGAGGCGAAGGCGAGGAGAAGGCGCGCGCGTCTCACTCGTGCGTGCGGTAGGTGAGGGCGCGAGGCGAAGGCGAGCGAAGGCACGGAGCGGCAGTCGAGCAAAGGCGCGAAGCGGCAGGCGAAGCCAAGTCGAAGCGGCAGGCGAACGAAGCTGGGCTCACAGCCCACAGGGTACCCTATGGGTCCGCCACTGTACCTTAACCGTGGATGATGATCAAAGCTAGTTTATTTATCATAATCATTACTACTCTTTTAAATTACTGTTTAATTCGTAGCCAGAACATAACAGATATCCATCCGTCCATGATTAAGCAGGAGACGACAACCGAGAAAGAGCAGGCCCGGCACAAAAGTACCGGACGCGTGCCCCCCCGAAACGGGCGGAATACGCGACGACACCCGCGTACGCACGATCCACTTCCACGGTGGGATCGGAGAGCTCGCTCTCGGCCGCTGCCCCGTGATCCCTGCGGTTTTACGGCCGGCGCCGCTGCGCGCGTGCCGCGTAAAACGAGACGAACCCGTGGCACAAGCAAGGCGCATCGCCGGCGTCTAAAAAATACCATCGACCACGCGGAGGCATGTCGGCCGCGGTAAATGGTTAAGAAATCGGGGGCATTCCACGCCGCCCACCGCCCACCCGGCTTGGGAAAGGCAGGCGGCGGACGGCAGAGTCGGACGCAGAGACAGGGGTCAAACGGCGCCCATGTCGCGCCTCGTGATCGTCTGCGCGCGTCAGTGGCACGGGGCGCACAATACACACGAGCGCACGCACCGCCCGGTCGCTGGCTCATCTTCTGAAGTACACATACATTCGGGGGCATTGCACAGGGTCGAGCGTGGAAATGCCCACCAAACCCGCCCCCTTCGAGAGGGAGCACATGCGCCCTGCCCCACATGTGGCACATCCATGCGTACTTATCTAATCTCTTGCTACCGATTCCCGACGATCCAAGCGGCCCATCCATCCATCCACCACCCCGATCATTTCACCATATACGCAGCACTACAACGGCCGTACGTGTATCACGCGTACGTGTGTAGGCTCATCTTCGTGGCTCGACTCGGCCTCGCGGCAGCCATTGTTGCCACTGCAGCGCACCTGCACGTTCCTAGTCGTGCACGATATATGGTGACGAAACGCCCCGTTAATGAGCCTATAAAAGGCGCCACCGAGGTACCCCTTAACGATACCGTCGTAACCAAACAAAAACAGAATCACAAGCAAACCAAACCACTCTCTCCGCCCTGTTTCCTTCTCTGTTTCTCTCTCGCAAGATCAGTGTTGTCAGTTAAGAAGAGAGGAGAAGAGGAGAGATGAGGAGGCAGCCAGGAGGAGGAGGGTGGCGAGCGGGGGCAGAGGCAGTGGCGTGGTGGGGGGTGCTGGTCCTCGGCCATTTAGTGAGCTGCGGCAGCGCGGGGCTCCTGGAGAGCAACCCGGGCTTGGACTACAACTTCTACCAGAAGAGCTGCCCCAGCGTGGAGTCCGTCGTCAGGAGCGTCACCTGGCAGATGGTCGCCGCCAACCCCGTCCTCCCCGCCAGGCTCCTCCGCCTCCACTTCCACGACTGCTTCGTCAAGGTCCGTGCCGCAAGCTCTGCTACCTGCTCCTCCTCATCTCTAGCTCCATCGCCGGTGACTCCATTGGCTATCACTACTGCTTTGCCTAATCTGTTCAGCTAGTAGTAGAATACTGGTTAGGACGACGGTTTCGCGTAGGTGTCTTTGCGTTCACTTTGTCGGCACGGTGTCCAGCAGCCAGCCGACGAGAAATGGATGCAGCCGTGGTTTAGTTCCATTTTCTGGCTAGCTACATTGATCCTACATTTATCTACGGCGTCGATTGGAAACATTTCCTACCAAATGCCCAAATCAAGAAGCCTAGGTAGTCGGAATGGATTCAAGAACCGTAAGGAGAAACCTGCATACAGAGGATACAGACCCTTTCTGCTTCTGCCCAAGTGAGTTGAAGCAGATTTTACTCTACCGTTTTTTCTTCTGTACCTTTTACCTATACGTTAGCATTTCCAAGCAAAAACAAACGCAAAAACTGCTGTTTTTTTTCTTTTCAACGGCTTTTAATTATTTTTGTTTCTCCCGGTAATCACTGTTTATTGACTAATAATCCGCAGTCAAAAATTCGCAAGCGGCAGCCCAGGCCCTAGTACAGGGGAGCAAAGCGAATCTTGTCGTTTTTCTCTGTGCGCCGCTCACATGCGCGCCCCGAGCCCAGCTGCCGACGTGGGATGGCGCGCGACAGCTATCAAAGCTGCCGCCCTTTGCGCCCGCGAAACTTCAAACCCAGCAACAGGAAACGCGCGTCGTCGTTGCTGCTCGGCACGCACGCCGTGGATCGCTGACTCACTGTCGCTGTAGCCTGCCGGTTTCCGTGCTCTGACTGACCGGTCCGGGCTCTCGCCGTTCGTTGCAGGGGTGCGACGCGTCGATCCTGCTGGACAACGCGCAGAGCGAGAAGACGGCGGGGCCGAACCTCTCCGTGGGGGGCTACGAGGTGATCGACGCCATCAAGACGCAGCTCGAGCAGGCGTGCCCGGGGGTGGTCTCGTGCGCGGACATCGTCGCGCTCGCCGCCCGCGACGCCGTGTCGTACCAGTTCAAGGCGTCGCTCTGGCAGGTGGAGACCGGCCGGCGGGACGGCACCGTATCGCTGGCCAGCAACACCGGCGCGCTGCCGTCGCCCTTCGCAGGCTTCAACGGCCTGCTGCAGAGCTTCGCCGCCAAGGGGCTCAACGTCACCGACCTCGTCGCGCTCTCGGGCGCGCACACCATCGGCAGGGCCAGCTGCTCCAGCGTCACGCCAAGGCTGTACCAGGGCAACGCCACCAACGTCGACCCGCTGCTGGACTCGCCGTACGCCAACACGCTCATGTCCTCCTGCCCGAACCCGTCGCCGTCGTCGTCGACCGTGGACCTTGACGGCGGCACGCCGCTCAAGTTCGATGGCACCTACTACTCCAACCTGCAGAAGAAGCAGGGCGTGCTCGCCTCCGACGCCGCGCTCACGCAGAACGCCGCCGCCGCGCAGATGGTGGCCGACCTCGCCAACCCGATCAAGTTCTACGCCGCATTCTCCCTGTCCATGAAGAAGATGGGCCGCGTCGACGTGCTCACCGGCACCAACGGACAGATCAGGAAGCAGTGCCGCGCCGTCAACACCTCCTGATCGCCCGATCGAGCAGCGCGACAGATTTTTCTTGGATTTTTTTTGGTGCTTCTTTTCTTCTTCTCGTTTCATCGGCGCGGATCAAATATATTGTGCGCCGTCATCAAGGTCCCCAGATCTATATTGGTTTGTCAAGTGTTCGGTCCGATCGATCGTTCAAGGTGTAAGATTTGTTCGTCTTGGCGCGCATCGCGCATCGCCGTTCTAATCAAAGAATGTGGTTGGTTATTTCCTCTGCTTCAAAGCAAAACGTAGATGGATACGTATCTCGCTGGCTAGCTCCCACTACTGTTCTTTCTTTGATTCAGTGAAGCCAATGGCGAGCCGAGCATAAGAACAACATTTTTTCTGGATCAAGATTAAATTATCTGTAGCCACTAGCGATCTTCGATCGAGATGTATGTCTTGGTGCGCCACTAGCACTAATCCCAATGGTAATCGTCCAATTCTGGTCCCACATGAGCTGCCCGTGACCCACTTTGGAACGATCAACGAGTAAACGCACAACATAATCACCTCCGTCCAAACGGCTTCAAATTATGGTTTTTTAGTTTTTTAGATTTTTCTTTTATTCCTTTGTATTATTTATGTTGATATAATATTTTTTTTATTTTTTTATATTTTATTATACAGAATAAGCCAACAGCAATTACAGTACAAAATAATGCATAAACTCTAGCTTATAAACCATTTGAAGTAGGCCCAATAGCCTTCTTTTCGTCTATATCTTATGCTACTCTCAAACAAATAAACAAACGAGACAACTTCTCTATCGTCATTTCAAAGCGGCTTATCAGGATTGTTTTTTCTGAAGTGGCTTATCAGCTTATCAGTATTCGATTCGTTCACACAAACACTCACGCTAAAATAAAAAAGTATAAGACACAAAAAAAAGAATACACCTAATAAATCAGACTATTTCCTTGTCGCACTATACATAAACCGGTTTTCTCCATTCTTAGTTACTCATTCATACAAACACTCATGCTACAATTAAAAATTATAAGACACAGTAAAAAATAAACGCACCTAATAAATCAGACTATTTCCGTGTCGCGCTATACGTAAACCGGTTTTCTCCATTCTCCGCCACATCTACCGAGGTGAGTTCTCCCGCCGCCATGCGTTGCATTTGAATGCTACTCAATTTAGGACGGTAAACAAGAAAAAAAACATCAGATTCCATTTTGAGTGGTCTGCCAATCTTGTACGTCCGGTCGAGTGGGCTAAATTTGAGCAAGGCATCGTTCTAACATGCAGTAGCTATAAATGGAAGGCCAAAAGCCTCGCTTCAACTCACTTAAAAGGTTTAAGTTTTTAGCTATAGATTTAGTTTATAGTTAAAATTGCACTATAGTGATTATTAGTTTTTTTTCTAACAAATAGAAAAAAAAGAAAACTATTATATCGTCACGGACAATGCAAATGAATAAAAAGATAAAGAGGGCATCTTCTTTTCAACTTTTAAAAGCTGATTTTCGACTTTTCTACATTAATTAACTTTCAAACAAAGTGTTTTTTAAGACGGTGTCTACAAGTTAATTGTAGTACATATTATAGCGACTTCATTTATATCAGCTAAAATCGTACGCGGATTTCTGTTACTCCGTACTCTCACTTACGAACAATCCAAAAGTCATAAGCCGTAGGCAAAAACATAAACCGAAGCAAAAAAGAACAGACCAAAAAAGGTAAAAAGCCAAAAAAAAACCTTCAATAAGTCAAAATTAAAAATCAACACGTTCTAAATAGATTCTAACTTAAATAAACAAAAAGCTAAAATAAATCAGAAACTAAAACTGTTTCTAGTGCGGCTTTAACCGCAACATTGCTGCACTCATGAACAAAACTTTTCTCACAGGTTCGATGAGCACTCATTGGGAGGTCATTGACAGTAGAATTGAGAAAACCACTACGCCGTGAAATAGCGCTCAATTAGCTCACAGACATTTACTCGTTGATCGTGCCAAAGTGGGATTTTTGCATACACTGTCACGAGCTTTTGGAATGAAAAATCGGTACACCTTTTAAGAATGTTTCGAAGGAGAAAAAGGGAAATGAAAAGATAAATGCATTGGCGGCACAGCAGGTTTCATGAGCTGAAGACACATGTAAGAAAGTTTAAAATAATGCTATGATAAATGATTGTAGATAAATTGATATTCTAATTTTTTTTCATAAACATAAATTGAACCATCAAATTACAGTGCCCTCCAATAAACATACCTTCACTAACCATCATTTTCTCTCTTAGACAGTTAAGTCTAAATAAATAAGAGATCAAGTTCTGATACCACTTGTAAGATCAAGGATAACCGATTAGAGTAGGTGAATAGGAGATTCTAAAAATTGTTGCTCTCAATTTAACAATTTTAACACAAATGAGCTATTCTAATAGTCTAGCACAAGTAAAGAGCTGAAAAACTAAGTTTTCTAGGGCACCACAAGCTCCATGATTTAAGCCTAATGACTTCAAATCCACGAAACTTGTTCTTCCTCCGCTCTGGAGATGGCGAGCACCACATCCTACATAACAGGCGTCGGACCTCTTCACAACCTTCTTAAGCAGATCACCGCGCAAACTTCTCTTAAGCCGTCTAGGTACCAACAAACAGCAAGAGTAACAAATCATAGCACTTTCTTGAGGAAGAATTAAGTGCCAAGAGGATCAACCACATCAAACCTTCTGGGGCCAAATTCCACAAAATTCAGTAGGTGCGGTACTACCACCATGTATCAGCCGGTACTGTTGCTCCTACTGTTCAACGGTTCTTTTGTGTGTAATTAATACGTCTCAACTAGCCGTTAAACTTTAAGTGTGTTACTACCATCCTCACAGGGGCTAGTACTACTGCACACATATAGTATTGCTCGGTAGAATCAGCACTACTGATTTTCAGGGTTTCAAAAATGTACAATAAGAAAATAGGTACTACTACACTACAGTAGTACCACTATTCACGCGCGGTCATACCGCCAGCCGGTAGTACCGCATGGTGCATACGGTGCTACTGATTTTCCTGACATGGGTTTTCAGAAAGTTGTTCAAGATGCATGCATGACTTTTGTTGATCAAGATGGCACAAATTAAATCCTCAAACTACTAGCCATGATCTCCCTTTATAGTACAGTGTCTAGCCTACAAACCCAGTCTTTTCTCCAAACACCGATACCGACAAAACTATAAAAGGATCCTAAAGCGGTATTTTACCTTTGTTTTGAGCCATATTGATCCATCATAGTTTTTGCATGTCATTGTTGTGTTGTCATCCGTAATACAGGACTAAACCTTGAAAACATCTTAGCACACATATTAGTCTCATAACACACTGTTGTCATTAATTACCAAGACCAATTTTTAAGGGCCTAGATGCTTTCACTTGGTCTAAGTGAGGTGTTGTCTGGTGGAACTAGAACAAGAGACTTGCCGATGCGTGGAAAACTAGTGGTGCACATACATGTGGCGAGCATGGCAATTGCTTGTAATAGAAGATGAAGACAGAGTCAAGAAAGATTGTTTTGGTAGTTTGACCAAAATACTAAAAACGGTTTTGAAGAAAACCGCGGTGCGCGAGTAGCGCTTGGAAAGGCGGTTAAGGTTATGGAGAGGCTGGTATGATCAAGTTAGATCAAAACTTTGGACTTAGCGGATTTGAGGAGTATTCGCTTTGAAAAACATGTATAAGTGTGAGTTAAAACCCGTGTGTGGGGGTTATCGAGTTTTCCCCATTATGCTAAGTGGATAGTATCCATTAAGGGTTAGATGTGGCTGACCAGCCCATCTATTTAAGAGGTTAGGATAAAGACTTGTGGTTAATCATCCAACCGTCATCTCTTGCACTCTCTTGTTTAGGGTTAAGTTTTGAGAGTTGAGTGTTTAGTGTGTTATCTATCTTCCAATGTGGAGTGGCTATAAATTTTTTTCTCAAGTAGTAATAGAATCAATCTTTGATCATCTTCATAGCTATTTCTTGTCTTGATTAATTTGCTCTTAATTTGGTTGGTTTTCCTCCTCTCTCATAATTTTTTGATCTTGTTGTGCCAATGATGTATAAGAGATGGAGATAACCTTTGAGAATCAATCTCCATCCATCTAATAACTTTGGCAACAAACTCATCAAGAAACTTGTGTTTTCACTTTTTGATCATCGAGGTGATTTCTCGTTCTGATTGTTTTTGAAATGATTTCTTCGGTGTTCTTACTTGTTGTGACATGTGGGAACATTTCCAAAGTTACGTTGTTTATCCTCTGCCTATGAGCAAATCTTGATCATCGATTTTGGTTTTTGATCGGTTTTGGTGAAATCTTTTTTTTAAACTGAAAAATGTCTTAACTTTGGCAATGATTTTCACGATCGTTTGTTGAAATAGGTTCATAATATTGTAGAGAAGCTCTCTGTAAATTTTCATGTCATTTGAATCTATGATCAAAAGTTACATCGATTTTAGTTTTTAAAATCACGTTAACTTTACTATTCCTATGCCGATTCTTCTTAGTATTGGTACTACCGGTATTGTAGCCGCAATACCGATTTTACTTTAGCAAGTAGTACTACTGCTGTACTAGCGAAATTACCGCTTATTTCTCAGATTTTTAGTTTTTTGGTTAGCTACATTGTGTGTTTGCTTTTTTTTTCGTAATCCTCTATCGAATATTTAAGAGAAAATTTACTGTGATATCGGGTCCAACACGAGTGAAATAGTAGCACAGCTGATTCGATAATACCTCTCGAAGAAAAGAAAAGGGCATGGTGCTGCCACTGCTCAACTTTCTTGTCTTTTGCACGAAGATACATGCAACGCAGGACAGTAGTACCCTGAGAGATTCCTCCCACCTCACGTTCTCGTTTTCTCGGGTTACGAGTGATTGGCCGACAGCTCGAAATGACTTTGCTGCCTGATCAACAGCCCAGTCTTGTACGCCAAGTTCTTTTCGGGTCTGTTTTTAACATCATAAATCAGCGGCTTTTAGTTTTTACTATATTATCTAACTTTTAAACAGAGTATTTTCTTAAGATGAGATCTACAAGTTAAACGATCTATACGTTAAACACCCAATATTTATACTAGCCAAAATCACAAATAAATATCTATCTTTCTGTAATTTATACCGTAAACAGCCAAAATTTAAAAACTTCAACTAAAAACTAAAAACTGCTACCGAAAAGAACATGTCCTTCATTTCTTTTTCTTTTTTGGTACGCCAGGTAGGGCCCATTCTCCCCGCCGGATCAAACGACCTCTCGATCGATCGATCGAGTGAGCATGTTGTTTGATGCTGATGGGCAGCATCACCCGTGACTACAGCACATGAACCGGCCCTAGCTAATAGGCAGCTAGCAACTGGCCAGTGTGCACGTTCCCGTGTTCCCTTGTTGGATTTTCTGCTCAAATCGCTACACGGCAGATAAGATAAGAGTGCTCGTCTTGGCCGTTCTTTCAATTAGGCCATTAAACCTATGGTTGGTTGACGGCAGTGACAAAGCTAGTAATGAAATTCAGAGTGAACTAGAACTATTTATAGGTCTAAACTAAGTTGACACAAAATTACTTTTTTACTCTTATAAAATTTTAAATTTATATAGAAATTATAAATCGGATGGAGACAAACAATGAAAAATAGAGAAATAGAAAGTAGGTACCTCGATAATAGAAAGCGTCGTAAGTGCGGAGTAGCGATAAGTCACCTATGTATAAAACATATCAAAATTAGTGATATAATAAAAAATTATGAATGACAATGAAAATTAAAATCATATAAAACATACCAGAATTAAGCTAATTTGAATCATAAGACAATAGAAACAAATGACATAATCTTTTTCACACTCTATCCAATGTTCTTATCATTTTCACACGGGAGGCTTGGCTACGATGGTGCCTTCAAGGCACGTGCAGGACCACATCATCGTGGAGCGGCGGCGGAGGGAGAAGATCAACCAGAGGTTCATCGAGCTCTCAACCATCATCCTGGACTCAAGAAGGTTCATATATATTTCACTTTCTTTCTTCTTATTTTTCTTTGATTGGTTATCTCTTCTTTAATTTTATGATTTTTACTCCTCCTCCTCCTCTTTAATTTTATGATTTACATATATTATTTCACTTTCTTTCTTTCTTTGATTGATTGATTAGTTTTTCTTTAATTTTATGATTTTCACTTCTCCTCCGCCTCCTCCTCCTCGTCTTCTTTAATTCCATGCTTGTTGTTAACCTTCCCATCAAGGAGAGCTAGCTTCTCTTTAGGTTTATTAATCTCTCTATTTTTACTATGTATAAAGTTACCATAGGGGTGAAGCTCAAGCCTCACTAAGCTCCTCCGGTGGCTACACCTCTGGTTGATGGTGGTTGCACTGGTGGTGCTAGAAAATAGATGACGGATAGGTCAAAGGTTATACAGCAAACATATATAGATGGGGTGATCGTGAGGTTTTTTAAGACTATCTAGGCCGTGTTTGGAAGTCACCAAGTTTTCACGGTCATACGAAATTTAAATTATTTTCTGTGAAATTCACATAAAATTTTTATAACATTCCTGTTTTCCAAATCGGACCTTAGTAAGTTATAACACAAAACACATCAGCGATCTTGGTCTGGACGGTTGCTGGTGCCGCCATTGGGTGTTCACATTCACACGGCCGGGGTGTTCGATCGGTTTGCCTCAGTGAATACTCCACCAGAATTCATCAGATTCTCACGTCTACGTCTTGATGTTATTTGTATGGGCTATGTTTGAGCTATGTGATTTCTCGTGTCCTCATCAGGCGCAACCGACGGATCTGCACGCTAGGGAGTTAGGCCACTGAACCTACCAAGCCTAGGGCACAAGCGCTGCTATTCTGAGCTGCACCACGAGCACGGGGCGTCGCTTTCGCCAGGTTGGAAGCCATTTCCCCGACTTACGATGGGCTCGGTCTAAATGAGCATATGTCCAACATCTATATTATCCAAAATCACAAATCAGTATCTCTTTTCGTAATCTCTATCGCAAACAATTAAGATTCAAAAATTTCAACTAAAAACCATAAGCCACAGCCACAAAAACAGACCCGGATGTGTTGGTTTGCAGTTTTATAACTACAGCTTATGATTTTTTATGAAAGCGTGAGTGTGTACCTAAATAAATCGAATGTTAATAAATTACTTAAAAATATTATCTCGATAAACCGTTTCAAAATAACAATAAAAAACTATTATATTTATTTATTTAAAAAATCATAAATTATAGCCGAAAAAAAAAACTACCCTTGGGAGCGTGAGCGTGCATACATGGACTAGAGATAGTTCGTCCCGGCCCCACACTCGTCGCTCTCGGCGGAAACATGGAGGCACATGGGCGCGTTTATGTTGGCCAGCCAGCCGAGTCCCGATTCGCGGGGGCGTCCGGTGTGCATGTCACTGTTGCACAAATTATGTTGCGAACTGCAAATCAATTAGACTCGGAACCGGTTTCTGTTTGCAGCTGAATCGGCAGATTTCGACGAGCAACGGTAAGGAGCATGGACAGGTAGGACACGCACGATGCTGTGAGCGGTAGAGGACTGCAGTAGACACGGCTCTGTTCAAAAGAGATTTTTTTAGATTACTTATGGCTAAAAAGTACTGTAGCTGGCTGAAAAAATATTGTATATGATGGAGGCTTATTTAGCATAATTAAATTTAAAAATAGAAAAAATATGTTAGCCCATCACGTATAATGCAAACAAATACGAGAAAAAAACGGCAAAAAAGCTCAAAGTACAAAAAACAAAATTTATGAATAATGCAAAATAAGCCAGAAGCCACAATCTCAAGCTGAAACGAGCAATGCTGGTGGAGAAAGTAACGGTAAGAACGACAAAATGTGGAAAACGGCTGGTGATCTCGTTTAAACAGGCAGGGTGCTACGTAAAAACCCCAAAGCAAAAGCGAAGTACTCATGTACTCCATGCTTAGACTTAGTTCGCCACTTTTATCGCTTTTTCATCCTGGAGATGGCCCGTCCTCGCGGCTCAACCACTCAAGGCTGCCGCCTGGGCAGAGCAGCCCGAGCTTTGAGAAGCAATGGACGGGCGGACGTCAACACCTAGGGTGTGTTTTGGTTCGATGGATGAGGGTGGATAGGATGGAATGATTCAAAATTTTGTGAGATGGGATGATCTAAGTAGCTTGTTTGGTTGGCTAGATAGGATGGTACGATAATGTGTTTAGTTAGATGTATGAGATGGTATGGAATGAAAGCAGATAGTGTTTAGTTGACCAAATTAGGTTAGCGAAAACTAAAATTCTAATATAAATTATGGATTAATTTTAATAATCATTAATTAACTAAACTATACACCTTTACCTTTCAGTAATAACATTTAATACACACTAATTAACCCTCATTAACACTAATTATAAATAATTAGCACTTATCAATGCTAACCTTAAACTAATAGTTATTAATTAATACTAAAACACTAATCATTGCTAATTGTTTCGATTAACTGAGCCTAGATGGGCTCATCGGTTTTTTTTCTTCAACCAAGTCATCCAGCATATTGAGTGAATATTCTATAAAGTTGGATCAACACATACAAGATGATCTCGTCTCATCCACTCTAGATAGGACCATCCCATCCACCTCATCCACTAAACCAAAAACACCCTAAGGCTCTCATCCCAAGTTGCAAAACCTGTTGGCTGGGCCCTAGCCCAAACTTACCTGCTCGATCAACCTGTTCCATCATGGGCCAAGCTAGAAGATCTCATGACCTACCAGTGATAGTAATTCGAATGTTCAAATGGACCACTCATGCTTGCCACGTTCAAGGCCCATCTGGAACATAATAATTTCAAGGGAAAATCTATAATTGAATTGGGAATTGGGCCTTAACCCCTAGTCTCATTCTCTGCTCGACTCTCTCATTGTCCGCCCTTGCCTCTCTTCCTAGTGTTGACACCGATTTTATCCTAAACTTAAAATATAAATAAATAATCATTAAAATAGTAAATTAGGCTGACGGTTTAAAATCTGTTGCAATATAAAATAACTAAAGTTTAAATGAAAACCGCTGCGGTGACCGTAAGGACCATTGGGTCTTCGACCACATGGGTCTTGAGCATGTTGGTTTCCACCGTTTGGTTTCGACCACATTATATCGACCACGTTATGTCGACTACGTTGGTCGACCGCGTTGCGTTGGTTCGACCACATTGATTTGACCATATTGGTTCGACTACGATATTCTGACCTTGATGATCGACCACATTGTTTCAACCATGTTGTTTCGATTACGATGATTCGACCACAATATTTTGACCACTATGGTTCGCCCATGTTGGTTCGACCACGATATGTTGACCACAATGGTTGACAACGCTGTTTCGACCAACATCTCTGTCAAAAGCTTGGTATGACATCTCGCCCACTTAGCAAAATAAGTTACTGCATGCGTGCAGGAGTTAAGCACGCTCCAACTAAACGATTAATAATGATTAATAGTAATCACTAATAGGGCCATGTTTTAGCCATAGCACGTGGAAATCAAAAGAATGACTGGAAGTCCCATATAATGCTCGTTCAACAACCGTGGCTGAAGCACTGCATGCTCAGTCAAGTAACCGACCATTATCTAACCAACCAGTATAAAAAAACAAGTAAATGAGAGAAACGAAAAGAGAAGAAAACAAGAAAGAAAATAACATACATGGCCCACGGTTCAGCCATAGCCCACAGGTAGGACGGAGTCCAAATAGCACACGTCTTGCATGACCACAAACGAAATTGGATGTAGTGCTTGAACGTCCAAATAGTACACGACCTACACGACCGCAAGTAAACCGATTGCAGCGCTTGAACCGTCTATCTCAGAAAGAAGAAATCGAACAGAGAAGTTGCTGTAACTTTCCTCAAAGCGGCCTTTTATCTCATCCTTTCTTTATAAATAGGGGTGAAGAGTGGGAAGGAGGAAAGAAAAGAGGAAGGACGAACGGATAAGCTTTGGCAAGAAAAGAAAGCGTTGGACAAACTCTAGGAGAAAGGGACACACACAAAACACACCCGAGAGAGGAGAAAGTGAGAGCAGCCAATCCGGGTAATAATGTGAAGTTCTTACTCTTCTTCTTTCTCTCTCCCTCTGTTCTTGGGTTCGGCCATCGCGGGATGAATCAAGAAGTGTTCTCCCTATCCAGCCCTCTTCGCCCTTGGGCTCGGCCATCGCGGTACGAATCAAAGTCCATCATTTTTGTTTATGTTTGTGCCCCCCTTGGTCTGGTCCTCTACAAATGGATACAAATCAAGGTAAGTCATAAAGACCTCATCCCCTCAGTTCCGTCTCATTATTGGATAAAACCCCAAAAAACGAGTGCTTGATCCCTTGTTTCTTAGGTTTGGTCCCTTACAAACGGATACGAAGCAAGGGTAAGTTGGAAGAGCACCCATTTGCTTAATTCAGTCTTCTCAAATTGGTACGAATTAAGAGTGGGTATATGCTGCTAAAAAAAATAAAATAAAATAACCTTTACTTTGGTTATGCTACATGCAAGCGCTCAATATTTGCATGCGCTATGTAGTGTTAGTAGTAATACAAGGCGGAGTAAAACATTGTAACAATAAAAATAGAAAGGAAATACTTCTACTACACTACGTGCAAAGAAGTCATGTCATGCTAGTCGTAACAGAAATATTAAAAATATCCTTAGCCTCGGCCGTTCATCTGTGGTCGTTTGGCCGTGCTCGACATGCACTGTAGCTACGACCATTGACTATGTACTGTAGCTACGATAATCAACTATGTACTATAGCTCAATACACCGTGGTCGATATGTTGTGGTCGATACGTGCCACAGATCACATTGCAAATGCCGTGCCTGATATGCCACGGTCGATACACTGTGGTCGATATGCCGCGATCGATACATCATGGTCGATACATCGTGGTCGATATGTGCAACGAATCACGTTGCAAATGTCATGCTCGATATGTCGTGGTCGATACGTGCCACAGATCATGTTGCAAATGATGTGCTCGATACATCGTGGTCGATATGCCGTGGTCGATATGTGCTACAGATCACGTTGCAAGTGCCATGCTCGATATGCCGTAGTCATTTTGCTATGCTCGACCTGCCCCGAGCAAGTAGCCACCAGCGACACCAAGATTGAAGACCATTTCTTTCATTTTTTTTGTAATCATCATATGTTGTAATTTGTTGTAATATTTATGTTGGAACTCTTAATTAGGAATTTTCTCGCAAAGAGATGTAATTAACAGAATTGTATGTAAATGTATTAATTCTAGAAATAATGGACCTGCAATACCCGATTTCTTTATCTCATTTTCAATTAAAGTTAACCAACTTATCTTTAATGACACGGAGGCGGGTTCACGTCCATTTCCCGTCATCACCTAGCCCCTCCCCTCCTTCTCTGGCTAGCCGCCGACATTGAGCAACGCGAGGGATCCACCCTATGAACAGAAGTAGCCTTTAGGTTTTCCTTTTGCCTTATCATGTACATATGGACAGGGGGAGTCAGAAAAAATATAGCCTAGGCATGTTTTAACATGGTTAACACGTCATAGACAAGTCAATACAAAATTAACAATCACACATTCACACTAGTTGTAATTAACTAAATGCAATCTTGAAGTCCAATACACATATAATTGTGTATAAATAAAAACTAAATGCATAAAATAAAACCATGGTGGTACCTCGCTGCCGAAGCTTATGTGGATATTCTGCGATGACAAAAGTACAATCCATACCCAAGTGACACTGTAAGATGAGAAAATATGTTTATTAGTGTAACAATCACGTAGTGTACAAAAAATCAACATTGAAAAAGAATCAAAACATACCACTAAAATGGTAATATATGACTACGAGGCAAGTTCATTCTTTAAGATTTGAAGCCTTGAAACCTTCGGATAATCATGATATCATCAATTATTTTAAATATCTCCCGCTCGGTGTAGCATACCATTAAGTCATTTAACCATTCATCGAAAATATTATTACGCAACTTAGTCTTTATAATATTCATCGCTGAAAAAGCTCTCTCAATGGTTGCCATTGACATTGGCAATATCAATGCCAACACAATGAGTTTATAAACTAATGGGAAAACCATATGTTTTTCAGTTTCAACCATCTTTGTAGCCAATGATGCAAGATCTTGACAAGTAGTAAATGCAGCATGTCTTCTCGCATGAAGAATGTCTCAATTTGATCCCCTATAATTGCACGATAACAAACAGATAAATCTTGATCATAAATTTCGGCAAGTCAAGTAAATTTGTTGACATCAAACTTGAAAAAGGAGTTCTTTGGATCAAGGCAAGAGAAGCATGTGAGTAACTATAAAGAAACTTTATTGAACCGATGCTCCATCTCCGCTTTAATTCTGTTAACAACAACAAAGTAAATCTCAGCATGATAATAATGAAGGTTAGTGACAGTGAATCCATCACGCCTCAGACAACCCCTAATTGATATTTCCTCATCTATATTTGGCACTAGAATAGCTTTGCCAGCACAAAAGTTTGCTACATCACCAAATAAGCCCTCCCAGGTACTATGTATCCTCATGTTAGCTAAATGTTCTTTCACAACTAATTCCATAGCATGAATAATGTTTAAATACTTCCATTGCAACACAAGTGAAAGTTTGTTTGTAATAACAAACAACTTAAGCATCAGCTGCAAAATGAAAATGAACTTAAAGCACTCTATTTTTTCTATCAAGACTACTGGTAGACTTGGTACACGCCCATCTTCATGGATCATGTTGAGGACATGTAGCACTGAGCCCCACATTGTCTCAAAATGAACCAAGGTTGTATGATGTGAGCCTCATATAGTATTCCCCAAGTCTAGCAAGATTGGTTTCTTGATGCAACCCTCTTCCTGTAAAAATCTCATCACTCTCCAACTTATCCAAAATAGCTTGGTGATGATTTTCAATGAATGCATCTATCCTCTTGCAGGATGAACTTGTAATGTTCACAATCAAGGAGACATATTCAAAAAATTTAAGAATAGATTGGAAACAACTACTACTAGCGACAGAAACAACCACCAGTTACAATTGATTGCAAAGCAATGAATGTAGAAAGCATATGGATTTTCATCTAGAATCTTTCTCTGCAAGCCATTATATTCATCTCTCAAATTTGAAGCTCCATCATATCCCTACCCTCGTAGCCTAGAAATGGATAACTTATGATGATCAAGAAGAGCAAAAAGAGCTTTCTTTAGTGCATCTGACATAGTCAAGGTGACCGTTTTGAGACCAAGAAATCATTCCACACCCTGTCCTTGATTGTTCACGAACCTACATCAAATAAATTTTATTCAGGTAACATGCAACTAAATTGGAATAATTGATAAATGCTTCACAAATAATATATATGCAATAAATGAATTACTAACCTTACTATTACTGCCATTTGCTCTTTGACTGATATATCACGTGACTCATCGATAAGCACAGAGAATTGTCTCTCCCCAATCTCTCCTCGAATCACCTTGGTGATCTCTTGTGCATAACATTTCGCAAGTTTCTTTTGAATTTGTGGAGAAGTCATGATGCAATGTCTTGGAGCACGGTCATAAGCACGCCTCACTTCTTGTTTCTTATCTTTGTACCAATCAACAATCTCTAGAAAGTTATCCTTGTTTAAGAAAGTAGGTTTTTTCATCATGGCCACGGAAAGCTAAGCCTTGCATTATGAGATATTTTGTACAATCTATAGAAGGAAAATGAATTTGATATAATTCTTTGGCTTCCTGGGTTGCATTACTGATCATATTTCACACACTGTCTTTAATTTTTAAAATCATCACGATGTAATCTTGGCTTATTCTGAGCACTATTTACACCACCTACATGCTGCGACAATACTTTATACATAAGCTTCCAATCACTAAACCTTGTTTTGGAGAAGACATCAAAACGAAAATTTTTGACCCTTCAAAGTTGCTTAAAGAGAAAGCAGTAGAAACAAAAAGTTGTATCCAGAGATTCACTGTATTCTATCCAATCATATTTGCTATACCACGATTGTGAGAAGGCTCTTTTACGGTCTCCACATTGTTTGTGAGGAAATTTCACAATTGGTTGTGTTGGATCCTTTGCTATGTATGATCTCCTCACTTGGTCTTGAATACCCGCAACATACTAATCTATTTGTTTTCTAAAAGCGTGATCATAGATGATTTTATTCGGATTAAACTCATCCACCACATTAGCCCTATTTGATGGTGGTGATAGACATTCTATTAGACGTGGTAATTGTGCTAAACTTGTAAATGGGTTGGTTCCACTTCCACCACTTTCAATACTTCTCTGATCTTGCAATCACCAATCGTTAGCCAAGTGCCAACCAACAAATTAATTTCTCTTGTAACTCTTACAATTGTACATTTTCTCAATCTTAACGAGATGGTTTTGCTCAAAAAAAACTCAACGAAATGGTGGTAGTAATACACTGCTACTTCAAGAAAATTGTTATGGAAAGCCTTTTCAATATTGTAAAGCTTGCAAGGAATTAATCAGCAGAACATGGCCAACCAAGACTTACAGTCATAATTGCTTTATTTTACGATGCACTTATTCGAAAAATATATCAAATTAAGTTGCATTTTTAGACTAGAAACCGAAATGTTAGTGCATACAGTCAAGATTAGTTTGTGTACAATCTATGCTTCAAACAAAAAGGTGAAGAGAACGTAGACTTGTTTGGAGAAAAGCAAGTGGATGTTGTCAAATTGTTACTACTAACTAAGACGAAACTTTGAAACTGTGAAGCTGTGCAGATCGCTTGTGAGCCTGCACAAATTCTCAAGAGTCAAGACTAGTGCATGGTTTATCAAACAAATAATCAAGTATAACCCTTGTATATACAGCAGTGAAACAATGAACCGTGCATGGTTGGCAGCTGGTTGAAAGCCCACAGGAAATTGCGGGAAGGCTCTAACAAGAAATGGATGCCACATGCCAAACGCAAGTCAAGCGTATCACCAATCAAAACCGAAACATGGCATTGTCCTTTCAGCGGTTGCTGCGTTTGATTCATGGCCATGGCATTAACCAACACCTAATGGAAGACGCCCTCTCGCACAATGCCTCTCTCTCGCCTATACCATCTCATTGCACAAGACAGTCTACAAAAGAAAGCGGAACGGTGGCCGTACATGCATAATCTCAACTTGAAGTCCAATCGAATCAAGTCCAATTGATACTTTCTTCAGTGCCATTGATGCTATTACCACTGAGTTGGATCATCACTTCAATGAGATATCTTTGGAGTTACTTGTATGTTTTTCTTGTCTTGATTCAAGAGACCTTTTAAAGTTCAATGTCTCTTAGGAACCAAGAACTTCCCATTTCTGATATTATCAATTCAAATTTCACTAAAGCAGGTACAATTATTACAAACCAAGAAATTAATATATCTAAATGAGTAACAAAACAAAAGATTAGCCAGTTTGATGCATGAAAAGTTCACAACAGAGGAAAATCGTGTAACCTGCCTAGCCTTTAGTATTTTAATGGAGTTGTATGTTTGCTACTAAATTGAACAATGCTTAGTGCACATGCTGAAACTGGAAGAAAATAGAATTTGTGTGACATTGCTAAAGGCTTGAAGTCAATTTAAGGCTAGCCTAAGCAAACTTCATGCCATTAAGCCTATTTGGACGCCCCAAAAAAGACTACAGTGTTAGTTCCAACTTGCCTACAACGTGAGCCAGATCTTAGAGAGAGAGAGAGAGAGAGAGAGAGAGAGAGAGAGAGAGAGAGAGAGAGAGAGAGAGAGAGAGAGAGAGGGCAACAACAACAATATGAGCCAGAAATGTGAGCATTCCAGAGTTAGGCATTTAGCTAACATTTGATAAGATCCTACTACTAGAATCCAGTCCAGCCATTTCTAGTATTTCATCTTGCAGGCAACGCATAATAATGATATTGAAGTAATTTTCTTCGTGTTCGTGACCGAGCGGTGCCGTGCACGGTTCGACACGGAAGAGAGAGAAGACGAACAGATTGGACGGAAACCACGCACCGTGTGCATAGCTTCTACCGCAAATGCATATAATGCAATGTAATGCAATGATGCACTGCTCTTGCCCGGCATGCAGCAGCCGTACCCGTACGTGAACGCCACTGTACACTGCCCTTCGCTCGAGAGCGCCCTAGCTTGCTGCGAGGACGCATGCATGCGTGACTAGTTTCCAGATCCACACTGACAGATCGATCAGCTTCGTGTTCGTGATCGCTCATGGCTGTGGATAGTCAGCACAAGGAGGAGACTAGTGGATCAACAGGACATGGAGAGCAACTAGCAAGTGGCTTCCGATTTTGGCTTTCCGAAGCCATAAACTGTTTAGAATGTGTTGGTTTCTTAATTTTGATTTTTTGTTTTTGTTGGTTTTTTGGTTTTTTCTTTTTTGTGATAAGAAAAGGAAAAAGAAGGAAAGATCACAGGAGCCATGCATCTGCATGCAGCGGGGAGAGCATACTCCCACGAGACCCGGCCTGCCACAGGCTTCCCGCGCCGCTTAACTCGCGCGCGGCGTCCTCCATCCGCACGAAGAAACCCGCCCATGGCTTCGGCTTTCACGCACGCAGAGGTGCAGGACAAGTTGACCCAAGCTTAGCTTGCGGAATGGGATATCTCTATATATCAACCGCCGTGGCCTCCCCGTGGTGCCAAAAATTAGATCGATCGAGGAAGAGGGTGGCAAGCGACGGTGGGGTGGTCGCCGGCGGGGGAAGCGCTCGCCCTTCTCCCGGCCTTGATCATCTTACATTTCTACCCCCGCGTCGGATCTTGGAGGCGTTGAGATTTCTTTGGGGGTTTCACGCGCGCGCGCGCGGCGGGACTCATCGAGAGAGCGTTCCGCACTGCCATGCCTTCGCCTGCCCCTGCCCTCGTCGCCGAGTCGTCGCCGTCATCCCTTTCTGTCTGTGACGGCTGCTGCCGACTCTGGATATAGCTAGCTAGCTCTCGAGTGACATGTTGTGACAGGCCAAAAACACAAACCAAGGTACGCGTGCCCAATCGCCATTGTTGTTGTTGTTGTCCTTCTTCTCCTCCTATGTGCAGTGATCCAAGTAAATGGCATGCATGAATGCGTGGGAATCTGTAAGTAGCTAGCCCTTGCCACCGGCTACAGCCCCACCACCACCGACGCCGAAGGTAGTAGCTGCTCATTAGCCAGGATGGCGATCACGGTCGGCCACTGCCACGACCTCAAGCCCGTCGCCGTCCGCTGCCGGGACTGCCACCTGCGCTCCGTCGCCCAACTCGACCGGCCGGACCACCAGGAACGCAATGCCGCCTCCGGCGGCAGCCACAATGGCCTGTCCCCGCGGCGCCGGAGTCTCTCCTCCCCGTGCTTCACGACCGTTGCTCCCGCCGCCGACCAGGTGGAGCCCTCCTCCGACAAGAAGATGCCGCGCGTGGAGATCATTGCGGGTGGACACGCTCGCGGCGTGCACGAGCTCATCGCGGAGGCCGCGGGCGCCATCGCGTCGGGGACGCGGCTGGTGCCGGCGCAGAGTGGCCTCGGTGGGGCGCTGGTCCTGAACGACGGCCGTTCCGGAGAGCACGTGGCGGTCGTCAAGCCGCTCGACGACGCGTCGTCGGCGTCCCACGGTGGCAGCTACGCGAGCAAGGCCGTGCTGCGGGAGGTGGCCGCCTTCCTCCTCGACCACGACGGCTTTGCCAGCGTGGCCCCGACAGCGCTGATC
Source organism: Bonia amplexicaulis (assembly GCA_036346245.1). Classification (NCBI taxonomy): domain Eukaryota; kingdom Viridiplantae; phylum Streptophyta; class Magnoliopsida; order Poales; family Poaceae; genus Bonia; species Bonia amplexicaulis. The sequence goes on along the minus strand of CM070736.1, from coordinate 33,316,200 downwards.
AAGATATCTTGCCCCACGATGCCCACGACCATGGCGTCGATCCAGCGCTTCGTGGCGCACGAGTACGACGCCGGCGAGCTCGGCCCGTCGCGGTTCTCCGTGGCATCCGTGCACCGCGTCGGCATCCTCGACGTCCGCCTCCTCAACGTCGACCGCCACGCCGGCAACATCCTCGTCAAGAAGCCGCCGGACAGCGAGTGCGCCGCCGACGGGAGCACATCGACGCCGCTGGAGCTCGTGCCGATCGACCACGGCCTCTGCCTCCCGGAGCAGCTCGAGGACCCGTACTTCGAGTGGCTGCACTGGCCGCAGTCGTCGCTGCCGTTCTTCGGCGCCGAGCTGGAGTACGTCGCGTCGCTGGACCCGTTCAAGGACGCCGAGATGCTCCGCATAGAGCTGCCGTCGCTGAAGGAGCCGGCCATCCGGATCCTCACCCTCTGCACCATCTTCCTTCAGCGCGCGGTCGCGGCCAGTCTCTGCCTCGCCGACATCGGCGACATGATGACCCGCGAGTTCTCGGCGCTGGAGGAGGGGCTGAGCGCGCTCGAGGCCCTCTGCAAGAAGGCCGAGGGCTCCATCGACGCGCCCCTGAGACCTGTCCCATCGCTGCCATCCGACGCCGCGGACAACGAAGATACCCAGTTCGGCATGGACTGCGAGGACGTGGCCACAGGAGGCCTGCACCTCCTCCTCGGGGGCGACGCCAAGGCCAGCAGCGCCGGGAACAGCAGCATCGCAAAGAGCGTGAGCTTCTCGGCGGTGGAGGGCGGCCGCGGCGGGCGGAAGCGCATGTCGTTCAGGGAGCTGAGCGGCGAGGAATGGGCGGCGTTCCTGGAGAGGTTCGAGCAGCTGCTGCCGGCGGCGTTCGAGGCCAAGAAGCGCGCCGGGCTGAAGCTCATGAGACTGGGGACGTCGTTTTGAAACTGGGGATCTACGTACGTACGGTACGTGTGGTGTGTATGCCAGTTTGGCGATGGACAGATGATGATGATTAACTAAAGGAAGAGCTTGTACTGCAGGAACGTAATGTAACGTAGCTCTGTCTGGCCTCCGCGGGAAGATACCGATTTAGATTTAGATATGGAGAAAATAATACAGGGCATGTTTTTTTTTTTAGCTGCGGCTTATGACTTTTGGCTGAAATTTTTAAATTTTGGCTGTTTACGGTACAGATTACGGAGAGACCGATACTCACTTATGATTTTAGCTTGTACAGATGTTGGGCTTTTAACGTGTACTACGTTTAATATGTAGACCCCGCCTTGAGAAAATATTCCGTTTGAAAATTAGGTACTGTAGCAAAAGCCAAAAGCCGACCGGCTTTTGTAATGCCGAACATGCCCACACAATTAGTTTTATCCATGCACATTCAACCTGGATTGATAGTGTATTGGACTATCCATAGGCTTGAACTACTTATACTCTGTTATAGTTTCCTATAAAAGCATATAGAAACCACTTATACACTTGTGCTCGTCAATTTACACAAAGTAGTTCTATATACACAGAATCATTTCCAACAAATTTCAATCGATTTCGTAAAACTTTTATGGTGTGAATGTAAGGTTGAAATTTCACATGTCAGAGTTTTAGGAAAGCTTCCTATAAAAGCATGTGGGCCCACGTCTGCGTCTAGTCGAAAGCTTCCTATAAAAGCATACGGGCTCAAGTGTGCGTCTAGTCCTGCCAATTTGCATAGAGTAGCTCTCTTACGCGCAGAATCATCTCTAATAAATTTCAATGGAGAGGAGGAGGGAGGAGGAGGCGTGGCGGCGGGGTGGGAGGAGGGAGGAGGCGGCGTGAGTAGCGGAAGACTAGGCGGAGCAGGGGAGGAGGCGAGGACGGAAGATTCGGTGGGGAGGCAACGCACGGGAGGCAGGCGCACGCGTTCGTGAGGAGGGTGGGGGCCCACACGTCAATCCAGCTTTTTTCTGAGAAGGGGTGGGAGAGAACGGACCAACCACCAACTCCTTCTTTTATAATAGTAAAGATATATGTATGTATGTATGTACGTACGTATGTACGTACGTACGAACATATGTATGTATGTAGTCCCGCCGCTGTTGCGTAACCCTAAACCCGGGGAGGGTCTCCTCGCTTACGTTGCGGCAACTCCTATCACCGTGAGTGCTTTGCTAGTCCGAGAAGAAGAGAAGAAGCAGCACCCTGTATACTATGTGTCCGAAGCTCTGTAGAGGCTAAGGTGAGATACACGGATACACCAAGCTGGAGAAGCTTGCTTACGCTTTCCTCATGGCCTCAAGAAAACTCCAGCATTACTTCCTAGCAAATGAGATCCGGATATCATCATCATTTTCGATCGGCGAGATGCTTCGTAACAAAGAAGCGTCCGGGCGAGTGGGCTGATGAGCTGGCCCGTTCTCAATCACCTTCGTCTCCCGCACCATAATCAAGTCGGCCAAGGTGTTGGCGGATTTCATCACGGAGTGAACTTCTGTGGAACTGCCCCTATCCGCCCCCTTCCCTCCCGTTGGACGATCTATGTGAATGGCTCTTGATGCAGGTGCACACAACCAACCCCGGGCTAGGTGCGCAAGATCGATCCCGAAGGGGTCCAGGGCCGACCTCGGGCGAGGCACGCAAGACCAACCCCAAGGGGTCCAGGACCAACTCCGGCCGACACGGTGCCTCCGCAAGTGTGGAGCACAACGGTTGACGGGTGAGGGCCAGTGACATCGTCACATCCCTCCCACAACCGTTGTATCTGGAGGTAAGAAGGATGCTGCTGCCTCGTGCCGATTGACCTTGCCACCGGCGACTACTACGATGTCAACTGACGCTAGAGGGTCGCTATCCTCATTGTTGCTCACCGAGGCTTCACGGATCTTCTTCCATGCGACACGACGTTATCATCGTGGTCGACATATAGTTACGGAGGACTTCAACCATGGCCACCTCCTGACAGCTCGAGGACAAGCTGTCTCGCTATGATGGGTGTAATGTTATGGCCTAGGATCTTGGTGTACACGCAGTAGGCGAGCGAACAGTACCGCGAGCACTACAACAACTGTGAACAGTACCCGCAGGTACTGTAGCAATGCATGAACAATAACCGCGGGTACCGTAGCGCGTACAAAATTTGGTGATTTGCCAGTATATCGCGGATTAGAAATATAATAATTTGTTTTCTTATTATTTGGGCTTAATTCCTTTTTGATTATTTCCATATATTAGAGATAAGTTTTCTATTATTAGGGATTAATTTTCTCAATATAGAGATATGTTTCTTAGGGGTCAAGTTTAGCCATCCCTATAAAAGAAATAACATTATACCTATTATCATTAAGGAAATAAACAAACTTCTTTAGCCTCCCTCTCTTCTTCAACAAGCCTCAACTCCTTGGCGGCGACATGGCCGGCCGATCAAAGGCGAGTACCTTACTCTCGGTCTTTGGACCTATACCACATCAGTTGCAGTCTCCTTTTACTGCATAATATCGTGGGATAAATCATTAATTTATCTTATTGCTTGTCTTTACTTTTGATTCTGCTATGCACATAGTTGGTGTTAATTAACACTAGGGTAGTGCTCAGTATACTGAGTTCACCTAAACTGATGTCTATATATTTCAGTGCCAGGTTCACCGATGTGGCGTGCAAGGAATGTATTGGTTGGATCTGCTCTTGGTGCTGGAATCTGCTTTGCCCTTGGTAAGCTCGAATTGCTCTTGAATTTCCGTTCATTAGTGCACTTTCTCTGCGCTTTGCTCTAAAAGTTTTCAGGTCTTTCTAGCTCACTTGAATGTATGCATCGCTTGCTTAAGTATGGGCCTGATAACACCATACAAATACATGTCTAATATGTCAAATGTGGTTTCCCCACATGTACCTAACTACCTATCACCACCATCAAATGTGCCTTGAGATTTATTCAAATTTTCAAAATTCAAACCACCATCCCATCTTCTAGTCATTGAATATCCCTTGCACGAATCTTGAGGCACTTTTGAGGGTTAAGATTATGTGCATGTACCCACATGTACTTGTGGTTTTGCATTTTCGTTCCATGATAGTAATAGGCCAGGATGTGTTGAATCCTGTAAACTAAATGAGCGCTTTAGCATCTTCGGCAACTGCCTTGTTCTCATACTATTAATTGTAGCCCTCTTGAACTTAATGGCACTTTGATTAGTTGATATACAAGTTTAAAGCTTGCCTTGTGATGGGTAGCCTTTAATTTCCATTTTTCAGCTCTTCAGCTTAGCCTACTATTTTGGAAGTTGGATACTACCTTCTCACCCTTTACTTATTTGTGCCCATCTCCCAATGTCCTTGTTCACCTAGTACAAAAACAACCTTCTCTATTGTAAAATTGCAGAACAATAATAGACTGAGGTAAGATTGGGAGGCAGTGCTTTTATAGGATGTGCATGCCCATGAGCCATTAGTAGAAAAGGCTAACTTGCCATAAGCATGCGTATTACTAAAACACTATGCCATCAGTTGCCAAGTCAACAGCTTCATCTCACTTTTAACTCTGATTATGTGCTGTGTCAACTCAACTAAATCTGCTGATAACTTCTTGTGGTTATTCTACAGGTTCACTTTTGTTCTTTCCTGTACTTCTCGTAGTTATGCTGTGAGCTTTGGAGTAGCAATGTCAAGGCCCACTGTGTCTCATTTGCTCATTTGTGACGCGCAATTTTGACATAAAATCTGACTTGTTGGATCTGGATCTTTGTGCATCAATTTCGTACCCATTTGTGTGTAACTGTAATTGCTGACATCTATTTTGCACCGTGTGTAACTGTAATTGCTTCGATGGATGCAGCAGACATATAGAATTGACGCTTGCTATTTCTGAGAAATTCCAAGTCGTGTTTCTAGGAACTTGAGCGAGTTTCTGATGGGACCGGATGGATACACTTTGGAACAACAAAACATGTCTTCTCGGCCGATCGGAGTTCATCGGACTACCATGAATGGACACACATTTATCCTGAACACCGTATGTTGTAAGAACTGAGCGGATCGAACGTCGTTTCATGCATGTCAATAGCAGGTTTGAAGTAGAAGAACCTAACTACAAATTCTGATATGACACAAGGATCCGCAGTTTGAAATATGGGTCGTATTTGGTCATGGTGTGGTGCGGTGCTCCAAGCAGCTCATGGCTTCGGGTGTGGGCTTCGGCTCGCGGCTTCAGTCTGAAATTACGCTGTGACGATTATTAGCTTTTTCTAAAAAAAAGTAAAAAATAGGTAAAATTGAGAAAAAAAAATAAAAACCATTATATTCTTCGAAGAAATAAGGAGGAAAAAAGAAAAGATAATAAATTAAAAAACAAAATAAGTCGAAGTTAGCCACTATTAGCTTTTTCTGAAAAAAAATAAAAAATAGGAAAATTGAGAAAAAAATTAAAAAACCATTATATTCTCCAAAGGAATAAGGAGGGAAAAAAAGATAAGATAAAAAATTTGAAAAAAAAAACAAAATAAGTCGAAATTAGAAGCCAGTGTATTCCAACTGGATTCCTTCTTAATGTTCAGAACAAAAACTTGGTTGCAGCTGTCGGAGACAATCAGAAAAGTCATCACGTAAAAGCATAATTTTACTATGGAAATGTAATAGATCAGCCGATTCTCATCTTGATAGTTATTCCAAATCCACATATCCTGTTAGCTGTTGGCAGGCAAACACGCAGAAGAAACTATGTAGTCGATATTAAAGCACCAAATCTGAAGTTCCAAGCTTCAACCATTACAACATGATTCAAAGATTAACGTCAAAAAAATGCAAAATACCATAATTCAAAGATTAACGTAAAAACATGCAAAATACCATAATTAACCAAGATGAGTTGTAAATTTGTAATTGCTAGGCTCCAGAAACCATCCTAGGTTCCTAGTTCGATGCAGACTTTTGTCGGCCATCTGGAATGGCAAAAAGGACAATTGGTTTGGACGACCGGACGAATGGAACATCACACCTGTAATACCCTTTCCTTTCGAGCTGTATAACTTCTCCTTGCTTGAGATTCCGCATGTTCAGGTCTCCAAGAGCTGAAGTTTCCCATCGGGTGCAAGGCTTAAGATTGTCAAGGAAGTCATCATCTTCTTCCAGCTGCAAAAGTGCCAGACGGATTCAAAATACACGCAGATGCTACTTAATCATGGAATAAGACAACACGGATGCATTGATGGAAGAGATAACTCATCCAAGGAAATGTCATCCCATACATAAAGGAAATAAAAAGAAGAAACCAAATCTCTTCTAGATCTGCTCCAACAATTAGTGAAGAATGAAGTATGGGCAGGTTGCCCACTTTCCTCAAATGCTTAAACTCCTCTGATGCCATGTTGAGCTTCACGCATCAACTAGTTCCTCAGAAAGTTCAAGCTAATGAGGAAAGGTAAGGTGGGCAATCCCCACTCATACGTAGACAGAATAATCAACTGTGCTACAGATAGATCTAGCTTACCTAAGTGAAAAAGCATTCATACAACAAATTATAATCACTGTAGCATATAGGTAGTATAAGAATGCGGTTCTGGTGCCCATGTGTTTGCATGCCTGTTTGCTACCAACGTGACTTCAATTTGCTGCCTTACCTTTTTCTTATTAATTAGGTAGTCGAAGTCTACCAAAGAAAGAGATACAAGGTCTTCGATATCTGGCAGCCATGTTAGCTTCAACTTTGTCATCTTCACTGACCCCTCAAGATGGAGTTCACCAACTAGTTGAGTAATCGTTCCATTCTCTGTCTTGATTTCTTTAATGATAGCATTTCCCCAGTCCATCAAAGTTACTTCCTGACCCATGCTAATGACTGATGCATCAGCATACTCTAGCCAAATTCTGTTTGTGAAGGTTGTAGCCTTCTTTCCAGCACCCTCAAATTTCTTGTGCCTTGGTAAGATTCGAATAAAGGGTTCCTCTGGACCATTAGTAAGAGTCAAGAGCACACGCTGGTCTTTCAGCACAGCAGTATGCCTTCCACACACTGGATCAATTATCTTCTTGTTGATTGTCCAGAGTTTATCCCACTCCATAAGATTTAGATTTTTTGAAGCACCCTTGAGAAATAGAAAAGGCAGAAATGGAGTTAATAACACAACATCCATATAGTTATAAGATCAGAAACAGTAACTCATTAGAAGATTACCTGCTCAAGTATAAATTGTATCAATGCATCAATCTTCAAGCCACGACGTACTATGCCTTGTACAGTGGGGAAGCGTGGATCAGTCCAGTCCTCCACCTTCTTGTTTTGTACGAACCAGAGAAGCTTGCGCTTACTAAGAAGGGTGTAAACCATATTCAGCCTGCTGAACTCATAGACTTCTACCCTCCTCAGCCCCATGTCTTGAAGGATACGATAGTACTGTGCGTTCCGATCATGGTACTCACTTGAACGAAGAGCATGAGTCACTCCTTCCAATGCATCCACAAATGGGCAAGCAAAGTCATATGTCGGATAGACCTTGTATTTTGAGCCAACGCGATGATGGGGATCTGTGTTGCAACGGTAGTAAACAGGATCTCGAAGAGATTTGTTAGGGTCCTGCATGTCAAGTTTACCCCGTACACAGCACTCCATACCCCTTTCGGTACCATTAACCATCTCTTTCCACAATGACAAGTTCTCCTCAACAGTATTGTTTCTACATTTAGATTCCACACCATCCATCCTCTCACTCCTCATTTGCTCCTTTGGTGTATCATCAACATATGCCTTTCCTTGCTTGATCAAACTCTCAGCCATTTCCATTAGCTTTGGAAAATAATCTGATGTGTATGTAACCACATCATATTTGATTCCTAGTGTCTCAATGTCTTTAAGGACGTTTTCAACAAATTCAATGCTTTCTTTCGAAGGATTTGTGTCATCAAATCGAACTATTAGACGCCCTTTATATCTCTCTGCAAAGTACTTGTTCAATAGTCCAGCCTTTGCATGACCAATGTGGAGATATCCGCTAGGCTCTGGGGCAAAACGAACGCAAACCTCTCCAACTTTTGCACCTGGGAGATCTACTTCAGGACTTGAGGTGTTCTCCTTTGAATCAGGCACCTTATCCTTCAGGCTTGGCGCAGGAGATTTTCCAATTCCTCGCTTTCCAACATAAGCAGCTACAACTTCATCTAGGGTGTCTGAATAGTCTACAGTTACGCTGTTGAACCAACGAACAAGGTTTTGATATTTCTTGGACCTCCTTAGACTTTCCCATCGTTGACCAGTCCCTGAAGAAAGAGGTGTAAATTCCAAGGTAAGCGATATATAATTATATATACCTAGATCAATAAATTACAGATTGATGAAAGAAGCCACGAAGTTACCTGCAAGATTTGACCACACTACAATGTCAGCAATTGACAGACCATAACCAACCAAAAAGGTTCGAGATACCAAGAATCCATCTAGAAAGGAGCAAGCAGCTTCAAATTCTGGGCCTGAAAGAATGACTGGGGCATACTCGAGCCATTGATCAACCTACAGATGTATCATACTAGAAACTTAGAATACTGAGACAAACATTAAAGTCATTGACTAACACCATCTATAGTAAATAAATAACCAAAACATACATGTGCTGCCTGAATAGCATCATGGCCATAGAAGCTGGAAACAGATGCAACACGGCCAATGTAGCGAAGAATTGTGTTGGTACCATGGATAAAATCCCTGTAAAGAAAAATGACAACTTCGCTGAGAAACTATAAACTCACAAACAGAAATACCACTGAGGATGATGACTAGTGGAAAACCACTATAATTGTTTCACCAACAAAATTGCTTGATAAACATCATGTTCCAACAGTCGATATTTTCATCAAAATAATTTTTCAGAACCATGGATATAAGAATGAGGAGATGCAAACATAAGAATGCTCAAACTTGCATTGTCAAACCTCAGGATGAAATTTAAGGCAGTTTTATGAATTGAACTTGGCATCTCCTACAACTACAACAACCATTCAAACTAAAGCATGATAATGGAGCAAGAGCTCATAGTAGACCTAAATAGAAAAGTAAGTATTAGTTCATCAGATAGAGGAGCTGCACACTGAACGGCAATCACTTACCCAGAACCAAGGTGTAGTGTGGGCACTGAACCTGAGGCAAGGCTCGGATCAGTGGTTAGGGAAACACCTGCAATCTTAGCAGCAGAGATGATGGAAAGTGGCGGGCTGTCCTGGGGGAATGCTAGTTTTGCCTCCATTCAGCCCCTTGCAAGCCAAAGAACAGGAACCTGCCACAATAGCAGAAAAATTCTATAAGCTGCTGATCAAGTGAATAAATTCAGGACACACTTAATTCTCTTTTCTTTTTTACTAACAGCAAGGAAGCGTTAACCCTATGAAAAATTCTATCAAGGATGCACAATTCAGTCTTGCTATTTCAAACACCAAGTGAAACAAACTAGGTCCTTTTCAACAAAATGCACATTCTGAACAAAAGGCAGGCAGCTGATTGACAAATACCGCGCCTCAAACCGCGCTACAACTCTAAAAAGATTATGGCATGAGGAATAGTCAGGGGCATAATCACGTTGTGGGTCCCGGTGTCACAGGACACCGGGTCTAAAATGTTTTTAGCAGGGATTACCACTTTCGTCCTATATGTGAACCCCTAGGCTAAATTCAGTGCACCCGGTTCTTTTCCTGAAACTCAACGAAGGAAACACTGACAACCCAAATTCCCAATAGCTAGCAGCAGTCCACGAGAAGCCTCTGCTTCTGTCAATCCATGAGGCAACTGCAACAGACTAAGCCAACCCTTGAGCCAACGTAAGAGGGAGGACCGCAACAGGCCACAGCATCGACACTTGTTCGCCACGCATGGTCGGTCAGGAGATATGCAGCACATCCACCACACAACCGCACCCAGCTAGGCAGCGACCAGTTGCCAAAGAATGGGAGAAATTGGCGCCACCAGCTGCCCACCATCTCACCGTGGTGTCGTCTGGTCCCTATTGCCTCACGTCCTCGCCGATCAAAGGAAGCTTAGGTCCATTCGATCAATATGTACTTTGCTCTAAATTTCTCTTAATTATTCAAATTTGTGAGTTAGGGTTCCAATGTGAGAATTGTTGATTGATTTTTGTCGAGTTGTAAGGTTAAGACTTAGGTTTTAATTTTTATTTTAGGAATACTAGTCTAGCTCGTTGCAAATCGGGGGTAAAATTGTAGTATTTGACCGCAATGTCAAGTAAGCCACTGGACATATTTTCTATTGTATTGTTTTTGAACTATTGAACATATAAATATCTAACTGGCTTTTCAATTAATTGGTAATAATTTTATGAATGATATACTTATTTGCTATGTGAAGAAATAAGAATTGACGAAAATTACTAATAATGTTATGGTTTGTCGCTTTATGAACTTGAAAGAACGTAAACATTAAAAGATAATGCACTAACTTACATTTAATCATTCTATTATTTTTTACTTGAAAATTTTAAGTAATTGTGTTCTCTTTTAACAGACCATTAAGGTTGAATGATTTATTTTATCAATGCCGATCAACTTTTGTCTGTGGTTTCGCCCTTAGTTTCTTCAGTTTGCTGCAACTAATCAATATTATTATCGGTTTTTTTTTGTTTTGGTAAGTATTTTGATTGCTACTTTTTTATCATCATACGCTGTCATTGGTTATATTAAAGTATTGATGCTGAAAATTACCGAACATGGTACTATTTAGCATTGTATTGCTTGAAAACTATATATGTTGTTAAATATACGGTGAAGTGGTGAAACCAGGTCATTTTTATTCTAGTTCCGCCCTTGGAAATAGTTGTTATAATCCTCTAACAAGATGGAAACAGTACAGTCACAACAGAGCCAACAAACAGTGAGCAATCTCCTTATCCCTCGAAACAATCGCAGCACAAACAAAATTCCGTCGCCTTAATTTCAACAGATACCATCTACCGCAATGTGCTCTTCCTGATGCTGCAAGGTACCACCAAACCGATGAACACCACAACGCATGCCGACATGCCATCAGCCAGCCACACAACCTCAATCCCCGAACTCCGCAACCCTCGTGGCAATTCTGAAGGGACAGCGCACCACCGGCCGGCCATATCGCATAAAGACCGAAACTTGGGCACCCAAATCACCCCGCAATCCGCAAGAAACGAAAGAGAGATAGAGAGAAGAGAGAGGGAGGAGCTCGACGATCAACCAGACCTTACCGCCGACGCCCAGCGAAAGCGCCTCCGAACCACGAACAACGGGCTAGATTAGATTTCAACGGGGAGAAGGAAAGAGCCGACAAACCATACAGACCAAGACACGGAATCCCTACAGCTCCAAGCATTTTAACCCGGGGGAGCGGCAATGTTTGGGTCGAGGAAACCGGGGAGAAGCAACTCACCGGAGATGCGGGCGGGCGACGAGAGCCGCGACGGCGAGCGCTGCGCCGCCGGCGCGGAGGAAGGTAGGGCTCGGGGTTAAGGAACGGAAGTGAACAGAACACTCGGCTTGTGGAGCCGAATCGTAGACGGGCTTTGCAGTTTTGCATACTGCGAGTCCGGTCGGTCGATGCCGTGTAGCGTTCCCCCACGGAAAGGCGAATCCTTGCCTCCTTGGGTCAATTTCCGCCAGCCGACCGACCCTGGTTTTCCCGATTCATGCCCACCGGGCTTTGTGATGCTGCAAGGGTAATTGCTTTTTCTGTTTTTTTTTGTTTTTTCACCGGATTTTAGCTTTGGACTCTCCTTCGTACTTACTATTTATTAAATTAATACGACACACACAAAAAATCAAAAACCCTAACTCAAAAGAATAAGCTCTATCTTTTGGCTTTTAGATGTCAACTTTTGAACAGAGTAGTTTCGCAAAGTGTTTTCTTTTACTCTCTCAATCTCTATCGCAATCAGGTAAGAAATAAAAGTCAGCACTTTTGAATAGGATCTATTATGCCTCCTCTTTTCAGTTTCTAAAAGTTATTTTTCGACTTTTTTTATAGTAACTAGCTTTCAAACGGAGTATCTTTTTAAGACAGACTCTATAAACGACTTCATTTATATCAATCAAAACCACACACAAATTTTTATTACTTCATATTCTTTTTTATAAATAACCAAAAACTATAAACCATAACCTTAAAGCTATAAATTCAAACAAAAAAAAGCCCGAAACTCTGTCCGTTTCAAGCCCGTCGTCATGGATATTGATACTAGTCTCAAAAGTACGTAGGTAGACAGTACTTTTGACTGTTAATAGTACCGGCACAGATGAAACAGATTATTTATATGTCGGGAACCGGTTTCATCCCGTTAGCAAAAACTTTTAAACCATATTTAAGATATAGTGGAATAAGGAACTGAGTAGAAAAGAAAGCCGCCGTTATTGTCGAATGTGAATCAGTCTGACACCGCAAGATTTTTATCAATCGTCAGGACCTTGGTTCTACGTGACTGACGGTTTCGTTTGCTAAACAATGGGCAGCCATAGCCCGCATGTTTGGACCTTAACCATCTTGGATGTTGAAGCTATGCCCAGAAAAGGGGAAAAAGAAAAAAGAAAATCTTTCGGTGATCAGCGGCGCTCTCCTTTCTCAGAGCTAAAAGATGTTCAGATAAGTGTCAGGGGAAACCAATATGTAAGATAGGATTATTGTTGTTCATTAAAAGCTTGAGACACATGACATGAGAGGGTTTTGACTAAACACGCACGCGTGTGTGCACGTATTTGTGTATTTTCATATTGTAAACTGCGTTGTTATGTGTTGCCGGTCTTGGTGTTTGGTTGGAAGACCGGAGTGCTAGTATAGGTTGCCGTACTATTAAGATGGGTCATGTCTAGTAATTTGAGTCTCATCATGTGTTGATAACTCAACCTCACTTGCTCTAGCTCATCTTGGCATGAGGCTTATATTTGCGAATGTGTTTTGCAAATAGTTAAAACTTATGTGTTGACTCCTTGCAACATGTGACTATGCATTGCAAATATATTTTGCAAGTGCTTGAAATCCATATTTCCATTCTTTGTGATATAAGATGCATCACTTGTCACCTTCACAAGTTGCCAAAAGATGTCCCCAGAGCACCCAGCCTCGAGGCATACACGCCTCAATGAGTAGCTTCTTCCTTGCAGTGGTGCGATTAAACGGCATCGATGTTAGAGCATGGACTTATCAGAATTCAGAACACATTTCCTACTTGCAGTTGTCAAGATCTGATTCTGGTGGCAAAGATGTCGATCCCACACGAGCCTTTGTTTGTTAGCAGAGAACTAGAAGTATCTTTCATATGATTTCAGAACTAGAGAAGTATCTTTCATAAGATTTCACTTCAGCTCAGGATGTTTAATTTTGTGCTGGTTATCCTACTGTTAAAAATTTTGGTCTTGGAAACAAGACATCATATAGAAAGGAACCGAATACACTCTTCATTGGGCACTTTGGAGAGGATAGCTGTGGGTTGGATGAAACAAGACATCAGATTCAGCATGACCATGTCCATGTGCCCTGTATTCTTTCAGCGGTTATCGCGCATCACCAGACAGGGCTGACGGTCTTGACTTTCTTGTGGGTCCTCTGCTGAACTGGAAGAAGCTTCCCTTTCTTGGGCCATACAAGGGAGCTCTGTATACTTGTATGTCGTTCAGTGTTTCTGTTTTCAGCATGCAATTGGTTCTTTGGTGTCAACTGTTGTATAGCCCCTAATTTTAGTAGACTTTTCCTGATAAAGCAACTTTCAGCTCATGGAATGTTCCCCCTTGTATCATACTAGTTATGTTACACTCCCTTTCATTCCAATAAGTCATTTTAGTCAAGGTGTATTTATCTTGTTTCTTCCTGTTATACCTTTACTAAATGAATGCCTATATTCTCACGAATAAATAGCATCTACCTCTCAACCACTCTCCTTCTCAACACATTGAGAATGAAACCATTAAAGTATTGGAATAAATGAAAGGCAACAAGGTCATTTTTCTTGTTCTTTAATCCGTGTGCCCCCTGTTCGGCAGTAAGGAAGCCGGTTGGCTTTTCGTAGTCGCTATAGTACCTAATTTTTAAACGGAGTATTTTCTCAAGATAGAGTCTACAATTTAAACGATATACACGTTAAAAGCCCAACATCTGTACCAGCTAAAATCGCAAGTGAGTATCGATCTCTCCGTAATCTGTACCGTAAATAGCCAAAATTTAAAAATTTCAACCAAAAGCCAAAGCCAAAAAGAACATGCCAACCTTATGTGGCTTACCTTGTGTGGTTGAGGACTTCGCTTTAGACCAAACAGGCTGTTTCATGCGACTTTTTTTTTTACTTTATTTTTTATAAGATAGGGCAGCATTTGAATGTGGGCATCGTCTGGTGTGAAATCATTTCATTTTCACCGCTGCCTAGCGCTCAATACTTTCCCATGTTCTCGCATTTGTTGACAGGGCAAGCATTCAAATAGAAGACATGGAAGGTGCGTCATCTTTGAACCATTTTGAAATTGAACTGCTTGTTCCTCAATTCCAGTAAAGTACGTCCATCTCAGCGATGGCAAATTCACTAGAAACAACATGCGAAAACGAGAAACGAATCACTGAACAATGAAAACTTCGAAAGCAATTACAGGTCGAACAGTTTCCGACTCGCCAGGTTCTAGTCGAACACATCAATCACGCCGTACACCAAAGAATCCATCCCATCTTCTTGATCCAAGCGAAATCGCATTCCTCCAACGAAGCCAAACCGCTCGCGAAGCCGCCGCCGCAGCACCCCCACCGAGCCGCTCTTCCTCTACGGCGCGGGCTTGTAGTGCTTCTCCACCATCTTCCTGAACTCTGGACAGGCAAGAACGAGAACGGAGCAAACAATTCAGGACCAAGAACCGGTTGGTCAACCTCGACGAGATTCAAAATCTTGAGTTTACCTTCTTGATTCGCCCAGAGCGCCGCCGCCTGCGTGTTGAGCGGCGAGTCGTTGTTCGGCTCTGCATACGTGTCCCAAGAATTCACTCTTCCGTCAGATCAGATCAAGAACACAAGGAGTGGATACGGGGAGAGATGTTGTAGTACCTCCGAGGAGGCTCTGGATCGAGAGGAGGATGGTGCGGACGTCGTAGGCGGAGGACCACTTGTCCTGGAGGATGTCGAGGCAGATGTTGCCGTGGGTGTCGACGTTGGGGTGGAAGCAGGGGGTGTCAAAGCGCACCTTGGGCGGCTTGTAGGGGTAGTCGCTGGGGAAGGCGAGCGTGAGGCGGTAGGAGGTGCCCTCGTAGGCGGTGGCGGCGGAGCCGGCGATGGTGCCGACCCAGTGGAAGATGTTGTCCCCATCCGGGAACGCCGACACCCCGGGGTCCCCGCCCATCATCAGCGCCATCAGCTCCGACTGCAGCCGCCGCACCACCGACTGCCCCTCCGCGCCCCGCGCCGACGCCGCCGCCTGCTTCCCCGCCCACCGCCGAGCCCGCGGGGGCCGCCGGGACGTTGCCGCTGCCGTGCGCCTCGTTGTTCTCGCCCCTCGTCATCCTCGTCGTATTCCTCCCTCCTCCTCCTCCTCCTCGCGGCGGCGATCGAGTCGATTCGTTCGATCGGGAAGGGGAGAGGAGCGAGAGGAAGAGAGAGAGGGTTCGATGTGTGAGAGACGGGGAGGCGGCGCCGCGATATAAAAAGAAAGGGGGAGAGGTGATTGGTTGTTGGTGGGATTCGAGTCTAGTGGCCGTTGCAATTCGTCGACAGCTCTCGGTGCGGCCGCGGACTCCAACGGCTAGTTCGGGGGACGCGCTCGCATGGTGCTGGTGGCTGAGCATCTGGGCCCGCATCCCAGGCGATGCGCACTGGTGGGTGGGCCCTCGCTGCTTACCTCGAGCGCAGCAACGGCTCGATTGATGTAGTTTGGAGTAATCTATAGGATCCGTGCTCTGTGTACGTGTGTATATTGTTACTTTTATACGATTCGTCCTACTGAAAGACCCCTGCTGGGTTCATACATTCCAAATGGTACATAAGTATGGCTTTGTTTTTTTTCAATAGACTTTTTGTTTTGACTTCTAATAGAGGATACTATTTATTAGATTTATCGATTACAGTTAAAAGCTTTTAACCGAAGTCTAAAATAACGAATATATACTTTAAACAATGTATAGCATGCGTAGCTCTTCTCACGGATAGTAAAGAGAGTACATCAAAGGGGCTAGAGGTGAAAACGGATCGGATAGTTTTCAATCGATTCGGATGAAAACGAATACGGATTATGTCGGATATGATTTTCTTCAGATAATTCTCAGATCGGAAACAAATACAGATTTTTTGTCAGAAACGAATACGAATACGGATTATCTAGATAATACAGAATCGAATATCCAGGATTTCAGCCCAATATTGCCCAGCCCAAGCCAGCCGCTCTTATCTCCCCTACCACTAGCCCAACCAAGCCATAAGCCTCTATTACCATTAGGTATTAGATTCCCTAGTCATATTAAATTACAAACACCACTAGCAAATATTTATGTTTCTTAAAAATAAATTTAGTATTGTCGATAGATTAAAATTTATACTAATTAAATTGATGTACTATCATTTAAATCATTCTGATGCAAATTTAAATTCTTAATTAATTTATTAGTCGCATGTAAATGGTAGAAATCCATTAAGAATTATTTGGGACTTTAAAAAAAATTAACTGCCATTTGAAGATTTAAAATCTGTATAATGGTATGACTATTGTGGATAAAAATACTTATGCTTGTTTAGATTTCATTAATGTTTTGATAAGATAAACTATTTATGTGTTTTCATTGATTTTGGATGTATAGTTTAAGGGTTTTTATGTTCTGATAAATATTCGTAATCGTATTCGTTTCGTTTCGTAATCGCTCCGTATCTGTATTCGATATTATTTGTATTTGTATTCGTATCCGAGGTATCTGTATTTGTACCTGCATCCGAGAAAAAATATGAAAATAAATATGATAGAGACATTATCCATCTGTATTCGATCTGTTTGCATCCCTGCTAGGGATGCTACGTTAGCTTGACAAGAGACATGCTGCCCCTTACTATTGTCATAATTTAGGCTCTACTCATTTTTCGCTTGAGTTTCTGAGAGTGCATCAAAGGGGTTAGGGATGCTACTCTAGCTAGACAAGAGACATGCTGCCCCTTACTATTGTCATAATTTAGGCTCCGCTTATTTCTGCTTGAGTTTCTAGTTTCTAATTTATTTTTTACTATTCATAAATTGTCTATTATGACCTTTTGGCTTTTTGAGCTTTTTGCCTGTTCTTTATTTTATCGTATTCGTTTGCATTGTCCATGATGAGTTAATCTATTTTTTTATTTTGAAAATTTTTAAACTTAGTTACACTAAATAAGCCGTCATCAGCTACAATATAATTTCAACAATAAGTCAACTTATTTCAGTCAAATCGAGCGACACCTTAGTCTGCACAGAGACCTCATCCCTTCGGAGTTTGGAGGAGAGATACTTTAAGTAATACGACAATGAAATTGAAATGGTTCAAGTTCAATCGTCGACAAATTAATTATCTGATGTTATACTGGAACATGAAAATTGATTTGGTCACAGGAAGCTAGTATAAAACTATAGCAGGATGTTTGGTTTGAGAAATGTGCTAGTCCACGAATGGTTTAGTCCTTTGAATTCATGGCTCCCTCGTTTCAGATTCAGTTTTTAGTTTCTGTTTTTTAATTCATTATTATTTTATTTTATCATTTTTAATTTTTTAGTTTTTTATTTTTTCTGTATTTCTTCGTATTATTCGCTAACATGTTTTTTCTATTTTTAATTTTTTAAACTTAATTACATTAAATAAGATACTATTTATTACAATAAAAAAATAAATTAACTATAGTAAAATATTATAAGTCATGGTCAAACTAAACGCAACTAGCCACAAACAGATACGGATCCACTGGAAGAGCTTTATCAGGCTCTAGCCTATGTCTACCCTTCCGTGGCCGGAGGCCCGGAGCCCGCCCCCCATCGGAGTTGGCCGGTGGCGGCGCCGAGCCAGCGTGCATCGGTGCTAGGTCTGCGAAAAGCAATAGCTACCACTACACCGGGAGCAATGAGAGGCTGTGAGACGAGCGGGGGGTTTCTTGGTGCCCCGCAGGAGAGGAAGCGCCTGCGGCGGGGAAGCTGCCCTAGCCCGCAATCTTGGGGTTGTTGGACGCGGCAGCAGGCGACGGCGACTGCGAAGGAGAGGAGGTGGTCAGGGCAGCGCCAGCGGAGAGCCCCGCGGAGGAGGGCGGCTTCTTGCCCGTGCCCTTGTCAAGCAGCGGTTCGTGGAGGCCATCCTCCATTCTCTCCGTAAGCCGTGCAAGAACCCAGAGTGATTTTGCGATTGGCGAATTGAGGAGGATTTGGGGGGATTTGGTTGTTGCAAATGCTTAATGGAATCGGCCGGAAGCGGAGCGAGCAAGAGAGACGGCGAGAGCGAGCGGGTTCTGGTTCATAGCACAAGGTTGTGTGTGGCCTGGGGGATCAGCGTGCGTGGGATAGAGAGAGGAGGCGGTTTCGATCCCGCCCGCACCCAGATCTGCTTGCTTCCTTGTGCCATCCGTCAGCTACATCATCATTTGCCTCGCCTGCATGTCCTGTGAGATTTCCGCTGCTCTCCATTTTTCTCCTCTTGCCAGTAAACAGACGAGCATATATATGGTCCTTCAGTGTACAACCAACTTGTTTATCTACTGAGCCATGCTTGGTATGATTTCCAGCTTCTTGTTCCTAGAAATTACAATGGTCTTGTAATTGATTCCAGTCACTTTATTCAGTCCTCTTTTTTCAGTTCTTTAGGGGTTTGAGACGGGTTTAGGGCTTAAGGCCTGTCGTAGTGTTACATATCAGTGTTTTGTATGGGATGAATTGATGATTTGTCCTACCTTTCATTGAAATGGTAAGTGATGTTCTCCCCGACGATGAGAGTCTTTCGTCTTTCTCTTAAGACCTATATGGCTAAGTTATTCATAATCTAGATTTTAGAGGTTCACTGACTAGACGCTATTTCAAATGACCGAGCTAAACTTGCACTATATGCTACACTACAGATCTTACGCCGTGCCAATCGGCCAACACTTCCCATGTCTGCTGAGTTTGCTCCAGGGAAATTTTTTTCGGAGGGAAAATTTTTTCGTCCACAAACGAAAGAACCGAAATACCGAAATTTCGTTTATTTCGTTCAAATTTCGGACGAAAAAATTCAAATATTTGATAAAATTTAACCAAAATTTGAATAAAATTTGACCAAATTTCAAATAGAATCAAATTCGGCTGAAATTTAACCGAATAAAAACATTTCGGTGGGGAACGAAATGGACGAAATTTCGTCCGAAATACGAAATTTCGGACGAAATTGAGAACCCTGGTTTGCTCCAGTCTACCAACATTTCTATGACCTTACAACAACAACAACATTCCCATGATTTTGCTCGTTCTCCTATCTTCCATGTTTCCTTTTGTGTGTCCTAAGCAACTGTAACATCGCTGTAGTAGCAGCAGCAGCAGCACTACCATTTCAGTTCTCATTGCCTAAGGTTCCTACTTTTGGGCTCAAAAATGTCTTAGCTAGAGTCCTGGAAAGCTATGTCCTCGATAGCTCTCTCGGCAACTTCTTCGGCTATAGTGGTCTGGTTTGCGTCAATTTAGTTTAGTCATTTGAGCCTATTCTCTATTTTTCATCTCGGATCATAAAAAATTTAAAATAAAATAAGGGACTATGTTTTTCTATAACTTATAGTTTTTAACTGTAACTTATTAGTCTAATAAATAGTTATTGCTAAAAGAAGTAAAAGCCATTGAAAAGCAAAAGGAACACAACTAACTAGAATGGTATCTGCAAATTTACCCCCGATTTGCAACGAGCTAGACTGGTATTCCAAAAATAAAAATTAAAACCCTAAGTTTTAACCCTACAATTGGACAAAAATCAATCAACAATCATCACATTAAACCCTAACTCATAAATTGGAATAATTAAGAGAATCTTAGAGCAAAGTACATATTGATCGAATGGAGCTAAGCTTTTTTCGGTCGCGCGAGAACGTGAGACAATAGGAACCAGGCGACACCACGGTAAGATAGTAAGCGAGGGCGGCCGGTGGCGCCAATTTCTCTCATTCTCTGGCGACTGGTCGCTGCCTAGCTGGGTGCGGTTGTGTGGCGGACATGCTACATATCTCTTGACTGACCATACGTGGCGAATAAGCGTCGACGTCGTGGCCTGTTGCGGTCCTCCCTCTTACGTTGACTCAAGGGCTAGCTCAGTCTGGTGCCTCATGGACTGACGGAAGCAGAGACTTCTCGTGGATTGCTGCTAGCTACAGGGAATTTCGACTGTTAGTGTTTTTTTTATTGAGTTTTAAGAAAAGAATCGAATATACTGAGCTTAGTCTAGGGATTCACATGTAGAATAAAAGTGATAATTTCTGATAAAAATATTTTAGATCCGACACTCTGTGACACTGGGAGCCGCAACGTGATTACGCCGCTGTTTGGGGTTGTAGGCCGCTCCGTAGCCCCCGTTGCCGCCCCTGACCGGAAGGATCGAAATGCCTCGATACCTACCATCCACGTTCGACTCCCGATCGCAGAGGGGGTGAAATCCACAGTGCGAGCGAGATATTTTTTGGCCTTTGCGTTACAGGCGCCGTACTGTCGTGTCCTAGAATTACGTTACAGGATCAGCTCTAATGCTTTCATTGGTATATTCGGAGATCCAGCACTTTCCACCTGATCCATGATAAATTGATAATCAGGATCCAACACTTTCACATGTCAACTCTTCTTAGAATTTGATCTGGAACTTTATCCAAATAGCTTGGGTTTTATGTGCACTTTAAAATGGAGCATTGAGATATGGTTCCTTATTTTTCTCAGGACAGTACTACAAAAGAGGCTAAACTAGACGGCTACATCACAGACGGTTCATACGGAACCGTCTGTGCTTAAACTATCACAAACGGTTTATCATAGAAACCGTCTGTGATATTTTCACAAACGGTTTATAATAGAAACCGTCTGTGAAAATCTAGACAACACAGACGGTTCGTTTTAAGAACCGTCTGTCGTTTCCTGAGGCTAGCCAATAAACAGAAGTAGATTTAGGGGTAGAAAGGAACATCACAGACGGTTTGTAGCTACAAACCGTCTGTGATGTTGAAATATCACAGACGGTTGTTCGACAACCGTCTGTGATAACCTTCGATTATCACTGACCCATAAATTCAGACGGTTCACAAAACCGTCTGTGATGACGTTTTGGAACCGTCTGTGATGACCTTTTCTGTAGTAGTGGGACATTTTGCTCTTCTCTTAATCTTAGTTATCATGCTTGTTCTTTTTTTTTGTTAAAAGGTGATATTACAAGGCCTTGAGCCCCAGACAGTCACTGATTGTTGAATGCAATAACATTTGGGCTTACTTCGATAAATCCTTTTTTCAGATTTTAAAAACTCTGAAGGATACGTTTTGGCCATTCCAGTCTAATCTGTCTAGTAGCTTATTTTTTATATTAATCATTACTTGCATTGCTTGACAATGGAGTGACATGAAATTCATTAACAGTGCTATAGAGATGGCTGCTGCTAAGGCTGCTCAACATAGGTTGATGCGTGGAGTATGGACTAATGTCTGCTTCGGTGATATGAGGCGTGCTTCTTTTTAGGGAACACGCAAAAGGATTGCACGCCCGACCCACAACGTTCAGGCTAGCGGGTTTGGGAAGCTCTCTCGGGTAGAGATCCTACGCCAGCTCGGTGCCAACATGAAACCTTGTCAAGGATCATGATCGTAAAAGCGGCGATGTCCCTTTCGGAGGCGTCGAAGGCACGGGCGTTTCGTTCTTTCCAAATCGCCCAAGAGAAGAGGACGACCAATGAATCAAAACCATTTTTGAGAGACTTTGGGAGACTCTGGCGCCCAGCCGTCCATCCATCTATGAATTTTGCATTTGAAGCGGCATGCGCTACCTGGAAGTTGAAAATGGTCAAAAAGATGTGTCCAAGCCTGTTTCACGCAAAGGCAGTCCATGAGAAGGTGTTCAATGGTTTCAGGCGTGCTTTAGCAGGTACGACATTTTTGTTTTTTATATTTTGTTTCCATGCGATGCAGAGTAGCGTTAATTGAAGTTCTGAATACTTCGAGCATATTGTGTATACGAGCAAGACATGGTGGAACTCATGGATTGTTCCATTAACTGATTAAACATTGTAGTAGTATATATAACTTGTACATACAATTGACCAACTGTGCACTGCACTGTTGAGGACAATGACGAGTTCGTCATATGAATGATAGATCACACGAGTATGAAAACATCAGAAATAGAATTTCCCAAGTAGTCACAGGCGTCGAAGAACGCAATACAATAATTCGAATTACATAGAAATAGAATTAACATATAATTAGGCTATAATAACACTATTTAAACGTCTTGACACAATTGATATGACGAAGTAGTGGTACTTAATGACACTAATGACGGAGGAATTAAACATCAATAAAAGACTTGACCGATCAAACTACGGGAGTTGGCATGCATGCATGCATCAACCTGATCACTGAAGCAACAAGACGAGATCAACAAGAACAGCCATCGCTGCGGCGAGGGTGACACCGGCAGCAACGGCATTCGCGCCGGACGGCGGCCCGGGCCAACCTGACGGCCTGTGACGCCCGACGGATCCCGAGCCCGAGTCAGGCCCTCCGCCGCCGCCATGGCTCGGCTGCGACGCCGCCGGGGCATAGGCCGGTCCGGGCGCGGGCGCGTGCTCCGCCGGGTGCACCATGACGCGCACGATGAGCCTCTGGCCCTCTTCGCAGTGCCCCGGATCGCCGCTGATGAAGCAGAAGAAGCCCGGCCTGTCGAGCCGCACCGTGGTGCCACCATCGGCGAACTTCTTCAGGGGCTCCGTCGCGTTGCAGGCGTCGAACGCCTCCCGGTCGACGACGAGCACCGAGTCGTTCTCGTACTTGAAGTCTGCATGCAGGTTACGTTCACATAAGCATGCGAGGAGATCACGTGGCGCGCCATTACTGAAAAAAAGGTTGCAGCAACAAGCATGCATGCATGGGAACTATCACTCACAGAGCTCGTCGCCGACGTGGAAGCGGTTGTTCATGGCCCACCAGCCGTAGCTGGTGTTGGCGTCCGGGACGCGCCACCCGCGAGTGCCGCCGACGTGGAACACAAGCCCCGTCTCCGCCGCCGCGAGGCCGGGACCGGAAGCGAGGAAGAGGACGACGAAGACCAGCGCGGCGGGGAGAAGTAGAATCCTTTCGGAACCTTTCATCGCCGTCGCCGCCATGGATCTCTCGAAGGTGGTGGTGGTGGCGCAGGAGAGGAAGCCAAAATGACCAGCACGACGCGGCCGTACGTAGCAGCTAGGTTGCGCCCCTGGCGGCTCGACCAGCTCGATCCTGCAACGGCGAACGTCGCGGCGGTGTGCCGTGTGCGTATGTAGAAGTAGAACTGGGTGCGTGCGTTCGTTCGTGCGCGGTTGATTTATAGGTGCAGGCAGCGCAGCGGCTTGCTTGACTCGTGTAACTTCCGCTCGATCGCGTGCGGTTGATTAATTTGACCGCGCGCGCGAATTCATCCGTTCGTTGGTTCATGGGGACGTGGGGATCGAGGTGGGCGTGCGTGCGTGCATGAGAGGAGGACGTGGGGCGAAAACGAGGTGGTTCTGCTGCGTTGCTTTGCGAGCTTGGGTGGAGCCGTTTAGCAAGTCGGAAAGCGTGCAGACTCAGCGGTTCCCCTTCCGTTTAGGCACTCGTTAACGAAGAATCGGTGTACGGGGGAAGTGGCGGATTAGGGTGGCGTTATATTCTCAACTATTTAAAAATTAGAGTTGGTGGCAGTCCATTCATCTTCTCCTAACTCACAAAAAAAACTACGTTGACATGTGAACCCAACTCACAAAAACCACCGAGTGACTTCTCCCATAACCGGCGAGTCACAAAATTAGAGTTGCTGGCAGTACTCCCCATCTCCCAGTCCCCACGTTCTATGCTGGCCAGTACTCCCATCTCCCGGTCCCCATGTTCTCTGCGTGACCACCTCGCCTCCTCTCCCCACCCATGACGCCGCCTCGCCTCCTCCCCACCCGGCGACGCGCTACCGCCATCCTCCCCCACCGGCGACGCGCCCGCCTCCTTCCCCCACCGCCGCCGAGCCCTCGCCCCTCCCCCCCCCGCGCCGCCTCCTCCTCTCCCTACTCCTCCATTGTGCCGCCACCTCCTCCTTCCCCACTCCTCCGCTCCGCCGCCTCCTCCCCCTCCTCCGCCTCGCCTCGTCCTCCCACTCCACGCCGCCTTCTCCTCCTCCCCACCCCGTGCCGCCTCCTCCTCCCTCCCACCCCATGCGCCTCCTCCTCCCCACTCCTCCGATCCGACGCCTCCCCCGCTCCTCCACTCCGTCACCGCCTCTGCTCCTCCCCATCCCGCGTCGCCGCCGCCTCCTCCTCCCCTCCTCCTCCGCTCCGTCGCCGCCTTCTCCTCATCGCCTTTCTCCCGAAAAATCATGCCGCGCCCCCTCTAGGCGCGAGGAGGAGAGGCGTCGGTGGCATCGAGGTGGTGGGTGATGGTGGTGCGTCGGTAGGAGTGGGTTTGCGGCTTCGGCCTCGGCGGCGAAGGGGAGATGGAGAGCACCATGAGGGGGATACGGGGAGATGGGGCGCCGTGCGTGCTGGACATGGACGACGCGGTGACCGTGGGCGGCGGTGTCGAGGACATCTACGGCGAGGACTGCGCCACCGAGGAGCAGCTCGTCACGCCGTGGACCATCGCCGTCGCGAGGTGAGCGTGGGGTGGGAGGGGTTGCTAGGTCTAGAGACTATAGCCCGCTCGATCCGCCTGGTTCGTTTCTAGCACTCTTCCGAAGTGAAGGATAGGCTTTCAGATCCGCTGTGGCCCGCTGGGCCACGGGTTTCTC
Organism: Bonia amplexicaulis; assembly: GCA_036346245.1. Lineage (NCBI taxonomy): Eukaryota > Viridiplantae > Streptophyta > Magnoliopsida > Poales > Poaceae > Bonia > Bonia amplexicaulis. The sequence goes on along the minus strand of CM070736.1, from coordinate 33,291,333 downwards.
CGTTGGAGACAACGTTTGATGGGGCGTTCGGCGTTTTGTTGCTTCGATGATCGAATTTTGATTTTTTTCACATTAGTATGCTTCCAAGCTGGTTTCTCATCTTGTATGTAGTGATTGATGACAGCAAAAGAGTAGATAATTTGTTAGGGATGCTTCAGTTTTGGACCAGATCAAACTTTGCTATGTTTCGATTATGTATCCCAGAGTTTTGCCAAAATAATTTGGTCTTTAGCTATGTGGTAGTGGAGCTACCCAAATGGATTTGGAGTTTGGACTGATTCAAGGATACTGACATTGTTTGTCATTTTATTGTCTACCCAAATGGAATTAAAATTGTCTTCTTCGCTTTCCTTTGGTGCGTGTTTTGTGCATTCATGTGGATGGGCGGTGGGCATTGCAGTAGGTATGTGTGGATGGGTGGAAAATTATTGGTCTTTGGGATGTAAAATGCAAGTGGTGCAGATATTATTTGACAATTTACAAGGTCGTGTTAACAACATTGTTGCGAGCAGTTTTCTCCTTCTAAAGTTCTGATGAGTCAATTTTTGTACTAAACAAATGTTTGCCATACATGTATATTAGTTTTGACAATTCTTTTCATAATTTGTGTAGACTATGCAAATCTTGAACTCGGATGATCACGCTAATTATTTGTGGAAGCAGAATCACAATCCAGCTGATTATAGGCCTGATATCATTCACCAGGTACTGTAAATTTCATGTTGTTTTTAATTTCTTTGGGCTACCGGCATATGAATAAAATTCAAAGAAAAGCAAAATCAATCTTTTGTATCATCTTGTACTTCACTTTTTTTCTCTTCAATTGATGACATCTACATGCCTTGGCATTTGTTTTTTTTCTCTTTTTGGGGTCGGCCTCTGTTTGGTTTTCTGAACAGCTGATTGCTATGGTGGTTCCCATGGACATAGTGTCTTGAGTTATGTTGCTCTTGAAGGTGCTCTTTATGTGATTGTAAAGAACATCTGAGTGATTGTGACAAAGAAATGAAGTCGGTGGAGCCAGCCAATCATTTATCTCATTTCTTCAGATCTGTTTTCCATAAAGTATGACAATTTTGATTTCTTTCCCAAATATTTTGCAGGCTCTACTGGCAATATTCGATAGCCCTCTAACTAAGGCTGGGTGGTTACAAGCTATTTATGTTAGGACTAAAAAGGGAGTGTTGTTTGAAATCAAGCCTGAAAAGGACCATTACTTAGTACCCTTATGCAGCAAAAGAGCTGGCTCAGCTTCTAAAATCTCACATGATTCCTGTCATTTCTTCTACATCCAACATATTGTGTTATTAATTTGTGCTACATATTTGTTCTTGTAGAAGTAAACACATCTTTATGTAATGGTGGTATGGGGAGAATTTCAATGGTTGATGCACGTAAGAGGTCATTAGCTAATGCATTGGAAGATGTTGATAATCAATTTTTCATCTTGCTTTCGGACAGGTTTTGAATGAGTATTGGTCAGTACATGGAATCAAGACAGAAACAAAGGGCATTTGATATTGGTCATTAGGTTTGACCTCTTCACTACTTATTAGTTATTGCCAACCGATGTTTCCTTATTTCTTTCCTGTTATAGTGCAGATAACATTGCAGGAGATAAAGTAAAATTTCACTGGTCTCATCATTGTTTTTGTGGTTGCATTGGATATGATGAGTATTAAATTGTTTCTTATTGTCTACAATGAAGCAAGCATAAATGTGTCTATATATCGGCATGTTTGTACCTTCCGATTTAACTTAAGCAAGCAGTAACACTATAATGCCAAATGCAGACATTGTTGTGCATATTCTTGCATCTTTTTTTATGCTTCTGTGTTTCATTGTTTGGAATGGTGAATAGACCTGAAATATCATGTGACCTGTTTGATAATATGGTCCAAATTGTTCAGGACATGATTTTTGCCTTTTCGCAGGGTGCTAAACTGGAAGCATGGAAGGAGAAGTTCTCTTCAAATGCATTTGCTTGTAAGAACTTCAAAAATTTTGCCGTGTGGGTTTGCTGTATCTTTCTTATCAAATAAGGTATAAAGGGTTCTCTTCCTTTTCAAAATAGGTCTTTTTTGGTTGATTATCTGTTATGATGGTTTACTTAAAGAGTTCAAAATAAGGATGAGCTTGCCACAGGCATGGAATCCAAGCAAATTAGCCTCGCTGTCTTTTATGTTTTCATTATCAAAGAAGTTTGAGGAAGAAAATGGAATACTGGATGCAGTCAGAAAGCAAATGTCTCAAAGTGATGGCTCTAGCACACACTCTGATTTGTTTAACTGCATTGATCACGATGCTGAATACTTCCCATACTGCAAGATTCTCATAGATTCATCCCCTGAAGTTCATAGCATTTCAGAGACAGACGCTGTTGGATATGATTTGAACAAGCCATATCCCTTGCATCAACAATAACATTTTCTTCGGACCCCATGAGTATTCTACACAAAGTGACGTAAGCCTCATTCTTTGTGTTTCTTATTGTTATGTTCTTTGCCTTGTATTGGGGCAACTCGAATATTGATGTTCTTGTTTATATGCAGGAGTGTACAAGCTCTAACAGAAGGACCTTCTCTAGCTCTTGTCCTGAGAATGCAATTACTCATGAATCCGCAATCATTAATGCTTACCCTTTATCTACTCCTGATCAAACATGTTCTTCTGACAAATTGGCTGCACAAGATATCGATGATTCGACGTGAGGTATTTATAGTGAAGAGAAGGTCCGGCATAACTCCGGAGAAAAGGTGTATGTAAGATGTAACAATAACAAATTTCACCGAGAAAGCAGTACAAATATCTCTGTGATGCATCTCATATAAATTGTTACCCTCTCTATTTACAAATAGATGTCACTGTATAGTATGCTTGCAGTGTAACTTTTCTAAAAGATATCCCTATAATTGGTCGTATGAAGGCAATATAAGTACATTAGCCATAAAAAACATTTCATAATATCTATAACTTACACTATATTTGGTAACGTTACAAAAATTAATGGTCAGAGGTATACCTCGGAAACCTGGTCAATGTCCAAAATTGTTTCTATTTGTGAATAGAGGGAGAATATTTTTAATTAATTGTTCTATGTTGATACATGACGTTCTATCGGACTTAATCTGCAATGGACCTGGAGCTATTTGCTATTGATATAGTAATCAATTTTGATAGTCTTTACGAATTCTCGGTTCGACTATTGTATATATTTGTTGATATTATAAAATCTAACATCTTATACCAATGTTTTATTCTATTTCACCTTTTCAAAAAAAATTGATGTATAATACAAGTGTGGTTGGGCCTTCACAGATCCGTATGGTAACCTCCTCGGGGATTGTTGATTTTATTGCAGTCACCTTTGTGGTAGGGGACACGAAAGCGATGTGAGCACAATTTCAGATGTTTTTTAGTTGTACATCTTCACTTATCTTCTTTCTTGTAGTCTTTTTCACTGCGAAGAGATTAGTCTACAACTTTTACCAATTTCTTTCTTTTCCACAGATACTTGTACCTAGAATGCTTAAATAGATGCATATATGAAATTGATACTGTACATCTCCTGATGAGCCACTCTACTTTCTACTGGTCTTTGCTCTTTATGTAATATCAAAATCATCACATTTTCTTATTATGTCATTATTGGTACCGGTACATTTATCTCCAGATGTGTTGATAGCTTGATATGTTAATAAATAGATTGATGCTGACAGGAAATCACTACCATTGACTGTCATGTTGCATATGCAACAACGTAGATGCTTTGTGATAATGTGTATTGAAGCCCATGTAAATGCTCGAATCAATGATGTTCTATCGAAAGTGGGTATAATGAAGGAATAAAGGAGCAATTCAACAGAACAACTCGTGTTATGCAATTCGGTCATGTTGCATATGCAACTAGAAGCACATTAGCCTCGCTGTCTTTTATGTTTTCGTTGCAACGCACGGGCACCTTACTAGTTTGAGCTAAATCTTTACTATTATAAAAGGAGTTGGTGGTTGGTCCAACCTCTCCCACATCTTCTCACAAAAAAGATCTGCTGCTAACTGACCTGTGGGCCCCACCCTCGAAAATCGTGCACTGCTCACGACGTGTGGCCCTCCCACCCCGCTCACGACGCAACCTACTCCCCCGTCTCCCCACGTCTCCCTCATTCTCCACGCCTCCTCCCTCCCTCCTCCGCCTCGCCTTCTCCCTCCTCATCTCGCTCCGCCTCGTCTACTCCTCCGCACCCAGCGCCGCCATCTCCTCCTCCCCACTTCTCCGCCTCCGCCGCCTCTCTCATCCGCCACTCCGCCTCGCCTCCTCCCCCCCCCCGCCGCCGCCTCCTCCTCCCCACTTCTCCGCTCCGCCGCCCCCCACTTCTCCGCCTCCGCCAACGCCTCCTCCTCCCCCCCCTCCGCTCCGCCGCCTCCTCCTCCCCACCCCTCCGCTCCGCCGCCTCCTCCCCGCTCCGACGCCGCCCGCACGCCTCCTCCTCCCTCGCCCGCCATCCCTACCGCTACCTCCTCCTTCCTCCCCACCCCGCACGCCTCCTCCTTCCCTCCCACCCCCACCGCCGCCACTGGATGAGGAGGTCACCCCGCCGCTTGCCCCCACCTCCAGGAATCAAGACCTCAAGAGGATGAAGAGGAGGCGCGACGAGGAGCCCACCCACATGAGCCCTCCTCTACCCCAAGAACCCACCACCGCCGCGCGGAAGGCGAGGAATCGACACCGCCGTGCGAGGATGAAGAGGAGGAGGCGAGTCATCGAGTCCGAGTCGACAAGGCGCCGCCAAAGCTCGATCCAAAGCACGACTCGTGGGGCCCGTGGATAAAGGGGCCGACGGGTCGGTGGAGCCACCGACAACGAGATCCGCGAGCAGACAAGGAGGCGGCGTCGCCGCGCGCGGCGGCGGCGGCGGAGGACAATGCGAGGGCGTCAAGGTCGCTGCTCGATGCCCTCGCCATCGTCCGTGGCGTTAGCCGCAACTCAGTGCTCCCGCACAAATCCTACTGCTCGTGAGTTTTGCACCCCCTCCCAAATTTCTCATTGTCATTTAGACCCCTCTATGCATCGATCCACTCTACCGTTGGTCCTTGCCGCCAAGGTGAGCCGTGCAGCGTCTTCTCTACTTGGACACCGACGTCGGCGACCACATCTTCACCGACGACCACCTCCCCTACCTCGGCGTCTTCCTTGACCTCTCCTTCTCCAACCCCGGTGACCACCTGTTCATTGCTGGCGGCCTACACCGACACCCCTCTGCTACTGCTTCTTCATCTAAACCAGTTAGTTCCCAATTACTCTCCTTTCTTACGCTTTCTAATTTTGTTCACCACATTTGCTACTTGTTAATGTTAATCGTTAATTATTGTTAATTGTTTGTCGTTAGATGTTAGTTTCATTTTAGTAGACCTGAATTTACTAATAATTGTTAATTGTTCTATGTGGAAATATATGTTTGTGTGCCAGTAGTGTAGCTTCATTGTGATGTATGAGATTAGAACATATTCTGTTCTATTGCTACTTCACTTCTGTTTGTGTAGATTGAGTTGACCTGCAACATTTGCTTTATGTTTCATTCTCCCTCTTTGTTTTTTGGGGCTTGAATGCTATCTAGGAGCTATATCATATTGACCGCTTTGAGCAGATATTTTGTTTTGTGTTGCTATTATTTTGCTAATTTGGTAGCATTTGTCTCGTAGACTAACCAACCTCGAACTTGAGGGACCGAGAAAATTGTTATCCAATGCTATAGTGAATTTGAGTGGTTGCATGAAGGGCTTCTTGAGAAGTAGAAGGGCATTTATATACCTCCCCTTCCAGAGAAGAATGATGCTGGTAATATTGCAAATTATAGTTTTGTTAACAACCTATTTCTTATATCCTCTCTAGAACGGACCAATCTCAAGACTACGTAATTGTGGTGTCGTGTTGTGTTCCTTGCTTACTAGGGTGTTGTTATTTTTCATGCACTGTTTGAGAAATTTTGGTTTAGCAAAGGGTTCATTGAATTATGAGTCAAGCTCGGACCTATTCATCAATGAATAGCTTTACACACCGAACTTAAGCAAAGCAAAGATTTGAGGCTATTTTGCGTGCAAATGAAGAGGTAAAGTATTTGCATGGGCCCGTGCTACATTTTCCTTGTTAACTTTGGAACCATATAATTGTATGTTTTTTGGCTAAGTTTTCTTGCATAGTGCTTGTTGTTGTTTTTGTGATTAATCAGACTGAGAGGAAATGTGTTATTGTTGCTGCTGCAAATGTGATCATCAATGGCTCTTTGGAAATGCATTTTCTTCAAATACATTTTAGAGCCAACGGCAAAGCGACAATATGCGTGCGCACCAACATTACATGACATGGGACAATGTTGGTAGCACTCCCTTCTTGTGCCACTTGTTGATATTGCGACTTTAAGGAAGTCTTGAATAGCGAAGTGTTTTCACTTGATCTCGTAATTGCAAATTGTTGATGCTATTTTTCGAGAGGAAATCTTTGATGCTATTAGTTGGTTCATATGTTCCCAGTTTTCGGTTTATGCTAAAGGGGGAGCAGTCCTATCGTTTATGTCTTGTATATTAGGATTTTACATGTTTCGCCAAAATTACACCTGCTTGTAATTCAAAATAAGTTACACTTTCATTGTTTGTTCTACTAATGAGAGAATAGTGTATTGTCATGTTGCCTTTACCCTTTGATTTATTTTGCATTTGTAATGCAATGAATACAATGTATACGGTATTCTTGAACATTCTATATTTGTGCAACCTTTATTTTGAATTCTGGTACATTTGATTTATGTGGCAATATTCAGACTGTGGGTGTTCTAGACATTTAGTTGATGTATACTCATTTTTCATATTAATATGAAGGCTTTGGTACACATGAATGAGGAAGATATGAAGTCTTTAGGCATTCCAATGGTACTGCAAGAACTTGAACTGAAACATTTTGATATCATCATATGGTTCTCAAAAGCAAGTCTGCTGTGTATCTTCTTTCCAAATGGTTTTAGATGCTTCTCTTTTGCTAACATAAGAGACCTTTCCTACTGAAGCAATTTAAATATATAAATTGGTAGAGTAGGTTTATGTTATAACTTCCCTGCATGTTGATTGACATGAAAATATTTACAATGTTTATATATTCTTCATATGTCGCATGTCTATCTGATTTGAACCTTGTTGAATATGTATCCAGACAAATCGCTTATTAATCTGATTTCTCATCCGGGTTGTCTAATGGAAATAAACATTGGTTGGGTAAAATGGATTAAACTGATTAAGTAGTAAGCACCCTCTTTTGGGATTCCATTGCAACGCACGGGCATGTTACTAGCTGAATGCCCGTGCGTTGCTACGAATTTTAAAATTTTATCATACTACATGTTCTAAAACTAACGGGTGGTAAAATTTATTGGAACGTGCATACAAATATATTCTATTTTTTAAAAATTCGTAGCAACGCACGGGTATTCAGCTAGTTTGCTGAAAAAGCTAGATGCTAGAAACAACATGGACCGAAGTATAGGATTTATATTCTAAGTTGAGCTGAAATTATCTGCGTTATACACTAGTAACTTTTTTACCTCTTGGACTGAAAGTCATACTGCCATGGCTCATATCCACCCCTGGGGAGAGGGTGAGGCCCTCCCCACATGACCCTAGATATGTACATGGCAACTTCTAAGAGAGGGGTCTCACATGAGACCCTCCTCATAAAATTCTTTTCTCTAGTTAACGTGCCATATCAGCAATCCTAGCCGCTTCAGTTTGTTTCAGATAGTGGGCTTGTTTAGTTAGGAAAGGATTGGGTGGATTCTTCTCGGCTGTAGCTTATGGTTTTTAGTTCTAGTGTAAGCATTTAGGTGAATGAATTAAATGTCGATAATCTAATAAGTTGCTTTGAAAAGACATAAGTCGCTTTGAAATCATAGTGAAGAAGCCATTATGTTCATTTATTCGAGAAAAGATATAAGGCATACGTTAAGTTAAAAAGAATTAGATCATTAGCTCCGATCATCTCCTATGGACGAGGATTTTAGTTCAATTTCTTTTTCCGTTTGAATAGATTGGCCCTGAGCCTAATCCATATTCGAGAGTCTAGAGACACAGATGAACGTCACGATAAGTGTTACCGTGTTAGGTTTGGAGTGTGTTTTACACTTTCACTGGTACTTTTACTGGTACAGTATCTCTGTGCTCTAGGCATTCGTTTGCCCTATCGTCAATATCTTCGCCTACTTCTGCAGTCGATTAATTTATAAATAGCGGGCAACTGAACTCTCAACGATTTTCTCCGAACTCCCAAGTACAGGACTTGGAAAAGCTCACGCGCTACTGAAAGCCCGTTCAGCAAGTGAACAAGAAAGGGAAGGTCGTACGACGAACATTTTTTTTAGAAACTAGTTGAATGTCCATGCGTTGCTACGAAATCTTAAAAAAGAGTGATACATAAATATATGGGATCCTAAACAGCACAATAAATATTAATTTTCTATCACGCCGGCATGGTTTGGGATCTGATGACAAGGCAACACCTAAATGTAATGTAAATAAAAAAAAGCTAGACTTTAACCCTTTTTTGCATCCAATCTGAACATGGATTAAATAAATAAGAAATCATCAATTGTTGTTAGACAATTAGACTAAAGTGTGACAATAGGAAGGGTGCCATTCTCAGAACTTGAAGGATGGTCAAGAATGTCTGCAGAAAGCTTGAAGCTCTGAAACACGGGGATGGAGGCCAGAAAGGACACACCACTTGCAAAGGCAAGGCGGCGCACAGATGTAAGATCGAGGAGGCCGACTAGAGGGGGGTGAATAAGCGATCTAAAAATTATCTACAAATTATTGCTAACAATTCAAGACCTTTTCTATTTGCCTAAACCAAGAATATAATGTGGAAGCGTAAATCAATTTGGTTTAGCACAAATAGCGCCTACAACAAGTGAATTCGCCTAAGTGCACCAAATTCTATCATAGGTTAAGGTTTGCAATCCTAGGTATGCAAGCAATCAATTTAATTCTATGAATGTAAATTGCTTGAATATAAATTGAGTATAAGGAAACAAACCACAATTGACACAGCGATGTTTTACCGTGGTGATTGAAAAGTTGTCGCTCTGCCCTAGTCCACGTTGAGGTAAGCCCGAACAAATCAGACTGGCTCCACGAATTAAGCTGAAACACCTCAATCCACTAGTGGTAGCTCTTTCCCGCTCCAGGTAGGTGAACTTCAACCTTCACACTTCACTAGGTCTTCTCACAACCTTCTTGAGAAACTCCAACCTTCACACTTGACTCTCACCACGTGCAACGAATGCACTAGCTCACTTGGACACAAAGTCCACCTCTAGAGGCAACACACGCACTCTATCACCTCTCTCACACCTCACAAAATGCAACACATGCACAATTGAGTGGAGAGCCTCACTCTAGCTCAAGAGTTCACAAATGAGTTCACCAGCAACTTCTCCAAGCGGCCACAAGGGGGTATAAGTACCCCACATAAAAAAACTAGCCGTTGAAGCCAAAGTCCTGAAAATTCAGGACGGGCGGAACTACCATCGGCTAATGGCCGGTAGTTCCGCTTCACTCGACGCCATCAGAACGGCTATGTCGAGCTCGAATCGCCGTTACAATCGTCGTGGAACTACCGAGCACCAAAACCCGGTACTTCACGGTAGTACCGCAAAGTCGGCGCGGTACTTCCGCTCGAGCAGAGCCCAAAGTTGGCGCTCTCTGGAAAAAAGGTTCCACAGGAGGGTCCGGAGCTTCCGACGTCCGGTAGTACTGCACAGCACATGTCGGTACTTTCGCTCCCCGGTAGTACCGCTCACACAGAGCCGGTACTTCCGCTCGCCAGACCAGCCGCTCACACAGAGCCAGTTACGTCCGGTAGTACCGTAACACTTGCCGGTACTTCCGTTCTACTGTAGTACCGCTTACACAGAGCCGGTAGTTCCGATTTTCCTGAGAAGTGCAGATTTCTTAACAAATTTTGCAAAATACATTTGCAAACTACGATATCATGCACACAAGGCTCAAACATGATTTTCAACAAGCTGCAAAACACATTCGCACACTTTTGAAATTATGACACAAGGAATAAATGAGATTCAACCATTTGCAAATATAAGCATCATATCACAAAGAATAGAAACATGAACTTCAAGCACTTGCAAAACACATTTGCAATGCATAGTCCTATGTTGCAAACATTCAATACATGAGCTTCAACCATTTGCAAAACATATTCGCAAATGCAAGCCTCATGTCACAATGAGCTAGACGAGGTGAGGTTGAGCCATCAACACATGATGAGATTCAAACTACTAGACATGACCTCTCTTAATAGTACGGCAAGCTATATTAGCAATCCGGTCTTCCAACCAAACACCAAGACCGGTAAAAGACTAGAAACACATCCTTAGCCCTAGCCAGTTCATACCTTTGCCTTGGGTCATCATCTTGATATGCATTAACACATAATGCATATTTTTCGTCAACTCCATCAACACATGATGGTCTTCACTTGATCAACACATGATCATCTCCATGCATCAACTCATGATGCGTCCTTTACAACTTGATGGCCTTCAACATATGAATCCATCTTCTTCTTTGATAGCCTTCAACTCATGAAGCTATCTTGTTTCCAATTTTGACTTGATGATTTTCAACACATGAAGTCATCCTTTCTTGTGGAACCTAACCTATTCATCTAACTCATGAAAAATGTTAGTCCACAAAACAATTATCATCAATTACCAAACTTCACCATTAACACATAATGGAGGGACTAGATTCACAATCTTCCTTTTTTGCTAATTCATGACAATCTCAACAAACAATGAGATATAAAATTAATTTGCAAGTATATAACTTGTACACAACAATTTGTATACTATAAGATGAGCTTTAAACAAAGCTTACTTATCCGGTTGTCATTGACTATTCAACCATTAACACATAATGGAAGAGTTAGTTGACAACCCGATTTCACATGAGTATATATAAATTACACAAGCTATATATATACTCAAAAATGTATTTCAAAGTAAAGATCTCAAATATGCATATTGAAAGAAGCATGGATCAATACTTATGAAACTCCAAAACATACAGAGAGAGCTCCTCTAAATGTGTGCATACAAGTGTATATAATGAATACATATGCACGTATTCATTTTGAACAATTTGTGGAGTTCAATCTATATTTTGGATCTAAGGAATACATTAATATGTAAGAAAATGATTTCGAATGCATACCTCTTTGATTTCACCTTTCCATCCAAATAAGACTAAGCATAAATAATACTCAAACAAACATATTAGTCCCATATAAATATTTGTCATTATCACCAACACAATATAAAATTATTTGTCATTAACAATATATTATAAAAGTATTTGTCATTAACACCAAAACCAACTTAATCGGAACTTGATCTTTCAAAAAATCCACGAGGCATCTTAGTATGCTTGTCTTTCATAATCACAGATTCAGTTATTTCCCCATACTTCTCAAAATACTTGGAGAATGTTTGTACATACAAACAAATACACTATACAGATTTGTCAATTGGGAAAAATATGGATTAACTAATTGCAAAAGAGAAATAGAACAGGCAAGCCACGGAGTATTGAAGAAATAGCACAATGGGTTGGTAATAAGTTAGGATGAAAATATTTCAAACAAGAGCTGCCAGCATAGCAACCTCCATTCAGAAACCAAGAACATCAATATATACAAAAATGCAAAAATACAAGTAATCCACTCCCCAAAACTCATGCTCTCATGCTTACTTTCATTAAAGAAAAAATCATTCAAATCTTGCTGCATGAACCAAATGCTGTGTATATTGCAGTAGCACAATGGGTTGGTAATAAGTTAGGATGGAAATATTTCAAACAAGAGCTGCCGACATAGCAACCTCCATTCAGAAACCAAGAACATCAATATATACAAAAATGCAAATCTACAAGTAATCCACTCCCCAAAACTCATGCTCTCATGCTTACTTTCATTAAAGAAGAAATCATTCAAATCTTGCCGCATGAACCAAATGTTGTGTATATTGCAGCATTCAAAGGAGCAAATGATCATGTGCAACTCATGCAATACTAATTTGCTAATCAACGCTTTTACAACCAAAATATCTGCTTTGCTCTGCACCTCCACCGTCTTTGCTGGAGTCGTCACGTCAGAGTTGAAGGATGTCGTCGTCACACCACAAATTTGTCACCACTAGCCTTCACCCCTGGCTCCCGTCGCCGCCATCCGTCATCCTGGCTCCCGCCGCCGTCGCCCAAGCTGGTGTGGCCGGCCCACCGGCCTTTGCTCTCGTACCCATCACTCCCGCCCGAGATGATGCCATCGGACTTCGCCCTTTCTCTCGTCATCGCCGCCCAAGCTGAAGTCGTCGCCTTTGCCCTCACTCCCTTCACCGTTGCTCGGTTGTTACTATGTGGATGAGAACGAGTGAATGACAAGGATGGGTGGGGATAAGAACGATAGTGTTTGTTAAGTTAAATCTGTGTAGAGATGGGTGGGGCAATTGTAAGTGGCCAACTAAAGAGTTTTATTATACTAGCTGAATGCTCGTGCGTTACTACGGATTTTAAAATTTGATCATATTATATGTTCTGATAACCGGTGATAAAAATTTTTAGAACATGCAGGCGAAGGAGGGAGGGGAGGAGGCGAGGGAGAAATCAGGGGGAGCGCACGGGTTCGTGGGGATGGGGGATGCAGGGCGCACGGGCGTGGGAGGGGTGGGTGGTCCACACGTCAGATAAAGTATCTTTTTTATCAAAAGAGGTGGAAAAGGGTGAGAGAGGCCGCACCAACCACCAACTCCTTCTTTTATAATAGTAAAGATATTGTTAGTTAAATTAGTATGATAATTTTATATTATACTAAAAACAAACGAGATTACTATTTATTCTAAAATTTATGTGCTTTACTCTTTTTGGGAATCAAACATCCAATCCTACAAGATTCCTGTGTTTTTTAATCCTATTTTACACATGTATTCTCATTTTATTTCTATGATTTTTCTATTCCTACGGTTTTAGAATTCTACAAAAGAAAGAGCCCCTAACTGGATAAAGACCGAATGGATGAAGTGGCTTGAGTACTTTTTCACTGATGGGGAGGGCCGCCCGTTTTGTGGCCCAACTGTCAGTGACGGGGAAATGAATATTATTTTCTTGGCTGGTTGCCTCAAACGAGATCTACCGATTAATCTCAAAATTCCTCCACAGTGTCCTGTGTTTTCCCTACTACCCAACCAAACGGTCATTCCTGTAAAATTGATATGTGTTTCAATACTCTGTTTTACACATAGCCCCGCTCATTTCGATTTGAGCTTCTGACTTCTGACTTATTTTTTACTATTCATAAATTTCACTTTTTCTGAATTTTTTGGCTTTTTTTAGCCTTTTGCTAGTTCTTTTTTCCCGTATTCATTTGCATTATCCGTGATGAGCTAACATATTTTTTTTATTTTTTTAAATTTAATTATACCAAATAAGACATCTTTAGCTACAGTATAATTTTCAGCTAACTACAAATACAATTTCAGCTATAAACTACTATTTTTCAGTCCAACCGAGCGGTTCTATTATATTTCTATGTTTTCCTATCTTTGTGGCTTGGAAGTCTGCGAATTGTAAAGCACCTCCCACTTGGACACACGTGGATGCAGAGAGTACAGATTGACACGATGATTTACGGCTCCACTACCCGACCAGATAGGTGGTTGTCCCATTCTATAGGGGCATGGAAGGAAAAGAGAACATATAATCAACGTGGAAATTTTTATGAAATTTTCTACCAAAATAGTGCGTTCCAAATGGGGGCCTAGACTTTACGTCGAATTGGTTCCTGGCTTCCTGCAAAATCTATGCGAAATTTCTGCATTCGAGGCGTGTGGCTGAACAAATGTCGAGTTTCAAAAAAAAAAAAAGGAATTTCATAACAAGAACCGGCCCTGGCAAGCATCAACGGCTCAAAACATCCTACCGCTTTTAAGCAAAAAACAGCTCATTTGCTTCAGATGGCAAGGCATGGAGTGCAGGAGCAACAAACGCACGAGGTGCAGGCGCATGTGAAGCCCAGCAAGTAAACCATGCTTCCAATATCTCCTACGTCCTTCCTTTATACATCCAGATCTCACTGGCCCGCGACAAAGACTAACTTGTTCTGAGAGCAATATATTTCAATGGATTATTCATTACCCACCACAAACTTTTATCGTCCGAAAATGGATCATCTCGCGGGACAAAACTTTGGATTTCAAAGAACTGGTTACAGATTACGCTATGATTTAGCACCAAGTAAACATGCTCTTCTACCCATCAATGTGGAATTTGATTTCTTCAGGAAAACAACATATATGGATCATTTTCACACGCTCATCTTGTATTGCGCATCGTTGCAAGCAGCATTAGCTTCCAACTTCCTACTTCTTTGAATTGGAAGGTTCCACGTCCGGCTTCACTATATTGAGGTCACCGCCTTCTTTGCTAGCAAGATTAGCAGCTTTTATTTCATTGCACTGATTGATGAACTTGGTGAGTTCCTGCAAATACAGGAATTGCATTGATTGTTACTAAAACATGAAATAAGGACAACCATAATTACAAAATCACTAGCCAAATTTAATGCTTTAAAGTTAAACTATAAGTCAGGATAAGCTCAAAGACCTGCTCTGCTTTCCATTATTGCCAACTAGATGGTTCACAGTCACATATTCACACTACTGGATTTCCATTATAGCCAACTAGTTGGTTCACAGTCACATATTCACACTACTGGATAGCAAACATTGTAGCACGGTTTACAAAGGACAGAAATGGGCCAACCATGCTGTGGACACGCTGTGATATAAAACACAGATACATATTCTGTATAAATAGATACATAACAAAAGTGGCTTAAATGATATGATTACAATGGAAAATGTTAAACGAAAACCAACTGTATCCTCTCTACTAAACATAAACCCGAGCCATGTTCTAAATAAGATTAATCTGTGCATGTATACAGGTATCTGCACCAATAGATACAACAGATGTGATGAGCACTAACTGAGCGGGTGAAAAAAGGACCTTGCAGTTTTCATGTCAAACAGTAACGTATGATGCTACAATTTCTACATGGTCATGCACATGGCAACAGAGATTTCAATCGTGTTGTAATAGAGAGAAATTGGGAAGTACAATGACATTCCACATGATTAAGAAGATAGCAAAATGTATCAAACTAGAATAGACTGTTATTATACAATGTATTTCCCAATCATGATGTGCTTTACCAATGGCTATACGATTTTGGCTACAAGCTTGCCAGTTTACTGACCATTGCTACCAAGCCAGACTGCCATCGTAGTCATTTAACCTATCATGATAAGTGGTACTTGTACAAGATCATGGATTAAACCAGATCTGACTATGGATAATATCAACCAGTAACCCAATTCTCAAATCCAACATTAGGTACTACATATGGAAAGCAATTTGCATGCATCCCAAACTATGAATACAACACAACTGCTAGTAAGATATGTAAGATATATTAAAGATGTTAGCAAACAAGTTCAGAGACAACCAGCCCAAATCAGCCTACAAAAGTAACGCAGCAATCGCCAGCAACCGATGAGTACTGACTCAATACCCAGTTACACTAAAAACACCCGAAAACTAGAAGAATGGCTTCAACCAGTCTTATTTCGTAGAGGAAGAAGACAGGTGCTGATTTATAGTGCAAGAATTAGCTAGCTTTGCTATACCTTGTCGGCGTCCATGTCCTTGGTGAACTTGGTCGGCTTCACGGCCCTCTTCCCTGCAAGAATCCAACGAACCAACTAATCAAACAAGCCCATCAGAGCATCAAAGAACAAGAAACCAAGAACGGTAGAATCTTGGAGGAGGTAAGGTACGAGAGAATACTCGCCGATCGATCCGGCTGTACACATACCTTTGCGGACATGGGGACCCTTGCCGTGGCGGTTGGGTGGGATGGATTTCTTCTTGCTCTTTCCCTTGAACAGGCTCTGCTTCTGCGTCATCTTCTCTTCTCTCCTCTCTCCGATCGAACAATCGCCTGCAGCTTGCGCTGTTCTGCAATCGAGATTTTGCCTGAAGAAAACCTAGCCGCCTCTTCTGGAGGTGGAGGGGGAGGAGCTGCTGCTGCCGCTGCTATGGCCTATGGCGGTCGGGGATGTGCGCCTGCTGCCTGCCTAGGGTTTGGTTGGGTACTTGGGTGTGGTTTGGGATTAGGGGACGCCGGGACGGCAGGCCTGCGGGTGTGGGCCGAGCAAGCTGTAAGCCCAGGCAAGAAGCCCGATTGTTTTTACATATTTTTTTTACGTAATTTTGCTGTAACATTGAGGCGCACTTTGTAATTTTTAGCATTTGAAAATCTAAAAAAACATAAATTCATAACTTTATTGCTACATTTCCTATGCTTAGATCTTTATTGATTTTTTCACAGGTATAACCATGCTACTTTTTGGTGTATAGGCATAACTTTTTCTACTTTTTTCAGCGATGACACTTTCTTCCCAATGTTCTCCGCATACCAGTAGCATGCACAGTCGCACAAGGAACTCCTGAGGAGGTCGAACATGGGGCCGCGTCATCCGCTCGAGCACTTCTGGTGACTGCATGTACAGGTTATTGCCTTCATGCGCCACACTAGCTTTTGACAGAAGCAGTTTGGGGTTCTCTTCAAGCATCTTGATGAACTGTTCATGAGTGGAAAAGATTTAGAAATCTGCAGGCATGCAGCCTATGTATGCACAACAAACAGTATAGTAGTATACTCACTATTGAGTGACATTTTAGAATTGTATGCATAATTGTAACTAAACACATGAGATCTGGGTATGAAACTGTCCTTAGTATCAGTAAGAAAGTGACTTTTGTCAGCTCTCTTCCTTCAGAAACGAAAAAAACCCACCATTTAGAATTTGCCCTTGTGCTGAAACAAACATGGCACACTGTTCGAACTTTGCAAACAATGTAGCAAACTATGATGAATTTTTTTGGGAGACCCAATTATGTGATTGCTATATGATGTCTGTATTCATTTGTGTGGACATGTGAGCTAGAACTTCTCTGCTTGCATGCTCTACCTCCATCACATAAAGGGATGTAAGGTGAGTATGACAGAAGAATTGCTCATGCAATCAAAATTTCTCTCCTTGACAATTGACATGGCCTTGCAAGGTTTTGACTTTTGAGTGTGATACTGACCTCCGAAAGGGTAGATGATGCGTCCAGCTCAATTAGGGTACCAGGTCCACATACAAGGCAATCTTTATCTCTAACAAACTCGGTTACTTTAATATGAGTTCCTTCAAGACCATTGTACCTGCAAAAGGACATAGATAATCATTAGACTCCTCAAATTGGCAATGTGTTGTGTTTTTGCAATCGATCAAGAAATGCATTTGCTTCAGATATGATTGTCAAAAAAGTAAACAGCAGCAACACTCTGTGGGTGTATTAGAAATACTAATGATACAAAACTCTTAACTAATAGCAGTAGATAAATCATATTGTACTTCAAATATATACAAGAACATAATTATATCAGAGTTAATCATTACACGAACGACTTACAGTTGAGTTAATGAAGAAAAAGAAGCAGCACAGAGATGTGCGATTGTAAAAGCAGTCAATGTCAACGAAGAATACGAACGGTCGAGCAGTTGCACTGTCCAGAAACTTTATTGTCATCCTGTGCAGGTACTCTCAGTAGCAATGGTTCGGAGATAACCGCCCTCCCTCCTTCCCGGTGCTCATCGAGAAAAAAAGCTGGCAAGGTTCGGCCGCTCAACACTTCAACAAAATTCACTAGAGAAAGAAGACGATATGAGAAAGGAACGGAAGAATTCGGGTTATTCTGAGTTTGAACATCTCCAACCTCCTTTTAAACGCGTGTCAATTATTCACTAGTAACTGATGGCATTTAACTCAATTAAACTGAATTAGTCTAGACATTTGAATCATTCAAACAGAATTAAGAGAGAGACAATGTCATGATTCAGCAAAATAAAATAGATGGATTTAATGTGCCAAGAATAGAGTTATGGCACGTTGCGGTCGCGCATCGCAAGTCAGGCAATTTTCAGGCGAATGCGCGCACGTGTGTACTCGTGTGTTTAGCCAAAGTCCTTCTCATGCCATCCCATGTCATGTGTCGCATGTTTTATGTGGTGGCAAGAGCTCCACTTTTTATATTGCTCTCCTTCCACCAGTCGAAGCAATGTGAGACTAAACCATGGCATGCTTTAGAATTAAGAAATGAATTGCCTTTTTTTGTCTCATGGGCCCAATTCTAATAATCCCCACCAATTCCCAAGCATTGCAGCAAGAACGATAATAAGAATTACCGTGCTAAAGTGTTGTTAATATACCGGTCTTTTGTTGTAAGTCTCATATGGGGAACTTGCACACATAATAACAAGAATCATCTTCTCACAGCTGATAAATAAACTATACCTTGAATTCACAGTTTTTTGTTTGATCAGACTTCCTTGAAATCTCAACTAATACTATGCCGCCAAAGAACCATGCCTAAATAAAAATGTTAAAAGGTCATACTCGCTTATCTGCTTATGAGCTTTCTAGAGAATACTCCATTTTCGTGAATTGTGATTACACAATTAGACTCAAGTAGGTGTATTCTTTCTGGGTACTCTGCAAACTAATACTTTTTTCTTATTTAGACAACAGAATATAGTAAGTTTTTAGGCCAACATTCCATACAGTAGAGGGTATTTTATTTGTAAAGACGTAGGTATAATTGATATCTATATACTCTCTTGTTACAACATCAGCTTATTTTTTCATTGCCTTAGTCACGGGAACTCCGATAAAAAAAAAGGTATGGTTACTAGTTCAAATGGGCCTCATTCTCATGTCCACAGATGCAACAGAAATCGCTTTTCTATGTTAGCCGCTTTGTAAAAGGGCATGCCAGATTTTTCTCAGTGCGAATATAATTCGCATTAATCACTCCAAAATTTCTCAATTTTCTGATAGATTTAAGTGTACGCTTCATATGTCTGGAGGATTTCATATTATCCTTAGTACTTATAACTTTAGCCAACACCGTTTGATTATCGCAGTACATCAGGATTGCCAGTATTGATTTTTCAACCAATTGCAAGTCCAACAGAAGCTCTCTCAGCCATTCAACCCCAACAGTGGCTGTGTTAAGTGCTACAAATTCTGTTTCCATGATTGATCTTATCAATATTGTATGCTTGCACAACCGCCATGAAATTGCATCACCAGCTAAAGTAAACACATAGCTACTTGTACCTTTGATCTCATCCGCATTAAAGATCTATTTGGAATTATTGTATCTTTTTAATACAGCACTGTATCTAGTATAATAAATTTCAAAAGATGTTGTACCTTTCAAATAACGCAACACTCCTTCAAGTGCCTCTTAGTGATCATTTACTAGGTTATATATAAACCAACTTAATTTGTTCACAGTAAATGAAATGTTAGGTTTTGTGACACCAGCAAAATGCATAAGTGATAAAATAATTTGTGAATATCTTAATTGATTTTTTAGCTCCTTGTTCTTTCATAGATTAATGCTCATATCATAGGGCGTTGGAGAATATTTACAATTCTCATAGCCAAAATGACTCAAGATTTTCTCAGCATAACATAATTAATTCAAAGTAATCATATCCTCGTTCTTGATCAATTTAATATTCCGAATGACATCTGCTTCTCTTAAACCTTTCATATCAAAGCATCGAGATAACAAAAGATTTAACCTCGTCAATTATGGCAATATTTATCCAAAAAATAAGTATGCTAGCCACATGCAAACACAAGATCACGCCCCCACCATAACGGTAATATATATAATTATCAGCTTCGTTCACAGCAAAACCATCGGATGTCAAAGTTTCATCAAAATTCTCGTGCATTATTTAGATGCTTATTTTAGGTCATGTAAGGATTTTAATAATCTGCGTATCTTATTTTTCTATCTAGAAATCACAAAACCATTAGGTTGATCCATGTATACTTCTTCTTCCAACTCTCTATAAAGAAAAGCTATTTTCACGTTCATTTTCACACGAAAATATGTGAATGCACGAGCGCATTGTATTTAGCTAAAGTCATTCTTATGCTATATGTAACATATTTTATGTGGTAACAAGAGCTCTACCTTGTTATATTACTTTTCTCCTACTTATTCAAATAATACGGGACTAAATTATGCCATATTTTAAAATTTAGGAATGAATGGGCCTTTTCGTGGGCTTAATTCTAACACTAACGATAGTAATGGTTGGTATATGCTAGAGGTGGCTAAATGGGCCTGGCCTACCCGGGCTGCACCACCGCCCGACACTGTAGACCCGACCTGATTTCACGGCACGGACCACCCGGCCGGGGGGGGTGTGACGACGGTGGCAAGACACAGACAACCCGTTAAAAAATCGAAAAATAGCTATTTTTTCCGAATTCCCCCCCCAACGGCTCTAAATGGGCCGTGCCGGCCCAGCACGGCATGCCCGGGCCGTCTAAAATTCGAAAAAATAGCTATTTTTTGACCGTTGGGGGGGGGATTCGGAAAAAATAGCAAAAAAATCGGAAAAATCTGAAATTATATCTATAAATAGGGGGGCATCCAGCCTCCATTTTCCACACCTCAAACCTCACTATCATTTCTCTGTTTAGCTATGAAACATCCGAAAGTGTTTGCGCAAATTTGGTGAAAATTCGACCAAAATTCCAAAAATTCAAAAATCTTCAAAGATTTTTGTAGGAGCTGCAAAGTAGGTAGTAGTGTTGTCTTATTTTAAATTTTTTGCTATTATTTGTTGGTTTAATTTGTTGGTATTATTTGTTGGTTTAATAGTAAGTTAATTGTTCTTTCATATTTCAATTTGCAGTTCATTTAATGGAGAACTACGATTTTGAACTCTCTGAATTCGGCCTCTCGGCGGAGGATATACAACCGTTTCAACAAGCGTATCCATCCGCGGAGGATATACAACAAACTAGAGAGGATATGCCTGTTAGATGGAACTCTACTTACCTTATGCTTAAACATATATTGCCATATAAGAGCACATTATCTGTATTCCTTTACACCCCAAAGTCATCAATCTCGTAGCTCCTCCAGTAGAACCCAGTTAGAGACTCTGAACTTTCTGAGGACTATTGGGTTGTTGGTCAAAAAATATTTTCCTTTCTAGAACTTTTTCATAAAGCTACACTTTGTCAGCATCTAGTCTATCTGGAAGAATAATCGAGGAGCGACGAACAAGTCTCTCCAACGAGATGGTTGAAGTCCTTCTGACCATCAAAGACTGGGAACAAGCTGAATCAAGACTCCAACATACTGCAGATAATAGAGATTTAGAAGAATCTTTTGAAAATTTATATGTAGATAGCAATGAATATGATTTTTAATATTTTTCTTCACATGTAGTCACTAATGAGCTTTATAGGCTGTACTCTTTTTTCTTTACCAATGTTTTTTCAAGTTGAGTTTTTACTTGGTAAAGTTTTTAATGAGGCAGCCATCCCATGTAATTTAATAAGTTAATAAAGCTCATTATGTCATTTACAATATTTATTTTCATGATTAATAATGTCTACGGTTTTCTATAATTTTTCTGATTTTTTACAATTTTTCTTAATTTTCTACAATTTCTTTAATTTTTTTCTTTTTTTCGGCTAAACGGCTTGCTGGGCCGGCACAGTCCGTTAAGCTTTAAACGTGTCCGAACCGGCACGTCACGACATCGGACTGTGCTTGGGCTCGCACCTCGACCCACGGGCTGGCACGACACGGCTCATTTATTAAGTGGGTCATAACAGGTTGTACCTAAATGGACCGTGCGGTGGTCGGATCCGTGCCGTGCCTGGCACGGGCCCAGTGGTCAGGTCTGGTATATGCCAGGATTGTGAAAGACGTGGCCACTCCTGCAAAGATAAAAATGTTTTGTTTGGCAGCCACGTGACTGCATGAAGAGACATGGATACAGTCATGAGTTGTTTGCATTTTTTAATCATCCAATGGTTATGCAGCACGTAGACGTTCTAGTTCGAGGTCCCGTTTAACTTGGCATTTTTAGCTTATGATTTTTTTTTTCACGCTAGCTGTTATAATTGTTAGTAATTTTTTTATATAATTAAAGTTCAAAATTTTAAAAATAGAAAAACTAGTTAGTCCATCACAGATAGGGGTGGAAAAATAGCCCGAAACTCGTGGCTCGGCTTGAGCTCGTCACGAGCCAAACCGGCTCGACTCGAGCTCGTGAAATTTTGAGCCGAGCCGAGCTTTCTTCATAGCTCGCAAAAAATTCAAGCCAAGCTCGAGCTGCTCGTGAGTCCGCTCGCGAGCTATTTTGGCTCGTTTGTCAAGTCAGCTTATCGCGTCTCCCCACTCCTGACTGCTGCCTCCCCACTCGGCCCCGTGTTCGTGCTTCCCTTCGTGGCGCTCTCTGCTTTAATGCCCTGCCCGGCTCAGGCTCAGGGTGGTGCATCGTGCCAATCGGACGACCTCCGGGCTTTCTTGGCCTTCGCTGGGAATCTCACCGCTCCCGTCCTCCGCGTCGTGTGGTCCGACGACTCCTACTGCTCCTGGGTAGGCGTAGGTTGCGACGCCGCCGGCCGCGTCACGGCGTTACGCGGCTGCGCCTCCCTGTACGTAGCCTCGCAGGGCCCTCGGTGGCCTCGCGCGGCTCGAGGAACTTGACCTCAGCCACAACGCGCTCTCCGACGGGGTCTCCCTCTCACTGGCGACGCCGCCCTCCGCGCCGCGAACCTGTCCTCGAATATGCTCAACGGCTCGATCTTCGACCTCGTCGCGCTGCCGCACCTGGCCGCCGTCAACGCCAAGAATAACTCGCTTTACGGGCGCTCGCGGCTGGACCTCTCCACCAACCGCCTCACGGCGCGCTCCTCGTCCGCCAACCCGCCCGTGCTGCTGCTGCCTCGCCCAGAGCTCTTCTTGGCCTCCAACTCCTTCAAGGGCTCTTGGCCTCCCGACTGCAGCAGCTCTCCTCGTATCCAATGGGTTCACGGCGTGGTGAGCTCTCGCCTCATGAGCTCAAAACCTCACTTTTCGGATTTGTCCGTGAACCGGTTCTCCGCCATCTCCCGGACGTGTTCGGCACCGGTCTAGATAGAGAGAGAGATGAGGTGCAGATGGAGAGGACGGCACCGGTAAGGAAATTCCACACTTCGACGACCGGCCTGCTCCTGGCTCGTGAAGGCTCGCGAGCCGGCTTGAGCCTTTCTTCAAGCCGAGCCAAAGCCGCCCTCCTAGCTCGTGCTCAAAACGAGCCGAGCTGAGCCGAGCCACCTGTTGAAACGAGCTTGATCAAGCTTGGCTCGAGCCAGTTCGACTCGGCTCGTTTTCACCCCTAATCACAGATAATGCGGTCCTAGGCCACGGAGGCGGCGGGGTGGGTGGCCTGCCCCCAAAATCGAGGCCCATATATATATATATATATATATATATATATATATATATATATATATATACGTGTGTGCATGTAGATTTATATTTAGATATTTAGGCTGTGTTCAATATGGCTTAAGCTTATTTTTGCACTATTCATAATTTCGTCTTTTTCTGAATTTTTAGCTTTTTGAGCTTTTTGTAGGTTCTTTTTTCTCGTATTCGTTAGCGTTGTGCGTGATGGGCTAACATTTTTATATTTTCAATTTTTTAAATTTAATTATGTTAAATAAGTCTCTGTCACTATAGTATTTTTCGACCAATTCTGGTGTTTTCAAATATAAGCTTTCAATTTTCAATTGAACCGATCACCACCTTATACTAGGGCCCTATTTCTAGTTTCGCCCCGGGCCCCTAAAATCCCAGGACCGGCCCTGAGATAATGCAAACGAATACAAAAAAAAACAAAAAAACTAGAAAAATAAAATTAAAGAATAGTGAATTAGAAGTCAAAAGACAGAAGCTAAAACCGAAGCAGGTCCAAAGGTAGTGAAAGACGACGATTTGTGAGGTGGTGTTGTCGAACTAACAATGATTTGAATATGTGTGTGAATGTTGAGCACTTAACTATATCTATATGCCTGTACCCGTGTCTTCGAAGTATCGCTGGATTCAACTATTATCACATGCGTGGGCCGCATAGAACAGCTCACTCTCGTGATCTCGTCAGTGAAGGATGAGACACATCCTGAGTTCCTGACCGTTGAGAAACACCGGACGGCCCAGATAAATTGGGTGGGTTTTTTAGTCTGTGATTTATAGTTTTTAATTAAAAATATTAAATTTTGAATTATTTATGAGAGACAGTATACAGAGAAAAATGAGCATATATAATTTGATGATATTGCTAAAATTAATATAATTTATATTATAATCTATATATAAATATTATATTACAAATACGTATGTTTAAAATCTAGTTACTTTAATGAATAAAAGCCAAAGCTAAGGCATTCTAACCCACCCATTATCTCACCCAAAACAAACCCCTCGACCGCGGGGCTTATCCGCACTCGGACCCGTACCTGCTGCTCCGCCTCCTCCACTGCCTCTGCCATGGAGGCGGCCGCCGCCTTGTCCCCTCCCGCGTCGCCCCGACGCCCGCGCCCTCTTCTCCCCTCCCACCGCACTCCCGCTTCGCCCTCCTCCCACCTCCGCCTCGCCTCCCGCCCGCGCGCGCTCTCCGCCACCCCCACCGCCGCCCCCAAGCCGCGGTTCTTGAACCCCCACCCAGACCCCGCGGGCCCCGGCGCCAGGGACGTCGTCGCGATGGTACGAGCTACACTTGGCTGCGCTCTGATGAGCGAATAAGCATGTTCCGCTGGGTAATGGTGTCTTCTTGGCGCGCAGGTGGTCCCGTTCCTGAGGGGAACCGCGTGGGAGCAGCCGCCGCCGGACTTGGCCTCGTTCCTGTACAAGAACCGCATCGTGTACCTGGGGATGTGCCTAGTGCCATCGGTGACGGAGCTGATGCTCGCTGAGTTCCTCTACCTCCAGTACGAGGACGCGGAGAAGCCAATCTACCTGTACATCAACTCCACCGGCACGACCAAGGTTAGTGCGGCTGATCCACCTTTGCTTATATGAATGATTGTTTGTAGAGAATGGGTATGGATGCGTGGCCCCGAAACCTTCTTGTAGGCTTGATTAATTAGTGACTGGGAATGCACCTCAATCTAGGGTAGCTTGTGGACTATGCGGGTCTTTAATCCTCAGTTAGCATAATCTATTGATCTGTTCAACTTCTTTTACTTTGTCTGTTGGATTATTCAGATAGCATGTGTTTTATGCATTCTTGTTGCGGATGTTGTATTGGGCTAGAAAATGAAATTGGTATCATACGTCATGTTCTCTTCCTTTTCTTGTAGCGTTATACCTAACAATTACAATCCCCGATGTTTCTCCAATCAGAATTATTGTTCTATTTTCAAAATTTTAGATTGTTCTGATATATTTGTCTTCCTTCTTACGTAGAATGGCGAGAAATTGGGTTATGAGACAGAAGCTTTTGCAATATACGACGCTATGAGGTCAATGCCTACCTATGTACTTCTCCGCTTTCCTATTTCCTTGCAAACCTATTGTTGTTCCTAATTCCTGTCCGAATGACTTCCCTCTTGTTGCTTTGCACACCATTTTCTGATGCCGGCTTTCTTGTAACTAGTTCTGTATAAAAAAATGTACATGTTTTTGTTGTTTGACAAGCTGAAGACCTGAAAAAGTAATAGATCTATACATTGTATCTTTTAGGTCATATGTAGATAATCAGAAATATCTGAGTCCACTGCAGTAAAGTTTGTCATACTATTGCTAAACAGTGTACTGTTACCGTGTTAGAAGTTTAGAACAATTTGCTTTGTAACCTTACTCAGATGGACTAATTCTATACTATATTGTGGATGAAATGGAACGCAGCTGTGCTGCATATGGAGCTTTACATTTTCCATCAAGAACTAACTGAACAAATTTCCCTAATTTCTATCAAAAATCTATGTGAGCTATAAGAACATAGTATTACGAATGCAATTTAATGATGAATCTACTAATACTATTTTCATATAGCCAATCCTGATAGTTTTACATATATTAGTAGTCAAAGTTAAGAAAGTGTGACTGCAGTACTGCATGTTCTCTAAAGTAACATATATTTGTACATCTCTAAAACTGCATATATTTTGAACTTATATGTTGAAGAAAAGTGCTGTTTTGGCTATGTCTGTATGTACTCATGTCATATATTTGTTTGGTGTTATATACTACTGCACTTGTTTGAAGGAATTGCCTTTCTCTGTAACTATAAGAGATAGGAGCTCAATCCAGCAACATATGAGACTGTTGCAGGGTGCAAGCTCCACTAAAAAAAATCGCAAATCAACAGCAAATGAATTTGAAGTCTGCCAACTTTTAAAGATTGTCCATAATTTACACAACCACTAGGTCCAAGGTCCTGCTTATTAGAACTTTTTTCTTATTATACACAATGAAGTTATAGAATAGAATAGTCCATTTAGCATGCCTTCTCCGTTAATTGTAGCATGCATTGTTGCACTAATTTTACTATGCTAACTGCTCTTTGGAGGTGCTGTTGTTTTAAGAGCCATTGTAACTGTCTGTTCTTATTCTCACCTAAAAAGCCATTGTCAATGATGTCTGTTCTTATTCTTGTCTAAAAAAATATGCATGCAGCCTAGGAATTGCAACAATATTTCTGGAATGCTGTCTTATAACTTCACCCAATGCAGGTATGTCAAAATTCCAATTTACACACTGTGTGTCGGCAATGCATGGGGAGAAGCTGCTGTACTCTTGGCTGCTGGTGCTAAAGGTAACCGTGCTGCACTTCCATCATCGACGATAATGATAAAGCAGGTTATTTCTTTTCCTTTTGTTTATAGAGATAACAGTTTAATTTCTATAGTGGATGATTCTGTCGCACACCACTAGTAAGATAATAATAGCAGTATGTCTTACACTCTTGCTCTTGGATCTTGGCATGCGCGTGAGTGTATTTCTTTTGTGCGCACACACAGTTGTGTTCAGTATCATTAGTCTGTACTTGTTTAAAAATACAAGTCTTGAATGTCTTACTCTTGTGACCTGTAATGTGCAGCCAATTGGTCGCTTTCAAGGTCAAGCGACAGACGTTGACATAGCAAGAAAAGAAATTCGAAATGTGAAGATAGAAATGGTAATTTTCCATCCCTTGCAGGAAGAAAGAGATGATCAAACCAATTCAGCAATGTTTAATATGTTATTTTTTTTCTTAGCAGCAAATAGTATTGCTCTAGTTCATTGCTGTGGGCACATATAAAATTGTGCAATGCTAGACTCCTACCTCATTCCATTCATTGGTAATCAGGAGAAGTGGTGGAAACAAAAATTACACCAAGTCTTCAAGCCATTTCTTTCAATTTCCAAACATTGGCAAACCACACGAAGAAAACACTAGTTTTATGTGCTGTGTTCCTTGTAGCAATTTAATTTGTAGTTCTTAGTTTAAATGAATTCTCAGGAAAACAAATTTGCACATTGATAAGTCATCTATAGCAATACTACCTGGTTACATTTTCAAAAGTTCTTGGTGGTAGCCATGTGAGAAGGACAATGGTTCCTGCCCTGCCCATAGTGAATCACTATGGTTGTCACGGCATAATTGGCGACCACGGCGTCTAGGGGGCGTCAGGACACCTTGGCTATGCCACGGTGACGCCACGCTCTACAAGTCTACATGCATACATATGTTGGACTGTTGGTCACCTCCTCTGCTCATGCATATATACCTCTACATCGTGTCTTCTCGCTCTCCCGAACTCACTCCTTTCCTCTCCCGAGCGCATCCTCCCCGCCTCACCTCCTTTCCCCGCCGCCTCCTTCCCTCCCCGGTGCCTCCTCCCTCTGCAGCCTCGCCTCCTCCCTCCGCCGCCTCCTCCCTTGCCGCCTCCCTCCCGCCGCCTCCTCCCCGCCAAGTTGCGGTGAAGGTCCATGGCGTCCACCCAGCTCCGCCGCGACGCCGTAACAACCATGAGAATCACTGTGTGCTGCCAGGGCCCTGCATCCTGAAAAAATAGGTAGATACAGGGATTTGGAAGTATCATAGTTTGTGATACAGGGATTTTTTGCACCTTTTTTCTGTCCTATGAAATGATAGAAGGCATTTCCATATTTAGTTATCAACAGCGACCCACCTTAAGAAAACATGGTTACATCCAAGTTTTCTGAAACCAAAATCTTGTAGGGATCGTGAACTGCTTCTTGGACCTGATTATGGTGAAAACTTAGTTGCCTTGCATTAGGTTTGATACAGCCTCTGATGGTATGATGCTTTATACTGAAAAAATGATCAAACCTGTGAATTAAGATGTTTCGTTGCATTATTTTCATCCATGCTACATAAATTGCGGTTGTTGCCCTTTATAATTCAAGGCCGTTGTTATAATGTACTCTACTGTCCAACTCTGCTTTGTGACATTCAGGTTAAGCTGCTGTCGAGGCACATTGGTAAACCAGTGGAAGAGATTGCCCGGGACATGAGGCGGCCTAAGTACTTCAGCCCTAGTGAAGCTGTGGATTACGGCATCATTGACAAGGTAAAAAAAAAAATCTTCACAGTGAACAAACGAAACCGAACCACCCGACCATTTCGAAAGCAACTCATATAGTAACTCCATGTAATTCTACAGGTGCTGTACAACGAGAAAAGCCAAGGAGACGCCGGTGTCGTGTCAGAACTCAAAAGATCAAATCTGATATAGGGGGTACAACTAGGCATATCTTTGCGAGTTTTTGGGTAGGGAAATGCAATGCACAAGGTATAGTTAGTACTGGAGTATACTTTGATACGGGGCAGATTGCCATTTGGATTTGGTGGCCCAGCGATGCTTGTGCTGAGAAGTGAGAACAGCTTCTCTGGCGGGGTTGGTGTATGTGTAACTGTCGGTCTGGTTCCTTGAGCTGCGATTCGAATAGTTGCTCTGTCGATTTAACACACTCTTTTTATTGTCATTTCGTTTCTAATTTACACGAGGCACTGTTCACACTGGTTGCTGTTGTTGCTAAACGCAATTAACTCGCGTAAAACGCACTATACTCAAAATAAATGCTATTCTGGCACTTGTTTTACTCGGCTTTTTGCTCGTTAATAGGGGAATCTCGCCGGTGGCATGCATGGTACCAGTATTCTGTATTCAGCAACCTTGCATGTGGTGGTCTTCAATCTATCTTATGTATGAAGGGGTCGTTTGGTTGGTGACCCGAGTAGCTTACCAGAGAAAAAATATATGCCTGAGAGCTGCGGGGTGTTATGATGATTTATGTCTGATTAGGTATTGCTGAAAATATGTGTTTTGTTGGAATCCTATGGCTAGCTGTTCCATCTCCGAGAGGAACGGAAATGTATTAGGGTTTGTTCATGCTGGCTTTTGTGTTTTTGACTTCTGTTTAAAAACTAGAATTCAATATGAACACTTACTTTTGTTAAGTGAATTCTTGACTCCTTTCACTTCCATTTCATTTTAGGGATAAGACAGCGGATCACAAACGTATAACGTATTTCACTTATCTCGTTTCTATCTTATGCACGTATCTCTCTTATTTTTTCTATCATCCACCCTCTTTTTAAAAACCATTTTTTAGCTATCATTATTTATTTTTAGTTAAAAACTATTAGCCCTAGCAAATATGATTAGCCTATTGGTTGTAGATAAACAAGCACACCGAGGAAGTAACGCCCGATCAATGTTGCCATGGCGTGTTCTCTTTAGAAGGATCGATCGGATCACCGTCTGAGAAATGAAAGAAATTAACAAAATTGCAATCAGGGTGAAACCCTTCCAAAAACAAGAACAAGCTGGGCCTATAAATATCGACACAAACGCTTTGCAAATTAATCGCTCTCAAACAAGTCACGCAGCCGCCGAGCATTTTAGTTTACGGTTTACTGGCGCAAGTATCAGTTTACTCATCGACTCGATCTGAGGTATTTTTCATGTCATTTGCAAAATGTATCTTCTTTTTTTGTATTTTTGCTACATCACTCAATCATTGTTATGTTTTGTTATTATTGTTTTGAAAATCAGTCGAGCTGAGCTCGACGGCCGGGCATGGCGGACGGGGAGGTGAAGAACATGCGGCAGGAGAACGAGGCGGCGGAGGCGCAGAACAAGTGGCTGCTCCGAGCAGGAGAACCAACGCGTCGCCATGCACAACGCCCTGCTACGCAGCTCGCGCGCGCCAACGAGGCGCTCGGCGTCGAATACGCCGGCCGCGTCGCCTCCCAGGCGTACAACCACGCCAACTTCTATGAAACAAATAAAAGATGTGCAAAATTTTAAATTTTTTCTTGAATTTTCGGTTGAATTTAAGTCCTTTCCCAATTGGAAAACTTCTCAGCCATTTGCGCCTTTCCCTTTTTGGCTTTTCGCTTTCCCAACTTGCTAGCGCCATTTGAAAACAATCACCATCCCTGTACGGTACAGGCTGTACCCGAGCACCACTCGGCTCATCCCTGTTCACTACCGCCATCTCTTTCTCCGCCGTTCACACCATGCTGCCATTTTGTCAAACGACTGTACCATGCATTGCCACACCCTGACTAGGGATGGAAACAGGGTCGGTCCTAGGAATTTAGGGGTCCAGAGCGAAATTAGGAATAGAGACCCTAGTATAAATATCTAAATATAAATCTACATATATATATATATATATATATATATATATATATATATATAATTTTACCAACAAACACTTAAAATACGTTATGTATTAAAGAAAGATTCATATCAAAGAGTTTATAGATATTACCTTAAAATTTTCTTCTGACATTTCTAGATGCGAAGTCATTGATGATGGTATTGATATCAATCTCATCCAATAATTTCTTCTCAATACATAAAGTTGCCAAACCGTTTAACCTCTCTTGAGACATTGTTGACCTTAAATGATTCTTCAACAATTTCAACTTTGGTATTCACTGACGGATGCATATTTTCTAGATGACATGATACTGAAAATTTAAAGAACAATAGTATAATTAGTAACTACAAATAACAATTAACAAAGCACTAATTATTGATTAAAAATCCCTAATATGCAAGATTATGAAAAATTCCTAATATGCAAGATTTCTATGGGGCCCCTGGGTTTTGGTCATTAAACCCATTAAACCTTTCCAACCACGCGCCATGGTCGCCCGGACTCGCTTCAACGCTGTCGCAACGCAATTCCTCCTCGGCTTGATGCGCGCACCTGCAATCGGCCTCGTCGCCGCGACCTCGCTAACCCCAAGAGAAACGCTGAGATCGATACACCATCGTAGCCGCCGACCACGCCACGGCGACCGCCGAAGGACCTTGTCTGCCACCGCCACACTCCACGCGCCACCACCGCAAACCACACCGCTACCGCTCCCACCGCCTTCCTAGGGTTATAAAGCCAGAAGAGCTTCGCCATTACTTCTCTAGCAGCTACACTGCTCGCCATACTCATCCTTCCCACCTCTGGTCAGAATTTCGCCGCCGCCGTTGCAAACCCGAAGGTAGGCCGTGACATCCAATCCCGTGAACGCCTACACCAAAAAATGTGATGGCCAGTTAGGAAATTTCTTGTCTATATATAGAACATTAGAACACGATGAACAATTATGGTCAAGTCTAAAGTTATAGATCATCCGTGGTTCTTCTTATGACCCTTTAACGGAAAGTGCTCTAATTCTGAATAGCTGTTTGTTTACTGTAGGTCATTGTAGCAAAATTGTGAGGTCTGCTTATGAGCTATTATCTAGGATAGTGGATAGTGGTTTCACAATGAAGCCTGTGATGACCTGCATTTTGGATGTTCAGTAAGAATGTGTACACTCTGCAATATGCTTCTGGTGAGCAAGATCTTTATTTCTAGACATTCTGTAAGGTTCTCTTACTTCCCCAGAGTCCCTGTTCTTCCTGCTGTACACTTAAGAGTGCAGGATATCGTTTGAAAGATGAAACATGATTCATTGAATTACTTTGTGCAGTATCTTGTTGATATTCATTTTCCCACTCTACTTTTGTTTTCTTCAATAAAATTGGCCTGAATATTCGAGATCATGTATCAAACTATAGTCCTGCAAAGGTATGATTTAGAACTTCATTAATGAATGTGCATGAATATATTTTTGTCCTAACTTTGCTTAGATTTTTCAAAAATTAGCAAAATTTATTTTATACCCAAATTTAAACAGGATTGAGTGCGTTCTTTGTTCCATTTGTGCAGTGTTCCTTACCATACATGCTCTGAGACTCGATTCTTTTTGGCCTAAAAAAACTAGAATTCTGTTGTTTCAAGTCTACATTATACTGAAACTTGCAATTTTTTTAGTGTGGGTAACATCCATTGGCTTCAGTGATTGTTGTTTAAAAGGCTTACTTTTGGATGTAAATCGTTAGTTGAGTAATAATTGGAAGATATGTGCTCTTGTCAGAGTATTTGTGAAGTGAGGTTGTTGTATTGTAGTTCCCTGATAGTTTTCAATCATAAATCTCTGTTTTCAAGGACAACGATTATTTTGAAAACTGTGAAAAATGAGATACCTCATTTTTTTCTATATTTGACCAAAAGTGGACCTTTTCAGTCAATTGTTTTTCTGAACATATGGACATATTCTGCTTGCTCTTTAGTATTTATGTTTCAGAGGCAAATTGCCTGAATGTTTAGAGATCATTGTTTGGACTAGTTTCTTACTCACTTTTAGATATAATTTGGCCTTTCTTATCTCATTTTAGTTCACATATTCACTTCACCACCGTTAATTTTGAATTCGGAGATTCTGTGATAGTTTTGTTGAAGTTTCTATTATCTCCAATGTGTTTTGAGAAGCATCTTAAAGGTGTTTTTAAATTGTTGTTTTTAATGAAAATTTTATGCTCGTAGTGAGCACATGGCTTTCAATTTCGCAAAATGCTCCTGTGCTACTTGCATAGATCGGTTCTCCGAATGTGCTTAATGATAAATTTTGTTCATATTTTGTTGATCATATTAGGAGAGAAAATCACCATAGCTTCATGCCTTTTGTACATCCTACCACTGGCTACTTGGGAATCTGACATTGTGTTTTCTTTTTTATCATTCATGCCAGTAAGGGCATCCTATAGGGAAGTTTAGGGCATAAGCGTAACTATGGGGCTTTGGATTGAAGGAGAATACATCATATATTAAGGGGAAGCTGATTGCGATGTTCTTGCCATGTGATAGCATTTAATTTATATATTTCAGGCTTGATTTGGCATAAATCATCATGTGCCAAACCTGTGATTATGGCAGGCCTTGAAAGATTTCACATCTGCCAAGTTGTGCCAGAATATCCATCCTCACACTTACGGAACTGGCACACTAGAAAGGACGATGTACCAAGGCTGAATGCTGAATATGCGGCGTTGTACATTATTGGTATGTAGCATCTCTGGAAATGTTTTACATATTTTTCCCAGAAGGGGTTTCCACCCCAATTAATTAAATAAATAACAGTATGCTATACTGGGAATGTAGCTTATGAAGTTGGATGCGGGTACTGTGCAGGGAAAACGCTATCGTTTTGCAAATTTTATCGGAGGGTGGAAATAGAACCGTTAACCGGCAGTTGCCGGGTTTTTCGGATGAAATATTTGAATTGAAATTTGAATTTTTCAGATGTAAAAAGAAAAAAGTTGAAGAAAATTGCAATTTTCCTTTATATTTGATGAAAATTAGATAAATGCAGATTTTTTTGCCCAATTTGAATTTTTATGGACCCTACCGTGTACAGCACTGACACTTCAAATTTTCAGGCCTCAGAACAATTGGCGTTGCTACCACCCTGAACTTTGGTACCGAATCTACACTGATGGGGCTCTATTTGCAATAGACAGACAGTGAAAGTTCCGTGTTGAGGGGACATTGACTGGCAGTGGCGGAACCAGGATTTGGTTACGCCCCGGGCTAAACTCCAATAACCTAGAACTAACGCTTAATTTATACATATACCACGGCATAACAAAAGTACATCACAAATGTATCATTGATATGAAACTTGAGTTCAATACTAAAACAAAAGACATAATAAGGAAAACATGGCAAAACATAAACAATATAGCATAGCAAAAATATAATTTGAGTACCTAAATAACAAAGATTTGCTCTCTATAATATCTCATCATTTCTTCATTGATAGTTGAACATGAAACAGAACCTACAGAGACAACACGAGAGTAAACATTTGAAATTGGATATGAGTGTCCGATTATGCACTGAACAACTGAATGATTCCAAATTTCTAACCAACCAACTTACCAAGTCATTGGCACGGGTATTGTTCCTGATCCACTCCTCGTGGTATTTAGGATCATAAGGAACAGCTTGCTAATTTATAAAGGGTTCCTCTGAAACAAAAGGTAAAAAGTATCAAGTGCTTATAGATGACTTCATTGATTCCTGTCACATAAATGCACACACTTTCAACAATGATAAATATGCCCAAATGCACACAATCAATTTTGGTTTAATAAGTGCACATAAACAATGAACACCCGATTCATCCCCAAACGTTACACATGTCATCTGGTGCTTTGTAACACTTGTCCATGCTACATAGTTGGTCAAGTCAAACAATCACATGTTACAAATAATGCAAGAAACTGCTAAAGGTGCCAACACTACTAAATCATCTGAGCTGATTGGACAAAGCTCAAGGAAACACTAAATTTTGGATTCTGGCTAATCAATTAAGCAGAAGCAAGCATATTTTCATGAAACACTAAAATTTGGATTCTGGCTAATAATTAACACATCAAATACATCTGATCTTTAACATGGAGATATATGTACATCAAATACATCAAATAAAATCTTCTAGGTACCCTGCATAATCTCTAACCCTAAACCTTGAATTTGATCATTTCGACCATTGATCAATATATGTACAGGTAGGCTGCTTGCCTACCGTATCGTTCTACAAAAATAACATGGAGATATGAATTGCTCAATCTACAAATTATATGGTAATGATATCCAGCTGGGAAGAAAATGCAACCAACAACACTTAGCAACATATAGAATGGCAAAAAAAATAGTAATCAGGTTGTCTGTGGGACTCTGACAAACAAGAAAATGATGAATGCTCTTTATTCAGATGCAACACAGAGCCCACCCCATCGCGCCAGAGCCGGAGGCAGAGCCGGACAGCCCGCCCCTCGCGGAGCCGAAGGCCGCGACTCGCGAGGAGGAGGCGGAGCGCCGGAGGGCGGAGGAGGAGGCGGAGCCGGAGCTGGGGCGCGACCGCGCGAGGCGAGGGGCGGCCGGCGCAGCTGCGCAGGCGAGGGCGGACAGCCCGCCCCTCGCGGAGCCAAAGGCCGCGACCCGCGAGGAGGAGGCGGAGCCGGAGCCGGAGGCGAGGGCGGAGGCGCGGAGTCGGAGGAGGAGGCGGAGCCGGGGCGCGACCGCGCGAGGCGAGGGCGGAGAGCCGGAGCCGGAGGCGAGGGCGGAGGCGCGGAGTCGGAGGAGGAGGCGGAGCCGGGGCGCGACCGCGCGAGGCGAGGAGGGCGGACCGGCGGAGGGCAGGTGAGCGCCGAGCGCGCGCAGGCGAGGCGCGAGCGCGAGTGCGACGGCCGATTGGGGATTTTGCTTGTGGGGACTAGGGTTTCAGGGGGCATAGTAGTACTCGGGAGTTTGCTGGGCCTCGGGCTATAGCCCACCCAGCCCGAGGCCCAGCTCCGCTAATGACTGGTGCTGCTGATCTATCACAGAAGCAAACATGTGGTATGAACATATACCAGACCCTCCTAATTTGCGATGTTGAGATGACCTTCAACTAGCCAGATAGTTGGAACTGAAGCAGAAGCACGTCATCTTTGGAGATAGACTGATTGAACTTGGTGCAACTTTGGTGACAGCAGGATGTGAATCAATCTGGCATATATCCTGCAATTTTGCTGAGTTGATGAGCTGAGCAAGTGTTTCTCAGGGTTTCCAAATTGTGCAAGCTAACTGAGGCAAGCCAGTTCTTCCAAATTTCAACTTCGGATGAGAGGTAATCCAGGTCGGATGCTATTTCTGAATTTCTGATCACATGCCTACATAAAAATTATTCGTTATTTATTCATCTGAATATGGGCGTGCTCACTATGGCTTATTTTGGCTTAAGCTTATTGGCTTAAGCTTATTTTGGCACTATTTATAATTTCGTCTTTTTCTGAATTTTTGACTTTTTTTTGCGCTTTTTTGTCGGTTCTTTTTTTTCTCGTATTCGTTTGCGTTGTTTGTGATGTGCTAACATATTTTTTATATTTTTTAATTTTTTTAGATTTAATTATGTCAAATAAGCCTCTGTCATTCTGATGTTTTTTTCACCACCACTGATGTTTCGACCATAAGCCTTGACTTTCGGTAGAACCGATCACCACCTATATGATTCAACTCTTTCGGTTGATATAAACATTAAAAAAAGCCTGATATTCAAAATAAAGAAGTTAATCATGGTTCGACGTTAACTGCCCTTTAGACAACACACTACAGAAATAAAGACCTTCAGCCGAACTTGAGTAGCTCGTCAAACCCCAGATATTTTTGACAGCCCTACATTCATGAACAGTTAAACAGGGTGAAAAATAAATCACCAGTGCTTTATAGCATCCGTCGTTATTTGCGTGTGCTTGTCAGGACCTGAGAAGAAGCGACCACGGATACTTCCAGATTTCTGAGAAAAGATTGGGGAAAATTTGGGGAAAGTGAGCTAGGTTCTACGCTACCATGCGAACTACGAGACAATAATATTGTTTCCTTCTTAGTTTTTCCATTCCGCATACTAGGGTTATAAAGCCCCCATTCGTTCGGGCATTGCAATAGACGTCTGTTACCTCCGGGAGATAAACAGGAAATGACAAGGCAAAATAACATGAACAGTAATTACTGAGGTCCCTCCGATGCCGTTTGATCCCACTTGTTAAGCGATCAGAGGTCCCGACTTTGATAAGCGATCGAAGACACTACTCATAGGAACGATCTGAGACGTTCGACTTTGCGAGCGATCAAAGGGCCTTACTTGGAAGTTATCAGGGGCTCACGACTTCAGAAGCGATCGGAGCGCTCGACCGTGAACAGAGGTTGGGAACAGGCTTTAGAAAGCGATCAGGGACTTCGGCTTCTGAAGCGATCGAAGGCGTTGACTTCAGCGGGCGATCGAGCCTCGTGACTTTTGAAGCGATCAGAGGCGCTGACTTCGGCCAATGATCGGGGGTTTGCGACTTTTAAAGCGATTGGCAACGGTCGTGGTTGCTTGGCGACATTGCCGTCGTAGCCGCCGCTCGTTGTATGCATCTTAACTTGCTGCAAAGGAAAGATAGGAGAGACTGTTTTTACCGTTCTCAACATAGGAGGTCATGATTGTTTCCTCAGGCCTCTTTCTGGCATCTCCTTTGTTTCGGTCCTTTTTGCCTCTGCTCTGCGTTTGGGGGTGTTTGTCCGCAAGTCAGGCCTTGTGTAGCCAATCCCATACTTTGGTTGAGACTTGCGTCTTCTTCTGTAAAATTCTTTGTTTGATCCCACCATTCCTCACATACAACCGGCGGTGGTGGCATTATTTGATTCCGTCGGAGTGTGAATTCGGTCTTCTGTAAAATCCGAGCCATCCTAGGCTCAACCTTCATTGTCGACATTACTTCCTCTACATCAAAGTAGGGGACAGGAAATTCGAATATAGCTTCACATTGTTGTGCTTGAGGAACTTTGTAGAAAATAATTGGGAGCATGCAACTAGAGGTGCTTGGGACGGCCCATACTTCTAGCGGAGTAGTCACTGACACATAAAGTGATGGGGGTTGTACATCACAACCACCCTTTGTCACCTCTTCTACCTTAGTAATTGCAACCGTTGTTCTTATGACTTTGAGTGGAGGGATTCTTTACACCAGTGAAAGCATGGTGTGAGGAGCTGCTTCACCTCACGGGTTGATGAAGAGTTTGGCGTGATCAAAATATCAGCTGCCGGCATCGTTCACCCTAGTTGTCGATCGGAATCTTTAACTGGGAAATAATATTTTACGTCTGCATGATGTGATTTTTGAATAGTGTAGGGAGCAATATTTCCAGCAATATGTTGTCGATCGGAATCTTCAACTGGAAAATAATATTTCCACCTACTGCTGACGATATGGTTTTCTTCTTCTGATCAGGATTTTGTCAGACCTCTTATATGTTGCCTTTTCATTAGGTTTACCCATCAATCGGTATCGTTCATTACTCCAGATACTTTTAATAATTGCATGCCCTTTGCAAGTAGCTCGCATGACTCTATCTCGAAGTGATACCTTACAATCTTTAAGCCAGAAACATACCGAGATCCCACTAATATGCGATGTGCTCTATCATACATCTCCAATGTAACCGTTCCTACCTCAGTAATTGCATACTCTTTGCAATTCGTCAAGTGAACAGTTCCGCACACTAGGCTTAAGATTTTTTGTCAAATATCTCCCTTGCTGAACATATATGAAAGCAACAACTTGAATCTAATATCCATTTATTAGAAGTACCTAATTGACTGATGACAAGTAAGTTCATATCATCTTCTGCTATCGTCACTGAGCATACACCCTTCATTTTGTTTAAACTTGGACAATCTTTTACCATGTGACCTTTAAGGATCCTCGGATCCTTGCTCTATATAAGAATTTAATGCTAAAGAATAACCTAGCCTTTAATTGTCTTATGCGTCCTATACTTTGGATGAGTTCCTCATGCTTGGCTTGCTTCTTTGCTTTAGCTGGGTTATCTATGGCCACCCCTCATGGGCTTATATAATCCCCTAGTTCGCTTATATAATCCCCTAGTTCTCCTCCAAAGGGAATAGAAAGTTCTACTATGAAAGAAAGTAGGAATGCTAATTTATTAGGATTCATCTAGGAATTCATGTAATACACCACTTCATATCCTAAAGGGATAGGATATGAGTAGGGGTGTGAATGGATCGAATACGAATCGAATAGTAGTCTTCATGTATTCGTATTCATATTTTTTACGCGAATACGAATTCGAATATTCTTGAATACGAATATGAATCGAATGTTGTAAGGAATACAAATATGAATCGAAATATCGAATACCTACTCAATTCGGTCAGATTCAAATATTCTTATTGCTTATATAATTGCAAGATATTTATGATACTTTATCCTCATACATAGCACATTTAACCATTCTAACTTATTATTTCACCT
Organism: Bonia amplexicaulis; assembly: GCA_036346245.1. Classification (NCBI taxonomy): domain Eukaryota; kingdom Viridiplantae; phylum Streptophyta; class Magnoliopsida; order Poales; family Poaceae; genus Bonia; species Bonia amplexicaulis. The sequence continues at coordinate 33,252,087 of CM070736.1, read as the reverse complement.
AAAGGAACATGAATTTGCACTAAACTATAAATACTCGTCCAACTAATTAGCCATTCTACAATAAAATATGTATATTGTTTTATCAATTTTGAATACGAATACGATTAGTACGGATAAAATAATATTTCGGATGTCAAAAATTCGTACATATTCGTATCCATATTTCTCATGAGAATTCAAATACAAATACAAATTGTTAATCAGATAAATAAATCTAAGCTATATTTGTGTCCTATCGAATACATTAGAATAGATAATTCGTATCCGTTTGACACTTCTAGATATGAGTCACTGCATCTCAACACATCCATATAATAATCTCACAAGTGTTTGTTGTAAAACCTCTACTCATGTAAAGAGTTGAATAATTTTTGAATTTAGCCAACCACTAATACTCTAACATGGTGCCTCTCTCTCTCTCTCTCTCAAAAAAAAAGAAACTTTACATATATAGTACTAATAGCAACCAAAAAAACATTTTTCATGGTACACGATCCCTTGGGGTTCTAGAAGTCTAGACAGCGATTCACATGTGATCGGCTCGGGAGAGTTTACTTGACAAAATTTTATTGAACACCAAAAATTTCTAAATTGCGGGCTTAGTTAAATCTATCTAGAGTCCAATGAGGAGGAGCTCGTGACCATGTTCCCGGGCATCTGATCCGCATCCTATCGCTAAACAAGTGTTCTTTTTTGGAACCACTAAACAAGTGTGTTCTTGATTCTCGGACACTAATTCGGCACCTTGGAATAACAAGTTCCTTGCGTGAATTCCGTGTTCTTACTGGTTGTTATTTTGGACTAATATTGGTTGTTTAATTGTCACAGACCATGTGAGAGGGTATAGGATTTTGTGTAATGAACCATTATCAAGTTTGTGGTGTTGGAATTTGAATTTTGCTTAGTTTGTATTTTTCAGAGGTTTTGTTTTGTCAGAGGAACTAGTCAGATCGGCCAAGGCGTGTCAAACTGGTTATTAGTCAGATCGACTAGGCTCAGTGGCTGACTGGCAGTTGTCAGCGATATGACTGGCAAGGATGGGTATTTCAGCTGGTTTCGTGTTTTTTTGGGAATTTAGTTGTGGTTTGGTTTGTTTAGACCTAGGTTAGTGTATTAATGTTGCATATATGTTTTGACTAACATGGGTTAAGTTGTGAAGAATTTGTGATCGAAAATATTTTTTGTCTTTAGGTGTGCAGCGAAGGTTAGAGTCAATCATGATCAACGACTAGGATCAGTGCTACACTCAGGAGGAGCCGAGGCTCAGAACGATCAAGAATACCAGGTGAGATGGTTGAGTTTAAGCGTAGCATAAGGAAGGCGAAAAATATTGAAGAGAATGTTCAAACGATGGGTTGCACCAAGTGGTTTAGTCGGTCCAAGTGAGTCGTGGTCTGGTGGAATTGGAATAGAAGAGACTTACCGACGTATGGTAAGCCATTAGTGCACCTATACGTGGTAAGCATAGCGATTGCTTATAAGAAAAGATAAAGATCGAGTCAAGGAAATGTATTTTGGTATATTTGCTAAATATCGAAAACTGCGTTGGATCAAAACCGCAGCGCTTGGGAAAGCGGTTTAGGTCAAAGAGATGCTGAGAAGATCAAATGGATCAAATGATGAATATTTGATGGATTCGGGTTCATGTGCTTTGAAAAGCGTGCATGCGTTAAATATGCAAAACCCGTGTTATGTGGGGTTAACAGGTTTCCCCTAAATGTGCAAGTGGATAGTATCAATTAGGGTTAGATATGAGTTAATTATCTTATCTATTTAACAGGTTGGGAATGGAAGCTTGCAAGCCAACCATCCATTCCAACATTGTGTTCTAAGGTTAGGGTTTGAAGAGTGAGTGTTGTGGTGTGCTTTCTTGTCCTCCAGGTAGAATGGCTGTAAAAGCTTCTTTCTCAAGTAGTAATAGATTAACTTTGTTCATCACTCATGGTGCCTTCTTGGTTTAGTTGATTTATTCTTGTTTTTGTTGGTTTTGATCTCTTTTCACCCCTTCTTGATCTTGTTGTATACTAAGGACATGTAAATGATGGAGATAACTCGTGGAGATCAACTCCCATCCATTTAGGCACCGGGTCTTGCAAGATCTTAAAGTTGCCCAGTTTTGCTTGGATTTAACAACATCTTGACATTTCTTGATCCCAGGTTTTTGCTTTGAATCTTCGAGAGAAAGAGCTTGTTGTGACATGTGAGAACTCATCTAGAGCCATCTTGGTTATCCTATACCTATGAGCAAGTCGTGTCCTAAGATTTTGAAGTTTGTCCAATTTTAATGCAATCTTTCTTATCTTTAGGGTTTGTTGTAACTTTGACTAAGTTTTTGGCGATTTTTAGATAGAATAGGTTTCCGAGACTCTAAACAAGGTGCATGCAAAGTTTCATCTCTTTTGGATAAGGATTTTGGGAGTTGCACCATTCTTGGTCTTGGTTTGGGCTGATTTTCTGTTATGAAAACAGGGGAACAGTCAGATCGTCCCTTGGCCATGTCCAATTGGCCATCGGTTCGACCGCCGGCTTCAAGCCAGTGGTCAGACCACCGGTTTGACCGCCCACCGGTCAGACCGCACCCTCAGTGGCGTTAGACCGGCGAGGATATGAAATCTTCATATCTCGGTTTTTTTAGTTTGTTGTTTTGCTCTTGGCTTCCAATTCTGATCTTCATAACTCTATAGCTACTAGAATGAAGAATCGAGGAATAATTAGGGAAAGATATTTGAAGCACTATTCAACTCTCTCTGTTGCCATACCGGTTCTACAAATTGGTTTTCCCTTGTGAGGATGGGGGATAAGTTGCTGTCAAACAAAAACACTAATCAGATAAATGCCAACTATCAGCTGGGTACTATTGGCTGACTGCTTCCAAGTACTCCTATTAGTTTACTGCAAGAAAAACAGCTTAGCTTTCTTTTATAAAAAGAGATTAGATCAAACATGTGCTTGCTGTGAATTACTTATATTCTAATTCTTAGCTCATGTACTTCATCAAGGAGTGTGTGCTCGATCCTTTTATCCTACCACTTCAAAAGTTCAGCATCTTTCAGCTTATTAGTTATACCATAACTATTCAAAGTTCAGCATCTTTCAGCTTCTATCATAACTGCTACTGTTTTGCCAACTTTTCCCCCCTGATTAGAGGTACGCGGTGTTATCCTCTTTGCCATAGTTGCAGTCTAAAACCTCTGGTATAGTCCAATAGGACAATGCAACAAAACACACACACACACACACACACACACACACACACACACACACACACACACACACACACACACACACAAGGCTTGCCTTCCCCAAATTTCCAACGTTTAATGTGAATCTATCATCTGTTTACCTTGCAGACATGCCATTTTAACGGCAGCCGACATTACCATCTACTAATGAAATGGCTAATGACCTCGTGACAAGCAAAAGTACCACGAGACATTGGCTTCAAACTGAAGCGAGTTCGAAGTCAAACTGAGCTTGGAACTGGCGCCCATGGTCAAAGTAAAAAGTCCCAATTTTTTCCTCTGCCCTGAACTGGCCATTAGCCTACTATATTTGTTACATTATCACCTCTCCTTGATAGATGAGAAGTCAATGCCCCCTCTCTTTTTAGGTTACAGCTTTAGATTACGGCTGATAGTTTTTGCTTGTGACTGGTGGTTTTTATCTATACTTTTTAAGATGATAGTGGACAGTAGAAACACCGACGTATACGGTACACATGATTTTAGACTTAAAAAACTGTTTGAAAAATCCGTTTTAATAAATCGTGTTATTTACTCTGATTTTTAGAGAAATCAAAATACAAAAACGGGTAAAGGTCTTGTTATTACAGTTTGTTAAGAGGTACAGTACAATACAGGTGCTCCCCAACTGGCTCATTTGCCCATGTTACCAAATATAACTTAACTATTTCCCGCGAAAATGTCTCTGCACATACACAAACGAATCTTTTCTGAAAATGTTCCCTTGTAACACCGACAAGTGGGCCTGACCATTCGAGTTTTAATATCTATCATGCAGTAATATCGGTTTTGCTATTGCAAAGACGACTGAAATTTTTTTATCTCTCAGTCACTTGAAGTTGCACTCTCAATCAATTAAAATTGCAGCCCCCTCTAAAAAAACAGCTGCAACTTCAGTTGATTGAGAGTGCAACTAAGTGTCCAACTAAAGTTACACTTAGTTGCACTCTCAATCAACTGAAGTTGCGGTCCTCCTCTAAAAAAATCAACTGCAATTTTAGTTAATTGAGAATGCAACTTCAAGTGACTGAGATATAAAAAAATTTCAGTCGTCTTTGCAATAGACACTCTCGCAGTAATATATATCATATAATCATCCCTGATAAACTTAAGAAAAAAAAGATTCGTTCGTACACGTAGCACTTTCCTTCCCGCGACTTTCGATGCAACACATCCCGGCGTGCGCCTATACATACGGCCCCGGCTTCCCCCTGCCATCGTCGCACCCTTCACAACATCTCTGCACCTGCAAATTCAAGTGTAGAGAGCTAGCAAAGCCTGATTGCTTACCACGTAAGTACGCAGATAATTAAAATGATAAACCCATAGCTAGATAGATCTAGCTAAACCTTGCTGTACTTGATCTCCTTTTAATTCGTGGTTGCCATAGCTAAACCACTCGGTGGTGCCTTTCAGAAGGATTCTATATACATGGAGCTGCTAGGCTTGCTAGTTCTTGCCGTCGCCGCCATGGTCGAGCTCGCCGGCGCCGACTCCGGCTGGAACAGCGCCCGCGCCACGTTCTACGGCGGCAGCGACGCCTCAGGAACAATGGGTAAGCACACCACAAAGAAGATTGTTTAATTAGACGACTCATTTCATCTGATGATTACTACATGTTAACTAATCTTTGGGATGGGATGTGATGTGATGTGTGCAGGAGGAGCGTGTGGGTACGGCATCCTGTACAGCGCGGGGTACGGGACGAGCACGACAGCGCTGAGCACGGAGCTGTTCAACGACGGGAAGAGCTGCGGCGCGTGCTTCGAGGTCCGGTGCGCCGGCGGGGGCAGCTGCCTGCCGGGCTCCGCCGTCGTGACGGCCACCAACCTGTGCCCGCCTAACTACGCGCTCCCCAACAATGACGGCGGGTGGTGCAACCCGCCGCAACCGCACTTCGACCTCGCCGAGCCGGCGTTCACGCAGATCGCCCAGGCCCGCGCCGGTGTTGTGCCCGTCCAGTACAGGAGGGTGGCATGCGCCAGGAAGGGCGGCATGCGGTTCACCATCACGGGCCACTCCCACTTCAATCTGGTGCTCATCACCAACGTCGGCGGTGCCGGCGATGTCACGGCGGTGTCGGTGAAGGGGTCGGAGACGGGGTGGCAGTCGATGAGCCACAACTGGGGAGCCAACTGGCAGAACGGCGCTCTGTTCGACGGCCAGTCGCTGTCGTTCCAGGTCACCGCCAGCGACGGCAGCACCGTCACGTCCACCGACGTCGTGCCCGCTGGCTGGACCTTCGGCCAGACCTACTCCGGCGGCCAGTTCTAGCCAGCCGGCCACCGGCGCAGATTCGATCAGTACGATAGGGCGCGCCTGTCATGTCACCGGAGAATGGCTCTGTTTTGAAGTGGCTGTCCTCGGAGTGGCAAAATCTGTGATGTTCTGGTGTGGCGTTTTCCCTGCAAGGCGTGCTCACATTCGCCGGCCGTGCAGCCGTGCTCACATTTTTTTTAACTTTTAGTAGGCGTACTTTGCAGGGATCGATGCTTCTGTTTGATCTCAGAAATTAAGTAATGGCTGGCTGTGGCGATGACTGATGAGCACAATGGCTGGTCACCCGCTCATGGGATCAAAAACCATTGGTCATGTCATGTATTTTTGCACGCTTGAATTAATGGAATGTGTTTGGGTGTTTGAAAGGATGGTGATGCTAACTTAGATCCGCTCATTTCGGCTTGAGCTTCTGGTTTTTGGTTTATTTTTTACTATTTCTAAATTTCGTCTTTTTCCTGATTTTTTGACTTTTTTTGAGCTTGTTTGCCGGTTCTTTCCGTATTCGTTTGCATTATCCGTGATGTGTTAACCTGTTTTTTCTATTTTATATTTTTTAAAATTAATTACGCAAAATAAGTCACCATCTGCTATAGTACAATTTCAACCAGTTACAGTGTAATTCCAGCCATAAACCATTTTTTTCGGCCCAACTGAGCGGCCTGTTAGTCAATTTTACTTGTCATATCTCGTCATTTCGAATACGAGCAAGTCCTAGGTTCGATTCTCATCCATGCACGTAGAGTTATCAGGCACATACTGTTGGATCCGATATGGCAATTGAAGGAGGCTAAATGATGCTTTCAAATTCAACTTCACAAGAAGTATTTCAAAAGTTGCACTCCACTATCTACTAAAAACTAGAAAGATCAGATTTATCCACCAACAAAACACTCACCAAAAGCGTTCAAGCAAATGGAGTTCAATTCCTTATGATCGGTCGGACTGCAATGAGTAAGTGGTTGGACCGACCAAACGGTTTGACCATCGGAGACGGTCGATCGGACCAGATTCTCGTCGGACTACAGACCTGAGGGTGGTCAGACCGCACCCCTAATCTCATAATTAAAAATCAGCCCGAGCCAAAACAAAAAAATACCATAGTCTTCAAAATGCATCTTCAAATGATTTGAAACTTTGCACACACCCTGCTGAGGATCTTAACAACCTAATCCATATAAGGATCGCATGCATCTTGACTCAAATTCCAACATTTCCTCTAGACAAGTAAGATTGTACCAAAACCAGATAAAACTTAAGAACTTGATATATGACTTACTCGTGGGTTAAAGATAGCTATGATAGCTTTTGATAAGTTCGCACATATCATAGCAAGTAAGAATACTTAAATATTCAAGACCAAAATCCTAGGAACAAGATATCACTAAAAGAACTCCAAATCAAACCAAAACGGGCAACCTTTAAGATCTTTCTATAGCCGGTCCTTGGATGGATAGAATATGATCTTCATAAGGTATCTCTATCACTTATACATCCAAATCGAACTAAAACGAGCAACCTTTAAGATCTTTCTATAGCCGGTCCCTAGATGGATAGAATATGATCTTCATGAGGTATCTATATCACTTACACATCCGTTTAATTAATTCATACGATTTTGAGTCCGGGTTTTAGATTATGTAAATGGATCCTGAATCCTTGCAGAGATTTCAGATCAGAAATATACACTAGCATAAAAGAAAAAAAAAGCAATGATTGGATCTGGATTCTGGACCAGCTCAAGAATGGCATGACAAAAATGTATGCATGATGCATGCTATTATAAGTAAATTATATTGCAGATCATTAAACTTATCTAGGTGATTCATTCAGATCACCTTTCTCCTGATTTGCATATCTAAGTTATTAATTGGGATTAAGTAGGTCACCACCACCACCAGTTCGGTACCTCCGTGATCTGGAGCGATCGCCCGCGCTACCGTGGCCTTCCCCACTCCCCAGTGAGTGAGACTGCTGCTGTGTGGGATGGGAATTTTGCAGCAGCCTCCTCCCGCTCGATGCCCTCCCAGACGACGCCATCACGCCACAGCCTCACTTCAACCCTCGAATCCCTTGCTCCCTGCACCACAGAACCCCAAAATAAAATAAAAAATCTACCAAATACAGGAACAAGAAGGCCAATATGTAGCTAGCACTAGGTTTTGTTGTTTGTAGGGGAGGTGTTTTGTTAAGGCATCCGTAGTGTATGAAAATAGAGGGTTATAAGCCACCTTAAGGTTGACCTTATACGTTATATAAGACCTGGCCACAAGCATTAAAATATGATTTTCTTTTAATCCTGTTGTTCTCTCTCCCCCTACCAGCCAACTACCAATAACCATAAGCATTAAAATACAATTTTTTACTGCCGAGTGGGACCCTTGTTATAGCCGAGCGGTGACCTCAAACATAACGAGTCGACCTTAACAATTAGGTGGAACCCATCTTAAGATCCATTGCGACCTTATACACTCCTGATGCTTTTACTGCTTTATAAGATGCTTACTTGTAAGTGCTTTTGGTGCTTCGATAGGAGTTCTAGGTTTATAACTCCTCTCGTGTTGGTGTCCCTCTTTTTGAGGTCAGTATTGGTGTCTTTGCCTCTTTGGTGTTTTTTCTTTAGGGTCGGTGTATTTCGCTTTTTGTTGAAAGGAATGACAGAATTTCTACCCTTAGTTTCAAAAAAAAAAAATGTGATGAGAGATGCACCTAGTAACATCCTCAAAAATTGCAGTAAACATTTTTTGCAAAAATTTCCTAAATGCTTCCGCATTGTTTTCCACCTTTGGTTCTAAATCTTCTGGAATTTTCCCTCTTACCATCTAAGATCCTCTAAAATATCCTAAAGTTTATTTAAATTATAGTTTTTTGGAAAATATTTTCTATTCTAAAACTCTGGAATAAACGTAAAATTTAAAAATCTCTAGGAAACTAGAAACGGCCAAGTAGAAGCAGGCCAATATTGTTATCAGCACAGAAAGGCCATAGTTACAAATTATTACCGGTAACAACTTTGAGCATAACTGCAAGCCCACAGATCACGGTCCGCGTACACTTCCAGCCAATAGAAGTGGAAATGCATTTTTGCAGAAAGTTCCTTGACCTTTTCAGAAATTACGGATAAGTATTTTAAAGTCCATGCATCGGTCGGTTGCAATAGCTCTTGACCAGCACCTGCAACAGCTTGACTTTGAGCAGCTGCTTGCATGGAGATACTCCGCAGCCAAGCATTCTAATCACATAAAAATCTGGAGCTAATCACAGCCATTAAGGAGAAGAATAAATGCTCTCTTCTTTTCAGCTTATAACTTATAATTTTCTCTAAACAAACAAACATAATAATTTTTTCGTCGTCTTTTTGTAACGGTTTATCGGAACAACTTTTTTTGAATCGTCTTATCGCCATTCTGTACATTCGTATAAACACTAATAGTAGAGCTAAAAGTTATCAACCATGATGAAAATAACCCATCCAAAGATAGGTTGGCAAGGGGGCAGCGGCTTCCTTCTCTTGCGCACCACCAAGAGGAACACACGTAGCGCACGCAGACATCATCCATCAGGAGGAACTGCACCACATCCACACGCAGACAAATAAAAGTTATTTGTGTGTGTAGATCAGGACAAAAAATCGATTGGATTAGAATTAGAAGTGGAAACTGAAGAAAGTGATAGATCGATTGACATAGTCGAGCAAGAGGCAAGTCAAGATCCTTTGATCATTTTGAAATCCTAATATTTTGAAGTATGGTTTATTTCTGCACTAATTACTTGTCAACATTATTTATTATCCATTAATTTTGAATAACAATGCTCGGTAGCTAATCTCCTTTAATCATATGATTTGTATACCATCCTTGATAATAATTTGATTTGATTTAACCTTAATTATTTATCACAAATACTTGTCCACCATCATGAGTTGATGTGTCGGAATTTATGACCAATATGCTATGATGTATGAAATGTAGTTCACTCGTCAAGAGTGATGTTTTGGGCATGTTGGTCAAAGACAAGGATGTGATGTGTGGTGGGTCAAGTACCTCACAGGTCTATCTTGTCTGAGGCATATGAAGAGTAGGGACATGATGGCGGAGGTTAGATCTGGCGGCGCCGCACCCAAGGAGATGGGGTGGCTGGGCTCGTGGTCCTCGCCATACATGGGGTCGGGTACCGTCGGGAGAGATCAGGTGTTGGTGGGAGAGAGGAAGAGAGTGAAAGGGGAACGAATGAGAGTGGGAGGTGGTGACTGGTGAGATGAGAGAACGAGCAATTTAACGAAAATGCTGAATGGGCCAATGGTGGGCCGCACCGATATGTGGGCAGGCGTCCCATCCGTGTCGGACGTCTGAGGCCTATCAATACCCTTGTTATCTCACCTCCATTGCACACTATCATGTTGAGTGTTTAAAAACGCTTGACAACATGAGGTGTAGATATCTTGTGAGTAAAGATGCACAAACTCTACAAAGGTTAACTTTTTGTCCGAACAAGTTGTGCTTCTGGCATAATGAAACTATGTTTTTGCGCGATTCCAACTTCGAGGCATAAGTGGTCTTTTGATGGTTAAAATGTGGGAATTGGTGATGATGTTGAATCATTACTATCACTCTTGAAAATTGTTTATAAATGTTTTACTATTCAAACTAAAATGTTTTGTCAAACAAACTATATATGTACTAGGAGTGACAGGTTCAACCAAACCATCCTTGAAAGACATTATCTTTTGAAATCCCTTTCACTTCATTAAGAAAATTACCATCGTGGCTTTCGGAGTACGAAAGTTCTCGTTCTTGCTTTAATCATTTAGGAAACACAAAAGGAGAGAAAAAGCAAAAATATGTCATAGGGTTGCTCCAACGCTTAAGCATGCCTGTGGTGTTTATTTGGTTGTTCTGCAGTATAGGGAGGCCACGTTGGCGTAGGTGATCAATCCAGGTCACGGGGAATTCCAAGCTGGTGTTTGACGGTAATATTGGTGACCCACTTAATCTCGATTAGTGATTTATATGTGAGAATTAAGATATTATATAGTGGCCTAAATGAATCACCGACAGGTTTAGTGACTCGCAGTGTCTCTTTTAGGAAAAAATAGCTAATGTGATTTAGTACATTTACACGTAAATATAGTAAGTGACCTATGCATTCAACATGGGAAACATCTAGACATTCATCAAGTAACTAAATCCACTCTCATCACTACCGAAACGAAGAACTATTCTACGCTAAAAAAAGAAGAAGAAGCTGGTGAACCCTACAAAACAGGACGACGAAAAAGCTGCATATTACTTACCAGTGCAAAGTAAGCCTAGGCGAGCCCTAAAAATTGCAGCAAAGATTTGCTAAAGCTGTATATTACTTAGCACTATAATTATAGGCTTAGTACTGTGCAGTTTTGCATGCGGCTGACATTAGAAAAACCAAAAGAAAACAAAAAAGGCGTGCTAAACTGTGGGCCGATATAGAAAAAACAGAAGTTCTACAGATCATGCACATGTTTTTTCTTGTGCAAATCTTTCAAATTTCTGACCATACGATCTGCATCAAGATTTGTGCACTTGCCCACCTTCGTTTCTGTATCCGGCGAGGCTCTGACAGGTTCATCTTCTCCGGCGGCGACGAGTTAGTACTCCGGTTCACTGAATTATGGTTTGGGGTTCATCGGGGCTGGCTATAGAGGGAGGCTAGGGCGACAGAAGGACCAGCGGTGGGCGACGGTAGCGGCGAGGCGGCAGTGACGTAGCTAGCCATAGGTCAGAGGTAGGAGGTGGACAGTGTAGGTCGGCGGAGGCAACGACAGCCGACCAGCAATTAGGAGGTAGTAGGTGGCTGCAGCGGCAGCGGGTGGCGAAGATGCGTCAAAGGAGGATGAGGGGGCGATGGGCGACGACGCGGGAGGCGGAAGCTACAGGGGAGGGGCTCGTTGGAGGGCCATGCTGGTATCTGGAGGCGGGGCGGTGGCATGCTGGGCGACGGTGGGTTTGTTGCGTGCAGTTGGTGATGGCGCTAGACGGGAAAAGGGAATTAGGATTGGGCAGTTGGGTGTATATTTTATAGGAAGTTGGGGGAGGTGGATGACCTTTGGATCTTAATCCAACGGTCCAAAAATTCACATGTTTTTTATCTGATTATGATGCACACGATGGTTAGACAGACCCTGGAAAAAAAATGGGAAAGGCGTATTGGGGCGCGCGGCCCAGGTTACTGACACTTATATTTCCTTTGTGGCCTAACAACACAAAACTAGGCCGTAATCACGACAAGTCCGAGAGGCCCATATAAGAGGCCGATGAATTTGTGGATCGTTCGTCCATGTGGGGGGAGAAAAGAGGATGGGATGCCTTGCTGCGTATCAACACGGTACTGTAGTTTTGACCCAATTCTTGTGGATATATTTTTGCTCAAAATACATGCGAATCATGTAAACCATATATATCCACGTATGTGTGTCCTGTAAAAAAAATTGTATGTCACCTGAATTCTGAATAGATAGTGAATTGCACGAAGTACAAAACACTATCAATCCTATAGAGGATTTACATCTGTCTAACTGAACTTCAATAGAAAACTATCAAATTTGCTAATTGATGGTCAGCGAGCATTAGCATTCAAATTGCTCAAAGAATTATAGCTACTGTAATGGCATAAGACATGTAACTATAGAAGCAGTGAACAACTAGAACCATGTAATGGTAATAAAATTCTTTTGATTCCAGCTGTGAACAAGTAGAACCATACAAGCAGTCTAGCAGTAATCCATCAGTTACAACATTGCCTCAATACCATACTGGAAACAGAAGAAAAAGGTCTCGAACCAACATCACAAGTACTAGTTGCTTGATGCTATCCGATCTGCTATCTGTTACAAGAAGGCACCTCATTCCATTCGCACGCACATTGTAACGGCCCAAATTTGCCTCAAAATAAAACATGCATAATTTTCATAGATTTTTTTTTAAAAAATATTTTGGTGCATTTTAAAATTTTTCCTAAAGCCTTGCTTGAGTTTAAGATTTTTAAAATAAATTCCTTGGCCCAAAAATTTAATGATAAAATTTTAAAAGTTCATTGGGTGTTAATAAATTTTTCCCAAAAACATTTGTGTGCAAATACCTCTTGAAATTCAAAAATTACAAATGCAAAAGCAATTTGAAATCTGGAATAAAAGTTTAAACCTTATTTCTTTCCCTCCCTTGCCTTCGAGCCAAATCCCCTTCACCGGCCCAGCCCATTTCCTCTTTTCTACTTGCCAGCCCGCCTTTTCATCTTACTTTCTCTTCCCCGCCATAGCCCAGCCAATGGCCAAGGCTCGTTCACGCGCTAGTGACCCATAACCCGACCATGCTCTTTCTCGCCGCTACTGCCATGTGGGCCTCGGTGCTACCTGTCAACATCGGTACTATATATGCTTCTTCTCCCCCCTCTCTCCTGGGCTCTCCCAAGTTTGCTCATCATCGCACGTAGCAAATGCACTGAAGGAGCCCCACAGACTCAAGCCTTTCACGCTGTGACATCGTCCCATCGCCATCTCGCCCTCTCTCTCGCTCTCGTGCGCTCTCTCCCTTGCTCCCGAAGCCAACTCATGGCGCAGTGCCATCTCTTTCTCTTATCCCCTCTATTTAAGCTGCCCCTCACATGTCAAAAACTTTTCCCTAATCCACTCTTTGTTTCCCCTAAGCTTCCATGCCCCCTTCGCCCTCAGAGAGGAAGGATTAGGCCTTCTTTCCCAAGTCCAGCCGAAAGCTTCACCGTCCAATTCCTTGCTATCCGATGAGTTTTTGATGACGCCATCATGCACTTTGCGTTTGTCTCATCTCCCTCTACCTTGTGCTCACCTATCTGTGCTTGTTTGCCCTTAGGAAAGCTAAATTAATACCTTGCCATTGTGCGTAGTGCCGCCACCGACCTCGCCGCCCGTCCCCTTTGCCCTGGTGATTTTCAGCCATGGCCATCATGCTCATCTCCCTTGCTCCCGAAGCCAACTCATGGCGTCGTGCCATCTCTTTCTCTTATCCCCTCTATTTAAGTTGCCCCTCACATATCAAAAACTTTGCCCTAATCCACTCTTTGTTTCCCCCAAGCTTCCATGCCCCCTTCGCCCTCGGAGAGGAAGGATTAGGCCTTCTTTCCCAAGTCCAACCGAAAGCTTTACCATCCAATTCCTTGCTATCCGATGAGTTTCTGATGGCGCCATCATGCACTTTGCGTTAGTCTCATCTCCCTATACCTTGTGCTCACCTATCCGTACTTGTTTGACCTTAGGAAAGCTAAAGTCATCGACCTTGCCATTGTGCATAGTGCCTCCACCGACCTCGTTGCCTGTCCCCTTCGCCCTGGTGATTTTCGGCCATGGCCATCATGCCCTTAGTGTTTGCCTTGATCTACCCATGCTAATGCACCTATTGATTTGCCTTGCTAGGCCCTAGAGCCAATGGAACATCGTCGCCAACCCAGAACGCCCACCGCCTCACCGCTGCCGTTGATCTCCCCTTCTACTCCATCTCTCGGTGAGTCCCTTTGTTCCCATGTGCTTCAATACATGGCAGACATGGTAGGGTAACCAATGAGCCAAGTAGTACATCGTAGCACGGGCACGTTGTTGCCCCTCACCGCGCTGTCACCAGCCATCATGGACAGCGCGACACGCCATGCAAAACACATCGAGCATGGCTCCTTTAGCTTCACCCTAGCTCGTAGAGACTAAATCCGCTGTTGATTTGAGAAGTTTGGATAGGATTTAGAGAGTTCACTGTTGCTGCCCATGCCATCGCCTTGCTCACCGTCGGCCCCGTCTAATTACCCTAGGTCTCCGAGCTGTGCACGAAACAGTTTGGGTAGCCCCCTAGACCCCTTTGCGCGCTTGGTTTTGACCCTAGCATGACCTTTGTGCTGTTGACCCTAGCTAGGCACCGCTACAGCGCACCTTGCCAAGAACTTCCACCTTCGCTAGCTAGAACCTGGCATGCACAACCCATTTTGCTCCTTAGCCGAGCACGCCGACCCCTCCCTCGCTATCATCGCGCATGGCAAGGAGCTCTGCCATGAGTTTCTATGCTTGCTCTATTCTATCTCACTAACCCGTGGGCCCCACATGTAAGATAATTAAATTAAGTTAGTAATTAGTTAGTTTAAACCGTAGTTAGTAATTAATTAGTTAAGTATTGTTAGTATGGCATGTGGGTTCTATGTAATTAGAAATTCTAATTAACTCTGGTTTAAACTTGTGAGTCATCATCATGTGGACCCCACACCCATAAAGCCATCTTGTAGACCCAGTTAGTGGACCCTAGCAACTATCACGTGGGTCCCTATTCCCGTAGACCACGGCATGGACTGAGTCCATGTGGACCATGACCCCCACCTATCAGTCTCTCATATTGTCTCAAGTAAAAATAATTAGAAAAGAAATTAAAAATAGCTGGACTCACCTGTCAGCCACTGCATCTTTTTCTTAAGGAAAAATAATTGAAAAAAGAAAAAAATGCTAGCCAACCCAACCTATTAGATATTTGACTTTTCCTGATTTTTTAGTAGATTCAAAGTTTGAAAGGCCATAATTTCCTCATTTTAAATCCAAATCTAGTGATTTTAATTTTTAATTTTGTCTAAATTCAAAACCTTTCCAACAGAACCAAAACCATAATTTTTTGAGTTCGTTTGAATGTTTATTTGAATATTGTGTTGAATATGGATACTTACACGTGTATAGACTTTAACGCTTTGGATGCTCTTATCACAGACGAACAAGATCCTACACTATCCATGCTTGACCAAGACAAGTCTTTATAATTGACCATGTTGAACCTAGTTTTCCAATGCAAATATTTTGCTTTCAAATACAAGTGCATGCTTAGTATTTATTTGCTTAAATGCTATGTTAAATATTGATTGCCTAGCTACACCATGCAATTGATACCTATTATTTTCTCTTTCTTGATTGTTGATGTTCCCTTTGCCATGTCACCCTAGGATACTTATACTAGCAATAACTCCATCATTGGTTAATCTTACTAGATTATGGTTGTGTTTAAAAATACTTTAGTGGTGAAATAAAAATATAACACAAACATTGCCAACTGAACTTGAAAACATAATCATGGGATTGGTTACATGGGTTGCCACTGAAAATATGAAAATGTTTATTAAATGGTGGAGACTTGAGTGAGTGGTTGGTATGCGACTGGTGCAGGGATTGCACATATTGAATGGATTGGTCATGTAGGGATTACACGTGTCATTTCAGAATAGTTGTGTAGGGATTGCAAGAGCTCTGATGTAACATCCGAGTTTTCAGTGCCTTTTTGAAGTTTTTAAAATAAAATAGCCATTTGGATTTTTTTTAAATTAATTAAAGCTTAATTTGATTTTTTAGAAATTAAAAAGATTTAATATGAATAAAGTAAATGTCAATTGATTTAATAAAAGATGAAGTTGGACTTGTGCTAATCATTGATAGGACTTGTTTGGTTGTGATAGCTATGTGTGTTGGAATTCTAAAGGTAATTGTCCTTTAAAAGAACTGAAATAATGGGATTTAATGGGAAATCCAAGATTAGGTACATTTGCAATCAACTATGAATGATACTACTTTTGTGAAGGAGTATTGTTGGTGCATTTTATGATTTATGTACTAGAGTTTCTCTAGCTTTGTAGCAATGCTGCAATAAGTTTGAGTTAACTAGGAATTTGCCAATTTAAAAGAAATCTATATGTATGATACGTGATATATTGGAATTTCATGATCCAAGATAAAACTATGCCTTAAATTCAAGGAAAAGTATGTTTTTAGGGGCAGTGAGAAACACTCCTGGTTCTTATTTATTTTGTGTGTTTTGTTTGATGTAATTTGTAAAGTGAGGTGGTTTCTTTCGAAAGAGAATTGGTTTAATGAGTATAGTTTGTGCTTTTTCACTTGTTAGAGAGATGCTTTCTGCAAAGTGAAGGGATATGTAGGACAGAATAGGCAACAGGGGATGAATGGTGTCTTCAAATTCTTTCCAAGTATTCACTTAACCCTTTTCTCTGACAGCTATAGAGCTATGAATACTATGGTTGAAAACTCACTTGAAAACCACATCAACACAGAGAATACAGCAGGAATACACATTGTGGTCGGAGACTGTTAACGTGGTCAAAAACTTACAACGTGGTCATAATTTCAATAACATGGTCGAGAGCTGACAAAGTGGTCGTAAATCCAACAACCAGACGAAAGTACAACGTGGTCAAAAATCGACCACCGAACGGACATTGCCGTAGTCGAAAATTGACTGTACGTTGGAAATCAGTGTAGTCGGAAGTTCAACGTGTTCAGAAATCGACTACCGAACAGAAATCACTACAGTCGATAACCACTGAGACCAAAATCAACATGATCAAAAATGGGTGTAGTCGAAACCAACGTGGTCGTAAACAATGTGGTCGAACATCGATGAGTGGTTGAGCAACGAACGTAGTCGGAACTAGTTGGGAACCAAAATGATCAACGTGGTCGTAAGTCAATGAGATAGTCGAACAACCAACATGGTCAAAACTAGACTGCAACCAAAAGATCAACGTGGTCATAACCAACATGGTCATAAACCAACAGGGGGTCAAACAACCAACGTGGTCGGAATCAGTCCGCAACCAAAAGATCAACGTGGTCGTAACCAACGTGGTCATAAACCAACAGGTGGTCGAATAACCAATGAGGTCAAAGGCCAACAAATGATCAACAACCAGTGTGATCGATTCAGCTCAAAAACGAACAAGAAAAAATGAGGATCCATGAGTGGTCGGAAACCCCACGCGGTAGGAAAAAGTGAAGCGGTTGGAAGAATGAATGTGATCAAAATCGGTGGAATGTTGTCTAGAACATGACCGTGGTCGAAACCAACGTAGTCATAATGATCGATGTTCTAGAGAGTGCACTGACTACTGACTGCTTCAGCTCAGATTCAACAGAAGAACACGAAGTAATCAAAAGATCTGAACATGGTCGAAGACAGTGCGATGCGATCTGAAACTTGACCATGGTCGAAACCAACATGATCGTAAAGGCGATCAAGATTTTAGATAGTGAACAGCGTGACTATTTCAGTTCAGACTCAAGCGAAGATAGAAAAACATGAGGCACTCAGAATGCTTAACATGGTCAAAAGTAACACGATGTAATCTAGAACTCAACCGTGGTCGTATCCAACTTGATCGTAAAATCGATCGACATTCTAGACAAAGATTGTGCTGATTGTTTTAGTTTAGATACAAAACGAAAACAAAAGAACGCGCAGCGATCGAAAGATTGAACGTGGTCGTAAAGTAATGCGACGTGGTCGGAATATTAACCGTGGTCGAAACTAGAAGCGGTCATAATAGACTCGGAAGAACATAGATGTGCACGATCGCAAGATCTAAACTCTACATAACTTTTGATTAAAAGATTAACTGGCCATGAAACTTTGTACACAACATGGTTAAGGTCTCAATAGGTTGCTCTAATCTTTGATTGAAAACTTACAAACCAAATTGAAAGCTTTTTGCAAATTAACCGAGTGCACACAAACCAAAATCGAGAGATCAAAAAGTCAATCAGACCCTTCCCGTGGGAATAGAATAGCTAAAATGGCTTTGAGTATGATTCCACAACACCTAGCAAGTCAGATCATCAGCAAGACAAGCAAGAACTTCCTCTCAGATCAAGAAGGGTAAAGAACAACCGAAGAACAGAAAAGAAACAGAGAAAGAACTAAACCAAACCCGAGCCAACTCAATCAGATAAAAACTATACAAGTAGTAGATGGAAACTTGATGTATTGCTCTGATGATTGGTTTCACAACCACTCCCCTTAGGAGGACCAAGCTCTAACCCTAGAGCCAACACCCACTCTCTAACCTAACTTATGTGGGAGGGAGGAGGAGCTAGCCACCACAAGACCTAGCCAACCGTCTCAATCTCCACCTCGCTCTTGCCTCCCCTCCCCTTTTAATAGGCTCACCAATGAACCATAGATCTAATGGATTCTACCATTTGTCCAACCAAGGATAAGCCGTTAACCCCATCTAACAATGGGTTTCACTCACACGCTTCTCAAAGCAGCTTACATATGGCCCCAATGACTTATCGTCAAGCCTCTCACATGTCTAGATCCCACCGACCCATCCTTGCTTGCAAATGACCCAAGTCACTTGGCACACCACATGCTTCTCCTCGCACATGACTGCACCCGACATCCTTCACCGTCTGAATCTCGACTCCTCCCTGAGTCTAGTCTTGGCCCACCTTGCTGTTATCTGTCATGTCCACCTCCGGTAGCTCCCGCTTCGGTTTTTCGTCTTCCCGGCTTGCAACCACCTCACCAGCCTCGGTCATCTTCAGCGTCTTCCTGATCATTCTAGACCTCGACACCTCCCTATGCCTAGTCCCGGTCCTCCTACGGCTCACCATGACCTAGCTCCGAAGTCCTGCAACCAACACCAACAAGCAAACCATCATGTAACACCACATGATACATAAAAATCATCAATTTGCACATTTAAAATGTATGCACCAAAATTACTAATTCTAATCCTAGAACCAAGCAATAAACTCATGTGCACACTAGCAACAAACACCCTAGTCAAACATCAATAATCCAGAGAACAACCTCACCACACCGACTGGTCTTATATGACTTACGAGTACTCGGATGCACAAGAAATCAGGTACTCATAGTCCATGAGGTCCTATCAGCAGCCTACAACCACACAACAGATCGCTACGACTACCACACAGATCGCTATGACCATCGAGGACACAATCTATGACTATCGCATAGATTGCTATGACTACCGCGCAGATCGCTATGACTTACCAAAACAGGTCGCTACGACCTACGACTACCACAACCGATAGCCACGATCACCGCTCACATAGGCTACAACTACTGATCATGACCAGGCAAAGCTACGAACATCGATCACAGCCTACTATTATCGATCACACATGGTCGTTCAGGCACTGATGCTTTCGACCACCCCGTGGTCGTTCTACCGATTCGACTTGCCGACCACCCAGTCATAAATAGCAAAAGCTCTAGTACTCGCAGACAGACAAACTCATAGACCATGAAGCCATCGACCAGACTAACCCGAGACAGACAACGAAGTCAACTGACCAAGAAGCAATCTTTTGCAAACTCTTCAAAATCAAACTCAAGCTTCACACATAGTCTAAACTAAAAGTCAATTACTCCTCACAATCATGGGGTGACCTCCACATGGTCTCATAGGATCATATGAAAGATAAAGGAAGATCTCCTTGTGTTAATAGATACATTGTGACTAAAGCCACATTAAATAAATCACCGATAGGTTTCCTCGACCCACACTTGTTCTCCATGCATATCACCAAGGAGAATGCATCCTTCATCGAGAATTACATGACAAAGACATTGGTGGCTCACCACAATGTAGAGTAAACTTGTTTGGAATAAGATTGAACTAAATGGTACATATGTATTTGTTCATGCATGGTTAATTTATTTCATTTCAGTTAATTGATTTGTGAAATGGTTGTTCTTGTTTCTCAAATGAAGGTGAATTGGATATATACGTGTATTTGTTGTTTCTGCTTGTTTCAGAGGGCATGGCTGGCATTTCCTGAGGCTAGCCAACAAACATAAATAGATTTAGGAATACAAAATAATATCACAAATGGTTATTAACTCATAACCGTCTATGATAGTTGACTATCATAGACGGTTTGTAGTAGAAACCGTCTGTGATATCTGATGAATCACAAACGGTTTCAACTACAAATCGTCTGTGATAGTTTAATATCACAGACGATTTCTTTATAAATCATTTGTGATAGTGTAATATCACAGACGGTTATGAGTTAATAACTGTCTATGATAGTATATCTCAGTGACTCAGTCGTTAATTAGTACATGTAATATTCTGCAATTTCCTTCTTTGGGACCTAATCGCGAATACGGAAAAGTAGTGAATGAAAACATAATAGAGATTGTATTGCAGAAGTCTTTGAGATTGAAATTACAAAGTGATATTGCTTAATAATTGTTTCTTACTATAATAATGGAGGGATATATAATGTTGTGTCATGTAATATTTTGGAGTTTATCTAGATCTCATAGTTACAATCTTAATGTGATTTTGCCTCAATTTGTCGGTAATAAAAGGTGAAGTTAGACTTGTGCTAATCATTGATAGAACTTATTTAGTTGTGATAACTGTGTGTGCTGGATTTCTAAAGGTAACTGTCCTTTAAAAGAAATAAACTGATGGGACTCAATGGGAAATCCAAGATTCGGTGCATTTTATTATTTATGTACTAGAGTTTCTCTAGCTTTGTAGCAATGTTACAATAAGTTTGGGTTAACTTTGAATTTGCAATATAAAAGAAATTTGTATGCATGATACGCGATGTATTGGAATTTCATGATCCAAGAGAAAACTATGCCTTAAATTTGAGGAAAGTACGTTTTATTAGGGGCAGTGAGAAACACTCCTGGTTCTTGTTTATTTTGTGTGTTTTGTCCGATGTCTTTTGTAAAGTGAAGTGGTTTCATGGTAGAATGTGTGGCCCTTTTTTCCCTTAAAATGGGGAATTGTTATTTTATATTTGAGTGATTTCACCTTTGACTTATGTGGGTTTTAAATACAATTGATTATATGGAGAGTTGAATGATTTCTTAGTGAATCTTCTTTTTAGAGTGGTTTCTTTCGAAAGAGAATTGGTTTAATGAGTGTAGTTTGTGCTTTTTCCCTTGTTAGAGAGATGCTCTCTGCAAAGTGAAGGATCATATGAAAAATAAAGGAAGATCTCCTTGTGTTAATGAGAAATAGTGCATTTGTGCTATGGAAAGAAAGATGACCTTTTAGTTTTCTAGATCATGATTTAGATTTCCTTTTCCTGAAGCTAGTTTGTGACTAGAAAATTTATTTAAAGGGTTACAATACTTGTGAGTAGAATAGGTTGGCGAAGAATGTGGGAGCAAATTCTTAAGGGGAGCATGCAGTACCCTAAACCTTAATTGAATCTAAAATTAAAAATTAAATTTAAAATATGTAGCTTAGTTTGGGAATCTGAGACCAGACATGCATAGAGCTCTTTGGGCTGATTCCCTTTGACTACCCTGTTGCCCAATTTGGAGTTCAGACCGAGTTTTTTTATATGTGAAGATTATATAGTTGTGATTACTTGAGAAAAAGATATCAAACACTCCAAAGAGCTATGTCGATGTGAGAAGGCGAGAATTGGAGTTCGAGGTGGATGACCAAGTGCTCTTGAGGGTATCTCCCACTGAAGGCATTGCACAATTTGGTACCAAAAGGAAGCTTGACCCAAGGTATGTTGGACCATCCCCGTTACTAGCGAGTATTGGAAAACTGGCTTATCATTTGGACTTTCCTGAATCCATGCGTGGTATACACAACGTGTTCCATACTTCTATGGTGAGGAAGTACTTGAGGGATCTAGAGCATGAGTTACCCTTAGAGCCTTTGATCATCGCGCAATATCTCACCTTCAAATTATGTCCAGTGTGGATACTGGGGGAGTCATAGTTGGTGTTGATACATAAAACATTGAAATATGTTAAGGTGCTTTGGTTGCATCAAACCAAGTGGAAAGTGACTTGGGAACTTGAGTCTCACATGCGTGAGAAGTATCCAGAGTTGTTGACAATGGGTATGTGTTAAAGTTTAATTGAAGTTCTGTTTTATTTCTCGTGTAGCCTCGTGGAGTGTAGAATTCGGGGTCGAATTATGCTAGAGGGTAGAATGCAACATTCTGCAATTACCCTCTTTAGGGACCTAATCACAAATACAGAAAAGGAGTGAATGAAAATGGAATTGAGAAAGGGGGATCGGCTGTTGATCAAGCCAGCCTCATGTGCATGCCGTGTGGGAGACGGTGGGTTTGGGTTGGGCTTTTAAAGACAGGAGTGGGTAGGGGTGCTTCCAAACCTTAGCCGCCATCCCCTTGAAACTATAGCCACCCTTGCTGCTCTCCTGACACCGCCACTGCTATCGACATTGGTTATTGCACCGTCGCCTACCGTTGCTACTGATGCTGGCTGAAATGAGGAGGAGAACAACATGGATGGAGGCAGGACAGCTGGAGGAAAGAGGAGAAGGAAAGAAGGGGAATAATGAAGAAGGAAGAAGAAGATGGGAGTCAGCCAGGGAAGGAGAAGGAAGGAAAGAGGAGGAGGGAAAGAAGGGGTTCCGTGTGCAACCCGGTTTCATCGTTCCAGCAAGCCTTTGGGTTGTAGGTAAAATTTTTCTAGACCTTGTTTACTTATCTTAGTCCATTATAGATTAGTTTTGAGGTCGTGCTAGTTCTGGACAGGGAAGATGGGCAGTGTTGGAGGCATGTTTTAGGTGTCGTTGTTCATTAAGGTTTGTTGTCATGTCTTTTGGATGAGTTTTGGAACAGTTATGTCCTATTTAATAACTTTTCCATCTTATGCCTATTGTAGATAATTGTTTTAGGTTTTCAAAGAGTGCAAGAATACAAGATTTGGTTGAGCGGTTTAGAAGTTATGGCTTTGAGAATGCTGCTATCCAGAATTTGGTCCCTGCTGGGTGCAATCGTGGTAATCTGTAATTTAGGGCTAGTAGATGGCCGAATTAAATTGTGAGAATAACTAAACAAAGGTAGATATTTTTTATATTCTAGAAGTGGTATTGTTTATCATGTTTGGACCAATATATAAAATCGTTAAGTCTGTTGTCTAGTAAAACAACATAACATACTTTAGGGTTAAAAATGATGGCTTAGATGGATTAATCTGGGTTTTTGGCTAACTAGGAAAGTGTATCAAATTTTGTGTAGATTCCATAAAGTATATGGTTTCCCATGTTAAGATCTCTAAGCTGAAAGTGATGGAAATTTGGTAACCAGGACAATGGGGAGGGATGTCCGGTGAAGGGGGGTTTGTTAGACCGGGAGGTGCGTAGGAGCGATATTGTTTTGTTTGATGTTTTGTACTATTGTGGCATACATTGAGTTGAGGTATTTATTGTACGAAATGTTGTGACAGAGTTAAAGGCAAGTACATGGTAAAACAATATATAGTTGTTTATTATTGCTTTGAATAATTATATTTACTTGTTATGCTATATTTATATACATGAGTCTTGTTCCATATGATGTGGTTTGATGAAGATGGAAGGATGATGTTAATGGTTATTGTACGAGATGTTGTGACAGAGTCTTGTTCCAAAAATGCATATGGATATGGCATTGCATTGCATTATAATTCATTGATAAAAAGAAAAGAAGAAGAGATGGTATTGTGATAATGATAAAGATCATGAATGTTGTTGATGCTATTATTTTATTATATACGTGATGAGTCTTGGACTCGCTCTTGCTTTTGTTGTTTTTAGGTGATCGAGGAAAATGACATGCACGAGGAGAGAGTAGCACATTATCACTACATACACCACCATTGCTCCACTTACCACACTTAGAGATTTAGCCATTCATTGTTAGTGATATTATTCACGCACACTTTAGCATTCGGTTGATGAGTTCTCTTAGAACATAGTGAAATTAGTATGGATGTTATCAATTAAAGTACTATTGATTAATCTTAATACCAGTTTATCTCAATTATTGTTAATTTCTAAATCATCGACCTTACCACATCAATGGTAAGGTTGCTCCTGGGTGTATGGTTTCAGACGTTCTCAGGCACGTGGTTCTAAGCATGCTTGGGCGCGTGGTTCCAATATTAATTGTGCTAAGTTAATCCTTGATCTTTGATTATTGTTTATGTCTGTGTTTAAGTAAATGTTTTGCGAAAGTGTGGTCAAAGTATTATTATTGAAAGCTTGTGAAAGACGGTTTAAATCAGGAAGAAAATGAGATAGCAGTGGCATTCTAGGCTCATTCTTGAGCTAGGGTGTCACAGTACACATATGAAGTTAATGCCCAATATACCAAGGTGGTTTGTAGTGATTAATTTGAGTCATTTAGATTCAATCCAGTGGATTTAAAGATCAATCTGAATTGTTCCTAGCAATTCCTATACATTTGAAGATTGGTTCTCATTTGATATGGTCCCTTAGTCCGCTTGTATGAATGAAGTATACTTACAGATTAGCAATCCTGCAGTTCGGTTATCACATGTCCTAACGCAATAAAAGCGACATTTTAGTGTGCGACGTAGGCAGACATTTTAGTGTGCGACATGCCAAACTTTCCGTCGAGACATGGGTGGTCAGAGTTCCAACCAAACAAAGTATGTACGTCATCTTATAATTGTAGTAGTAAACTAATAAGTGATAGTGTAGCCTTTTCTTAGGTCAAGAATTGCTGCGTTTAATTTGCTCGGTTAGCCAGTGCCTGCTTTATCGACAAGCTTATAAACAATATGTTAAAGGATACCTATAGATCATAGGGATAGCGTGTACATGTAGGTATAGGAGTTCATGCTAATGGGGCTCTCATGTAGATGTAGGACCTGTTTGGTAACGGCTGTAGTTTATAGATTTTGATTTCAATTTTTGAATTTTGGCTGTTTACGGTATAGATTATGGAGAGAGATACTCACTTACGATTTTGCATAGTACAGATGTTGGGCTTTTAATGTATGCGTCGTTTAATTTGTAGATTTCGTCTTTAGAAAATACTCCGTTTGAAAGTTAAGTACTGTAGTAAAAGTTAAAAGTCATCAGTTTCAGAGGAAAAAAACATGCCTATATTCTCTGAGCAAATTAAAGGTGATCGATGATTTAAGTTTTGCACAAGCAGTGTTGTGCTGATTCCCATGCAGTGAATCGATACCTTTCAGTAGTAGAGTTGTAGCTAGCATCCATAAGGCCAGTCGCATCTGATGGCATCATTCGATCTTTTTGACCGTCTCTTTCAATTTGTTAAGTGTACTATCATTAGCTAGTTGGCTTAATTAATTTGATCACCATTAACTTCATATTCTAAGTGTGTTTCTTTCATCTTTTAAAGGCAAAAGGCTAGCTTATCCAAGCTATAAATGGGTCTACTGCATGCTATAGATGTGATCATGTGGAGAAAAATGCAATATTTGTATACGTAGTAATCCTCTAGTGATCATGCATGGAAATGCACGCTGTCACTAGATGTGACTAGCTAGCTGGCTTCCATGATATCATGGGAAATTAAAGTTGCATATGAAGTTATTGGATTGTTGTAGCATGGCTGTAGCTTCTAGTGATAAAAGTGTCCTAGTCTGAAAGGATTGTTAACAAAATTGTCGGGAAGAGACTCAACTTTTCGTACGTGCAGCAGTAACATGACAATGCAAGCACAGAAACAAGTAAACTTTTTTTTTAATTGGCGAAGAGACTACTGTAAGAGGAGTGATTTGCCGTTGGTATCATCCTCCCACTACTAAAAAAAGAGTTAGCATAGTCGATTCAAAACTGTCGTTACAGACAGTTTTTTGAACCGTTCGAGTTTATGTGCGAAATAATCAAAGGTTATCATAGACAGTTTACGAGCCATCTGTGATAAATATATCACAGACGGTTTATAACTAGAGCCGTCTGTGAAGAACACTATCATAGACGGTTCTAACTACCAACGGTCTGTGATACTCATACATCACAGACGGTTAGTTTATAGAACCGTCTGTGATACTTCCTCATTACAGACGATTTCTGGTTCGAGCCATTTGTGAAAATTCTCCACAGACAGTTTATACAACAAAACCGTCTGTGATAGTTCATTCAATACCTACATTTTTTCTATTTTTCAGCTAGCCTCAGGAAATGTTAATTATATCATTTGAAAACAAGCAAATACAGCAACAAACACATCAACACATTCTATTTCTATTAAGATTAGAATCCACCATTACAATATTACAAGATATCGAGTAGTTTACCCATAGCACTGCATACACAAAGAGAATATTTACAATTTTACAAAGATAAGCTTTACGGCTACAAATTCAGAAAAATACTTACACTACAAGAAACTTTAAGCTAATGCAAGCTTGACTTACACATCCTTCATTAAACTACAATCTAAAACAAATGGTGTGGGAAAATTTTCAAGTAACAGAAACAAAAGGAAAACGAACACCATTTCATCTTCTATGACAAAATCAATAGCTTCTATGCCGATGACTTAGAATAGTGCAGATTTGCCATTGCCTTCTTCCTTTCCATCTTCCTTCAAGCGAAATTTCAGTCACCCTTATTGAACCCCTTCCCACCCTTGCCGCGCACAAATGAGTTGGAGTAGTACTGGTGGTATTGGTTCTTCGAGTAGGGAGATGGGGTTAATAAGGGGCAAGAGGTGGGGAGAAGAACGGTACCTACCATTCGATGCGGAGGGAATGGACGAGTGAGTTCGTGATCTTGAGGGATATGCCACGGATCGGTGACGTGGCAGGACATCACAGATGGTTCAGATTACAAACCGTCTATGATAGAGACATCATAGACGGTTCATAAAAAACCGTCTATGATAACAGGAGATGTCACAGACTGTTCATAACAAAAATAGTCGGTGATAATAGCGTCACAAAGACAATATATCGGTACAATATAAATAGCTAGTCACAAAAGATAAAATAGCAAAATTTTATATGGCTTATATATACTCGTTTGAAAGGTTTCGGCGAGATCTACAACTTTGCAGTCGAGGCGAAACCCAAATTCCAAAGGAAGACAAAATTTTTTGGCAAAAACAAAAAACGCAAATTTAGGGCTAAAGATGATCAATTTTGAGGGTCTTAGAGGGTGACTGATGCAAGTGGGTCATTTTTTTGAATCGGACTCATCGTTAGCTTTCCAACGAGTACAAGAACATCGAAAACGAACACCGTATGCAAAAATTATGCATGTTTTACTAAAGGTGTCTCAAAACTGAATCCTACTAGGACTCAGGCGGGAGATTATGAAATTTTGGGGGATTACGAGGTGGGAAATATATCACAAACGATTTTTAATACAAACCATCTGTGAAGTATCACAGACAGTTTAAATAAAAAATCGTTTGTGATGTCTTGTATTATTACAGGCGGTTCGTATAAATAACCGTCTGTGAAAATACCACAGACGGTTATTCGTATAAACCGTCTGTGATACTTACAGCACAGACGGTTACTAGAAACTGTATATGATGTAAGCGTCTAGTTTAGCCTCTTTTGTAGTGGTGTCTAATCAATTCGATCGTCACAACTAGAAAATTAACTGCATAATAGAATGGTATTTGAGTATTTAAAATTGTTATTTGGTTAAATGAATACTTGTTATGATTAGTCATATGATTATGTCTATTTTATATTGCCCACATGCTTATGATAAATTGATGATGACTATGAAAGAATGATGATTATATCAATTGCTTAATGAAGAAAGATAATAATCATTGTACTGCATGTTGAACATTCATGACGAAAACGTGTGACCCACGGGAGTGGGAAGAGGTCCCTATATGCAAAATATGGTCAATGAGGTCCTCGTATGAAAAAGGATAGGCAATTAGTACCCACATGAAAGAGTGGGGATATGGGTGAACATCGACGGGTGTTACACTCCACTATACCGATATAAACAGAAGATGAGTTGAGACATGAGCATGAGCACTATATTGCATTCATGAAAAGTAAAAAGTGATTTGAGATAATGAGACACATGAATGGAAACTGATGAGAATGAATATGAGAAATTGAGTTAATGATAAATGGATATGAATTGTTAATAAGATAATGCCTCGTTTATTATTCTGCTTTGTACTTGATGAATCATAGACTCACCCTTTCTTTGTTGTTGTTTTTACGTGAATGTTGAAAGCGACATGCATGGGTGAAAGTAGAATACGGAACTTTGCACTTTGTAGCTTTTCACTCCACCTAGCAATTTATCATTTATGGTCATGAACTATTTAGTAACTTAAATTACAATAATTAGACAATTTGTGGTTTTCCCTAGTTCTTTGTGTTTCATAATATTGCTACTTGATGTGTTCCATTATTTAGCTTTATATACGATTCATCTTGGTACTTATTGTGTTCATCTTGAGTTCAATCTATGGTTTACATTGTTGCTGAAATTTATATTTATTATTATGTTGAATGTTTATTCTTAAAGTCTAATTATTGGTAATGCTTGATTATTATTTAAAAATTAGTATTGTTAGTAGTTGAGGAAGACATCTTGGGATTTTGAGAAACCGGGGTGTTACAGTTGGTATCAAAGCGAGTTTTAAGTCTGTGGTAAATAAATTAATAACTGACTTGTTTAATTAACTAAACTGTGACATAGTTTTGGTAACTTAGTGAAACTAATAGTCCTAATAATAAAATGACTTAGGAAAACTTAATGCTGAAATTTGACTTCAGATAATTAATTTAAAACAAAAATTTGACATACTGGTGTATAGTAGGATGGGATTGAGATATTCATTGCATTTACACTTTCGTTAATTGTATAATTATTAATGGATGCTGAGTTGTTGCCTATGTGTGAATTGGGTGATTAGTTAATTGAGATGGATAGCGATGCCGAGAGATGGAAGTCATGGTTGTGTCCGTAGACATGGTCAGGCTGTGTCACCGTGCGGGGTGTGTGATGAATGATGAATTTTCCTTGGATAACCTTAGTCACAAATGATTGGGGATGAGTTTCTAATGGGCGTTTTTGTTCTATGGGTGAGTTATGATTCTTTCCGTCGGTTTTTATTGGTTAGTTATTTATAGTGTTGGTAATGTGCTTTCATTCACTATTGTGTTTCATGAAGAAATTGTTGTTTTTTAAAATGTTGACCTATTCTCGCTGCTCATGAAAGTTGTTAAGTTGCAAGGTCATCCATTTGTGGGAGTTTTGCTATTTTATTGAGGAATATGATTTTTTTATTTACTCGATGTTGTGGGTAATGGAAACGTCTTTTGCATGTTCATTATGATGAGGAAGATTTAAACCTATGTGGTTCTTTTCGAATATTTCGAGTGATTGAAGTTAAATGTCCTTTTATAAAGAAGAGTATTTAAACCATTTTTAGATGTCTTTTAGATGTTTGGATGAGATGTCGTGATCACAAAAATTAAGAGACAAGGTATGGGAGGCCAAGTATTGTAGATGGCATGGTATATAGGCGATTTCAATTGACATCCCTCGGAGAGATATATATTATATTTGGTGGTGCCTTGGAGTAGTTACCTGGTGAATACTGACTAAGAGTATGTTCTTTCTTAATAGGAATTAATGGATTATATAAAAATATGAAGTATTAATGAATGATCATTAAGATTGTTGAGTCTACTAAATTTTGTTGGATACATTGGATTATTTGGGGTCTCAATAGATTAATCTAACCATTTGAAATGGATAAGTTAAGAAGATGTTGAAGTATTTCTTTGGTGGGTATTACTCTTAAAAGTATCCCTTCAATGCATACTTGGGGATGTGGCCGTTGGAGCGATGCTGGCATTTGGTGATGGAACTTGATGCAACGTGCATTGCCTAGGAAAAAAAGGAAAAGCCAAGGCAGCTACAGTTTGGTGTTGAGTTTGGGTCCTCTCCCCCACGTCCCCTTTTATCACGGCACAAGTTTAATTCCATCACCAACTCCTGCCGTATGACTCGTTCTAAGGAAATGACTTCTCCCTAAAATTTCAGAGCTTCCTATTTTCACGTATCTCCTTTTCTCTAATTATGCACAGGTCCTCAAGAGGATTATTTTTAGAATATTTTATTATACCCTTAACAGAATTTGATCCCAAATTCTACTTCTCATGATTGTAAACAGGAATAGAACTGAACTTAAAATTAAACTCTAGGCATACCTGAAACAAACAATCCCGAATACTTCTCACACATGTGAGATTGCAGTTCCCAAGTCGCTTCCCGCTTGGATAGATGCGACCAAAATACCTTGACATAGTTCAATGTCTTATGCTTAAAACTCACTCCTACTATCTTAGAATCTGCACTGGTCGGGATTCGAAGGTGAAATCTCACTCGATGGTCAATGGTTGTAACGATATCTTGTGCTACGATTTCCCCCAAATACTTCCTCGACATTAGATGTGGAACACATTGTGCACAACACACATGGGCTCAGAAAAATCAAATCGATAAGCCAGTTTATCAATACGCGCCACTATCAGGAGTAGTCCAATGTACCTTAGGCTAAACTTCCCCTTGGTACCGAACCGCATAATGTCTTTAGTGGAAGATACCCTCAGGAATACCTAGACACCCACCTCGAAGTCCAATCCTCGCCTTCTCACATCGTCATAGCTCTCTCGAGTGTACAAACCCTCCTTTTTCTAACTGTCTAATCTTCTATCCGCAAAGTCTATCCCAAACTCCGAACTAGGTATAATTCATTTAAAGAGCTCTAGGTATCTATTGTCTCGTATTCCCAAACTAAGCTGCATATTTTGAATTTACCTTTCAACTTTATATTCAATTAAGGTTTGGGGTATTACACGCTCCCTCCCTAAGAATTTGCTCCCATATTCTATGTCAACTCATTCTACTCACAATAACAACAACACGCTATATAAATTTCTTAGGCACAAATCCACCTCAAGAAAAAGAAATCCGAGCCACACTCCGGAAAACCAAAAGATCATCTTTGCTTTCCATGGCATAAATGCCCTAACTCTCAATAACACCAGGAACTCTTCCCATATCTCTCATATGATTCCCTCACTTGGCGGGACACATCCCTTTTTAACATAGGAAAAAACATATCATACTCCTTAAACTAACTCTCTTTCAAAAGAATCCACTCTGAAAGTAACAAAGAGTTCACTAAAAATCATTTGCCTTCCAAATAAGAAAAATGCATTCAAGAACCACATAAATCGCAAACTAACAACTCCTTTTTTCTTTAAGCAAAGAAAAGGACTACCTATATCACCATTAAACCACTTTTCTTTACAAATATCATTGGACAAAACACATAAAGTAAACAGAAACCAGAAAATGTATCTCACTGCCTAAAAAAGGGTACTTTCCTCGAACATAAGGTATAATTTCCCTTGGATCATCAAATTCCAAAACATCACATTTCACACATACATATTTCTTTTAAATTGGAAACTTCAAAGTTAAACCCAACCTTGTTGCAATATTGCAACAAATCAGAGAGACTCCAGTACACAAGTCACTGAATGCATTAGCAAGGCTCCTTCACAAAAGTAATATCATTTATTTTGTTCTTATTTATTACAATTGCACCGATATTTTGATTACCCATCGAATCCCGTCAGCTTAGTTCTTTTAAAGGATAATTTCCCTTTAGAATTACCACACAAACAGCTAGCACAACCAAACATATTCTATCAATGATGAATGCAAATCCAGCTTCACTTGTTATTACCGAAAATCACATTAATATTGCCACAGCCATGCCACTCGGCCTCCTGTGCTGTGCGACCGTGCAGCCTAGCCGTCTCGGCCGGCTGCCGCGCCTAGCCACCACGGCGCCGTCGGTCGGCCGCCTGCGCCACTGGCCGTTGTCGCCCCCGTTAGCCAGCGCGCCTCCATCACGGCGACACCATCGCCGCCCAAGTGCCTAGCCGCACGCCTCCCGCCACTAGCCACCATCGGCCACGGGCCACGCTGCTGCTACACTACCGCTAGCTCGGCCACCAACGCCAACTTTGGCCTACCCTCGCTGCGTGTCGCCGGCCTGCGCCGCCTCCCGTCCTGCGACACCGCTCGGCCCGTGTCGCCTACGCCATACGCCGTTGCGTGCTCGTGAACCGCACTTGGCCAGACGCCACCCTGGGCCCTCCGTGTCGGTTCCTCGGCATGCGCCGCTAAGCGCTCGTGCGCCGCCCTCGGCCAGATGCTACCCTGGGCCCACCGTGTCGACTCCCTACCGTGCACCGTTGCGCGCTCGTGCACCGCCCTTGGCCAGTCGCTGCCCTGGGCCCGCCGTGCCGGTTCCGCCGACCTGCGCCGCCGCCAGCCTACGCCCAGCCATGCCGCCGGCCAAGGTCCTTGCGCCAGCCTCACATGGAGAGGAGAGAGATTTGATGGAGGTGGGAGAAAGAGGGCAAGAGAGTAGATTGGTTTTCCTGAAGAGCGAGAAGGAAAATTGTGCATACGGGAAAGAGTTGAAGATAATTAGATGGGTTTTAAAGACTAAATAGGGTTTGCCCCTTTTTTTCCTCCTTGTGGCCCTTTCCAACTATTAGGGTGCTACATGTATATAGAAAAAATAAAGGGCTTCAATGAAAATTTTTCGACCGGATCGTATTAGAGTATCTTAGAATTAATATTTAAGTATATCAAAAGTGATAGAAGTATAAAATAGTCATTTAAATAGTATATTAGAAGTGGAAGTATGTACTCCCAGGAGTAAAAAATGCCTTCCTATATATATGTATATGTATGTGTGTGTATATGAATATATCTAGTGCAAATGATCTTTTCAGTGGTAACATGCAAACTCGAATCAGGGCTGTTGAATCTACCTTCTGTGGCTCGAATTCGTGTGGATGGAAGCCTCTAATTCACTGATGCGTTTTTTCACAAAATCCCCCACGATTGGCAGTCGAATTTCACAAAACCCCCCTCTAATCTCCCAGCGCCATCCCCTAATTCACTGCGCTTCTAGATTTAGCCATCCGCCGCCACACCTACACTGCGCCGCTGCCCCCTCCACCATCCCCCCGACACGTCTTGACAAATCACCATCCAAGCCGCTCAGATAGCAAGCCCAGGGTGGAGCGTCCACACCCAGATTCCTCAAAGTGCGTCAGGTACTCCGGTTTACTGGAACTGTTATGTAATTCTGATACATGATACTTCAATCCATGACATGAACAAGATTGTAACAAATTCAGAAACTGTGATCACCAGTTCACCATCATCAATATGGACAAACACGGTATAAATCAACTAGGAAGGCATTATTGTACTATTTCTCTTTTATCGTTCATAATCTGATAGGGAGACGGTCCTAGTGCAAATAAGATTTGCCTATACAAACTTCTCCAAAACAACATCGCTGGATAATAATACTACTACTGTTTACTACGTACTGACTCTAAGCTTTCAAATAAATCAAAGAATTCTTAAATATATCTCTCTAGCCTCTACTAAAAAGTTCATTGATTTCCTTTCTTCTAATTCTGGCTGGTTGCTACTCGTTGCTTGCAGAAGCCACCACATGCCCCACACCACCTTCCTCACTCGGTCCGGCGCCACCTTCCTCACTCGGCCCCGGCCGGATCTCCTCGAGCTGCCAGGGCACCTCCAGGGCCTCAGGCCGGACCGGCGGCGATGGGTTGACGCAATGCAGTGCCAACTTCAGCATGTCCTTGAGCTCATCTCCCGCAGACCCGGTGGCTGCGTCCCGCATCAGCTCGAGGTCGAACACCTCGCTCGTCCACTCCTCCTTAACAATGGATGCCACCCACTGCGGCAGGTCCATGCCGTTGGGTGGTTGTCGACCGGCGACTTGCCGGTGAGCAGCTCGAGAATGATGATGCCGAGGCTGTGGACGTCTGTCTTGGAGCTCGCCTTCTTGAGCTTGGACAGCTCTGGCGTGCGGTAGCCAAGGGCGTCCGCGGCAGCGAGGACATTGGAGTTTGCAGCAGCCATTATGAGGCGAGACAGGCCGAAGTCAGCGATCTTGGGGTTGGCTTGGTCGTCGAGGAGGACGTTGCTGGAGGTGAGGTTGCCATGGACGATGCTCATGTCGCCGTGGAGGTAAACCAGGCCACAGGCTGTGCCCTTGGCGATTGTCATCCGCGTCGGCCAGTTGATCGGTGTGTTGGGGGCGCAAGCTGAATGCCACCAAAAAACATCTAGTGTCAGAACTCAGAAGTGCAGAGTTTCAGTTCAAAGGATGAAATTTTGAGAATGCAGAGTTTGGAAGTAACAAAGTTGAAGAATGTCGATATTCACTTTGCATTTTACATCAACAACCACCATTATGTAATTCTTCACTTGTTAGGCTCAGATGTACTTGAGGTGTCAATCTTATGGCAAATGCTCAGATTCTTATTACTGAACTTTCCGAATTAACGATGAATATGAGATGCTCTGAACTAACATAAGATTTTACAGATGTTAATATCTATAATGACATGAGGCATTTATTCTTACGGCTGAATCAAAAGCACTACAATTCAAAATTTTCAGCATCTTCCATATCAATCTTGGTATCGTCAGAATACGTAAACGTTCAAACTTAGCAATTTCTGAAACACAGCAGCTAGAAGCTCCAAAGAAAAGTGATTAAATCTCTCCTGAACAAGATTAAGCAGAAACTATCTAATGATGCACACAGTACAGTAGTATATTAGTGCTGTAAGAATTTTCTCAGAGCAATTGCCTAGCTGTTAGCAGAAATTAGAAATTTCAGATATAGTAACTAAATTAACATAAGTGCAACCTTCAGATGCATACAATGCACTAGCTAAAAGAATTAGCTAAATCCTGAAGAAAAATATCTGAGCTAGAATCACTTGATTACTTAAGAAACTACTTAGCAGTTAGGAGAAACTAAGCATGCTGAACAACATATATAGCAAAGTAGACACCTCACCATGCGGGAATGCAGAAAGGCTGCCCTTGGGCAGGAAATCGAACACAAGCAGCTTCTCCCCCTTTGGCCCCAAGTAGTATGCCCTCAATGCCAGCAGATTGGGATGCCGAATCTTGCCGAGCATCGCCGCCTCGGCCTCTAACTCCTTTTGCCCCATGGTGATCTTCTCCCTCAGCCTCTTGACGACCACCAAGCTGCCGTCCTCTAGCGTGGCCTTGTACACCATCCCGTACGTGCTCTTCCCCATGATCTCAGCCGTGGCACACAGCAGGTCGTCGGCCGTGAAGGCCATTGGGACATCGAAATGCACCAGCTTGCCACCCACATCCCCGCCGGACTCCACCTCCGCCGCCCCCGATCCTAGCTTCTCACCTCGCTCAGCCGCTGCGGCGACAGCGCCGGCTTCCTTAGCTGTCTGTTTCCCGCTCCGTGCTCTAGTACTGGGGACAGTGGGGGGCTGGGGAGGGCGGCGCCGGGGAAGGTCGGGGGGCGCGGCGCCGAGGGAGCCGGGAAGGACGGCACCGGGGAGGAGGGAGGCGAGAGGCCGGGGAGGGCGCCGGGGGATCGATGGTGGAGGGAGCGGCGATGCAGTGCTGGAGTGGCGGCGGATGGCTAAACCTAGTAGCGCAGTGAATTAGGGGATGGAGCTGGGAGATTGGAGGGGGGTTTGTGAAATTCGGCTGCCAATCATGGGTGTTTGTGAAAAACGCATAAGCAAATTAGAGGCTTTCATCCACATGAATCTCAGCCGTAGAAGGTAGATCCAACAACCCTAGTTTGAGTTTGCATATTACCACTGAAAAGGCTATTTACACTAGATATGCTCTTATATGTGTGTATGTTGTGACTACAGACCAAACAGTAAGTAAGAGGACTAGCAAAGCGAGTATGTGAAATGGACTTCTTTGGCTTTCTCTTTTGCCCACGCTGTATATATACATGGCCTGATTACAATAATACCCTCACAGTAGCGTACTATACCAGGGATATATGTATCTTTTCAATGCCTTGTCGGGCATTTTGGCCCAGTAGGCCAAATGGATTTAGGTGGGGGATCACTCCTACAACAGTAGGCTCTCATGGTAAAGGTCTTCATCCACTATAGGTTGAAATCATGTCGCCAGGCCTTTTGGCCCCTCCGTCCCTTCAGCCTGTAGAATAGTTGGCCCATGGGATGAGTATGACAACCACGGTTGTCTGGCCACGCTGTAGTGGAGGACACATGTGCAACTATGATTGGCACGTCATGTGTTGTCGTTTCGCGCTTTGGTAGTTCTCGAGACACAGCCGAAAAAGGCATGCGCCTTTAAAGCTAGCATCGTTGGTGAGGCACCCCTGTACCTGCTCTTTTTCTCTCTCCTTATGCACGCTGGTTGTTTCCGTCGACCTTGCCATGCTCTGTAGCTGCCGCTTTACCTACCGGTGCGCCTTGTGCTGTGCTCCGAGCGCGCGTGTTGTGGCCTTTATGTCAATCTGTCTGGTACAAGGATGCTTGTGGCGGTGACCAACATTCTTGGTACACCACCACCGGCGCTTCATCTAGTCGCGATGGTTCGTCCAGTAATGGGAGCTCGTCAACGACCGAGCTAGCGTATGAGTTGCTGGAGCGCGACACGTCGACCACCAGCAAGCAGTGGAAGGCTATGAAGAAGGTGAATGGCGTTTGCACGAACGTGTTGGTGCCGACTCTGGCAACCAAAGAGCTGATTCGGTCACTAGTGCATGACTGGAAGATTTTGGGACACGAGGTAGTTCGTCTGCCCCCACCAGCGAAATGGAGCTCCGACTGACAGAATCAGAGACCATCTTCATCGTCGCGTACTTTGACGTTGGGCTGGGCATCCCTACAGCAGCGTTCATCGATGAGATCCTTCAGCTGTATGGGCTAGAACTTGCGCAACTGACCCCCAACGCAATCGTCTAACTAGATGTCTACAGCTAGGCCTCCCAGGCTGAGACGGTGTGGCTGAGCCCAGTGGTGTTCGACTTCCTTCATGACGCCCGGTGCCAGCCCAAGAAACTTGGCGAGGATGAATGCTCCAACCTAGGGAGCGTGAACTTTTGTGCTTCGGACGGCGTGCACGAAGCTATTCCTGGTGAACTCGACGAGGATGAAGTGGGAGTCAAGCTGGATATGACAGTGGTTCTCCCATCGGATTGAGGAAGGCAGCCATCTGAAGTGGTCATGGCACCTGATGGACTTCGATATGTCTTTGTTGGTGACGTTCAACCGTGAAAATGAGCAACGTGTGCGAAGGCTATTTGGGGTCACCCTCCGATTCAATATGCAGGACCTCGCGGAGGAGTATTGTATGTTCGGCGTGTCGCCGCTGGCCCATCTGTGGCATGTTCAGTCCAACCCCGCTCGCGACAACCATCTGCGCCCCAGCATTGCCTCGCTATTGAAGCCGTCCGAGCCGGGTAAGAAGTCTACCCCATCACTATTGCATTTGTTATGTGGTGGCTCGTTGGTGACTCTGCTAGCTACTGGTGGCAGCACTGACCCTTGAGGACGCTGAGCATGCTGCAACCATCTTCCTCGGGCTGCACATTGCAAAGGAGCAGAGCCTTCGGGCGTCGTTGATGTCGAACTTTGCTTGGGTGAACCGAGTATGTGAAGCTCTCGGCATCCCTGTGCCAGATCATCACATGACCAATAGTGGTTGGCCGCGTCCGCATGATGGCATCGGAGCGAAGGCCTCCCCGTCGCGCTGAGGTGGTGGTTTCACCATCGAGGTCAAGCTGTTGAGCTCGACGCCCCCACGGGCCGATGAGTTGGGTGAGCTGGAGACCGCCATAGCTAGCGAGTTAGAGTTCGTAGAGTACATGAACTCGGACCTTGAGGCCAGGCAAATCGGTTGAACGGGTAGCTTGGGCACCCTGGGTGGCGTGAGCCCTTAGAGATCTCGGGTGACGATAGTGGGGCAGCTAGAGACCCCAAGGTTGCTACGGGAAATGAGGTGGCGGATGCCCCGAGGATGTGGCTCCATCCTCGGGAAATGAGGTGGCAGACATCCCTAAGGGTACGGCTCGATCGTTGCCGGTCCGCGAGGCATCTTTGGCATCTCAAGCGGTGAAGTGTGCTCAGGTGTCACCTCCTTTGGTTTTCGTGGGCACGAGCTTCTAATTGGCTTTGACAGCGTGCATTAAGAACTCAGACTGCGATGCGGATCTTGTCGGTCCAAGAGTAGGCTCCGGTGCCAGTGTTGTTCGGAGGAGTCCACACCTAGGGTCTGTACACACTGCCACTTCTCGACCGGCATCTTCGACTTGGGCTGCATGTATGAATAACTCATTCTCCTCTTACAACTTTGCAAGGCTCTCTTCGATTTGCTCCCTAACACTGTCACTAGCGTCAGTGCCTCGATCTCTAGGGCGCACGCAAGGCTCTAGTGACGAAGCCGGTCGTGGCCCGGCTGGTGCTGCCGACGTGGATGTGTCATCGAGTCTAACTATCCCTAAGGCTGATGGTTCGGATTCCTGTGGCTCTCTATGGTAAACTTCGTCCCTCGTCCGGAGGTGCTAAGGGCGTTCCAAGGGGCTACGGACTGCGCAGATGCGGCTATGGATCACTGTGTGCTTTCTTCCTGTAGATCGTAGCTCCTGGAGAGCGCCATTGAGGTGATGAAGATGAAGGTAGGTGCATGAGAGCATGCTGAATACACTGGTGGTCCAAATAATAACCTCGGGGTGCATTGTAGGCCCTCACTCTCGCTCGCGTTGTGTAGGCGGTGAGGTATCGTGAACTGAGCGGGCTACAGGAGTGAGTAATTGTCATGGAGGTGGAGGCTGTTGCCGCCCGACAATCCATTGGGGATGCCATTGTGGCAAGCACGGCGAAGGATGAATGCATCCACTTCCTCAAGGCTAAAGGCGCGAAGGTCATCGCCGACGCATGTGCCTTGGTGGAGCAGATGTGGTGTGCAGCCACCGAGGAGCGCGAGGAGCTGTTACTATAGATCACCGGGCTGGAAGAGGAAAAGGTCCGGCTGTCATCCGAGATGGCAGTGAGGGATCGCGTATTGGCCGACACCTCATTGTCAGCGTGGAGTTTGGTGGAGGCCCCGGAGGGTACTCTAGCTGAGCTCACAGTCGAGGTCCATCCTCGGGCGTTTGGACCCGAAGACCTTCTATGCAGCCTTCGGAGGATTGGAGAGGTGTCATCAATCGCGCTGAATGTCACGAGAGTATATGGCAACCATTGCGCTCTTGTGACCACACAAATGGTTCTTGGGCTACTTCATCCTCGGGGCTACCTGCATGTGGGCGAACTGGCCAATTCCCACCTGGACTTGCCTACAGGGAGCAAAACAATGTCCGAGGCGTCAGCTGTGATGTTGGGGATGGGCGAAGGAGTCGTTATGATTTTGGGCGGAGCGGCACACAACAAGTGATGCCTATGTGAGAGAGTATATAAAGATAAAGGGCTTGGATGGAGAGTAGCTTAAGCGACAACCTGCCTCCGCGATTGTACACTTCAAGCGTTGTATCATTGTAACAATTAATCAAAACAACAATACTAAAGTAGCATTTACTCTGACGACCTCGCCCGCGTTGGCTTAGTACGAATAGGGCGCCTACTTAGAGGCATTCATGCTGTTGTGCGTTCCAAAGCAGCAGAACACCAAGCAAGTGCGGCGCTTTTCGTAGCGGCTGAGAATGATGTTTGGGCGACCTGAGAGATGAGCCTATAGATATAGGGAAGTTGATAACGGTTGTGCGTACGTACGCAACTTTGAACCTGCTCATCAAAGCGCGAGTTGTTTCTCTGCCCAAGATAATGCAATGTGCCATGGGAGGGAGTCCTAAAGAGTGCGGCGGGATAAAGTATTGAAAAACGTGCTCCGTCCCCCAACTTTCGGACGAGCGTCGACGAAGTCAGTGGCGGGACGAAAGTTTGAAAAGCGTGCTCCATCTACCATCCTTCGGACAGGCATCGACGAAGTCGACAACAAGACGAAGGCTTGAAAAGCACACTCTGTCCCCCACGCTTCGGACTAGGCGTCGACGAAGTCGGCGACGGGATAAAGGCGTAAAAAGCGCGCTCCGTCCACCACCTTTCGGATGAGCGTCAATGAAGTCTTGAAAAATGCACTCCGTCTGAGAGACCATGTGGAGGTCATCCCATTGTGAGTGATGAGTAATTGACATCTGTTCTCAAAAGTCGAGTTTGAGTCGGTTTGTTCGGACCCAGACGTTGCTTGGTGCAACGGGCTCGGTCGGACTTTGATCAAGCTTATTGCGACATGTTTGATCTTGTTTATGCTATTTACGCGTTCATGTATCGAGCGGTGCTATGTGACGTGTTTTCTTGTCTGTGTGTCTGCAGGACATCGAGGCGGAGTCGTGACGAGACACGGTGGACCGGACTAGGCGCAGGTGGCGCTGAGGTCAGAACGGTCATGATGTGTCGAAGACGACGTGGACTCGACGTGGTTGCGGAGCGTGCGAGGCAAGGGCGCGGAAGCTTCCGGAAGGTGCGGGAGGGCGGCGGGAATTTCGCAAGGCTGCACAAGCGGAAGACAGCTCGTTAGGGTTTAGCGCTTAACGGGTTGAAACCCGTTAGCCAAGGGCTATAATAGGTGTTGGGGCTGCATACCCCTAGAGGTTCTAAGTGTTTTAGTGCTCATTCATCACTTGGTGTGTGTTCCTCCCAAGAAGCATGTGAGGCTCTTGGTGTTTTGAGGATTGAGAGTGTGTGTGTGAGTTCTTGTTTTTAAGCATGTATGGGGATTTAGTGTGATTGTGTTCTTGAAGAGGATGAAATGAGTGGTCGTACAAATCTCATGTAATCATTCCTCTCTTTGTCTCTCTATGGAAATTTCTGTTATGAGTCTTGATTTTGCTCTCTGCTCTTTTCTATTCTCGGTTGCAAGAATCTCTAACCCGCAAAATCGATATCCTATCCGAGTAATGGATATTTACATTTTAGAAGTTCTCTTTCTCGTGTGCGAGTAATCTTGTCCTCTTGATTTCTCTGTTAGAAATCATTTTGGTTTTTCTTGTCTAAAGAAGCTGATCTGTCGTATTTTAGAGTTCCCTGATCTATGATTTCAAGTTCTTTTATCAGCCGAAGTGGTGTGTGTTAGCTGGGAGTATTGTGTCAGTAAGCTTACCTCTTTTAGGTCTTGGTCGATTCTTGTTTTGTTTGACACTTC
The DNA here is from genome assembly GCA_036346245.1 of Bonia amplexicaulis. Lineage (NCBI taxonomy): Eukaryota > Viridiplantae > Streptophyta > Magnoliopsida > Poales > Poaceae > Bonia > Bonia amplexicaulis. The sequence goes on along the minus strand of CM070736.1, from coordinate 33,210,913 downwards.
TGCTGCAGTTAACATACTGTGTTGCAAATCTGAAAACAGAAATTACAGCCGACAAACATCCAGCAGCCAATCAGTTCAGTGTCATTCTTTTTCATTTTTGTGCTGGTTTTTGACCCTCTTGCATGTAGTCCAAACGATCTCGGTTTTGGCTGAAATTTTCTTGTATACTTAATAATCTATCTTGATTCTATTTGAGTAGCATGCATCCGAATTCAGCCTTCTTCAATATTTTTTCTGGCAGCAAAATCGGCTCTTCTTTATCTCTGCAGTTTCTGTTTTCTTTTCAGTCTTTTTCAGTTCTCTTTGTGCGGCAGCAGCTTTGAGAGAAAAATCAACTGCCACTTCTCTTTTGCTTTGATTCTGTTGGCTATTCACGGCAGCTTCTCATAGTCTCTTTTCTTTGCTGTTTTGGACTGCAGGAAATATCTTTTGGGTCTTCTCTTTCAGCTCTGCATTTCATTGCTTTTCTTGTTTGCTATTTCGGCCAGCCAGATTTTTGTCTATGCGTTTTGTGTGGTGTTTTACTATGCTGACTTGTGTTCTGTACTGCATCCATGTCCAGTTAATCCCTTTGCTCTAGTTTTCGGTGTGGCCTTTAGAAAAGAATTTTTGTTGGTCTGTTGTGTTTGTCAAATCTAGTTTTCAAGTGAGTGTTGATTTTCTCGCTTCATAGCTTCGCTAGCTATCGGACGAGAAAATGTCGTGGAAACTTCGGGGCGATTTTTGAAAGCACCATTCACCCCCCCTCTGTTGCCATTTCGGTCCTACACCGTCCCACACCCTTTGGATGGGTGTTGACGAAGTCGGTAGTGGGATGAAGTCTTGAAAAGCATACTCCATCCCCACCCTTCGGACGGACATCGACCATGTTATATACTTCCATACTCCTAAGAGTACATACTCTTACTTGTTATATACTTCTTAAATATTATTATTAAACATCTTTATCATTCTGAGCATACTCTAATAATGATTATAAAATACTCTAAAGTAAGTTCCATAAAAAATTTCATCAAAATCCACTTTTATAGTATAATTTATGTATATACTCATTTTATATGGAAAAAGTATATAGCAAAAAAAACGGCTCTAATGAATTTTTTCAACCATGTCACATTGGAGTATCTTAAGATTAGTATTCAAATATACCAAAAATAATAAAAAGGTATAACATATTCATTATATATGATTGCTACTGTTTATATGCATGCTCCCATATGTGTCGTTCATGTTACTTATACATGAGGCAAAGTCTCCGGTGCTAACCCACATCATAGTGTCAACAAGAGGATTCTTATGGGAGCTTTTGAATGTGTTAACTTTGTTTCAGGAGAAAATGAACACATCGCAAATAAACTAAGACAACACAGAAGAATTTCTGAATTTCTTTATTCTCTTATTTACTCCCCCTTTCTCTTTGCTTTTCTCACAAAACTGGCTATAAGCCTCCTCAATATATAGGCTAATAATCTCCTACCAGTATATGTATTCGAATTTCAAGTTGGACACAACTTCAACTTGAGTTACGCACAAAGACGGACTCTACTACGTTTTAAACTCTAAATCAAGATTATTTCTAATAATCTCCCCCTTAATCTTGACTTGACATACTCTAGTTTTAGTCTCAATGCATTATGAACTACTAGTCACGCCTCCACATGAAGCGTTCTACATGCAAGCTACATATAGGAACGGAACTCAACTGGTACAGGTCCATTCTGATGCAAAGATTCTAAAACATTGAGGCAATCGGTCTCAACTACGACTTACTAAATTCAGATGTGACTGCTTTCCTCCTTGCTGCAGAAACGTGCTCTGTTGCAGAAACGTGTTCTATTGCTTGACCGACGGATGCGCCACACGGACGAGCTGCTGAAATGTGATGACACGTAGAACATATGACTCGGGAGCGCTGCACGAGATGAGCGCAAAACGGAATCGTCGATACGATTTTTTCAACGACTCTCTTCTCGCGTAGGCTCTGATACCACTTGTTAACTTTGTTCCAGGAGAAAACGCACACATCGCAAATAAACTGAAGTAACATAAGAGAATTTCTGAATTTCTCTATTATCTTATTTGCTCCCCCTTTCTCCTTACTTTTCTCACAAAACTGGTTATAAGCCTTCTTAATATATAGATTAATAATCTCCTACTAGTATATGTATTTAGACTTCAAGTTAGACATAACTTTAATTTAAGTTACACACAGAAACAGACGCTACTATATCTTGGACTCTAAGTCAAAGACTATTTCTAACAGGCGTGATTTGGATGGACTAGATTTTGAGTAATTGCTCGAGATGGGAGTGCTAGTCCTACGAATGATTTTCCTATCGACGAGGGTTTGTTCACAAAATGTCTACCCATGTGGGCACTCGAGTCCCTCAACATGTGATCCGTCCAGGTCTCATCATTTTGGCTTTGCGGCTGTAGGTGATCAACTCCTATATGACTATCTACTCTAACATAAGTGAAAAATGGAATGTACAACCCATGACTCCATTGAAACAAAAGGACTCTACGAAAAACTATATTTTGGCTCCGCTCGGTTGGGCTGAAAAGCTGTGGTATAAACTAAATCTGTACTATAGCCGCTGAAATTTCACTGTAACTGAAGGTGGCTTATTTAACGTAATTAAATTTTAAAAAATTTAAAAATAGAAAAAGTATGCTAGCTACGCAAACGAATACAGAAAAAAAGAAAACCAGCAAAAAAACTAAAAAAACTAAAAATTCAAAAAAAATAAAATTTATAAATAGTAAAAAATAAATCAGAAACTAAAGCTGAAACAAGCGGAACCTTAATCTGATGCTGGTTGCTTTGTACCACACTGGCCCACACACCAAACCCCCATCTCCGTATTTATTATATTTGTGAAGAACCAGATCATTACACTATGCCTGAGATCCTCCAGGACTACCTTTGAATAAACAATAGGGAAAGCCATTGGAGGAGCACCCTTTTGCCGTTAACTAGCTAATCAGCAAGTATATAGTTTGCAGCATAACGGGACAAGATGCAAAAGTGACATGTCACCCTAACTAAACAGCACTTGGAGCTAGGAAGCTAGGACTGACCAACTAACCAGGCTTCTTTTTAGGCTATCCTTTGATGGAGAAGAGGACACCAGTTAACCATAAACAACTAGGGTTCTGCCAAACTTTCCCTTGGCAATCCTGGTGGTCGCACTCATGATGGCCATTTTTTTTCCTAAGGGAGATCGGATTCTTATAGTTCTTTGTTTATATATATCATTGTGTGTTGCAGCTTTTATAATGATGGAACCTTTCCAAGGTCAACAATTGCTGCCCCGGATTATGTTACCGTCATTGATCACCGATCACCAATATATATGGTGTTAGTGCGTGCCTTTTGCTGCGAGAGTGTAAATTAAAAAGGCTAGGTAATGTCTAGATTAAAACAACAAAGTGGGTGCATATTGGGGCTTATATACAGGATGACATTATTCTCTTGTGACCTGGATAATGGGTTTGTTCTTTTTGGCTGAAGCTTATGGTTTTTGACTGTGGCTTATGGTTTTTAGGCTATTCATGCGAAAGATTACAGAGTAATAGAAATTCACGTGTAGTTTTTGCCGATATAAATGCAGCCGGTACAATATATACTATAATTAACTAGTAGACACTATCTTAAAAAAATATTTTGTTTAAAAGCTAGTTACTGTAGAGAAATTAAAAAACAACGTTTAGAAACTGAAAAGAACAAGACCAATATATGTCTCGGGACTTGGTAGTTACAAGCATGATATATCCTGCATGCATTGCAAGCTATTAGCTAGCTGCACCATGATTGTACTTGTTTGCGTGGCCGCACCGGCGACCCTGTTGAGAACTCACCGTGATTGCCTATAATTACTTCTAAATCTTGTTAAAACTCTTGTAGCGGTGCAATGCATGGTCTAAGGGAAAAACAAATCAAAAACATTATATATGTAAAGCCAAAAAAATCAATCAACAATGTTAACACAGAGATGACGCGGGTTGACTATGCTTGTTAATGGGCAGTCCTAGCAATCAGAGGCGGAGATAGACCCTGGGCCCCCACGGTCGAGTTCTTTTGGTTTAAATTGACTTATATTTATATTATTTACAATAACTAGTTTTTAAACGATATGTTTTTTTAAGACGAAGTCAATAGAAAATTATAGTAAAAAGTGTACTGAGTTCAGCTGTACCGGCCAAAATCACATGCGACTATTTTCCTCTAGTATTGCCTCTCGTGAACAATCAGAATTCAAATATTTAAACCATAAGCCATCAGCTCAAAAGAACCCACCCAGGACTTCATCCGAGACCTAGCTAGGCTCAAAAGCCAGATTGTTCACATATATGGTAATGTAGTTATTTTTAAAAAAAACATTAGCAACAGGATATCTATTTTTGCAAACCTAGCTCTCCTCTTGGGCTCGATGCAACAGTAATTAATTAGCTCTAATTATGCTCAATTAGTGTTAATCATATAAATAATGATTAATTAGCGCTAATCATATAAATAATGATTAAGACATGCTGCATTGTTGCTACTCGGCAGCTCGTCTGTCGAGCCACCATTGCTCGGCAGGTCAAAGACATGTTGTGCTACGGTTGCTCGGTAGCACCAGCTTGGCGACAGCTGCCGAGCTCTGGTGGCTCGGTAGGACTCGCTGAGTCAGAGTGTGACGGTGATCTGGCCCTTAGACACCATTTTTGCAAATCTAGCTCCCACCCCGAGCTCGATAGAGTGGCAGGCGAAACGTGTCGCCTATCGAAACTGCCGAGCTCAGGGAGGGGTGCTAGATTTGCAAAAACCAATGTCCGAGGGCCAAATTTAAAAAAGGCTACAGTGCTATATGTGTGAATAGTTCCAAAAACTGAATGGGATTCCCCTTGAGAAAATAGAATAAAAACTTAAAGTTCACTCTGTCCTTGCTGCCATTCAATATTTTGGGTTTGTTTGGTTTCAAAAAAACTTTTGGGTTTGTTTGGCTAGCGTGTGAGGCCACAGTATTACATAGCCCTTGATTGCTAGCACGACTAACTATGCACAATAGAATTAAAGGAGTAGAGAGCAACTCATAGTGCAATGGCAATCCAAGCCACTGAGGCGGAAAAGGGGCAAGGCTCGTCGTAAAGACGATGTCCCAAAAAACCAATCACCGGCGTATGCCACAATATGGCTGGAGAGGCTAACGGAGATACAATGCCCAACTCCACATATTAGTACTCACCAAAATGTGAACTTGAGGTGCCAGTAGATGCCACGAAGGAGGTGAGATCACGTCGCACTCCACGCCGCGAAGGAGGTGAGATCACGTCGCACTCCACGCGGCCAAAGCCAGGCCGAAGACCAGTAGATCACCTCGTGCAAGCGCACGGTCCAGAGAATGGATCTCGGAGCAGAGAACAAGAACACCATAGCGCAGTGACCACGCAAGCACAGCACCGCTAAGCTCTCCCAACCAACTCCCAAGGCCGAATCGCCAATGGAAGTTTTGATCTGAGTGGTGAGTACGGGCCTGTTCTTTTCAGCTTTTAAAAGCTGCTTTTCGGCTTTTCTACAGTAACTAGCTTTTAAACGGAATATCTTTTTAAGATAAGATCTACTAGTTAATTGTAGTACAAACTTTACCGACTTCATTTATATCGTCAAAAACCGCACGTAATTTTCTGTTACTCTGTAATCTCTTACACAAACAGACCAAAAGTCACAAGCCACAGCCAAAAAGAACAGGCCCACTTCTTTCTCCACAGAACCCCAACCCATCTAGTTATAAGATCAAAGAGGTCAGAAACACCTAGGTGAGGATTCGGCAGCGCCCCCAATCGAAATACCGAAGCTTTCGCCCAAAGAAGAGGAAGGAGAGAGGAGAAGAGGCGTTGGATAGATCTGGATCCAAATGCCGATCGAGATGCCTCCTCTAATCTCTTCTCTCTCCATCTCTTACATGTAGGCCCCATGGGCAATTTTCTTTTTCCTTTATTTTCCTTGTTGAAGATTACCAAAATAGCCCAACATATTCGAGTCTTTCTTGTTGAAGATTACCAAAATGTGATCCGAATTTGTCATTGTGTATGTGTCAGACACTACATCAGACATGCGGCTGAGCGGTGCATGCACCAAGCCGTGTCAGATGTGATACCGGCTAGCACATTCAACTCTAATTCGGTTTCCTTGTCCTTTCAGGACTTTGATCCGTAGCCTGTATATATCCTTGTAGTCGCATGGTTTAGATGCGTCGAAGTTCTTTGTGATTATAATTTCTTTTCATATAGTAAATTTCGTCTTTATGTATCCATGATTTTTTCTGCAAGAGCACGTTCTTGAATGAGCACCCGTGTGGTATTAACAACGGCAGCAACATCTAAACACTGCAACTTACATGCACACAAACATAAAAACCGGCCGGCCGGTCCCTCCAAAGTCATTACCCTAGCTACTTTCTTGTTGGTACATCAGACTTCTCACCTTCCCCGCCCGCGACGCGCATGCGTTCATGCATGGACGCAACGGCGCGCGGCCTTGAGGATGGCGTGGCGCAACGGCCGGAGAGCAAACGCCTCCCGGACGGAAGCAGCCATCTGCTACCATTTGCATGTAGCTAGCTAACTAAGCTAGCAACCATAACAACCAACCAACTAGCTATCCCATACATATCTACACGACGTACTGACGTACGTACGCACAGCGGTGACGTAACAGAGAGGCCGGCACAGGCAGGCCATGCATGTGAAGCAGCTAGCTAGCTATATATGCTAGCCCAAGAAATTTGATTGCATTGGCCGTTTGGGATTCTCTCTCTGATCTCTCTCTCTCTCTCTCTCCCTGGAATCAGGGAAGCAGCTACGTACGTACACAAGAGGCCAATGCAAAGATGGTTGCAAAAGTTGACTCTACTTGCTCCCTGGCCGGCTGCATGAGCTCACAAGAGATACCGCAAGATTTGTGCGTGCCCCTGGACGCGAGGCAAGCCTTCCTGCCAAGCTAGAAGAAATAGCAAAATCAGAAGAACCGATGATTGCACTGCGATACTACCGATTTTCTTGATGAACAAAAATTTCAGCACGAGTCCAAACACAAGAATCGAGAGAACTTTTGACTCGAAGATTCAAATGACATGAAATTTTACAGGGATCGACTCTAGGGTATTGTGAACCTATTCCAATAAACGATCATGAAAACATGGCCAAAGATGTGGCATTTTTCAGTTTGTTGGAAGGTTGCACCAAAACCGAGTCAAAAATAAAATCGGTGAATACAACATGCTCATGGAATGATGATAATCAAGAAGGGTCTGGATGTATTCCTACATGTCACAGCAAACTAGAACACCGAAAAATCCCAGCCAAAAAAAACCCAGATCAAGAGATGCACCAAAGAGACCAAAGACAAGAAAAACCGGGTTTTCTTGTGAATCTTGCTATCAAAGTGCCTATATGGGTGGAGATGTATTCTCAAGTATTATCTCCATCTCTTACACGTTCTTAGTACAGTAAGATCACAAGAGGGAAAGATGAGAGATCGAAACCAACCAAAAGTCAAGCACATCAATCAAAAACAAGAGAGACACAAGAGATGTAAAATGATTGATAATTTTTTGTACGGATAATCCATTTTTTATTCGAAAATACAGCAATATACTCATTAAATTTTTTTTACAAAAATAGGCTCTAATCGCCTAATGGTTGGGCGACTAGCGCCTGTCGCCTAACTCAGCGGCGACAGAAAGTGAATCTGCCAACCGTTCGGCGATTTATTACAGTCGCCCCACCGTTGGGCGACTTTATTACAGTCGCCCCACCGTATGGCGATTGGGTGCGGGGTTAAAAGCCGCGCCGCGCTCGGTGAGAACGGCTGAGCGCGAGAGGAAGAGGAAGCAGAGGAGAAGAAACGCGAGAGGAGAAGAAGAAAGGAAGAAGAGAAAGAGGAAAAATTTAGTAAGTAATATTTTGTATGTTATATTTATTTGTGTTAGTAAAAATTATAGATGTAGAAAATTTAGTGTAGAAAATGTAGTTTAGAAATTTTTGTGTAGAAAATGTAGTGTAGAAATTTTAGTTTAGAAATTTTAGTGTAGAAAATGTAGTGTAGAAATTTTAGTTTAGAAATTTTAGTGTAGAAAATGTAGTGTAGAAAATGTAGTGTACAAATTTTAGTGTACAAAATTTAGTGTAGAAAATGTAGTGTACAAATTTTAGTGTGAAAATTTTGTATAGTATTTTTGGTATAGAAATTTTGTAGTACACATTTTTAGTATAGAAAATTTAGTTAACGTAATTTTGTATAAAATGTTAGTGGTAGTAAAAATTGTAGATATAGAAAATTTAGTATGGATATTTGAGTACAATTTTTAGTATAGAAATTTTAGTATTTGTAGTATGTACATTTTTTAGTATGCAACATTTGTAGTATATAAAATTGTAGAAGTAGAAAATGTAGTATGGAAATTTGAGTTTTTTTTTCATATATTAGTGTACAAAATTTAGTGTACAAATTTAGAAGAACAAAACTTACTGGTAAAATTTTGTATAGTATTTTTGATGTATTATTGTAGAAAATGGTTAACTGCAGTGGTTGCGACGCGTTTATGTTGTAGGTAACTTGAACTCTTTTTGTTGGTATGGCTCGTGATGGTCGTGACTCCGACTGGCGGTACCCGCTATTGGACGAGCACATGGACCGCATGCACCGCGCTTCCCATCGTGTGTCGACACCGAGGAGTACGGACGAGCCGGCTGAGTTGGGAGTGGTTCGGACACGCACACCTCGCGTGGCCTGGGGACTCGACCCCCGTTGGACTGTTAGGTTTGCACTACGCCAGTGTTTTTCATTGCCGTGGAACGCGTTACGTCGACCTTCACTTTGTTTGTAGGCTGCGGGATGCCGGGCTACTCCCTCTTGCCCGGATGGTGTAGGCCACGGAGGAGGATGGAGCCACCTTGGCCGCGGGCAGGGATGAGGTGGGCGTGGAGCGATCACGACGCTTCTCGTTCGATCGTTCCCTGCTGACGGCTTTGGTGGACCGTTGGCGGTCCGAGACGCACACTTTCCACCTCCCATTCGGGGAGATGACGTCGACCCTGCAGGATGTGTCCCTGCTTCTTGGCCTTCCGATCGAGGGAGACGCTGTCTTTCTACCGGAGGCCCCGGCCAAGTGGCGCGCGGACTTGCTCGGCAGATTCGATGGGGTCCTTCCACCGGTCGATGACCACCACATCTTCGATGTGACTTAGACGCACGGGCCATCGCTGAGGTGGCTCACACAGTACCGGGTACGTGGTCTTTACAATCGATCGTATATTACAAGCTCTTACTTGCACTGTTACGTACTAATAACAACTTGTTTTTATTCAGGTGGAGCGCATGGATCCGCAGGTAGACGATTACCAGGTCTCGCGCCACTTGGAGGCATACGTTCTGTGGCTCTTTAGTTGGGTGCTCTTCAGCACCAGCCACGGCAACTCCGTGGATGCGCGCCTTATCGCTCATGCGAGGGCGATTGCGGACGGTGAGGCCCCCCAGGTGAGAATGAAGGTGAACTCGATCCTCGCGGGCTGTCCCCTACCGACGGTCTCCACACCCACGCCCAGCGCACAGACGGCTCGCCCACCGGTGCCACCCCGACCGGCGTGGCAGTACTCTGGAGGCTCCACGTGGGCATGTCCTCCTCCACCAAACCCGGACGAGGCTGGAGGATCTGCCTGGGGACGGCCTCCTACACCGCCAGGCCAGCTGTTCTCGCGTTCTCCGTACATCCCTGGTTTACCCACACAGGGGGTGTACCCGCCATATGCCCCTTTTCCAAGCACGATGACCTTCGCTGAGAGTACGTATCGTACAATCTCCGTTTTATGGCAATATTTTATATCTGAAACTAACTATATTACTTTCGCAGATTATTTCGAGTCCGAGTCCTGACACAGCCCCACCGCGAGCCCGGAGGATGTGGGACGTACTTCTCGAGTGGGTCACTAGGCCGTCAGGTCCGCAACTCCGAGACAACACCGAGGTTCTCTCCCAAGGTGCCCTCCCGGCACCGGAGGCCACACATCTAGAGGTGCAGCTGAGTCCAACAGCTCAGGGGCGGGTGCGACATGCTCCTGATCGTTTCATGTTTTCGGAGCGTCGTCATCCGTTGCACCGGAGGACGGCCAAGCGGGGACGACGTGGGCGTGGGGACGGGGCAGGCCAGGGTGGCGCGTGATTGTACATCATTATTTCATGTACTGCTTACGTTCTTTATTTAAAATGTGAACTTTTTAGTACTGTGTCGTACTTACTTTTACTCATTGTCTACGACATCCAAATAGTGCGTATGAAAATATCACTTATCGTCGTATGTATCAATTGTTTTACGGTCAATCGTTCGGAAAAAATTTTGAAAAATTATTTACGCACCTACAACATACAATGAACATAAACTTTTATTACAACTTCAGCAGATTTTTTACCAGTTTAAAACTATAAAATTGACAAAATCTAAAACATTCACGGGGGACGTATCTAGTTGCCACCCCATTAGGCGACTGCATTAAAATCGCCTAACGGTGGGGCGACTAGATGTAGTCGCGCTACTGTAGGGCGACTGTATCTAGTCGCTTGTCGGTTAGGCGAAATGCTTCAGTCGTTCAATGGTTCGGCGACTGGAGCCTATTTTTGTAAAAAAAAATTCCATAGGTATATTTCTGAATTTTCGAATAAAAAATGGATTATCCGTACAAAAAATTCAAATGATTGATGTATTGCTTACTTGAAAAACTAGGTTTTATAGCCACTCCATCTTAGAGAACGAAGAGCACAGAAGGCACTCACTCTCAGACCCTAACCCTAGAGATGAGAACACATGAGATGGGTTGGATTGGTTAACACTTACTTGTCTCTATCCCAACCCCTTTTACAGGTGGGCAACCAACCACCTACACCTCTTAATGGATCCTATCCACTATTACAATGGGGAACCCGTTAACCCCACACACACGGGTTTTACTCTCACAACTCACTTATGCACGTTTTTCAAAGTGCTAAGTGTGCATCCACTAAATTATTAGCCTTGATCCACCTTGATCGAATCAGCACCACATTGACCTAAACTGCTCTCCAATGCATCATACAAGTTCTATGGTTTTTATCCAAGATGGTTTCCGAAACTTTGGTTAAACTACCAAAATACCCTTCCTTGACCCGGTCATCACCAAACACTGCAAACAATCGTCATGCTTGCCACGTGTAGGTGCACCACTAGCTCATCACATGTCGCCAAGTCTCTCCCGTCCCGGTTCCACCGAACCACGGCTCACTTGGACCGTGCAAGCTACATGGCGTCATCCCGCCGTTCAAACTTGCCTTCAACATTTCCTACTTTTCTCGTGCCATGCTTGAGCTCACTGTCTCACCTGGCATCTGTGATCTTTTTGGGCCTCAACTCCTCCGTGAGCATAGCCTTGATCCTCATCGTTGACCACGGTTGACTCCAAGTGACCCTGCACATCCAAGGACAAAGAAATCGTTTCTAGGCACAAATTCTTCACAACTTAACCTACATTAGTCAAGACATACATCATGCAACCTTAATCCATTGACACATGCCATCCTAACTTAATACATGACTCAATTCCCCAAAACCCTGTTTTTATGAGAAGATCGGAAATACCGCACTTACCAAGTGTGCCGTAAGAAAAATTCTGTTCGAAACATGGTACACGGTGGCTATAGCCTTAGCCCAAAACTTCCTAAGTGTAGCATACTCATCGAGCATTGTCCTTGCCATATTGATCAAGGTACGATTCTTCCTCTTCACAACGCCATTTTGTTGAGGGACGTGCAGAGAAGAAAACTGATGCTCTACACCTATCTCATTATAGAAGCTTTCAAAGTAGAAGTTCTTGAACTCTATGCCATTGTCATTGCAGATCGCTCATAACACACTAGGCAGCTCAACAAACAACCTACCGAACAAACCCAAAAAATGACTAAAAGTCTCATCCTTCGAGGATAAGAAAAACACCCAAGATAACATCGAGAAGTCATCAACCACAACAAGAATATACCACTTCCCACCCACTAACTGCACTCTAGCTGGACCAACAGTGTCCATATGAAGAAGTTGTCATGGTGCAATGTCATAGTCACAGTGACTAAGGGATGAGAAGCGGCAACCATCTTGTCATGCCGGCAAGGAGCACAGACTAAGTCTTTGATCATCTTGAGCTTAGGCAGACCACGAACGAGATCATGGCCGCTCATTTGGGTCAAATGATCAAACTCAATGTGACCAAGTCTCCTATGCCAGAATGAGAGATCACAGGACTCAGAAGCAACTAAGCATCGGAGAGAATCACTAGAAGACTCAATAAAATTAACACGAAAGATCATCCCAAATCTAGAAATCACACAAACTAGACATCACGAAGAATTAAGGATTTTACAAGCATTTTTCTTAAAGCTTACCTCAAAATCGTCATCGTTAAGCTGAGACACAGATAGCAAATTATAACGCAGGTTACTCACTAAGGCAACATCCTTAAGAATGAAAGAATCATTAATGCGCACCGTACCTTTAGCGATAACTCGACCTGACGAAGCATCTCCAAAGGTGACCATCTCATCACCTGGAGTTCGGACTAAGGAAGAGAACCAACGGGAGTCTCCGGTCATGTGGCGAGAACAGCCGGAGTCCACAAGCCACACATCTCCCTTCCCAGCCTGGCGAACCTGAGTCAGTGAGAAGACAACATCGGTGGCTCAATACTGGGGTAAATAAGAGCAGATTTGGGAACCCAATATTGAGTCACACGACGAGCAGAAGATGTAGTCATAGAAATAAAAGACTGACCTCTAGCTACTCTACGCGCCTCGCCTCTCATGGAATCAGAAGGTCTAGAAGCATACCTCAAGCCTCTGCTAGGTCCAACCGCTATGGAAGAGCAGATTTGACCTACAACGGTATGTTGGTCATGCCGCGGATAACTACCTCGATGGGGAAAGCAAGGTTTATCCTCAGGACGGCGTAAACTCTGACCAGAAGCAACTGAGGACCAAAACCAGAAGAAGCATGGAAGCCAAGTCCTTGACGCTGCCTAAAACCCTACAAGTTAGGAGAGCTACCATATGACTGTAGACCTCATGTTACTCTAAGAAATCATATCCTAGATCCTGGTTAAACTTGAAAATCTTGGATTTATCTAGAATAAGATTAAGTCTTTTCTTGCCTCCTACAAATATTTCGAGAGTGTTCATGAGGTACTCACAATACCGAAAAAGAGAACCACAGGAAGCATAAGGATAAGAAGAGGATGAGGGACCAGAGAGAGAGGATGAAGAACCATAAGAAGAGGAACGAATATCACGTGCATATCTCTCCTTATGCATGGTCAACTCAACTTTGAGGGCTTTGCAAGACACACATAGGGCAGACCTAATCCTAGGCATTTGGGTCATGTATCTCTTCCTAAAAATCTCTTGCGCATCTCCCATCTTCTCCTCAACCTCAGCATGGAACAAGCAATCAGATGTGGGATTCTCTAGTAGATCCTTAGTTAGCTTCATACATTTTTCATCTAATGCAATCAATTCATATTTTAGTTTTTTATAATTATTGCATGGTGAGCTAATAGGGGCCTTAGAAGCATATTGAGTTATTTTCTTATTTTGATCACACATGTCCTGAAATTGCTTAGAAACATATTTAAATTCAGCAGTCAATTTAGGATAGTTGGAATAAGAAATAATAGGCTCAAGCAAAGAAGCACGCATTTCAGCAATCTTAAGATCTGCCTTTTTTAAAATTAATCTTCAAGTTGTTACAACTATCACAGGTTTTAGGCAAATCAAGAAGCATGGTATATAATTGTCTAAAAGCATTGTCTTTATCCTCACATAAGGTGCAGAGAGTAGTCTCAACAGAATCAAAATGTAAAGTAGCAACCCTAAATAACTCTAACTCAGCTAGCAGACTAACATTCTCCACCTTAATCAAATCCAGCTCAAAGATCACACTATCATACGAGGCCCTTAGTTTCTCTATATCGCCAAGTAAGGAAGCACATACATCGCAATCATCACGGGAGGAAGCAGATCTAAGTGAAGTAAGTTCCCGTGACAAGTTCTCTACCTTCTCTAACTCACCACACCTAGTCCTAGACCTAGCATAAAACTTTTCTAAGTTGAGAAAAACATCATTAAGCTAGTCGTAGGAAAGGCATACCTCATCGGAGTCACTGAAGAGATCATCATCGCTGATATCGTTCTCAACAGCCATGAAGCACATCCCGGTGAAGTCGTTGTCGTCCTTGGTGTCCTTCTGTGGATCATCCTCATCGTCGTCATTGCTCCAACCCTCCATATCGCTGAAGTCGAAGTTGTCGAAGGCGGTGAGGACGCGGTGGAAGAGCTTCTTAGCCTTGCCAATGTTGCGGTACTTCTTCTCCTTGCCTTAATCACGAGCTGAGGGCTTCTTGTTGCGGTTCTTGCTGATGTAGTCATCCTTCCTCACACCACCGTAGACGTTCTTGCCCTTCTCCAGCTTAGGGCAGTTCACTCGATTATGGTTCTGGCTACCACACTCGAAGCAAATCACCGTACCTCCTCTCTTGCTCTATCTAACCCTCTTGTATTCACATGAGAATTTTCTGGCTAAGAGTGCTAGGTCACTCTTTGGAAACTGCTCAAACTGGTCATCGCTCATCTCGCACAAAGCAGCCAAAATAAGCCCGAAACATCATCAGATGGTGCTCCAGAGGCAGAAGTGGGATTGGTGACTAAAGTCATCAACTGTGACTTCGTCTTGCAAGAGACGATGTCAATCTCATGAATCTTGAGGTGTGAGTACAATGCGTCAAGAGTCAAGGTCGACAAATAAATCGTGTCCTTGATGGTGGTCACTTTCATCTCCCAAACCGTGAGGTCCAAGGCAGAAAGCATCTAGCAAGCATTATTCGAGTCTGAGTATGTGAGACCAATAGCTCAGAGGATGCTCAGAATCTTGTGAAATCTACCAAAGCACTCATCCAAGGACTCAACAGCAAGCATCTCGAATTTGTTGCATTCTCGCTTGTACTGATCCTGTCAGACAGTCTTGATCTGGGTTGTGCCCTTATGGTATGCATGTAGAGTTACCCAGATGTCGTATGCCAACGTGAGATGAGAGATACGATCAAACTCACTCCGGCTAAGATCTTTGATGATGATGTTCCTTGCCTAAGCATTTACCCCCATATCTAGCGTATTTATCGCTATGATGTACTCATCGGCAGGAACAACGAACTAAGTCTTAACCTTCCTCCAGATCACATAGCCTTGAGCCTGAATATATGACTCCATCCTGCTCTTCCAAAAGGGATAGTCGACCCCATCGAAGAGAGGCGAGTTAGTGGAACACTTGTCTGCTACCATAGCTCTAAAAACCGGTTAAGATCTATGAAAACAGCTAACCGGGTTCTGATACCAATTCAAAGACCAGATATGGCAACAGAGGGGTGAATAGTGCCTTCTAATTTTTCTCCAAGTATTCAACACACTTTCACTCCAATAGCTATATAGCTACGCAGATTAGGATGAGAAACCATCAAAAGACAAGCAAGGGAAGCTGCTAAAATTTTAGAAAAGAAACAGCAAAATCAGAAGTACTGTTGATTGCACTGCGGAACTACCGATTTTCAGAAGTACCGATGATTGCATTGCGGTACTACCGATTCTCTTGATGAACAGAAATTTCGGCACGAGTTCAAACACAAGAATCGAGAGAACTTTTGACTCCTAGATCCAAATAACATGAAATTTTACAGGGATCTACACTAGGATATTGTGAACTTATTCCAATGAACGATCATGAAAATCATGGCCAAAAATGGGATATTTTTTAGTTTGTTGGAGGGTTGCACCAAAACCAAGCCAAAACCAAAATCAGTGAATACAACCTGCTCGTGGGATGATGATGACCAAGAAGGGTTTGGATGTATTCCCACACATCACAGCAAGCTAGAACACCAAAAAATTCCAGCCAAAACCCCTCGGATTCAGCGATGCACCAACGAGGCCAAAGTCAAGCAAAATCGGGTTTTCTTGTGAATCTTGCTATCAAAGTGTCTAGATGGGTGGAGATGTATTTCCAAGGATTATCTCCATCTCTTACACGTTCTTGGTATAGCAAGATCACAAGAGTGAAAGAGAAGAGATTAAAACCAACCAAAAGTCAAACGCGTCAATCAAAAACAAGAGAGACACAAGAGATACAAAATGATTGATGTATTGCTTACTTGAGAAGGTAGATTTTACAACCACTCCATCTTGGAGGACAAAGAGTACATAAGACACTCGCTCTCAAACCCTAAACCTAGAGATGAGAGCACATGAGATGGGTTGGATTGGTTAACCCTTATATGTCTCTATCCCAACTCCCTTTTATAGGTGGATAACCAGCCACCTACACTCCTTCATGAATCCTATCTGCTATTACAATGGGAAAATCCATTAACCCCACACACGGGTTTTCTCTCACAAGTTCTTTTATGCATGCTTTTCAAAGCGCTTAGTGTGCATCCGCTAAATCCTTAGTCTTATCCGCCTTGATCAAGTTAGCTCTACCTTAACCTAAACCACTCTCCAACGCATCGCCTATACGCCACGGTTTTGATTTAAGATGGTTTTCGATATTTTGGTCAAACTACCAAAATACCCTTCCTTCACCCGGTCATCACCAACCACTGCAAGCTATCGCCATGCTTGCCACATGTAGATTACACCACTAGCTCACCACACGTCGCCAAGTCTCTCCGATCCCGGTTCCACTGAACCACGTCCCACTTGGCCCATGCAAGCTACATGGCGTTATCCCGCCATTCGAACCTCCTTCAACATTTTTTGCCTTTCTCGTGCTATGCTTGAGCTCACCATCTCACCTAGTATCCGCGATCGTTCTGGACCTTAAATCCTCCAAGAACCTTGCCTCTATCCTCACCATTGACCATGGTTGACTCTAAGTAACCCTGCACATCCAAAGACAAAGAAATCGTTTTCAAGCACAAGTTCTTCACTTGACCTACATTAGTCAAGACATACATCATGCAACATTAATCCATTGACCCAGGTCATCCCAACTTAATGCTTGATTCAATTACCCAAAATCCTATTTTTCTAGAAAGATCTGAAGTACCACACGTCCATGCCGGTACTTCCGCTCTACTGTACTACCGTTCCCCAAAGTGGTACTTCTGCATGTTGAAATCCTCACCTGGACCTCTTTGAAAAAACATGTCGCAGCTTAACCCGGTACTTCCGCCGACCGGTACTACCGCACTTATGCCTGTGGTACTTCCGCAAAGCGGAACTGCCGCACTAATACCTACGGTACTTCCGATTTTCTTAACACTTCGATAAAACAGTCCAAATCAAATACAATCTTTGAAAAACCAATTGACTGCTCTACAAATATTGTGATGGTTCATCACAATAGTATCATGAAACTTCTCACATGGTCCTTCATTACGGGAAATGACATAACTCAGACGTCCGACGCATGGTGGTTGATCCGGATGGCTCACTCGCACAGCACACCTCCTACATGACCATATCCATATCTCCCTCAAGCCTCAACTAACCATTCCATTCGTCTCTCGCATACACAGGCGTCCATGCCACTTCTCCTCCCTATGGATCTCCCGACGGCCGGAGCCCACACCCCACTTTCCCATTTGTGTTGCTTCCTCTGATACATCCATGGCCACGCCATGATGCTAGCTCAGTCGCTCCCTCCCTCCCTCCCTCCCTCCCTCTCTCTCTCTCTCTCAACCGAGGAACGTCAGCGGATCTGGCGGCGGTGAATGGCACGAAGCTAGCGCCACCGATGTCGTGGCGGATGCGGCTATCCATCCTCGCCACGGTGTATGTCACCGACACCACCCACCGCACCGATGGTAGCATTAATTGTTGTGTGCTCTCCTTCCTCGACCCAAGGGTCACAGCCTCTGCCGCCCCACGGAACGGTGTCGCCTCCTGCGACATGGACGTTGACCCCACGCTCCCGCTCCGGGCATGCCTCTTCCACCCCGTGGGCTTTGCCGCAGCCGCCGGCGGTATGATCCCCGTCATCATGTACTTCCACGCCAGTGGGCTCGCCTACCTCTCGGCAGCCTCCCCTGCCTACGACGCCGCATGCCGCCACATTGCCAAATAATCCGACGCGGCCATGTTGTCTGTGGACTACCGCCGCTCCTTAGAGCACCGGTTCCTGGCTACCATGGGAGGTAATTGTTGTTTTGTTGCAACATTTTGATTTCATATATCCAACAGTTACTAATAACCAGTGCAACATTAAGATTTTTTGTGAAACATTTTGTTACATACGTTGATCTAAATTGTTGCGCACATTATCTACAATTGTTGCATCCGAGCGTCCAATGGAATACTCCCATGCCCATTAATTAATATCCGATGGCCACGGAAAACTACCTTCCTTCTTTGACCTGGATCCCAACATACATGCACACCATACCATACGGTTCCCTTTCATGACGGATGGCCGTTATGAAATCCATTCCTGCCACTTCCCTTTTGGTCTCATGCACGCCTTCCATGTCCAGCAACCATTTTCTGTTGGTTAGAGGCTTGCAGCTTGGTGTGAGTCGCTTTCTTTTCTTTTCTTTTCTTTTCTTTTCTTTTTTTGTGACTAGCTCGCTCGCTTTCTGTTAGCCTTCCATCGCATGCATGACCGAACAGATTAAAGAAAATCATGTATCCAAAAAGGTGTCCTTTATACGTATCTTCCGTACGTTTGTATTCTGCTGTATATACGGCTATGTACGCACGTACAGGAAAGAGTTTCTCCTTGCAAGGCTGCGAGAAAATTAGCTTGTCCTGCCTGCGGCCTTGAGAATGGGCGTTCGGTTTCGTGTGGCGCTTTCAGTTTCAGCTCAAGGCGCCGGTGGGGCCCTCTGGGACGCGTCATGCAGGAACGCCGTGGGACACCGATATGAGGGCGAGGGTATAGCAGGGAGAGAGAGGTCATGGTGGGATGGATAACGCGGTGGTTTTTTTTTTTTTGCTATAATTTATTTTTATTATAATTTATTAGTCTAATAAATATTGGTTGTTGAAAAAATTAAAATCAAAAGACAGTAAGAAAACTAAAAAGACGGCGAGTCCGTACATGTAGTGGTTGATTTGGTGATTTTGTCTTAAAAGAGAAATTTCGATGTGTCAAGAGCTTGATCATTGTCGTGTGCCTATTTTATAATATAACTAGCAAATTTTCTTGGCAATTGCATAGCTAGATAGAGTAACTAACAGTATGTGTCATATAATTTTATTGTGGTTAGAAAATATAGTTGTATATGTTTTTTAAGAAACACGTATGGTTGTAGTGTTATACAATTGTAATATATATAATATCTAAACATGATTAATCTGCACCGTTACAATATGGCTCCAACAAAATATGGTGTAGATCTTCTATTTTTCTCTTAATTAATGAGAAAATTTCTAGGATTTTTATTTTTTTCTTATTTAAAGATTATTGTGAGATTTTCTTTACCTCCAAAACGAATAGTTACCTTGAATATCATCAGTTGTTTGTAGATAGATAGAAGATTATATGTCCCTCACGGTTCTTTTTATTTTAGGTCCTAGAATTTATACCATCAAACTCTAATATATTTAAAACTATTTATATTGGCTTTATAAAAACTATATAATTAAAATTATCGTTAAAAATACTTTCATATATAATAACTTTATTGATATATAATAAGATAAAATTATAAAAAATAACGGTCAAAATCATAAAAGTCAAAAACACCACTTAAGGAAGGAAACATATCGAGCGCTAATGCCTATTTCAGTGCTAAGATGCTAATAGCGACGTCGACCATCCAATCTAAATTGTGTGGCTCGGATAGAGTTAGGTGGGAACCCGTCCCACCTAAAAGCTTTTGCAGAAAACTCCTGCACTTTTCACAAAAAAAAAAACCCATCAAGTGGAATCGGGTTCTCACTCATCTCCATCTGAGCCACACAAACTAGATTCAATGGTCTACGTCATCATTAACACTTTAGTATTAAAATAGCTATTAGCACTAGGTATAGTTCCCTGAAGAAAGAACGGAAAGAGTACAATGCAAGAGATAGGCACAAATGAAAATGTCAGTAGATTCTTGTCACACTGTTGCAATGTGTAGCTGTGTACGTACGTGTCGGTGTATGTATCCACGCGGATCACATTGCCATATACGCAAGGGTGATCGAGGAAAATACACTGCATGCATGCATGAGGCGCACTGTTAACATGAATGTAAAAGTATCAGTGATCGAAATTTTTTAAATAATTGATTTTTAATTCCGAATTACAGTATTATATCTAGTTTTTATTTTATTCCTTTTTGTAGTTTTGATTATATGTCGTTCCACGGTTGGGCGACTTGGGCTAGTCGCCCAACCATTGGGCGACACTTGACCAAGTCACTTAACTGTTGGGTGACTAGACCATGTCGCCCAACCGTGAAGTGACAAGACCACAAGTCACCCAATGCTAACCAAATACGTGCTTACACGTTGCCTACATTCGGATGAGAACAAAAACGAATGAAGCTATTACCTTCACGCGAAGACATTTTTTTTTATCAACGAGTTTCCTTCATCTTCATCTTCCAATTTCCTCTCATCTCCTTCACTCCCTCTCTCGAGCTTCCCTACTTCGCCATATCCCCTTCTCTCTCTTCTGAGCTTCTCTTCTTCTCTCGCAACCTTCTTCCCCTCCCCTTCTCTCCCTTTTTTCACCTCTCTCAAGCTCCTCTCATTCTTCTTGCGAGAGAAATAATAAGAGAGTCTGTGAGGGTGTCAGGTCAAAGAGAAAAGGACATGCTGACAGCAAGTAGTCACCCGATCATTGAGCGACCTACTCATGTCGCCCAATAGTTGGACGATTTTAACCTCATGTCGCTCAACGATTTGGCAACTTGTCCATATCGTTCAACCGTGCGGCGACAGCTAGCTATTTCTGCAAAATAAAAAAGTACAGAAATAATTATGTAATTCTGAATTAAAAATTAATTATTTAAAAAAATCATCAGCCATCACTGGCGCCATGATCTCTTACATTTACTGCACGCGCAAGTACACACGTACCGCTACTTCACAAGGGGTAAATAATCTGCACCACCCGATCGAGAGCCAAATATTACTCGCCCGTGCCGTGCGTCCCATTGCTGCAGCAATGAAATTTTGCAGCTGCTGCAGCGCACAGTACAGGAGGGCAGCCGGCCACTTCCAATGAGGTGACAGCAGTAGTACTTGGGAGAGGGCTGGCTGGTTCCTTTGCTCGTTGTCAGTGTAAACAATGGAAGTTCAGCGCGCGCGCATGCATGCGACTCTCTCTCTTTCCCGTCCTTGGAGATTTCTCGTCTCTGCCACACGCCATGCGATCCTCTTTGTAAACAGATATGAATTTAAATTAAATATCTACTTAATTTAGTCGAATCTAGATGTAATCATAACTTATATAGTACAAGGATAAAATCATAACTTATATAGTACTTAATTAAATATATATTGTCTCATCGAATACGAATAGTCCGGATAAAATAACACTTCGGATGATAAAAGTGTATGCCATATTCGTATCTATATTTTTTATGTGAATTCGAATATAAATACGAGAGAAATTATTAATAGAATAAAAAATATATATTATATTCATAATAAATCGATAACCAAATAATACGGATAATCTGTATTAATTTCCTGCCCCTATTTTCAAGTACTGGTAAGTGAAGTGAACCATGGAGGCGGAGCTTAGCTAGCACAGTGTGAGTGCTGCTCTCACTAGTATTGCAACCAATGAAGAAGCCAAGCCAGCCAGATGGGCGGGCAGGTTGCTAGCTAGGCAGGGTGGCGCATGCCTATTATGATACCAAATGTGGCCAGGACTGGTCAGTTGGTGGAGGAGAATCATGAGTGCGCTCTTTCTCCCTACGAGGGGGCAGCCTTGCCCAACCCCTTTGGTACGGCTTAGGGTTATATTCTTTACGACTTTTAAAAATAATTTTTAATTTTTGCTATAGTATTTAATTTTTAAATAGAGTATTTTTTAAGACAAAGTCTACAATTTAACTGTAGTACACGTTAAAAATCCAACATCTGTATTAACCAAAATCGTAAGTAGGTATCTCTCGCCGTAATCTCGGTCGCAAATAGGTAAAATTCAAAAATTTCAGCCAAAAGTCATAAGCCGTAGCCATATCAAACAGGCCCCTAGGTCTCGCTCATTTTGGCTTGAGCTTCTGACTTCTAGCTTATTTTTTTTACTATTTCTAAATTTTGTTTTTTTCTGATTTTTTAGCTTTTTTGCTGGTTCTTTTTTCCGTATTCATTTGCGTTGCCTGTAATGGGCTAACTCTTTTTTCTATTTGTACATTTGTTTTTAAATTTAGTTACGCCAAATAATCCATTATTAGCTACAGCGTAATTTCAGTCAGTTACAGTGTAATTTCAGCCATAAGTCAGCTTATTTAAACCCAACCGAGTGGCACCTAATTAATTAGTTTTCTTGGTTGAGTGAAGTAGTTCAACTCCGGCATAAATAAAATAAAATTCTCTCGTTCCAAGCGAGACCTAACATAAGACACCTCATATTCCTGGCTGAGGATCAAAGGGTTTAAATGCCACCGCTCAAGAGCGTTATAATAGTTTCTTCAGAAAAACAAGGGCACCCTCCAATGACCGCGGGGGGTGGTATGCGTGGTTGTTTTAGGGCTGTTCTTTACGGTTTTTTAAAGTGGTTTTTAGTTTTTGTTATAGTATCTAACTTTTAAATAGAGTATTTTTTTAAGACGGTATCTACAAATTAATTGTAGTACACGTTAAAAGCCTAACATCTATATCAACCAAAATCGCAAACAAGTATCTCTCTCGTAATCTCTGTCGCAAACAGCCAAAATTCAAAAATTTCAGTAAAAAACCATAAGCACACTAAAAAGAGCATGTCCTTAACTTTAGCTCGACTCGTGCCAGATATACTATGTTTTTCCAAAAATGTGCTACTGTGCCATGACAAGATTGCAGAGAATCCGATGCAAAGGGCACCCTATGCATGCGTGCAAAGATGCATATATATATCACTCACTCGTTATTGGGGTTTGTTTGGCTTCCACTGAGGAGATCGATCCATCCACCCAACAGGCAGCTGGGCCCCCAATACAGACCCTCGCTCGTCTAAAAAAAGAAACGGTTTCTTTCTCCCTCTCATACATCTTTGCTTCCTGGGAGGAGAAATTTGCCATCCCTGTATGACATGATCACAAGGATGTATCCGTGCATACATGGATGCACGTCCCTATCCAAACAGCTAGCCGCGCAACACACACACACACTCCCTTCACCCTGCCTCACGTACGCCCACACATGCGCTGCCCGCGTTATGTGTTTGTGGATTTGATTCCTGACCGTCAATCTGTTTTGCTTGACTGCGCCGAAGGGCAGCGCAGCGCGGCACGGCACAACAAGACGGTTCTAAACGGAGTTCCGGAGCGTGTGTTATGTACATCACTCAGCATCTAAAGTACGTAGGTTCTAAGATGGACGACTAATCTCTCTCCAATACTATTAGGGAGGTGCTAACGCCCGGACGTACGATAGAAGCGCTCATATCGTACGCTTCAGTCGTCTTTGGATCTCACTTAAAACGATTAATCTACAAAAATTCATAATACTTTACAAAAAGTTACTCGGCTTGTAACAA
This sequence comes from Bonia amplexicaulis, assembly GCA_036346245.1. NCBI lineage: Eukaryota > Viridiplantae > Streptophyta > Magnoliopsida > Poales > Poaceae > Bonia > Bonia amplexicaulis. The sequence continues at coordinate 33,187,187 of CM070736.1, read as the reverse complement.
AAACTCGTCTCACGTGCAACAAACACAAAATGCAACACAAAAGGTTACAACAAATAGAAACTATTTGTGCAACGATATAGGATAATTACCCCAACAAAAATAAAACATTCTTGTAACAAACACAAAACACGATTAAAAAATACCAAAAATAGGAATTTTTTTGCAACAATACAAGAAAAGTACCCCCTGCAAAAAGATGTTGCTATAAATGAAACAATCATTGGAATAACTGCAATATTTTAGAAAATGTATTGCAACATAGAAAAAGACTTGCCGCAACAACTCAACTTACTTGTTGTAACAATTCAGATGGGCACAAAGAAGAATACAACGTCTTACCAAATCCAGCACCTTGCCGTTGGAGCTCGTCGCAGGTAGGCCTAGATCTAACGAATGGCAAGATCGGCCAGATTGCATTGTCACCGAGCATGTTGCTTATTCTTGATGAGAACAGCACAAAGAACAAACAACACCAGTGACCGAGGTCCTCCGTTCATCTTCGTTAGCGTCGGGGTAAGGATGGCAACTCCGCACTTAGCTGGAGGCCGCAGATATCGGCCGGCCTCGGTGGTGCTCATGGAGGTCATACCCTGTGACGAGACACAGGTCGTCGTAGCATGCTCGTGAAGACTGTGTGTAGCGACGCTCGCTCCCCAACGGCGGCGAAGCTCGACCTTAGGTAGAGAGAGAGGGGTGAAAGGAGATTGCATACTTGCACATGGGAGAGGGGTGTTTAGCCAGAGCTAATCGGAGAAGCTTGATGGTGGTGGCTTGGCCGAAGCAACTGAGGAGGGGAGAGAGAGCTACTCATGGTCATGGTGGGGGAGTGGATGAGGAGGTGCTTGATTTTGATGCAGACAAATGTTGCCAAAAGTCAGTCATCACAGGGCCACATAATCATGTTGCTCAGTTACTGAGTGAGGCATCCGATGTGAGTAGTGCGTCCGAACGCACGACCCACATCAATACCCGTACTATTATTAGCTATTTTTATTCCAAGCCTTAGCACCTAAGTGCTAAATGTTTTTAACTTGCTTTCACCTACACCAGCTTCTAAGATTTGCTTCGGTGTTATACAAATTAGGCTTAGCACTCACTCTCTCATCTGTTGATATTGGTGCTAAAAAATTTCTCTCCTCTATGCTATTGCCATAACACCTAGAGATGCACACGCTCTTAGAAAATATTAACCAGGCGACCACTTCAAGAGTCAATGTTATAGGGCATTTTACGATGAGTTAATCAAGGTTTTTCGTGACCCATAGCTACTTCACCCGTAACTTTTGTATCATCTACGAATGTGAACTGTTAATCTGGGTGTTGTTTTGAATTATTTTGATTACTTCTTAGAATAGACTTTTGAGAACATTTCTTTTAGAAAATAGGAGCAGTTAGATGATTGCTGGTACATCTATCAGTGCCGCGAATCAATTTGAATAAAACCAGAAAACTAAGGCTCGATCAAACACCGTGCATTATCAATCGCTTTAGTCAATTCCAGAGTTCGTTGGAGATAGCAGATCATCAAAATAAAATCAGTAATCTGATATCCATCTGAAAACAATATATAGTCCGTGAGTCCTTCATTGACACGAACCAACTACTAACGAACTCATTGCGTACGTGGGGATTAGACCACTCCTCCTCAGTTTTTAACTGCCGAAAATGCTTGAGCTTTACACACGCACGATTCATGAGAGATGCTTATATGCGTTCTTTAACAGTAATTTATATAATTTTTAAAGTACGATGAATAGTAGATAGATAATACTTATCTTTTCATGTTTTTTGATATTAGTGCTACTTTTGTTATTGAAGAAAGCATAGACAATAACTACTATGATACGGCCTGATTAATTCGGAAGTGGCTATTATAATGTGACAAAACATAGAAACTTTGAACTTTGGATTTCATACTTTTATTTCTACTTAATTTGGAGAGAGAATATTTGTACTTCAAACGGAGAATATTTGTACTTCAAACGGAATATATATTGCAGATGATCGAATGGGTCAGTTAGCTGCCATACACCAACAAGTACGCTTGCTTTATGCCTTCCGTGTGACATTGCCCAACTGCCTCGATCAAATGTAAATTGCAAGATTCTTCTTGGTGCGGCCAGTGCATTCAGGGTGGTCAACAACTATTGCTCAACATTTCATCAACGCAAACAGTGACGATTTTGTGCAGCATAACTTGGGCAGGAGTAGGTCCAAATCGGCCATGGATGGCTTTCATCCATGATATCCCAACCCAAGGGTTTGCTTGGCTCAGCTCTTGCATCATGAGGCTACTTGACCTAGCTAATTCTTGATTTAGACACTATAGAAGGCCTTAGGTGCTATTGTTGTGCATTATGTGGATTATTGTTACATAGAGCATGGACCCTACAAACATGCATGGTACCAATCTACCGGAGCAAATCAAGGTCATGGCAGCCGAATGGTACCAATTTGTTTACAACATACAGTAGAGATCAAATTAAGAAGATGGTGTGAAAACTCCTAACCTAATTGTTCGATTTTTTTTAAAAAAATAATCTATTTTTTATTCAAAAATACAGAAATATACTTGCATTTTATTTTTTTACAAAAATACCCTCCAATCGCTCAATCGTTGGGCGACTGGACCCTGTCGCTCAACGGCCGAGCGACAGGCAGGCAATAGCTCTACCGCTGGGCGACAAGTATGCAGTCACCCATAGGTACATGGTCGAACCGACGTGGTCGACACAACGTGGTCGACTAGCGTGGTTGAAGCAATGTAATCGACACAACATACCTGTCGAATATTAGTGAGTGGTCGAAGAGAACAGCGTGGTTGAAACATCATGGTCTAAACATCGTGGTCGAAAATTAGTGAGTGGTCGAAGTGAACAACGTGGTCGAAGATTAGTGATTGGTGAGAGGTGTTGTCGCCGAATGGTTGGGCGACTGGCCTGCGTGCCGCTCGGCCCTTGGACGAGAGGATCCAGCCGCCCAACGGTTGGGCGGCTGGAGGTTATTTCTGTAAAAAAATTAAAACACTGGTATATTTTTGGATTTTCGAATAAAGAAGGGATTATTTTTTAAAAAATTCCTAATTGTTCATACATATTTTTTTTGCGACGAACATAGATAGAATTTTAGCTATATTCCGTCGGTGCACGTAGGGGTGGATATCGAGCCAACTCCTCGTTTTATCGAGCTTTTTTTAAAATTGATATAGTTTGATTTAATATCATTTTACGTATAATTTAAAAGTATTTTTAGAAATGAGCTAACGAGCCGAGCCGAACTTTAGCAAATTTCAAATTCATTTGAAATCGACTTATTTTAATATTTAACCAATTAATAAATATAATTAAAACAATTTTGAACCGAGCCAACGAGCCTCACTAACAGCTTTTTTTCCACCCGTGCACGGGAAGGTGGACGCATTGCTCCAAATTGTTCTGACAGTGACGTCACAAAAAGACCTGCCTTTTCTTGTAGCAAGAAACAAGGTAAAAGATCGCATTATGTAAGGAGATATTCCCCGTGTGGAGGCATCTCTGTTATTCGTTAGCTGAAGCTGAATCTTGTGGGAGAAACGAAAACAACCAATTTTGACCTCTTGAATACTGCCGTGTCAAATTGCACATGCGAGTTGTATCTACAGTGTCAAAATTGTGGTTGATGCTTGATTATTAGCTAATAAATTATAGTGGCACTCACTGCCAATGTGATTAAAAATTGACTAGTAAACTACAATAAAATGATACCATAAAGACGTTTTTTTAGTGTCTTTATGTGGTATATAAAGGCGCTTTTTGAGATGTTATTTTGAGTGTTGTTCACTATCAATATGTCTCTACGGTCTTTGACACGGTCTATTAGGAGACGCTCGTAATACTCTTTACAAAAGCGACTCAATAAATCTTTGAGTCGCTTTTGTAAAGCGTCCTAGGAGTATCACCCTATGGACCGTGTTAAAGACCGTATAAACGTGTTGATAGTGAACAACACTGAAAAGCATTCAAAAAACATCTCAAGAAACGTCTTTATATGCTACATAAAAGATATGAAAAAACATATAAATAAAAATGTCTCTATAAGACTATTTTGTTGTAGTAGCTGGTACCGCAATTTGTAAGACATCTGCTTGCACTAATGATGTTCTGATTTCGGAACTGTGCTAGTATTACAGAATATTTTGAAACTAAAAAAGTACACATATGTGCTACAGGTGTGTTGGCCTTTATCGACCTATTTTATTTGTACGTTTTTTTGTTTTGTCTTAAGATAGATGCATTGATCCATAACTGTCTTTGTTTGGAAAACAAAAACTTCCCAGTACCTTGAACTCACCAAAGCAAAATGAAAGTAAAAGGACGGGTCTGCCATAATTTTGGGCACCAGAATGATGCCTACTCTATTCAACCAAAGGGCAATATGTTTAATGTCATTCCTATATATCCAAATGATCACAAGTGTCCTGATGAAACAAACTGCAGCTAGTTCTGTAAGCATTTTTGGCCCCGCTCGTTTCGGCTTCAGCTTCTGGCTTATTTTTCACTATTCATAATTTCGTCTTTTTCTGAATTTTTGGCTTTTTTTGAGCTTTTTTGCCGGTTCTTTTTTTTTGCCGTATTCGTTTGCGTTGTTTGTGATGGGCTAACATATTTTTTATATTTTTTAATTTTTTTAAATTTAATTATGTTAAATAAGCCTCCGTCACATTCTGGTGTTTTTCAACCACCACTGATGCTTTTCAGCTATAAGCCACCAAAAATAAGCCAAAATGATCACCACCTTTTTTCTCTTCAGTTTAACACTTCGCGGGCTAAAGCAAGTGTTCAAATACAACTAGGTGAAAAATCTAGCTTGAACCATATGTACCATAAATTAGGATGTGGGTGATGGTGTATATACATTTAGGTCTAGCTTCCACATAGTTGTTGAACACGACCAGTTCATCAATTCAACCGAGCAAGCGACTTCCCAGTTATATCAGTTCAGATACAAAGATACACAAACCTGTATTCAGACAAGACTTCACTAGAACAAGATTGATTTTTTTCCCTGTTGTTGAGGGGAGATAAGTTTATGTATTGATTCACACATCAGAGTGTCAGCTCAAACATAAACTGGGTGCCTGCTACCTTGGACCCTGACCCAGTCAGTGGTTGAAGAACATGACTGCTTCATTCATGCCTTCGTCCATTCATCAGAGAAGCAGACTGCTTATCAGGCTCAATTGATTTGCATATATGCATACATATATATACGTGTCCATGCTCAACAACTCCAGTCAAAACTTCAGCAGAGCTACTGATAAATAATACTAATCATTAAAACAGTTAAAACCTGCACGGTTGCATTTGATTGATCAATGCAAACTTGGCATAATGGATTAGTACATAGTTACATACACGCTTGTATTAACTGTTCAACAGCATGGGCATTGACCAGGCAGTTGTTTATTGGGAGTGACTATTGCCAAAGCGACTGAAATTTTTGTATCTCTTAATCACTTGAAGTTGCACTCTCAATCAACTAAAATTGCAGGCTGCAATTTTAGTTGATTGAGAGTGCAACTAAGTGTAACTTTAGTTGCACTCTGAATCACCTAAAGTTCCAGTTGTTTTTTTAGGAGGCTACAATTTTAGTTGATTGAGAGTGCAACTTCAAGTGACTGAGAGATACAAAAATTTCAGTCGCGTTGGCAATAGCAAAACCGTTGTTTATTTTGCAGTAATGGTCGGTGAGTAAGGGTAAGGCCGTAGCAACATCATCAGCACTTGCAGTGAGTGAGTAACCGAGAGAGGAAACTACAAGCTGCGGCGCAACAGCAGTTTCGTTCGCTTGCAGGAGGAGCTCCAACCTTCCGTCTAGCCAGGCCGTGCGCGCAACAGTCCAACGGAATCCCCAAATCTACGCCTAGAGAGAGAGAGAGAGAGAGAGAGAGAGACGAAAATGACGTATCTATCATGTCTTTGGGACTAACCATCCTGTGTATCCTAGCTAGAGATGAGAATGTTGCTGTCAAAATGTTCTTGTTGATCAACGCAACAAGAAGAGGCTAGCTCGACACCGTCACACTCGTTGCAGTCACTGCTCACTGTACACTGAGTGGGCCTTTGTTTTTTGTTCGCCAGATGGACGGAGACACGCAACGCAAGGATCGATCGATCGATCACACAAGCCGGAGGAGGGCATGTTCACTCATGCCGTGTTGCATTGCAAGTTCGCAGCCGGTTATTGTTGCAAGGGGAATTAGTTCTTCTTTTCTTCTTCTTCATTAAAAGGGGAGAAGAGGAGAGAGAGAGAGCAGGTAAGGAACAGAAACAGAACAGAACATGAAACGAAGATAGATGCAGAGGCATCTAGTGATCTAGCTGTAGTTGAGTATCTGATCTGCCTTGCCTTGCAGTTTGTGTTGCACGAGTTCACTTCTTTTCCATCCGTTCATCTGAATAATCTGCTGCTCTGCTTTTTTGCTGCAACTCCCAAGCAGTAGAATCAGCAGCAGCAGCAGCAGTCAAACTGAGGCATGGAACCAAAAAGGCATCCCCACACCCACGCAAATCGCCATTAATTTACCTTCTCCTCCTCTTCTTCTCTACTAGTCTTGTTGTTCTTAGCTCTTAACTCTAAGCTTAGCTTGGGCTTTGATCTTGGCCTCCTCCTGTACACCACCGCCGCTCACTTGTCGGCCTTGCGCTGGTCATGTCGCGCCGACGCCGAGGAAGTCGAAGAAGGGAAGGGTGAGCTTGTCGCCGCCCTGGCCGGCGGCCGCCTCCCGGTGCTGCCGAGCCGACGACGGGGCCGAGCGCGCGCTCGGCGCGAACGCCGCCAACGGCGCGGTGGTGTGCGGGACCATGTCGTAGCCTGCAGCGGACAAGACCACCGTGTCACTCGATCGAAAGACCATGTGACAAGGAAAAAACGGCAGCTTGGGACTTGAGCCGTGGCGGCAAGCATGCAGCTGGAGCGAGCGGGGGCACGTACTCTGGTGGTAGAAGCAGGGGACGGCGGCGCTGCCGGAGCTGAGGGAGAGGTCGGTGGTGCAGGTGGACGCGGACTCGTCGGACTCGCCGCCGCTGTACGCGCGGGTGGCCGCGGCGGCGTTGTACTGCTGCGCCTGTGCGTGCGCGGCCACCGCTGTGCTGTACTGGTGGAGCGGCAGGGGAGGGGAGCCGTGGTGGTGGCTGTCGTGGAGGGCGACAACGGGCAGGAAGGGCGGCGGCGGGGGGACAGGAAACGACGGCGAGTGGGACGAGGAGCTGGAGGGCTTGCGGCGGCGGAAGGCGCCGGACTGCTCGCGCTGCTTGCGGGCCATGAGGACGTGCCAGTGGTTCTTGACGGCGTTGTCGGTGCGGCCGGGGAAGAGGCGCGCGATGAGCGCCCACTTGTTGCCGTAGGCGCGGTGCGCCGCCAGCAGCCTGTCCTCCTCCTCCTCCGAGAACGCCCGCCGGTTGATCCGCGGGTCCAGCTGGTTGAACCACCGCAGCCGGCAGCTCTTCCCTGCTCGCCGTCGCCACCAAAAGAAAAGGCAGAACACAACGGCACCAGTCAGAATCAACGATCGCCATTGCACCAACCACACAAGAGACAACACGAACAAAACTTTTTTCCAGGGAAGAAACGACGCGCAAAACGGAAGAAGACGCAGCAAAAGCTCCAATCTCTCTCTCTCTCTCTACGCATTGAATCCAAAATGCAACAGCTCTTCTTGTCATTGCATTCAGGGGAGCAAGCATATTAGGCGCTGGTTGTTCTCTTTTACCTGATCTGCCGTCGAGCTTCTCGGCGATGAGGTTCCAGTTCTGGGGCCCGTACTGCGTGACGAGCTCCTTGAGCTTGGCGTCCTCGGCGGGCCTCCAGTGGCCCCTCGCGCAGAGCTTCCCCTGTACCCCGCCGCCGCCGTGGCCGCCCTCCTCCGCCTCGTCCACGTGGCCGTTGTACCCCTCCTCCTCCTCCTCCATGACCAGCTGTTCTTGGAACGGCGCCGGTGGCGGAGGCGGGGGATGACCAAAGAAACCACCACTCATCTCGCGAGCCATTCTTGGGTTCTCGAGCCTTGATGGATTGGAGAGGAGCAAGCACTTGCCTTAAAAGAGGAGAGGAGAGGAGGGAGGTGAGGAGTAACGGAAGAAGAGAGGAGAGGAAAAGGAACAGTTTGTGCTGCTGCTGCTGCAAAGGGAGGCTCTAATATAGGAGGAGGAGCCTCTCCCTCTCCTAACACCCCAGCAAAAAAAAAAGGAAAATAAATGCTTGCTCCCTTTTCTGAGTCTCTCTCTAAACTTGTTTTTGGGTAACTTTTGTTTGGTTTGGTAGCTGCTACTTCCCACCGTTCATTTTTACTCGCTCCGTCCTACGTATAAGTTTAAAGTCTATCATACCATACGTATAAATTAAAAAGATATTTAATTTAAAAAATTAATATTATTGAATCATACATATCTCTATTAAATAACATACTACAACTACTCACTCATTTTTTCAGTACTAAAGTAAAGATATAGTAAAAATATTGTAATAACTACATATTTACCCCCTGCTCATTTCGGTTTGAGCTTCTGACTTCTGCCTTATTTTTTACTATTTATAAAATTCATCTTTTTCTGAACTTTTGTCTCTTTTGAGCTTTTTTTTCGGTTCTTTTTTTTTCGTATTCGTTTGCGTTGTCCGTGATGACCTAATATATTTTTTTATTTTTTATTTTTTTAAATTTAATTATATCAAATAAGCCACCTTCAGTTACAGTGCAATTTCAGTCATAAGCCACTATTTTTTCAGCCCAACCGAGCGGAACCGTGAAAAATCAAAAATATCAAGTGAAAAAAAAACAAAGGGAGTATTCCTTACTTTGGTTGAAGGATATTCACTCTACTTGGATTTAGGATCGTAAACGAGCCGAGGTCAAGTGAGTTCGTCTGGCTGGGCTCGAGTTCGACACAAACTCGAGCTGAGCTCGAGCAAGCCTAGGTTGAGCTAGGCTCAAGCTCTGCTCGTTCAAAGCTTGGTTGGTCTACGCTCGTCAATAAAAGAATCTATGTCAAAAGAAATGGATCTTGTACATATGCAACATATTTTCCATAAGTTCCAACTCCAAAAAATAAGCACAGAAATTCAAGGGATGAACAATCCAAAACATCAACACCAAAAGATTCATCAAGACCACAAGATTCACAACCCTATAACCTACACACTAATCATTCATCAAGATTCAATACCAGATAGGGATCTAAGCGGAGCGAGAGCAGGGGCAACCAGTGACCTTGCCCAAGCAGTGGAGGAGATCCTTGGTGGTGATGTCATCGGTGATAAAAAAAGATCTAGGTAGGGTAGGAGCAGTGTGATAAAGTGACAATCGTATACGATTTTGACCAGTATAGCTGAAGTCGATACAATGTCTACTACAATCAACTTGTAGACCTCCGCCTTGAAAAAATGCATCGTTTTGAAAGCTAGCTACTATAGCAAAAGTCATAAGCATGAAGCTTAAAAGAACCTAGCCTTGGGCTAGGTACTCGTTGGATTTTGAAAATGGGCCACGGGAAATGGAGGTTTACGTGTGGATTGGAAAATTAACAAACTCTACCAAGTTATTCGAACTCGGCTCGTAGAAGCTCGAGACCAGCTCAAGTTCAGGTCATTTGGAGCTTAAATCGAGTCTAGAGTGAGCTGAATTTGAACAGAGAGCAGAGTAGAGATACTACTAGTCCTACAGGGTTTGGTTTGGTTGGGTTTGGGGTTCCCCTTACTATGAAACTAATGGAAAAAATGGTTGGAAAAGAAGGGAGATGAGGGAGGGAGTGGTGGTGTTCTTGCCGTGAGGTTTTTCTTCTCTCTCTTTGGTGGTTTTATGATTCTTTTTTGGGTTTCAGAGGCCACTCGTGTGGGTTTGGGGAGTCCCACCCTGACCATTACCAGGGGTGGTAGAACTCTGTCCCTCCCCCACCTTGACAAACCCACCAGAGTTCCCTTGTCCCTATGCAAGCACACTACTATGGACTATCTGCCTCTTTTTACTGCATTATTTTACTGCTAGTTGCAGTATTTCTCGTGTCACGATACATGGAAGGGGCAGGCATGAATCTTGCGTGAAAAATCGTTGGAGTTTTGGTTAGTAGTAGGGGTGGAAAACGGTAACGGATAATTTATTTTATCCGATATTCGTATCCGAGAAAATGCGAATGTGGTAAACAAAAATCCGTATTCGAAAATGTGCGTATTCGTATTCGTATTCGATAATATTCGTATCCGTATTTAAGAATATTCGTATTCGCATTCGTATTCGAGAATATTCGTATCCGTATTCGAGACTATTCGATTCGTATTCGATCCGTTTCTAGAACCCATGAAAAATCCGTACGAATTTTGTGATTCAAAATTTGAATTTAGACGGTTTAAAACCGGTAACCGGTCAAAAAACCGGTGAAAAATTGGTAAAACCGCTAGGAATCCGTTTTATCCGATATTCGTATCCGAGAAAATCTGTATTTGAAAATATTCGTATTCGAGGATATTCGTATCTGTATTTGAGAATATTCGTATTTGTATTCGTATTCGTTTTAAAAATATGGATTCGTATTCGTATTTGAGACTATTCGATCGTATCCGATTCATTTCCACCCCTAGTTAGTAGTGATTACTAGCGCGAGAAGATTGCGAGATTTGTTCGAAAAGGAGCCAGCCTGCGCGAGCGAAAAACTGAAATCGTACGTAAATGTGATGGTAAAATAGTTTTTACACTGGGTGAAACGGTCAATGCGGTGCTAATTTTGAGCTAAGCGAGCCAGTCCGGCATGGTCAGAGATGTTTTTCTTAATGATTGTTCACAAAGCTAGCAAGGACTCAATAATAAACTTCCAAAGAAAGACACTCTTCCATAATACTACCACCCTAGTTGGCTTGAGATAAATTAGCACTTCAGCATGCAAATAACACGTGCAGCTCTACACAAATATAAAAAAGAATTACAAATGCTACATGGACAGGCCCTTAAGGCCTATTCATATTGGCTGCTTCCAAAAGCAAAAGACAATACAAACGCCCCAGATTATGTAAACCATTTTTATCAACTATTACTACTCATTAGTCACTATTATAATATACTTTATATTTTATTATATCATAATTTCGTAAGTCGCATGGCGGTCCAAATATTGTAGTATCTTTTGTTGCACCGTCTTTTTTACATAATACACTATTATTCATCAACCACTACTATTTATCAGCCACTTCTATCAGCCACTACTATTCATCAGCCACAGTCAAAAGCTATCAGCAAAAGTCAATATGAACAGGCTCTTAGAGTGATCACAGTTGATTTCTTTAACTAAAAAAATATTATTGGCTTCCCAGAGAAAATGTTATGAAAATTTTCAACTGTGGGATTTACCATCCAAACAGCTTCAACTTTGGACTTATAGCTTCCAGTCACTTAGAAAGCTATAGCTTCTTAGTTTTGGTTTTTTTTTTGTTTTTTAGCTTTTTTGTTTTTTCTTATTTTTTGCATTGTCCTAAAAGATATAGCGGTGTTTTACAGTTTTTTATTTGTTTTCTTATTTTTATTAGAAAAAGACAGTAGTCGTTACAGTAAAATTATAGCCAAAAAGTTACAGTAGAAGCTAAAACCCATGGTTAAGCCGTTTGTAGGGGCGAAGCCTAATGGAGCAAGGGGGTTCCTTGGCACCAGGGTAAAAAAAACACTTATTACTATCCCAAATTCACCATATGTGCACCACCCCTAGCCCAAAATTGTGCACCCCCTAGTGGCCCAGGTCTTTTTTTCTTTTTTGCTTCATGCCTCTGCCGAATGCCGATTCAACTTCTTTCTTTTTCCATCTACTGGACGAGAGGATTCTATTCCTTGCTGCCGCCGCATCGAGCCATCGCCCATCGAGGCTTCAACAGCATCGCAGCAGGCATCGCCGATTCGCCGGCGCCCGGCGCCCAACTGCACAGTGCTGCAAAAAGCTAGGTGAACACTTGTATTGGTATTGCAAGAGCTAGGTAATTCAACTTTCTTTACTTGTATTGCCGCCCAGCGAACAGGAACAGGAGTGAGACATCAAAAAACTAGTTTGATCTATTATAAGAAAACACTTGTATTGCACAGATATGTTCTGAATTCATGTTTTTAAACTTGTCATTTTCTCCCAATTATATTTTTAGGGTTTCAATTTGGAGTAAAATTATATGCATATATTATCAATTTTCTTACTATTATGCAATGCACCTACTGTAGAACCATATATTTCTTATCTTTTTATTTTTGTAATTTGACTACATGGTTAATTGGTTATAACTTATAAATAATAGGTGGAGCACTAATCTTAGTAATGGAGAAATTTCTGAAAAGAAAAGCACCAGATAGCACCAACAATGCAAGAAGTTCATGTCCAGATTTACATGAGATCAATTGGAATGAGGAGATTGAATATAATCCAGGGTTAAGGAAACCAATTGATGCTTACCATCCTAATTTGAGAGATAGGGTAAGAAGAAAGTACCTAGAGAATGGGCCTTGCCAACCTCGCACATTTTCTTTTCCAGTTACAAAGATATCTGATCGAGATAGAAAAATTAATCCTAATTGGTTTGATGAGTTTGGTGGTTGGCTTGAGTATAGTAAGGAAAAAGATAGAGCATATTGCTTTTTTTGTTTCTTATTTAGAGACCCTAATAAGAAAGAGGATGGGTATAAAGCATTTGTTACAGATGGTTGGAATGGTTGGCATAGAAAAAACAGGCTGAAAGATCATGTTGGTGGAGTTGGTAGCTTGCACAATCAAGCAATGAAAAATTGTGACGCTTTGTTACAAAGAGCTCAACATATTGATGTTGTTATGCAAATTCAAAGTGAAGCTGCTAAAAATGCTTATTTTACTCGACTAAATGGCTCAGCTAGTGTTGCTAGATGTTTATTGAAGCAAGGATTGCCCTTCCGAGGCCATGATGAGTCCAAGGATTCTTATAACAAAGGGAATTTTTTGGAGTTTCGTGATTTCCTAGCGGAGCATGATCCTGCATTAAAAAAGGTGGTAGGTAATGATGCTGCAGGTAACAGTCTTATGACATCTTCTGATATTCAGAAGGATATTGTTGAATGTTTTGCAAAAGAAATATTACATTCTATTCTGGAAGAACTTGGGCATGATGTATTTTGCTTGCTGGTTGATGAATCTAGAGATGTATCTTGCAAAGAGCAAATGGCAGTGGTGTTGAGATATGTTGATAAGTGTGGAATTGTCAAGGAAAGATTCGTTGGACTTGTTCATGTGAAGGAAACAACTTCTTCCTATCTCAAGTCTTCAATTGATTCACTGTTTGCAGGATTCAAGTTAAGTTTGAAGCAAGTAAGAGGCCAAGGATATGATGGTGCTAGCAATATGCGAGGTGAGTTCAATGGGTTGCAATCATTGATAATGAGATAAAGTACTTCAGCTTATTATGTTCATTGTTTTGCTCATCAACTTCAGTTAGTTGTTGTGGCTATTGTGAGAAAGCATAAAGGCATTAGTAATTTCTTTGGTATGGTTTCTACTTTGTTGAATGTTGTGGGTGGATCATCTAAGAGAAGAGACATGATTAGAGACATTAATCATGAACAAGTGAGTAAGGCATTAGGTTGTGGGATGCTTCAAACAGCACGGATTAAATCAAGAGCAATGTCTCCGAGACCGGAGATACTCGTTGGAGTTCTCATTATAAAACTCTCAAAAGTTTGCTTGACATGTTTCCAACAATAGTTAATGTGTTAGAATTTGTGGAAGAAGATGATAGGGATAGAGCAAATAGAGATCAAGCATCTGGTCTTTTAGTGTACTTTCAATCGTTTGATTTTGTCTTCTATTTGCATCTCATGTCAACTATATTAGTTATCACCAACACCTTGTCATTAGCATTGCAACGGAAGGATCAAGACATTGTGAATGCTATTCAATGTGTCAAATCAACTAGATTGCATTTGAGTGATCTTAGAAGAGATGGCTGGGAAAAGTTACTTGGTGATGTGTATGATTTTTGTGGTAAATATGATATTATCAAATTGGAAATGGAAGAATCATACATCAATCCAAAGAAACCAAGACAAAAGACGGGAATTACAAACAAACATCATTATGAAGTGGATTGTTTTAATGATGTTATCGACTGGCTACTTCAAGAGCTTGATAGCCGCTTCAATGAGACATCTGAATTGCTTGTTTGCTCAGCTGCTTTCAATCCAAAAGAACGATTTCATGATTTTAATGTGGATAGCTTGATGAGACTGGCAAAACTTTATCCTGATGATTTTAGTTCTAGTGAATTGGCTAATCTTCGACATCATCTTTGTCTCTATATTGCTGATGTGAGAGAAGATGATAGATTCTCTAATGTAGAAAGTATTGGTGAGCTTTCTCAAAAAATGGTGGAGACAAGGAAGCATCTTTGCTATCCTTTAGTTTATCGGCTTTTGAAGCTAGTACTAGTTTTGCCTGTTGCCACTACTACGGTTGAGAGGTGCTTTTCAGCTATGAAGATTCTGAAAACATATTTACGTAATCGCATTGGTGATGACTACATGAGTCATAGCCTTATTTGTTACGTCGAGAAAGAAGAAATGAAGAAAGTCACAAATAAGGTCGTGGTTGATCGTTTATGAATATGAGAGGACGCAAATATGCAATATGAAAAGGTATATTGCCTATTTTCACATGATTTTTTAATAGTTTTTCAGCTGAAAATTAACATGTTTTTATTCTCCTTTGTTGTAGGCCATTAAGGATATTGAGTTCAGATAATATATTTGCCTATATTAATGGATTTATTTATTTTGGTACGTACTTTCTGCTGCTAATGCTTTATCATCGACTCGCTGTTCATTGTCAATCACTTTGTTATATTATATATGTTAAAAACTGATGCTACAACATATTTTCTGTATATTATCCATCAAATTTTTTGTGTACTGTACTATATGTGTGGTGAAGTGTGCAACCCGTTGTTTCTCTCTAGCTTCGCCCCACTGGCCCGTTTGGAGCACTACCAAAAGTCAGAGAAAAACAGCAGAGCAGACTGACTTTTAGTGATTCTTAGTCATTCGATTCGAAAAGGGCGATCTAGATCTTCTGCTACAGTAGCTTGGTACGGTAAAAACCGTGCCATCGCAGTGTTTTGCTACAGAGATTCTCGCGCGGTTCGCTTGCCGTCGCCGTCGCCAGTGTTTTCGCCATCGCCACTCGCTGACATGACGTTGGAGGAGCAAGAAATTGCACGGAAGCTGCACGGCTTTTTTTAGTTCCCCCCTCCTACTATACTCGCCTCCCTTTTGGAAACTCTTTTTTTCCCATTCACCCTTTTACTCCAGTGGTTAATCCACATGGAAACGGATAATACGAATCAAGTAGTGTCCTTACCATATCAATTCATATTTTGTAAATAAGTATATATACAAATTCAAATATTTTTAAATACAAGTCAAATATTACAACGAATATGAATTCAAATCAAATATCTACTCAATTCGATCGGATCCGAATATACTCGTAACTTATGTAGCATGAGATATTAATGATATTTTATTCTCGTACAGTCACACTTAATCATTCTAATTCATTTACTTCACCTAAAGAAACACAAATTCATATTGAATTAAAAAACTTATCCAATTAATTTGCCATACTGCAATAAAATATTTATATTGCTTTGCCGAATACGAATCTGGATACAAATAATCTGGATGGTAAAAGTCCATACCATGTCTGTATCCATATTTTTTATGCGAATACGAACATGCGAGAAATTATTATTTGGATAAAAAATATATATCGTATTCGTATACTATCAAATACGATAACCAAATAATATGGATAATTTATACCCATTTCCCACCCCTATGCATACATGCATGGGCGGATGCATGTTGAGTGAGGGGGCAAAGACCCCCGGGCCGATTTTAATTTTTATTGCTTAAAATCTAAGTTTACATAGTGAGTGCCTCTACATACCGCAAATTAGTGCCCCCACATGTCAATAACTATATCTATCTAAAAGAAACAGAGCTTAAACACGTTGACAAATGGGGAGAGAAGAAAAAAACACGTAGGATATTGACAAAGTGGGGCACTCCAAAAAATACGTGTAAATTAAAGTTGGTACAACATAGCATATTAACTGATCGTGAAAAAGAGAACAAAATAATAGAGCTTACTTGAACCGATCGAGCGTGGGCCACTAGCTGGTCTAACCCCAAGCCAACGCCAGCCCAAGGCTCAAGCCAGCATCAGCCTCAAACCAACCAATTAGCCAATGCTAAGTTCAGACGGCGCTTAACCTACCTCCCCTGTTCTCCACACGGTACGCCACGCACACAACCTTTCGTCTGTAGCTGTGACGAGCCCAGTGTCGGAGTTGTCGTCGTTCGGGAGCACACCGTCCACTTCTCGTCTGTGCCTGCATGCGTCGAATGGTACAATTAGATTTCTCGTTGTGTTAATATCACTACGAGCACGTGCAAATGGAATAAATCTTAGTGTACGTATGTTATATGCAATATGGCCAACGGTCACGGCAATAGGTGAGGCCGTTCACTCGTCGTCTTGTCTTGGCTCTTTACTTTCAAAGTTCAAATGTTTAATAATCTTTATAGCTAACGAAGTAACGATAGCCAACCAAAATAGGTACTAAATTTTGTAATTTAAATTTTAGGGTTTCAATTCTATGATTTTTAAAATATTTGTCGCCCAAGGCTTTAATATTAGAATGCATTGTTTTGATTTTTGCAACAATTGAATTAGGGAATTTGTCAATATGTTTCAATATCTAATTTAGGGTGTTCTAACTTTCAATAATTATCATCTCTCTATGGCAGGTAGTACATAGTCATAGAGCTATTTCTAAAAAGAAAGGCATCAAATTCGAGTGCAAATGCTACGAATACAAAAGTTCAGAAATCAATTGGAAAAATGAGATTCAGTTTGATCTAAGAAAAATGAAAAGAATAGACGACTCTCCCCAATCAAAAGATGTTGTAAGAAGAAAGTATTTGAATAATGGACCTTGCCAAACTCGCATATGTGATTTTCCATAGACAATGTTTGGGAGAAAAAGGAGAAGATTTAACCCTGCACAGTTTGATCAGTATGGCAGTTGGCTTGAGTATGGTGAGTCAAAAGATATAAAATTTAGAACGCATTACTATCTACTACATTATTGATAGATATATCAATAAATACGCGTATAGAGTATGAGGCTCCGTGTTATTTTTGTTTTAGATCCGTCAATACATACATGAATAGTCATATCCGAGCAGGTAGATAGATACTCCCATTACATAAGCATATCACTACCGTGCAAGCCTTTTGGTGCGATCTAGCATCTACTTTCAGTACCTTTGTATATAAAAATAGTATACCAGTAGTATTTAGAAGGCAAAGAAATACTGTAGTAACTAGCTACCGTTACTTTTTTATTTCTGTGAATAAATTGCAGCTTAGCAACGGCCATCAGCCATCACTATTAAAAGGGAGGAAAAAAAAACAAGGACCAGGAGTCCAGGGCGATCGACGTGTTGGAACGGTCACTATTACTCCAATGTGAGGGGGGAAAAGAAAAGAAAAAGAAAAGGAGCAGGGGGCTGTTTCTAAAAGCGGCATCACTACCTTTTTTTTTTCTCCGGTCAAAATTACGGCTACTTTAAGTTCAGTAACCCCCACGTCTTTATTCCAAAAACTGTCTTATCAGCCAAGTAGAGTGGCCGCTCTACCCCTGCATCGTGTGCCTGCTGTCCCTTTCTGTTCTTCTCCACTAGGCAAAACCATGATCACATAGTCCCCGTCTCTGAAAAAAAAATGTTCGGGGAAGACCCTAAACATCCCTTTAAAGATCCCGTTCTAGGGGTCTGTTCTTTTCGGCTGCGGCTTATAGATTTTAGCTAAAATTTTTAAATTTTGGCTGTTTACGGTACAGATTACGGAGAAACAGATACTCGTCTGCGATTTTGACAGGTACAGATGTTGATCTTTTAACGTGTAGATCATTTAACCTATAGACCCTATCTTGAGAAAATACTCTGTTTGAAAGTTAGGTACTGTAGCAAAATCTAAAAACCGCCGGCTTCAGAGGAAAAGAACAGACCGATTTTACTGCCTAGCCTTCAACACCGATCTCAAAGCAATATATCTCTTTCTCTTCTTCATCCCCTCTCTCTCTCTATTTCAAGTTTTTCAATGGTGGCACTCTGGCGAGCTCCGATACAGCGCAACAAGGCTGTCGGTGGTTCGGCGCAGGCGCGAAGGAGGCGGCACGGAGAAGTAGGGGGCGTGATAGCAATGGTGCAGCGTGGCGTGGCTGGCAATAGATGCGGAGGAGCTGGGCAGCGCATGAGTTCAACAGGAAGAGAGAGATGGGAGATAAGAAGAGAGGTGGAGAAGAAAGGGAGATTGGAGCATTTGCCCCATACATAAACATGGAATTTGATGATTTGCCCCATTTGTCTCATTGACATGTGGGCCTTGGACCCACATGTCATTGAGACATCACAGGGCAAATTATCAAATGCAATGAAAGGTGTGGCAAAAGATCAATTACCTCGGAGAAGAAATGGGGACAGAGAAGAAGATGGATTGCTTTGATATTAGTGTTAGAGTCTAGGTGGCAAAATCTGATATAGGTCCCGCTCGTTTCGGCTTCAGCTTCTGACTTCTGGCTTATTTTTTACTATTTATAATTTCGTCTTTTTCTGAACTTTTGGTTTTTTTGAGCTTTTTTGCCGGTTCTTTTTTTGCCGTATTCGTTTGCGTTGTTTGTGATGGGCTAACATATTTTTTTATATTTTTTAAATTTAATTATATTAAATAAGCATCCATCATTCTGATGTTTTTCAACCACCTGATGCTTTTTAGCCATAAGCCACCAAAAATAAGCCAAAATGATCACCACCATAAAGCCTCTAAAATGAGTTTTTGGGGCCTCTCCAAAAAAAACTTTCTTCTCCTATTGCTCGTAGGTATATGCAGAATCAAATCTAAACAGAGGCAAGCTAGGGCGAGCTAACAAAAATATATCTACACCATCCTATTTAATCGCGATGGATAACATATGCCTTAGATAAGCCCCGCTCCAAGCGACTTCTGTTTTTGCTTCTTTTTTTTATTTTTAGTTTATTTAAATCAGAAGTTATTTGGAACACATCAGTTATTTAAATCAAAAGTTACTTAGAACACATCATTTTTTAATTTCAGCTTATTTTAGTTTTTTTTTTCTTTTTCCTCTTACTCCTTTGTATTGTCTGTACGATATAACGATTTTTTTTTTCAAATTTTCTCATTTTTTTCTATTTTTCACTTATTTGTTTCTCAGAAAATATTTGTTTCTCAGAAAAAACTAACAATCACAACATTACAATTTTAGCTAAAAGTCAAAAGATAACCATAAACTTAACCTAAAAGCTAGTTAAAATACCACCTTAGACAGCGCACAGATACGGAAGTTTTGTAGTAAAACAACATCATGCGAACGCGGCATGAATGAACATTTGCTTGCCAATAATGCAATGCATCCTCTGAAAAATGACAAACCAGTGCCTGTTGAGTGTGCACTGACTTCAGTGCGCAAGACGTAGAAATTCTCCTAAGCTTGTGTCATACCGGTCGAAAAACCATGTGGCTTGATGCGCGCAAGATTAGGCCGGCTCATTTCGGTTTGAGTTTCTGGTTTATTTTTCACTACTTATAATTTTTGTCTTTTTTTGTGTTTTTGAGTTTTTTTGCCGGTTTTTTTCTGTATTTGTTTGCATTGTCCGTGATGGGTTAACATATTTTTTATATTTTAAATTCTTTTAAATTTAGTTACGTCAAATAAGTCACCATCAGCTACAGTGTAATTTCAACCAGCTACAATATAATTGCAACCTTAAGTTAGCTCATTTCAGCCCAATCGAACAGCACCTAGAAGATGCCGACCAGAAGATGCCCTACGTGGCTAACTAGCTAGGCGCTTAGTTGGTGGTAGGTTTTGTGGGGAGCGGTGGCTCTAGTGTAACTTAGTCACTAGCGGATCATGCGTTTTGGTGTTTAGAATTAATAAAATATTATTTAAAGAAAAAATCTTGGTGGAAAAAATACAAATTGTCCTAACAAAAAATCTCAAAATAATATAGAAAAACTAAAAAATAACTAAGAAAAATGCAATTTTAACTCTATGACACTTCATATAATTTTAGAGACAGCTATTTCGTTGTTCCTTAGAACCAACTTGCTAATTTATATAAATTTTTATGCTAACCAATTTAACAGTTTAAGGAAATTACATTTATTATGTTAAGTTAACCAACACTATTTACAAAGATTTCAAATCTGTAAACTTCATGTTCATTTTTGAAGGTACTACAATTTACATTTCACAAAGGCATAATTATTCAATGAACTATTTGTGATTTGCCAATTTCAGAATTGGGAGGGAAAATACGAGACCGAATGCAACTTACCTAGGAATGAGATCTCGTGTGCAATGCCATGTGTTTCATACCTCTCTGCTTATCATGTTGCCATCCAACTCATCGCGTTGTTTTTCTGCTTACCTGTACCGCCTCACGCCCTCACTTTGCTCCTAGAAGGCACTTGTGGTCCTAATTTGGGAATTGGTTTGCCTTCATGACGGCTCGCCATCGCTGGCCGCCACTGCGCGCCGTGCGCTTCCTCTCCCTTTCCTTGGCCGCCTCCGTGTGCGGCTATTATGTGCTTGCGCCACTGCGGCACTACCTTGTGCCTCCCGTTTGGCTGACTCCCTCACCCTCCATGTGCGCACTTCCGCCGCGTTGAGAGAGATGTATAGTTAGGGATAGGATTTGGGTGACCTGTTGGGGCCTTGCGAAATTTGGGTTGTGGTGGGTTTAGTGGGCGTAGAGAGAGCTTTAATAATCTGAGAGAGTGAGGTGTATGTTAAATTAGACTGATTTATATTTTTAGATATAAATATATAGTATTTTGACTCAATTAAAAGTATATATATGTAATATATGTAGTATATACTGTATTTTCTGTACAAATAATAATAGATGTTCAGTTGAACATCTATAAACTCAAGAGGGTCCGTCCCTGAGCTTAGAGATGGGACTCAGGCTTTTTGGGCGGCCAAGCACGGCCCGCCCGACGTGGCGGGCGGGCGGGCCGCCCCAAGACGAACGGTGGGCGGGTCGGGCCTGAAAACCCGGCGGTGGGCGGCACGGCACGGCAGATCGTGTCGTGCTCGAACCGGCATGGCACGGCGGGCACGGTCGGCACGCGGGCACGGCCGGGTCGGCGTCGATCTTGGAGAAGATGAAGGCGCATATGACACAATCACACTTCGCACAAGCAAGCATACACACTGACATTAACACACATGAAAGCATACACACTAACACACATAACCATCGTTGGGATCTTGCTGTGCCACCGCCGCAACGCCGTCGCTCGGGGAGGAGTGAGGCGCCGGGTGAGGAGGGGCGGCCGGGCCGCTAGGGAGGTCGGGAAGGCCGGAAGGAGCCAGCGGGTGTGGCTGTGTGGGAGGGAGGCCGGGAGGGGCGAGGCGCGGGGTAGGGCGGCGGCGAGGGAGGGACGGAGGCGGGCGAGGCGAGGCGCGGGGGGGTGGGCGTCGGGAAGGGGTGGCGGTGGAGGCGGTGGGGGCAGGCGCGGTGGGGAGGCGGTAGGGGAGCAGGCGGAGGGGGGGGTGGGAGGCGGGGAGGCGGGAGGAGTAGGAGTGGAAACGGATCGGATACGGTCGAATAGTATCAAATACGAATCTGAATCCATATTTTTAAAACGAATCGAATCTGAATCGAATATTCTCAAATCTGAATCGAATATTCTCGAATCGAATACGGATATTTTCGAATCTGGATTTTCTCGGATACGAATATCGGATAAACGGATTCCTAGCGACTTTGCCGATTTTCACGGTTTTGACCGCCATCGGTTTTAAACCACCTAAATTCAAATTTTGAATCACAAAATTTATACAATTTTCATGGGTACTAAAAGCGGATCGAATACGAATCGAATAGTCTCGAATACGGATACGGATACGAATATTCTCGAATGCGAATACGAATACTCTCAAATACGGATACGAATATTCTCGAATCTGAATACGAATATTTTCGAATCACAATTTTGCTTACCATATTCGTGTTTTCGGATACGAATATCGGATATCTGAATTATCCGTTACCGCTTTCCACCCTAGTGAGGAGGCGGTGGAGGCGGTGGGGGCCGGGGCGTGAGGGAGGCCGGAGGGGCGGGCGGAGGCCGGGAGGCGGCGGTGGAGGGCGTGGGGAGTCAGGAGGTGCGGGGAGGCCGGGAGGGGCGGTGGTGGAGGGGGTGGGGCAGCCGCAGTGGGGAGACCGAGAGGGCGACGGGAGGGGACGGAGGCCGGGGATGTGGCGGTGTGGGAGGGGCGGTGGGGAGGCCGGGAGGCGGCGGGGATGTTCTCTTGGTGCAGTGTCTTGAGCGACATTCAAGTATGGTAGGGAGAATAATAGAAAAGAGAAGATCATTCCTTACGCCCAGGATGGTGGAGGCAATCACATGCGCCAAAAGACTGGGAATTAGCCAAAGGCGGGAACAATATCAACTGGAGGAAACCCGAAATCGTACAGACGTATGCTGACCTAGACATTGCCGAGTAGATATTATCTACACATGTTGTAATAGTTAGTATATATATATGTTATTACTGTACTCTTTTCCTTACTCGGGAAACCCCACTCTGAGGCGTAAGGTTTTTAACGAGGCAGTAGCATTGTATTTCTAAAATATCAAAGAGATTCCACTTTTTCCCGAAATATTTATGTCATTGTGTACCCATGTTTTTATGCAATTAATTCAATTTTAACTAGTTTTAAATAAGGCGGGTACGAGAGAAAGGAAGATGACGACCGTCGTCACCGCCTTCGTGTATAGTAATTTCGGCCTGGGCTTGGGCGGGCACGGCATGAACGCTGGCACGGTGGGTTTTGGGCCGTGCTTGGGTCTGGCCGGAGACGACGCGGGCCGGCACGGCACGGCACGATGAGATGATTGGACCGAGCCGGTACAGCACAAAGCGGCACGAAACACGATAAATCTGAATCGTACCGGCACGGCACGGCAAGTCCAAGCTCTACCTGAGCTAGCGTAGGTCATGCCAACAACTGTTGCTTTCTTTCCTTCTCTCCTCCTTTCCTGACAAGACGATGCGTGATCAGATCTTCAGAGAACAACTGTAGTCGCTTTGCCTTACCCCTCGGACCAAACATCATTTAAAGTTTGCTTCAGGCCCGTCTGGTAAATTCAAAGGAAAAATACAGGAATCAAGATTCCTAGGTATCGGAAAACTGTACATGCCTTTGGATCAAAGGGAATAGAGCAAACTGTATTCCTTTGATTGGGAAAGTTTTCTGTACCATTTGCAGGAAAGGAAACAAGAGGGAAGACTCGAAGGAAAATTTCTTACGTTTGGCTCCCTCGTCTCGATGTCTGTGCTTGGTTTACGAGTGTATGCTGTCATACTAAATCAATATCATTCCTCTCTAAAACATAGCACTCGTTACTTCAAAATTCTAGTGTTTTCCAATCTTTTTTTATAAATGAATTCTTTTTCTTTTTTTTATTCCTATGTTTTTTCATGCCGTGCTCCTAACAGACACTTAGTTTTCGGGTCTACGTGCTAGGCCAACCGGCTACCTGGAGATTCCAGACTACCTGCATGCTTGCCATCTTCTTGCACGGTTCGGCTGTTGGTTTCCTTTTGTCGGCTAATGGCCATTTTTGGGAGTCTAGAGCTTAGCACAATCGTCTTCTTGGCCAACCCTAATCTAATCCATCCGTCATAAGGAGAAGAAATGAGAGACAGTCTATTTGTATCTTTTATATATTTAAAACTCACGACAGATCGTTTAGAGCTACTAAGAAAAATAATAAATAGACTAGAAATTCTCACAAAAGAGCAAAACATCTAGCCCATAATTTAATGGACCTTAGAGTTAAACTATAGCAGCCATTGAATGTTACTATTTAAAGAAAATCACCTAACTATTCATCTAGCGGGCATGAATTATAGCGGTTTAGATTAAAATAAAGAGTCCATACCAATTACAACGAAAACAACAGAAAACTATGAAGTACCGGTAAAAACTCTGACGAAAGCCCAGCGTGATGGTTCTCAAAAATAAAATTATCCATACTACGCTAGGAGTATGAACATTGGTAATCAGTGGCGGAGGCACTGTTACCTGTGGGTCGTTTGATCCATAGGTTTTTGAGCCATAGTTGGTCTATTTTTTATTGTTTTAAATCCTCATTCTCATTTTTGAATCTTGATGTTCTACCTAGCAATATAAAATTCTTAACTAGAGTTTGTGAATCTTGATGTTCTACATAGGAGTATGGTCGATTACTTGAGTCTTGAATCTTGATGTTCTATATTCTTTATCTCTTCAGATATCCAAATTCCATAACGAAACAAGACAGCTCATGTTGCTTGTGATTTCTTTGTCTTGCCATCTCTTGGACAACGTTGTTGAGCTCCAAAACTAAGAGCATGTTAGGAAATACTTTCTTTATGAAGTTTAATTCATATCTAGTTTTTTGTTGCATTCTAAATTAGTTTACTAGCTATTTTTCAGGACTGGAGTTTGGGACCATGGATACGTATATCAAGTAATGGGCGTCTAAAACTAACATTTCGAGTACCTCACAAAATTTCCATATAAATGAAGAGGAATGGACTCTCAGTGGAGCTGCTTTGGTTAGCACTGTAATGCCACCTTCCACATATAATATAGTTGATCCATCTGCGATTCCAATTAAGCCTCACTAAGAAAGGCAATTTGACAACGTAAGTCTAAAGTTTACAGTGAAGTGAGAACAGCTTATCTAGGCCATAACTCTTTATACGATTGTACGATTACCTATATTAAAAGTGATATACTTGAGACGATTACTATTGACGCTATTCTGAATGTTTACGAAAATGCGGCGTGAGCCATTTTTTCTTTGGTAAAGTTTGACCCTACAGTGTTTCAATGCCAGTAATTGTCAAAAGAAAATATCATTCGGCCTTCTCTCATTCTCCGTTTTGGCAAAACAGCGGTACGACCACTCCTATCCCATATGCATCGACCAACCACTGACCAGAAGGAGGGGGAGAAAAACCTGCAGCATTTGGCTACATGTGCAGCTAATGCACGCTGCGTTTTGAAGATGGCCTCCTCGAAACATTTTCACAGCCCAGCAGAGCAAAAACCACCCTGTACCCTGCGTTTCTACGGAGATCTTCGTAGTTCTTCTCTCCTTGTCTGTTTGCTTGCTTCCCGTCTCTCCCTTGTACTGCCTCCTGCTTGCTGCAACTTTGTTTTGTTGACAACGACAGCCGACTAATGACATCAAGTCCTCTTTCTTCCTACATAAGTCCACTTTCTCTCTCTCTCCTAGTTTTATGTCAGGCTCGCCTGGCTGCTTTTAAGGGTCTGTTTGGCAACGGCTACGGCTTATGTCTTTTGGCTGAAATTTTTGAATTTTGACTGTTTACGGTACAGATTACGGAGAAAGATACTCACTTGCGATTTTGGATGGTATAGATGTTGGGCTTTTAACGTGTACATCGTTTAACTTGTAGACCCTGTCTTGAAAAAATACTCCGTTTAAAAGTTAGGTACTATAGCAAAAGCCAAAAGCCAGACCTTAATTCCTGTGTCCTGACGGTTCGAGCAGAAGTCTTGATTCATTTGGTTCTATCCTTTTAGCCTTTAGCATTGGCTTTTGTTCTAGGCTTCACCACATATCAAAACAGTTGGTACCGTTTCCTTCGAGCGACTTCGAGAAACTGTTCCTTTAAACAGTTTCACGAGTCCGTGGAATATACGTTGTCTATGTTAATATCTCTATCGTTCACCACCGTTTTAAAAAATACAGTCCAAAACCGGTCAGTCGTAGCTTAAAACAAGAGGGCCGTTGCTGTAGGGAACAGGTGATACTTTTTTATGACTGGTATCTGCTACTTCCAACAGGGGCCGTTGCTGTGGGGAACAGGTGATTCTTTTTTGTTACTAGTGTCTACTACTTCCTAACTGATACGAATTAACATATGTAGTTTTGAGTACTTGTCGATGTTTATCTTCTTAATTACTCTTATCTCGTTCGTTTCGAAACGGGAGTTGGCGGGAAAAGCTAAGCGTGAGAGATTTGATCTGAGTTGTTGCAGGGCTTCAACGAATTTGAACGCGCAAGATTTAGTAGTGTTTATTTAGGCTTATAAGTCGAGGTTTCTATTTTTAAGTAACGTAGCGGTTAAAAATATATTATATTTGATGTTAGTTTTTTAGCGTAGTTAAATTTTAAAAAAGAAAAAAGAAAAATTATATCATCACATACAATATAAAGAAATAAGAAAAAAAAAGCAAAACGATCAAAAACCAAAAATCCAAAAAAACAAAATTAAGAAGTTAGAAGTAAAAAAATCAGAAACAGAAACTCATTGAAGCAGGTCCTAAAAAATCGCATCGTCTTTTGATACTAGTACAGGTAGCATACACACCGATTAAGATCCCGTTCGGTTGGGCTGAATAAGCTGGTTTATGGTTAAAATTACGCTGTAGCAGACTGAAATTACACTGTAGCTAATGATGACTTATTTGCCGTAACTAAATTAAAAAATAAAAATAGGAAAAACAAGTTAGCCCATCACGGATAATACAAACGAATATGAGGAGAAGAATCGGTAAAAAAGCTAAAAAGTCATAAAAAACAAAATTTATGAATAGTGAAATATAAATCAGACGCCAGAAACTCAAGTAGAAACGAGTGGACCTTAAAAAGTTCAGTTTTTTTTTCCTTTTAGTTTAATGTTGGAGATTTGAACATGTGCGACGCAGATGCACGCGAATATCTCTTGTCGCCGTAATGATCGATGCTGCTAGAATAATTTATCATCCTCACTCACGCGCACTTTCGACGGTGTAAAACCTACGTAGTAAAAATCACATTAACCTTTCCGGGTCAAAAATGTCTGCCCCACGAACCCCTCGCCCCCGTTCATCTCGCGCGCCGCCCTACGCATCTCCCTTTTCATCATTGTTAATCCAATATATTTACACAAGATGCTCATTCGGACGACTAGTATTTAGTGTTGTTTATTTGGACCGAAAAAATGATTTATAGTTAAAATTTCACTGTAACTGACTAAAATTGCACTACAGCTAATGGTGAATTATTTGGCGTAATTAAATTTTTTAAAAAAATAAAAATAGAAAAAATATGTTAGTCTATCACGGACAATGCAAACGAATACGGGAAAAAAGAACCGGCAAAAAAGCTCAAAAAAAGCCAAAACACTAGAAAAAGATAAAATTTAGGTATAGTAAAAAATAAGCTAAAAACTAGAAGATCAAGCCGAAATGAGTGGGGGAGTATTTCTTGAGGACTTTCTCATCGGTAATTGGTTGTACTTGTTCCCCTAAAGTGACTAAAGGTAATTCATTACGTACCTTCGAATTTTAGAAATTACAAGCAGGAAAAAACTGCAGCACGACGACGGGTCTTTCTAAAAGTTGGAAACGATCCCGTGGATTTTGGTATATTCCTGGAAAAATTTGTGCCGCTTCTCCTGAAATTCAAATTCGAACAGCCACGCCCACAAACCAGCTTGTTCTTTTTGGTTTATGCATTTTATCTACAGCTTATTACTTTTCCACTATTCATGAGAGACGGTACGGAGTAACAGAAACTTACGTGTGATTTTGGTCATTTAAATAAAGTCATTGTAGTATATAGTACAATCAACTTTTAGATTACACCTTAAAAAGACACTCTATTTAAAAGCTGGTTACTGTAGAAAAGGTGAAAAGCAGTTTTGAGAAGCTGAAAAGAAGAGCTCCAAATTCTTGCTTATTGTATATATGTACCATTATATTGCTTATTGTCTAACAATTCATGTCATGCAAGTGAATTGTTCCCAGCCTCGAATCATAGCACTCTTTCGCCTGACAGATTGTCACAACTTTTGGAATGGTGGTCAGATGCGTTTGTATAGTTCCTTGAAGGAGATCATAAGCACCATCAAGCATATTGGGCATCTTTGATGCATCTCTTGAGCTTCTGGACCGCGTAGTTGGCTTGGGTAGTTGGTTGATTTAGTTTCGTAATGGCTGTGTTTTTTTAACATGGCGTGTTGCTTAGCTAAGGGTGGTTTCTTTTCGTCTATGGATAGTGGCTAATATTGTAGCTAATAGCTCTTGGTACTAACACGTGAATAAATTGAATACTGATAAGTTTATAAGTTGTTTTAAAAAAGCTGTCTTGATAAGCTGTATTGAAAAGACGACGAAAAAATAATCTGCTTGTTTGTTCCGAGAAATCATGAATTGAAAAAAAGAGGTCTAAGTCACCGTGTTGCATGAGGCTTCTTTAATGAAGTGACCTGTAAAGCTTTTGCACGTCCTGAAAAAAACTTCGATAGAAGTTTGCACCTCACGTGCCACCCATAGATCTGTTTTTTTGAACTTATAATTTTTCTTAAATAAAAAAATAAAATAATTTCTCTATTATTACCTCGAAGCGACTTATCAAGGCAGTCTTTTCAAAACAACTTTTTAGTTTATCGACATCCGATTTATTTACTTAAGTGTTTTTGCTAGAATCAACTAAAAACTATCAGTCATAGCCGAAAAGAACACACTCAATCTCCCTTTTATTTCCAGTTCCAGAGCAAGTAATTTCCATGCATGCATATCCAGACCGCTGATAATTTTCTCCTGCCCCTTCTATCTAGAATGGCTGAACATTGATTATTGCGATCCTAGCCATAAAAGAAGATCATGTGCAAGCAAAGAGTATTCATTCGCACGAGATCTTTCAAAAGGTAAATCCTATCTTTATGAGTGTATCTTAGTAGTACATGAAAAATCAGAAACCACCTCAAAGCTTAAGCAAATGTGGGCGAAACAATGCGAAGGATATCGGGCCTGTTCAGCAGGCAAGAAGCCCAACGACTTTTAGCTTCTACTACAGTACCTAACTTTAAAATAGAGTATTTTCTCAAGATGGGGTCTACAAGTTAAACGTAGTACACGTTGAAAACTCAATATCTGTACCAGCCAAAATCGTAAGTGAGTATCGGTCTCTCCGTAATCTGTACCGTAATTAGCTAAAATTCAAAAATTTTAGCCAAAAGCCATAAGCCACAACCAAAAAGAGGGTCTGTTCTTCTCCTCCGAAGCCGGTGGCTTTTGGCTTTTGCTACAGTACCTAACTTTTAAACGGAGTATTTTCTCAAGACGGGGTCTACAGGTTAAACGATCTACACGTTAAAAGCCCAACATCTATACCGCCAAAATCACAAGTGGGTATCTATCTCCGTAATCTGCACAGTAAACAAGTCAAAATTCAAAAATTTCAGCCAAAAGTCATAAGCCGCAGTTGAAAAGAACAGGCCCGACATGCCCGATATCATAAGAATAAGTTGTTGCATTTGGCAAGGAAAAGGCATGAAGGGCAAGCATCTCTCAGGGCTGCAGTAACAACAATGCAGGGAGGGAGGGAGACTCAAAAAGAACAGAGGTATAATACCATGAAAAAACGTTTCCATGTTTAGCAACAAGTAAATTTCACCCCAAAAAAATGGGTAGCCGGATTACACTTGTGCTACACCTACATGCATGGCCACCATTCACATAACAACTACAAAGCCAATTCATGCATGCTTGCATGCCAACATGTAAAAGACTAGGAATGCGAAAAGGTGAAGTGAGTAGTGTTGGGGAAAAGGCAGCACGAGGGCAATTCATGCCATGCAGTGGATTCATGTCATGCAGGGGAAAAGGCACCTAGACAGGAGTGAAACTGAAACAAAAATAACCGAGATTCACTATTTTACCTTATATATAATAATATATATGGTTTTCAAGCAATACTGTGCTAAATAGTAATATATTCAGTAATTTTAGCATCAATATTTTAACATAACCGACAACAGCGTACGATGATAAATAAATAGTAGTCAAAATACTTACTAAAATAAAATAGCCCAAAAATAATATTGATTAGTTGCAGCAAACTGAAGAAACTATAAGCGAAACAATAGATAAAAGTTGGTCGATATTGATAAAATAAATCATTCAACCTCAATGGCATGTTAAAAAAGAACAAAACTATATAAAATTTTCAAGTAAAAAATAGTAGAATGATCAAATGTAAGTTAATGTATTATCTTTTAGTATTTACGTTCTTTCAAGTTCATAAAACGTCGAACCATAATATCATTAGTAATTTTTGTCAATTCTTATTTCTCCATATAACAAATAAGTATATCATTTATGAAATTATCACCAATTAATTGAAAAGTCAGTTAGATATTTACATGTTCAATAGTTCCAAAATAATATAATAGAAAATATGCCCAGTGGCTTACTTACTTGATATTGCGGTCAAATACTACAATTTTGCCTAGCCGGGTGCGGCTGTGTGGCGGATGTAGTGCGCATCTCCTAACCGACCATGTGAGGCGAACAAGCGTCAAGGGTTGCTCTGAGATGATATGCTTGGGATCATCAAATGGATACCACGGCTTGTTGTGCTCCTCCCTCTTACGTTGGCTCAAGGGCTGACTTAGCCTGCTGTAGTTGCCTAATGGATTAACGGAAGTGAGGCTTCTCGTAGACTACTGCTGGCTACTAAGAATCTGGGCTACTAGTGTTCTCTTCATTGGGTTTCAAGGAAAGAACCGGGTGCATTGAGTTTAACCTAGGAAGTTCACACATAGGATAAAAGTGTTAATCCCTGCTAAATCTTTTTTGAACCTGGTGTCTTATGACATCGGGACCTACTATGTGGTTCCGCCCCTGGGGCTAGCATAGCAATTCTTATGATTAGGTTCTTTTCGAATGCGACTGATAAATTAAAAACAGTTTGGAATACATTAAATTTTTAATGCGGCCTTTTCTATGTTTTCTTTTTTCTTTTTCTTTTTCTCTTTGCATTATTCGAGGAGATATAATAGTATTTTTATTTTTTTTCTTTATTTTTCTTTACATTGAATACCTTAGAAAAAGCTAACACATTGAGACAGTACCATTTTAGCCAAAAAAAAAAGCCACAACACTTTAGAACAGGGACTAAAAATGCCCTCCTTATGGACATCCTCAAAATAGCAGTTTCCCCGTTTTATCCCTAGGTATAAGCATATTGGAGAAAATTCTGCTCCTAAAAAAAAGGTAATGAATATTCCAAAATCCAATCGAAACCTTTCCAATTTCATAGCTGCAAAGCCAAATCTTTTCAATGGCGGCGACTAGGTGACGACTGTGAAGTTGCAAGGGGTAGGCCCTATTCATTCCAACTTTGGCTTCTAGTTTTCGAAAATCGAAGCCGGAATGAATACGTTGACTTCTTAATTTTGACTCTTTCTATCTTTTTTCTTTATATTATCAGTGGAGATATAACGGTGTTTTTCTTTTGTATCTCATTATCTCTTTTTTTAACTGAATGACTAAGTAAAAACTAATAGCCCTTATAGGCTCTGTTCTTTTGGCTTCTAAAAGCTACTTTTCTGCTTTTCTACAGTAACTAACTTTTAAACGGAGTATCTTTTTAAGATATGGTCTACTAGTTAATTGTAGTACATATATTGTATCGACTTCATTTATATCGGCAAAAACTACATGTGAGTTTCTGTTACTCTGTAATCTCTCACACAAACAGCCTAAAAGCCACAACCCGCAGCAAAAAAGAACAGACTCATAGTGTATTTTCAGCCAAAAGCTAATGGTCAAAGACGATAAACCGCTAAAAAAAGACCAGATTGAATGTTTCCTAAGACGTCCGGTGGGTGAACTTGGGGATGGTAAGGCATCATCGGCCGCCCCCATGAATCAGGTCCAACATGCTTACGCCAAGTCTATTAACCCAAACTAAACGCTGTTCATATTTCCAGTCTCTAGATTGTCCTATACGGTAGGGTTCGGCTCGATCCCGCCCCTAGCGGTAACACCGATCGACGGACTTTGGCGCCAAAAATTCCAACGATCGAAAACGATAGTGAATGAAACCGGTCGGTACTGGGTCGATCCTTTTCAGCACGCAGACGACAGACTAATAACTCAAATGCGACGCGCCCAAGAAAACGATGGTGCGTACGTATCTAGTGCATGCATCGTCCCGATCGATCGAGCACACACGTCTGCATCGATCGCCATCTCGTCGCCGCGCGCGGTTCAACCCGCGCACAGTTCGCGCGTGAATAATGCATGGCTAGAGATGGAACTGCGCATCGGCGACGCACTGGCGACTAATTAACCTAATGTGCAGATGCAGGCAACCGACTAATTAACCTAATGTGCAGATGCAGGCAACCTGATGTGGAGTAACATGTAGTACGTACGAGCGAGCAGCGTCGCCGTCACTGCCGGTTTGGGATCTGTTCTTTTTTTTTTTTTGCGGTTTATGACTTTTGAATGAATTTTTGAATTTTGGCTGTTTGTAATAGATATTACGGATAAAGAGATAGTTGCTTGTGATTTTGGTTGATATAGATATTAGGCTTTTAATGTGTATTATAGTTAACTTATAGATCTCGTCTTGAGAAAATACTCCGTTTAAATGTTAGGTACTATAGCAAAAGTTAAAAGTCGTTTTTAGAAACCGTAAATTACAGACCGTGGGCGATCGGACTAATTAGTTAGGCAGGCAGATCGATCAGGCAGGCAGTCTGGCCGGAAATGTCTCCACCTGAGTGATGTGATGCGTTGCGTTACTATTTGCTGCATTGCACACCGAGACGCGCGCGCACGCACGCACGAGTGCATGCACCTGAGTAGCACTCTGGAGGGAGGACTACATCTTTTGTGTTCTACTTTCATGTTTTGAGTACCTGAGCATTGGCAATGCGACTATAGTACTATATATAACATCATCTATCATATTTTGATGTTATCTAAAGTTTTTTTTCGGTAAGATGCGAGGTAAGAGGTAGATCCAGGCTCACATGTCATTGCCACGAGACCTCACTGTTTGTTTTTTCCTTAATTAGAAGGACAAATATTGAACTAATATCGAAAGCTAAGGGAGAAAAATAAAGTAGATCATTTGATGAGCAAGATATTAGTACCTCCGGTCACAAAAGAATATTGATTTAGATATTAACATGGTCCTCAAAGCATAACTTTAACAACTAATTTCTATTGCAATATGTCTATAAAACCTAATAAAATCGTACTTTCATAAGCTTTTTGAGACAAATCTATATAAACCATTTAATATATTCACTCTAAACATTGAGAAAAAATTTTGATAGTAAAAATTTAGAAAGTTTGATTGCATGTACCGAAAACGGTGTTCTTTTATGTAAGGATGGAGTAGCCAGTACTTCCTCCTTCGAGTAAAATGCGAGGTGGGTACGGTCCATTTCACTAAATTGTTAGTACCTGTGATCGATTAATTTAAGGAGATCAGTAGACAGGACACCGTTACATAGACATTCGCGGGGCAGCCATCGTTGAACAAGCTAAGTAGCTGAAGGGAATTGAACTGTCGCAGCCATCGTTGAACAAGCTAAGTAGCTAAAGGGAGCTAAGTACGTAGCTGAAGGGAATTGAACTGTCGCAGCCATTGTTGAACAAGCTAAGTAGCTAATTAAAGGTAATTGAACTGTCCGTATATCGGTTCTCCTACACGCGAGTGTATATTATTGCAAGCCACGTGATCGATCCAACCAGACCTGACTAGTTGCATGATAACCGTCGGTGTTCTAATACTGATCTTACGTATGATTTTTTAAATTTAAAGAAAAGCACTTAATATTCGGCTCAAATCATGCAAACACAGAGACACAATAATTTTTATACAGATTCAACTATTCTCCTAATATAATAATAACTCTACTTCCTGTGTAGCTATTGCTCCGAAGAACTTATTACAAGTGAGGAAGTGTCTAGCACTATTACCGATCTCCCTGAGGATTCAATCCCATCCTTCTTTGACGCTAACCCTTATATAGGGCATGTTTGATATGGTTGTGGCTTATGGCTCTTGGCTGAAAATTTTGAATTTTAACTGTTTACGACAGAGATTACGGAGAGAGACATTCACTTGCGATTTTGTTTTTATAGGAGTCGGGGAAGCACTCAAGATTCGGCTCAAATCATGCAAAACAGAGACACGGAAATATTTATACAGGCTCGGGTTTTCTCCTAAGAGAATAATAACCCTACTTACTGTGTGATTATTGCTCAGAAGAATTGATTACAAGTGAGGAAGTGTCTAGCACTATTACCGATCTCCTTGAGGATTCAATCCCTTCAAATACATCTGCTTCTAATTTCGGTTTATTTTGTATTTATTTTGTTGTTTTCATCTTTTTTTGTCTTTTCTTTTCCTCTTATTTCTTTGCATTGTCCGTGATGATATAACGGTCTTTATTAATTTAATTTTCTATGTTTTCCTTATTTTTCAAAGAAAAATAACATTCATTATAGCACAATTTTAACAATAAATCAAAAGTTACAGTCAGAACTTTAAACCATGAGTCGCTTGGAGCACCACCAGAGTAGTCGACCTCGTGCCGGCCGGTCTCTTTCCTAGCCGTCGAAGCTGGAAATGGGCTCCATAGACCATATCAATTAAGCTTAGAAACTACTACTAGTACTGATCACTGCCACCGACTTAATTCGATCAGGCATGATAACTGCACATGCCAGGCGCACGCGCTCCAGTAATCCAAAAGCGCGCAGATCGGTCGCGACTAGATCAGCACCGAGTTACGACTCGAGCGGCCTCAGTTGGGACATTATAGACAGTGCAGGTACGCAGTAGGTCCCTTGATTGCCTTTTCGGCTTTCCAAATACCGGAAATTAGGCTTTAATTAGCTAATATCCAAAATAATAGCCTGTATGTGCGATGTAAGGGAGTATTTTTGACAGTTTGACGTACGCTACGATCAGTTGAGCTCTCTGGGGCGCGGTATGTACGTATAGCATTGCTCTACATGAACAGAAAAAAGGCCAGCAAGCACACATGCGTGGTCACTTAGTCAAAGGTAGCAGAAGACAAAAAAAAAAACAACAACAGCCCGACCCCACCAAGTACGTGCCAACAAGACCACAAAGCGGCTCACAATTAGCACTTGATCTCTAGCTAAGCCCTATCTCTATCCTATAATATAATTCCGATGTAAAGTAATATTTAATAAAATCAAACTGTATTCGTAAGAGACATATTATTAAAGTAATATTCAATAAAATCAAACTATATTTATCTCTGATATAAAATAGTACTATTATACCTATCTAAGGGGACTAACTACGAACAGTTTTATTAAAAATCGTTTAAATAATATCTTTCCTAGGTAGATCGGATTTATATATAGCGAAACGGGGGAAAGACCTGGGTAGCAGCGCGCGCGTACGTCCAGCGCAACCACTCCACATCTATCAACCTCGGATTATCCTGTCCTTTCGCGCACATGACGCAAACTGTCACTTGCAGCGTTGATTGAGATCGATCCGCACCGGTCAGTCAAACACGCGACAAAACCCGCCTGCTGTCCTGATCGCAGATGCAGCATGCACGTAGGATTAGCGCCTTTATTTTTTTAATGAGACGCGCAAAGATCTTAATTACAGTCTTAAAAAAGATCTTAATTACAGGACGGGACAGGGAAGATCTAAACGGGAAGAGCACGGGGTTGTTTTGTCTTGCACTGCTTTGGAAAATTTTGTTGCCGTGCTGAAGTTAAACAGGTTTTATCTGATTTTTATGACTGGCGACGTTTTAACTGCCGCGCTTTGTTAGCTTCAGGCTAACCATGATAGAATGACTGACAGGACGTTTTAACTGCCACGAAGAAGAAGTCATCGCATAAATAGTAATATAGTATTTTTTTCAAATCCGAACACACGTTTCTATAAATTTAATCTCTTCAGTGATCGCGACCGCAGTGGTTGGTAAGCTCGCCCATCATGGTAGGTGGCAGGCGTCTTGGCTGGCATTGCATACGACCTACCGAGCTAGGCAGGTGACATATCGAGCTAGCCGAGCTTAGCAGCTAGAGGACCCACAGGCCTCCCATGTCGACTGAGCTCGACAGCAACTTACCAAGCTAGGCGAGCTCGGTAGCTCCACCACCTGCTACAATTGGTCGTGACCTACTGAGCCGGCACTGGCTACCTCTACCGCAGTGCTTGCCACATATCGCAATGGGCGAGTGCTGCAGGCTATTGCCACAGTCACGGAGGAGGCTAATTTTATAAATTTGTATATACGGAGATTATATTTTTAAAAAAAATCGCTATAGTACTATGTATACCATGATTCCTTTCTTTGCCTCACACTACCTATGACCGACTCATTCTCTAGCTAAAACTTGACTCAGGCTAACTATAATATAGGTGAATGCATGTGTGCCCGCTTCGCGACAGGGATCGTTCACTTGGGTTTTGCGTTAAGCCGAAAGCGAACACACCTCTTGGCGTATTAGGCCGGTAATTAATCTATCTAATCTCACAAGACGGTGTAATCAAATGCATATTAACCGCCGCCCTGGGGCTTCCCAAAAGTATAGGACCTCGATCGCGCTCGCGGTGTATTATTGCCAACGCAAGCCACTCCAATGTGGAGATCAGAATTGAGGTCGTGTTGCCGGCTACCTTACAGCACAATTACGTTGGTAATTTGGTATGAGTATGACTCGCTAAAGGCGGTCAGTTTTTTTTTGTTGCTCGATGTTCTTTTTTTTTCCCTTCTGATTGTATTACCCTGCAAATACTTGCAAACAGAGTAATGTATTATTATTACTACACGTGCATGCCACCTAATAATGGCTAAACCTTCGAGTATAGTGATTTATACTGTTCGATATAAACGAAGTCAGTACATTGTGTACTGCAGTCGTTTAATAAACCTTGTTTTAAAAACATCCTTTTAAAATTTAAGAACTATAGAAGAATTATTTACTATAGAAAAATAACATTTAGAAGCTAATCCGAACAGCTGTTAGTATTCACATGAACTCCAGATCCTTTTTCATTTCAGTTGATTCCGTGTGTATGGGGACGAAAAAGAAAAGCGTTGGCGAGTGGTGGCGCTTGGAGATCCGTGCCATGATGCGGAGCCAGCTTTTGCGCGCACGTGCGGATCCCTGCTGACTCGGACGTCGTGCGCCAGTCCACCGCGACAGAAGATCCGCCCGCTGCGCCCCGGGGACCACCCCGCCTGGCCCGATCAGTTAACAGAAATGCTTAATTCGTAATTTTTTGTTTTGCAAGGGACTCAATTCGTAAACATGGTCCGAAAAGAATCATACTAGTGCATGAAAACAAAAGGGCAAGCCTTATGGACTGCTTCCCTCGTACTTTTTGGCACAACCTGGTGGGTTTTGGCTATAGTATAAATATTTGCATAAACAAATCGGCGTCAAAAGCGTTTCAAAAAAACTGTTCTGATAAATCGCTTCAAAACAACGACAAAGATTTCTTTATTCGAGAAAGCCATAAGTCATAAACTAAAAATTACTGGACCATCATCTGCTTTGTTCCTGCGATTTTATCCAGCACCGTACAATTTTGCTTCTCACGTTTATGCCCCATTCGAAATGGGTGGTTCTTTCTTCTGTTCCTGCGGGAGTTTTTTTTTAAAACGGAGCAGTAGTATTTTGCGGGGCCTTAGAGCATTCCTCTCCTTAACGCCCGCTACATAGGGTCTGTTTGGCAGTGGCTGCGGTTTATCCTGAATTTTTTGAATTTTAGCTGTTTACGGTACAGATTACGAAGAGAGAGATACTCATTTGCGATTTTGGATGGTATAGATATTAGGCTTTTTACGTGTATATCGTTTAACTTCTAGACCCCGTCTTGAGAAAATATTTCGTTTGAAAGTTAGGTACTATAGTAAAAGTCAAAAGCCGTCAGTTTCGAGGAAAAGAATAGACCTATATTCATGTTCTCCGAAATATTCACGCAACTTTCTGCGACGATTTTGAATCGCCCACTACATATATAAAGCCCGATTTTTGAATACGCACGCATGTCCCCTTCACCTGAGTTCTACAGATCTCACTACAGCTCAATCCCGAGCATACGTACACATCGCTCGTGTCAGTTCATCCCTAGCTCGCTTGTCGCATTAGAAATTGTGAGCCTTGGAAGCTTGCGCCGTGGGTGAGGTGAACAGACAGGAGTTAGGCGCAAACGAGCGCTTTTCGCTTGTCTGTTCGTTCGCAGCGGCATCTTTTGATCTGGAGTAGTTAAGTTTCTTGGCTCGTGAAGCTGTGAGAGGTCCGGCCGGTCAAGAAAGGTGGTAGTCGGTGCAGACGAGTTGGTTAAAGGCTAAACTAGTACACTGCAGTAGAGCTGATTAATTAAGCCCGGACGGCCGCCGTGAGCACGCTAGGGTGGGTTATTTGAGCTGTGGCTTATGGTTTTAGGTTATATTTTTTGAATTTTAGCTGCTTGTAAGAGAGATCACGAAGAGAGATAGTCGTATGCGATTTTAACCGGTATAGCTGTGTTAGAATGATCTCAGGGATTTAGTCCAACGGCCAAATCCCAACCCCCTTGCTCGCGCCTTGATCGGGGGCGCCCAACCCATTTGGTCAGGGCCCTGCCAAGCGCCATAATAAATAGAGGTGGGGGCCGGGGTGGCACGCATCCCAAGGTTCACCGTGCCGCCGCCACACCCCACCTACAAACCCTATACCCGATCTAAGAGGGGGCGCTCTAGCGACGGAAGCACCACCGCCAGAGATCGCCGCCGGGAGACGCCGCCGAGGAGCCCGCATCTCCTCCCGACCGTCGGCGCCCTTAGCGCAGATCATCGCCATGGCCAACCCTCCTCTACATCGGATGATGCATACCCTACTCCATCTCTCTCTCTCTCTCGGTTTCTCATGAACACCAAAGAAAAGAACACCCGTAACATCGATTCTACAAGTCAAGTCGAAGTCATGTGTGTACTACAATTAACTAATATACTTCATTTTAAAAAACGTACCGTTTGAAATCTGGTTACTATAGCGCCGTACATAAGCCATAAGTGGTTTCAAACTACTTTCGGCTGTTACTATACTGTTTATTTATTCAAAAGAAATCGTAATTTATAAGTTATAAGTGAGCAAAAGGCCCTTAGTTTGCTAGGTAGTAGCATGGTGCATGGCCAGTGCCGGTGCCATGGAGAAGGTGGCACCTAAGCCTGCACCTTCGCGCAAGCTATCTGAGGTCCATGCACGTGTGCCGCCAATGATATATGTGCGCAGATCCTTGGCAAAGCATACTACCGAGATGGACCGGAGGTTTTTAAACTTATGTAGTAACCCCCCAAAAAAAGAATATGGGAAAATAAAAAGAAATACGGAAAAAAAAGAAAAATTAACAAAAAAAGTTAGAACAAGACGAAATCAAGAAACTAGATGTCAAAAGTTAAAAACTGAAACTCAAATGAGCAGGTCACATCAGATTTTGGATGACGTGAAAGAAAGAGATAAGAGAGAACGCTATTGGAGTGCTTGTATATGACTTTAGGTTGTGGCTTATGGCTGTGATTTTTTGCTGTTTGTACGAGAGAGTATAGAGTAAAATAAACTTATGTGTGGTTTTGGCCGATATAAATGAAGTCATTATAGTATGTACTACAATCAACTTGTAAATCTCGTCTTAAAAAGACATTTCGTTTAAAAGCTAGTTACTGTAAAAAAAGCTAAAAACAGAAGCCGTAAAAGAGGAGACCCATAAAATTCCTCTCCCCTCTAGGAGCAAATTACTGGGTTGAATATTGTGCTTATAGCTCCTCCGTCTCAATTTTCAATTTTTAAACAGATTTCTTCCTCCTAGTGTCAGGCTAATTACCTATATATAGTACCACCATTATTTTACATAGTGGATGCAGAGGAATTGATACAGTGGACTCTAACCGGCTCCTAGTGCCAAATACCGCAAGCAAACAAAACAAGAACCACAGGAAGAGTACGTCCAAAGACAGATCAGATCACTAGTCAATTAGCCTAACTAACGGAAGAATGTGCAAGGCATACCAAACTAAACCTGCAGGGAGAATCTAATCCACACGATCGACGTGGTCCCCGGTACTAACCGGTCCAAGAGCCATGTAAACGAGATCCCATCTGGTGTTACACATGCACTCGTTTCTTTATCCACCCCCTAATTTCCATAGTGAGTTGATTTCTACCTACTTAAAAAATACAAGTTTGTGATGATCTGTTTCTTCGTAACCTCCTACTATTGTTTAAAAGATGGAGTTAGTGAATAGTATGTTGTCCGTCCCCCTCTCCCTCCTAAAATAATCGTGCCGACATGTAGGCCGTGACGCGCTCGTGCTCTCTAATCCCTTGATTTTACATATCTTTGTCATTGTTTTGCAGTACCATATTATCACTGAGTTTGCAATGATTAGATTACGATCATTAAAGATGCGCTATTTGTATGATATTTGTTTTTCCGTCGTAATGCACGAGCACGCGACTAGCTTGTACTACTGTTGCTCTAGTAGTATCTCTTACATGGTGGGTCCAAGGTTGCCTGTCATGCACAGTGGGCTAAAACCCTACTACCAGAGCTAGTAAAGTATTTTCTTTGCCCCCTACCGGCCTCACTAAACACCAATAATTGCATTTCCAAGGCCTCCCAAACTTCCATAACTAACACTTTGTTTAACCAGGCAGAACGTGCAACCAAGGCTCTGAGCCTGTTAGGATAATAGTATAGTGGAGGACAGGAGGAGGCAGTACAACCAAAACTCTTGAACGTTGTGGAACAGACGGTGTAGTAGTAGTTGTGCTACCACCAAGCATATAAACATAATAATGTAGTAGCAGTGTGCCATGGAGCTTTGGTTTTTTTTTTGCCTTCCATTAATTTTTTATCGAGGACCGAATTTCTTACTTCTCGTTGCACTTGTCGGCCCTGTTTTGAACACGAGGATTGCAGTGGCAGCAACTCAATTCTCGTAGAAATCGAAAAAAAAATTCATGCTCCAAACGAGCCCGAAATTGATAACCACGTTATCCCAAGTCGTACGGTCCACAATCGACATTGCCTTGAGCGAGAAATCGACAGTTTACCACGCGCAAATTTCTCGTATGTGTATACTTCACACACTTTGTGTCGATGTTTTGAGTGGCGGTCCGCCTGTTCTTTTTGATAGCGGCTTATAATTTTTGGTTGAAATTTTTGAATTTGGCTGTTTAAGGTACAGATTACAGAGAGACCGATACTCACTTATGATTTTTGCTGGTACAGATGTTGGGCTTTTAATGTGTACTACGTTTAACTTGTAGACTCCTTCTTAAAAAAATACTTCGTTTAAAAGTTAAATATTGTAGTAAAAGCAAAAAACCACCCGACTTTTAACTTGCCGAATAGCCCCTAAACCAATTTGTAGTCTTCAGATTCATATATGCTGAGTACTACTACTTACCCAGCGAGCGGCCCGAGCCCCCGACCTCCGCATTGCTCACCGCTGCTATGCAAATGCAAACATTGGGTGGATCTTTTTCAACAGTGGTTTGTGATTTATAACTACGGTTTATAATTTTTTATTTTAATGTAATCATTTGTATGAATAAAATAAATATCGATAATTTGATAGATTATTTTAAAAACTATTCTGATAAATCATTTCGAAATGCCCGTGCTGATGGTGCTCATGGTCGAGGGCGCTTCGATCGAGGAAAGGAAGCATGGATCATGAGACCGGACCGGGGAATGGGTATTTA
Source organism: Bonia amplexicaulis (assembly GCA_036346245.1). Taxonomy (NCBI): domain Eukaryota; kingdom Viridiplantae; phylum Streptophyta; class Magnoliopsida; order Poales; family Poaceae; genus Bonia; species Bonia amplexicaulis. The sequence goes on along the minus strand of CM070736.1, from coordinate 33,145,498 downwards.
GTGCAAGTGCTTGATTAGCATTGTGCTGCTGCTGCTGCTACTAATTACGCATTTTTTTTGTGCCGTAATTTATCCCTCAACCAGTGCACGTGCATGGTACGAGTTTTGAGTTGACGAGCCGCAGGCCAGCCAAATCTTGCAGTTCCCGGCCGGACAGCAGACGAGGGCCACGAGAAACGCAGCATGCATCTTTGTGCTTCCTTGGAGACGATGACGGAGACGTACTTCTAAACCTTAGATAGCATCGTAGCACCAGTAGTACTAGCATTTTACTCTAGCGTAAAGCCCATGTAATGTTTACAGGCTCAAAGAAATCATGGTCACCATCTTTTTCTTTCTTCGCAGCCTTTCTCCTTTGAAGCGGCCCGTATCATTTTCAAGATGCTTGCTGCTCGCAACAATTGGGCCTGGCCTGATCCGGCTGGGTAGGCCCACCTGTGGCGGGCCGAACAGGCCCGTTAACCTGCATAGCTCCCGGGCCCAACAAAGGCAACAACATTAGCATTGTTAATGTTATTTGACTATCTGACAATATGTAATTATGTTGTAAGCTTATTTGGCCCTTATCATTTCTAAATGCCGGCTCCGCCCCTGATTAGCCTGCCAAGCACTTACCTCAGGCACCTCAACTCCAGTCCCATCAACTTGCGCAGAGACGTCAATTTCTGAGGCATTAGCAAACTTTTACTGCATACTTACAAGGAGCAAGCTTGCACTACACCACGTACAAAGGACCAATCTTGCATAAGTCTAGCGCCATCATGGTTGGTACATATAGCAATTTCATGCATGGGGATGACCTCAGTAGCGACTAAGACCGAAAGCACATGCTTAGTTTTACGGCGTTGACGGCATTCCCAGGTTCTGTGGCGACCCCTCAAGAAAAAGGATCCACCTATCCATGGAGCCTTCGGTTCAGAAGTTCAGTAGCACCAATGGAACAACAACCTCAGCAGAAGAACATCTTGTGCCTGACATTTTCATGCAGGCAACGCAACTCCGGCCGGCACCTGGGCGGTGCCGGCCGGCGTCGTCGTATGGCCCCCATGGCTCGACCATGACGTCTCCGACATGTCGTCGAGCCTGACGAACTGCTCCACCTGCGCCGCCGCGAGGTGCGAGTAGTAGATCGGAGCAATTGCAAGCGATGCAGGACCAAAAGAAAGGGCATCAAATTAGGTGATCGCTTAACTTTGTATCATCGCAAAAATAAATAAATAAATAAATAAATAAAGATTAGTAGTAACTTTGTCAGGGACGAGTGAAAAACCAAGTAATGGCTTATTTGTGCGTACCTACTGATATGGCTGTGGTGGTGCTCTGATGCCTGAAAGGAGTTCCCAGCATTGCAAAGACAGACAAGAAGAACGCATGCAATGGGTCATCAGGCTACCGAATCTTCTCTACAGTTTCAGCGTACGCACACGTAGGAGAGGGAGTGCACGAGCTCCTGCAGGCCATCAGGAGAGAAACCGATCTCATCATGGAGCACATGGTAGTGCGTTGGCCTTGTAGTCCCCTGGCACTAGGCCTATAAACGAGTTGAGTTTAAGCAAGCTTGATCTTTTAGGCTTAGCTCGGTAGAAGTTCGAGTTGAGCTGGGGTCTGAATATAGACCTGGGCTCAAGAGTAGGCTTGAATTCGACTTGTTAAAGCTCGATAACAATTAAAATAATTTATTATGCATTATTTTTCGATAATAAGAAAATTTTGAATTTGAACTCGGCTCTAGTAAACTTGATAACAGTTAAAATAATTCAAATATACACTAACTTTCAACAATAGTGATACATATTAACTTGTAAAAATTAATATGTATCACTATTTAAGCTCGAATCGATGCTCGCAAACTATTCGAGTTTGGCTCGGTGAAGCTCGTGAGCTCGAGATTAAGTTTGAGTTCGACTCGTTTAAAGTTCGAATCGATCTCAAATCAAGCCTAGAACAAGTTAAACTCGAGTAACTAATGAACTTTGAGCTTTTTTTACAGCCTTAACTGGTACAGATAATCACAAAAGGACTTAAGCCAAGACAGACATTGGAACACAGCCGCACAAGCTTCTGCTCAGATAGTCTTGCAGCTATCTTTCAGGGAAACTATCATGTGAAAAAAAAAGAGATGCACAAGAGACAATGCGATAGATGATGGCCTGCACAAAGCATTGCGAAAACAAAATTGCAGGTTCACAAGTCACAAGGTACGACAGGGCACTTACAATCGTCCCCGCATGAGCAGACATGTAGAAATCATAGTTCCTGGGATGGCAGATCCCCTTGTCAGCAACAGTACCTACACAGCGGCAAAACTTTCAGAATGTGTCCGGGAAAAAAAAAATGGTAGTCCCCGGAACATGATTGCAGGATCCTATGACAAATGTTAAGACGAACGGTGTAGGTTACCAGGGGGACATTAGTCACATCGTCTGGAACCATTGGGCAGGAAAAACTTGTGTGATGATCTCTTCTGTTCTGTGCAACTATCACTGTGAGCTTCAACTTGCCAAAACCATTCGTCATCTCCCCGAAACTTGCATGCCTGCATCAAGGAGAAAAGTACATAGTTATCGACAGACCAACAACGAAGACTGTGTCCACGTACTAGAAGCACAGGACTAAACATAAATAATTGGAGAGCATGCATTCTTACCTCAATTATTTGAGCTAGCTCAATGTTCAGCACCTGAATAAACTGGTTCTCGCTAACTCCATCCCTAGATCAAAGACAACAAAATTACTTGGGAAAAAAAGAGTATCATTTTCCATTTTCAATGGAAGAAACAATTCTAGTGCTTAAAAATGCAAAACTCACTATTGACACTTGCTGGTTGCCCTCGTCATAATACAACCAGGTATATTATAGCTCTCTATATCAGTAGGGCTACTGGACAACCAACCTAGAATCTGAAATTCAGGATTTAAGTGTTACATTCAAGATTTGTTCTCTTGTACCATTATGAGAGAAGGCCTAATTTACCTATGATCGCAAAACTGGAGGTAAATCACTAGAAACTTTCTCGAAAAACTTGAAGACAATTTTATCAGTTCGATATTGCAAGCAAAATAACAAAAAAATCCATGAAAGAGAGAGAGAGAGAGAGAGCATCTGAGCATATTTTAGGTGCAAATCCACTATGAAATATTACGAGAGCACTGGCATTTGGTATTTCTGTAAGTATGCGCTATAAAGACTATTATACATATATACATATAATGACAATATAATACTATAAATTAAAAATTACGATGAAATAAATAATTACATAAATATACATATTTGTGTGTGTGCGTGCGTGCGTGCGCACATATGTATTATACAGGAAGTACTTGCTAATACGACTGCTAACCGACTGCGAAGAATTGCAAGACTCCGAGAGCGATTACGAGAGAGATTGTGAAAGAGCAACTGTAAGAGAGCTCGCAATTTATAGCGCGAGCGAGAGTGCAGCGCGCTAACGAAGCGCCGATAATGGCGGGAGTGAAATGCGCACGAGAATACAGACGCGATGCAACCCCCTTTCAGTGGTTTATTCCCTCGTTGTGTCTGCACGAGCACTTAATTTCCATATGATCCAAATGGCCTTCGACCCACTCAGTTCGTTCATATGCATATTAAACAAAGCAAAGAATCAGATGAAGGCCACCTCTGCCGCACGGTGCCAAGAGTATGCCGCCCGGTGGCCAGGCAGCAAGCCATTAGAGGCCGCCTAAATTTGGTACTTACAGTGCTTAATCGCGGGAGCTAATTACCTGTCGTATGGTGGCTGGACAGTAGGTTGCCTACCGTACGGCCACAGAGCTCCAGGTCACACATGTCAGCTCCACGGCTTCGCCATCCGACGACCGGGCGGTAAAAAGATCATTTTTGCTAATCCCACATATATATTGATATTTTTATAAATACAAATTCAAACAGTGCCATATATACCAAAAACTCATGTTCATGCGATTGTATCCCATACGATCCGACGTATGTATTCCCGGTGCCTGCCAGTCCGATCGAGCTCAATTATGTGGCATTTATATGCTGTGGAATATTGATTGCCCTCTAATTAACCAAAGAGATGCCATTGCATACAAAGTGTGTTAGGAAGGGAATAACCCCCTATTACGCGCGGGGGAAGCGCGCGAGCGCTACCCACGTCGGTAGCCCGGCGCTCCGCGCGACGCGTGGAGAGCGAATCTTGGTACGGTCTGGTGAGCAATTTTACGAAAAAACCCCTGTATTTTTCCGAAATTATGTACAGATCCTTGGTTCTCGCGAAAAGGTCCTTGAATTTTTTTTACCCCCTCCGTTTTGCAGGATGGCCCCCCGCATTTTCGGAAATTGCGCACGGGTCCCCGTTTTTACGTCTGGTCCTCGCTTTTTTGAAAAGCCCTCCGCCTTTTTCGAAAATACGTTTTTGCCCCCAATTTTTTTTGAAAAACTCCTCACGAATTATCGCCTCTTTTATTTTAGTACGTACGGTGGCTGGCGCGGCGCGGCACCGCGCCTATCAATCTAGTATATCAATATATGGAGCATTTGTATAGGTGCGTGAGGAGGACCTCCTTGAGGTTTGGCAGCAACTAAGCAGATAATCACCTTGTTGTCTAGCTGCAAATGAAGAAAGGCTGCACCCACGTGGTGAAGATTTGAGATGGTGGGTTCTTTTCAGCTGTGCCTAGTGATTTATGACTGTGGCTGATGACTTTTGTCTTTAACGTGAACCTTGTGCAAACGTGGAACGGGAGCTTGTTGTGTAAATAAAGCCACAGGATAGGGGGAAACTCGTGTGCGATTTTAGTCGATGTAAATAAAGTCACTATAGACACTGTAGTGACTTTATTTACATCGACTAAAATCGCACACGAGTTTCTCCCTATCCTGTGACTTTATTTACAACTGTGAATATGGAAATGGATGGGATGAGCAATATCCGTCCGTATCCACTCCGTTTTCACCCCTAGTCAAGAGCTTTCCAACAAGTCCAAAATCACCTTATTGGACTCCGTATGCATCTTCTATGCTCGTTTGAAGTTAGCATTGTCTCTGGAGGCCGAATTGGATTGCAAAACATACTCAGGTTCATTCTTGGTTGTCCTGGCCTTAAAGTGACGTGGTGACCTCCAATGTTCATCCCAAGCATGTTTGTGAATCTATGTGCCCTTCCTTGGTCCTTGCCCATATTCCTAAGCACAATCACATCACATGCATCAGACAACAACCCATTTTCGGAAGCTGAATTATACAAGCCTAGGAACGAGCTCATCTGATAATTCAACTGGCGTGCACGTGCCCTTATCATAGTTCCTTGCCTATCATCTTGTGGATGAGTGTTGTGTGTATCCAAGAAAGTGATGTCCTCATCACCTTCTAGCTCTTTCCCAATTTAGAGGAGGAATTTTAATCCAAATAGAAGTAGGAGTCATATTCATAGTATGATTTATCTAGTACCCTTTATAGCATATCTTTTTTAAATCATAAAAGATTGGTATGAGTCACCATAACTTAACATACTTCATAGGTTATCTCCCCAACTTTTAAAATTTTTCATGTTGATTTGATGGTTCGTCTTGTTTAAAAGTGTTGTGATTTTTGGCTTTTGACTATGGATTTTGCCAATTACGAGAGAGATTGGAGGAGTAAGAGACACTCATATTGAGAAGCCACTTCGTTCAAAGCCGCTCTTGCAGTAATTCCTACAAACAGTTTATAGAAATCATCTTAAGAAGCCACTCCGTTTAAAAGCCGACTTCTAAATATAAAAAACCAGAAACTATTTAGAATAGGATAGACAATGGTTTTCAAGTTTGTAGATATACATGTTCCCCAGCTTTACAAATCCCCACCAAAATAATGAACCGACCGAAGAAGCAACATTGAATAACTGTTGACAAAAAAAAGAAAGAAACTCAACATATCATACTGACCGTGATAAACAGCATAAGAGGGGTAAAGACAATCACAATCTGTCTCTTCCTCAAAAAAAAAATATATATAAAGACAATAGCAGCTTGAGACAGGATGAAGCTTAAGATGCCAACAAATGTGGTGTAGCGCCTTTAGTTTCTTCTAAATAAAAAAATAGTAATAAAAAATTGAAAAATACTGCTATACCTTTTAAAACAATAAGTAAAAAAAAAGAAAAACTGAAAAACCGAAATTAAGAAGTCGATATGTTCCAAGTGATTTCTAACTTCTGAAAATCAGAAATAAAAGACTTACAAGTAGTTTGGAGCAGATGTAAGATATGTTAGTGATATGCCCTAGAGGTAATCATGAAGATGATTGCATCACTTCTATGTTTATGAACATTTGAATAAAATGGTATTTTGTCTCTTGAATAAATATCTTTCGTGTTGATCAACAAGTGTGACTTATTCGTGAAACTCTTTATTCATGTTTTGATGTTATTCTAAATTATCCCTGATCTTATATCATTCTATGAGACGATTATGATTTATAGATCATCACATGTATTGATTGATGATCATATTTCAGGATCATGAATATGAGATATCAAATCAATAATGTGAACACATGTTAGAGAATATGATGTTGGATTGATCCATCATGAGATATTGTGAGAATTGTTATATTCTTAAGTGTCATCAGTTAGTCTCATACATAGTGTATGTAGAATCCTTAGACCTGAGGTCGTCATTGTTTTCTACATGTGTAATAGTTTGCTTAGGGATTACCAAACACTACTCCGTAACTGGATGGTAATAAAGGTAGCTTTCAGGTTTGCTATGAAATATGCGAAGGAATATGAACAATCAAGATGGAATTTGCCTCTCCTATATAACAGGAGAGATATCTTTGAGCCCCTCGATGTAGTTGGATTAAGAAAGTGCATGGCCATGCCAAATGTGGTTGAGAAGTTAATCACAACTAAGTAATCCACTACAAGTTCAAGTGAAGGATCGAGCTATCATAAGATGGCACGTTTCTTGTCTTGAGTTCGATCTGATATCATGAGGCAAAGGGATCGGTACATAAACACTATATAGGTTCGTCCGATATGATCTTTATGTGTGCTTGGGAGTTATTATGTCCTGCTAAGGACCGCTACTGACTTATGGGCCGGAAAAGATTTTTCGGCCCATGGCCAAATACACATAAACCTATAGGGTCACACACTTAATGTGTTGTAACGATAAGGGGTCAGATGATAGTTTCTGAGTGGGATTCGATCTCTACTCGTATCGGATATGGATCCGATTGGAGGCTATATAAGGAGAGGTATGGGAGCTGATGGAGGTATCCCGAAAGCACACCTATCGAAACCCTAGCCACCACCTCTCGTATCTCCTGCCGTGCACGCTGGTGCTAGCACATCAACGCACGGTGCTCCATCCCTGGACGTGTGGACTTCGGTAGAGGCGCTGTTGTGATTGCGGCGCTGATCAGGACGATCACGAGGAGAAGACGTTTGGACGGAGGACGTTCGACTACTACCGCTACACCGATGGGCTCTTCGTTGAATTGGCTACTTTAACTCTACTTCCGCTGTACTTCGCATCTAGTGGTAATGATCCATGATCTCTTACTCGCATGCTTTTCTAGTTTATACGGTAGAAAAATGTTAATCTGCGCTAATGTAGTCCACCCGTATCCTAATAAGATAAGCAGCACATTGTTTCAGCATCACTACCCAGAAACAGGGAGAGAGAGACATGCACCGAAGTTTTAAGGGCAACTTAATTTACTACAACAAACACAAATAAAATCACAGGAAATTAATTAAGAAAAGGCGCAAGAAGAAGCTAAACTCCAAAACCCCGGCGATCGATCGGTAGCTAGTAGTCGGCCCAAGATCGACAGCGAGATCACTACTGCAAATGCTGCCGATCGATCTCGTGCAAAAAAGAGAGAAAAAAAAGAGCAGCAAATGTATCACACAGGGATACGGCATACGCCTATGCAAACAAGAACAAAGAAGAGACTCGCAAGAAACTAGGCAAGGATATCCGAGAAAAGATAACCTTGGAGGTAATCCACATCACCAAGCTAGAAAGATCAACCCGTCCGCGAAACGAAGAAGAATGCAGGAAATTACATGGGGCTGGCAGACGCGGACGCAAGGCCAGAAAACCATCTTCTTCATCTTCACCCAGCCGCCGCCTCTCTCCTCTTATAGCCGCGCAGCAAGCTCAAAGGAAACCCACCCACGCCCACTTTGGTTGGTTTTTTTTTATCTTATGATTTTCTATAGTAAATAATTTTTAAATAAAATATCTTTTTAATATAAAGTTTATAAATTAATTATAGTAGGTATTATCTTAACTTCATCTATATCGACCAAAATCGCACGTGAGTTTCTTTCTCCGTACTCTCTCGCACGAACAGCCAAAATTTTAAATTTTAAACCAAAAGCTATAAGACACAGCTCAAAAGAACCCACACTTCTTCTTTTGGCATCCTACTGAAGCTTAACAGTATTGCATGGCAGGGGTGTATCTAGGATTTTGTCACATCCCAGGCTAGAGAGGGTTAGAAATCACTATTACCTGAGCTAGAAGGAGAAGTTGTACACTTGGTTTACTTGAACTTATCTGAACTTTGCACTGATAAATATCTCATAACCTAGGTTGGAGCCTAGGCTATCCGAGATATGGATCCACCCCTGCTCTATGGTGTGTCCCATGCTGCCTAGATTGCCCACGTGGACAGGGATAGACGGCCGCGATGCGACGACATACTGGACAGCCATGCTCTTCTTCAGTTATCTTGACAGTCTCTGTCTCTACGTATGCTCTTCTTCAGCTCTCTGGTATAATTAAGCTTAGATCTTGGACAACTTGTTGCAGCTTGCTATCTGCTCTTCTGGATCGATCGCCTACAGTACAGCCACGGAGTTAATAGGTCGATGTGGAGTTGTGGACTTAACTGGGAACAAATGCTGTTGTTAACTCGTGTTAATTTGTGTGCGTAGAAATACAGTTATTACTGCTAGTTGATGTGCAAATACAGTTATTGGGAACTAATAGCTACCTCATGGATGAAAGCTATTACGAGCACTCCTAGAATATGGATAATTGTTGAGCTTCCCGCCATACATACTAGTACAAAGTGCATTCGATGAGCTGTACATATCAAAACAAATGTTTAATTTCTTCCTCTCTTTTTGCGAAGCTACTCTCAACAACAACAGAAAGAAGAACAACTTTTTAGAGAGAGAGAGAGACAGAGAGAGAACAATGTTTAGTTTCTTCTTCTTTGAGAGGGGGGAAAGCAGGAAGAAGAACAATGCATCGTGGTCTTGGGCCGCGTGGCTCCTTTCAGATGGGTCTCAACTCCAAGCTGTGGTGTGGGCAGCTGCTTCCTCGCCTGCGCACTGCCCGCTGTGAAATGCACTCACATTCTTCTTCCTTCCTCTTTCTAATGTATTTTAATAGGCCCAACAAAGACCGAGACAACCCAGATTTCAAAAACGAATTGAATTTCATTGAATCTTGGTTTCAATTGAGTCATCACCCAATTTAGACCCTCCCCACCCATTTATACTTCCCTTTACTGATCGTGCCACCTTCTTAGGCCGAATTCGCAAACCACCGAGCCATCAATACTGTTCACCGTCTGACAAAAGTTCGCCGCTAAATTCCACCGCCTTTCACACCGATCGGTCAACGGTGCAAACGCCCGATTTAACCTTGGTACACCTCGCCTGCATAACCTCTGGCACGCCTGAATCACCTCTGAGCATACGCCGGACAGGACAAAGCGAGACTCCTCAAGCCGCCGCCTCTCCTCCTCTCACAACCACCCTCACAACCACCCTGGCCGCAGCAATGCGCCACTCGAGGAGACACCGAGCCTGAGACGCCACCCCAGCAGTCGACCACCCCGTCGCCTTGACTGGGCCACCCCGAATCCTCCCGTCCCAGCCACGCGCCGCAAACTGAGCAAGGCGGTAGCTGTGCCCAACCGCCATTCTGTGTCCATAAAAGGCCATGAGCCCTCTGCACAATCTACATTGGACGCCCAACACCACCCCTAGCCCCCCACTTTACTCCACTTTACTCTTTTCCTCTCCCTCTCGTTGCATCTTCACGATTACGTTGCTCAGTTTGTTAAAGCCAACATATACAACTAGCAAACGGACACAATAATCCAACTCGGAAACGAAACTCAACCCATGTCGTATACCTACATAGCAACAACGCATACACGTATACGGACTCAGACTCATATGGACTAAACAAGATTACTATCTCTAACAAGCACAATTACAAAATCTGACGCCAAGCACACCGCCCTCAATTCCTCTCAAAAGGAGAAAAAGGAAACGGTAGCAACCCCTCGATAACTCAATCAGCTCAACTCCCATTCCATCACTATGCACTGATCGAGGAGCAAGCTTGTGCAGAAGCACTACTGCAGACCACGAAGCATCCTGATTCATGTGGGATAGCATTCAAGATTGTTCGAGATCGAAGGTACAAGCAACTAACCACCCAAAGCATAAATTAGTGTTCAGGCTGCCCTTTGGGACGGCCATTTCACATCATTGAAACATTGCAGTAGAGGAAATCATGGGACACAAAGTCACATGCAATTTTAGTCGGTGTAGCTAAAGTCAATACAATTACTACAATCGGCTTTAAACCTCGCCTTAGAAAGATGCACCATTTGAAAGCTTGTAAACCCTATCTTAAAAATATGTACCGATTAAAAATTAGTTACTTTAGCAAAAACCAAAAGTCATAAGCAGCAAAACCAAAAAAACCCAGCCATAAATTTACGGCATCACCATGACAGGCCTTTTCCTTCAATTGAATGCCTCAACCAAAAGCGTTGAGTGCATGTCAACAAAAAACCAATGGCCGCAGCTAAACTCTAACAAGCGTTAGATTGTATTTCAACAAAAAGCTAACAACCTCAACTAAAATACATCAGCTAAAACCATTTCAAACGGGCCATGATCTTCTAAAAAACAGATCAGAAATAAGGAGCAGACGAAACAAGCATGCAATTAGAGGAAATGTAACGATTTAGAAAGCAAGGGTTCGACAGCGCACTAACAGAATTCCAAGCTTTGAGGCACAAGTGCGGCAACCAGTTTAGGAACATCCCAGTTGTTACTGACGACTACAGAGCATCAAGACCATACAGAAGCGGCTGCTCGGCTCAGCAGAAGAACATCGAGCTCCTGACCTTGTCATGCAGGCGAGGCAACTCGGGCACCGGGGCGCTGCCTACCGAGGTGTGGCCTCCATGGCTCGAGGACGTCTCTGACATCTCGTCAAACTTTATGAACTGGCCAACCTGAGCAGCAGCAAGATGCGCATAGCAAATCGGAGCAACTGTAAAGTAGACAACAAAAGGTGAGTGGGTGCGGACACGCGGGCCGGAAGCAATTACTTGACACGTACAAAGACAAACACAAGTAGCTTACCGACTGATATGGCTGTTGTGCTCCTTTGATATCTGAAAAGCCCCAAAATTGCAAGTCAGGAAAGTTTTTCTCGGAAGTAAAAACAAAAATCGTAGAATATCTACTTACACATAGGAAAGTGAGTGAACCAGCTCCTGCAGGTCATCAGGGGAGAAGCCTATCTCATCATGCAGGATATGGTAATGTGTTGGCCTTGTAGTCCCCTGATACAGACAAGCACACGCGCTTAGCTCTATCAATTGAAGCTGATGATAAAAAAACGTCCATCTAAACAAACTGGGACAGCCAAAAAGGTTTCACGGTGAAACTTACTAAGCAGAACACTTAACCAAAAGCGCCGGACCAAAAAAAAAGCAAAACAATGAGCCAAAAAGAACTATTGAACAAAACTCCTTACACACAATACTTAAAACCAACAGTTAAGAACCCCGTTCTATCTCTTGGATGAATGGGATTTGACAGATAGATTAGCCATTACTAGCGTTCACATGCCAAGGGTGCAAGTTGTTGCATGAAACTGGTTGTTTTGGACAGTTTACATCATCCACTATTGCTATCCACCGGTGCATCCCACTGATGAAAACAAACTCCATCGAGTTTAATTTAGTGTGGGGCTCTTTTAACGTGGGTCTAGTGGGACTGATCTTTGGATAAACTCCGCATTTAGCGGATGGAACGGTTCCAACAGAAGTTAACGTTTTTTCTTAAATTTATTTAGAGGAGACGCTTTTTTCTCATGAATTAAAAGCAGTTGCATAAATATTCAAGAACATCAATCAATTTGTGCTTCCAAGGTAAATATTGAGTTGCATGCACCAACCAGTTCACCCAAAAGCTCCCTTAGGCCTAATACGTGGAATAGAAGTGGACTGCAATTAATTTTTTTAATTGCGTCAACCAGGTCTTGAACTCGAGACCTCTTGGCTCTGATACCATATTGAGTTGCATGCACCAACCAGTTCACCCAAAAGCTTAAGCTGATGAGGAAAGGTGGGCAATTCACTTATACTTCAACAGTAAATCAGCATGGCACTTGTTTAAAAAAATTAGTTATTGGTTGGAATAAGGAATAAAAAAAATGACTTGGAATCAATTGGACAACAGATATGGATATGATCAAGGACACAAAGTGCGTAAGGCTTAGATTAATGGAAAGTTACCAAGGGTATAGTCTAGATTTTTTTTGTACAGATCAGGCTTATTAAGGCGTCGCCTAAGCGTCGCTTAAGCGACGCTTAGGCGGTAAGGCGGCGGCGAGCGGCAAGGCGTCGGCCTCGCCTTGCCAGCGTGATGTATGGCGTCGCCCAAGCCCTAAGGCGTCGGCTGAAGCGTCGGTGAGGCGAAGAAGCGGGAGGCGACGTTGAGGCGGGCCCAAGCGAAAAAGGAAAGGATAAAGAGACACGGGATGAGGGGCGGTGGGAACTGCGGTGTCGCATAAGCGGCCGCCGAAGCCGAAACCCTAGCGCCGCGCCGAAGCATCCATCCCCGTCGCGCCCGGCATCCTCGAGCGGGCGGCGGCGGCCTCCATCTCCAGGTATGCCCGGCCTCCTCCTCCTCCCGGCTCCCACCTCCCGGCCTCCTCCTCCCCCACCTCCCGTGGCGGGCTCCTCCTGCCATGGCAGCCGCCTCCGCCTCAGGAGCCTCGCCTCGGCCCCTCCCTCCCTCCTCCTCCTCTCATCCTGAGAGAGGGGGGAGGAGGGGGGCCGAGGCGAGGCCCTGAGGCGAGGCGAAGGCTGGGAGAGGAGGAGCCCGCATGAAGCGAAGCTGAGGCGCCGATCCCGTCTTGAGCGAGCGGATCGCCGAACCCGCCGAGCGAGCGAGAGAAGCTGCGGGCGAGGCGCCGAGATGAGTGAAGCGAGCGAGAGGCGAGCTAGTCGAGAGAGAGATGAGCGGCGAAGCGGCGAAGGCTGCGTTGCGATCGGAGTATAGGCTGCGATCTTGTGCACCGCCCACCGCCGCCCGTCTTGCTGTGGTGTGCCATCCGCCATGGTCGATTGGTCGTAGTATCTCGATTTTGTTCTTCTCTGATGATTACTTCTTTGTAATGCAGAAGTAGAAAAATGACAAGTACAAATGCAAGTGCAAGTATTGCATCCTCTGATGCCGTGTATGATCCAAAGACCGATCCAAAACGGAAGGCGAAGTCTAATGATCCGGGATGGAAATATGGATATTGGCCGGAAATTGGCAATCGAGATAAGGTGATGTGTATCCTTTGTAACACCCCAAGTGCAGGAGGATTAAAGGTTGAAGGAGCATCTTGCGGGTGGCTATTCGAGATGTGGTTATGTGTCCCAATACTACTACGTAAATCGGGAAAGAGATGGGAGATTATTTGAAAAAAAACAAGAGGAGTAGACCAATCTTCCTAGATGATGATGATGAAGAAGAAGTGGCGGTGGCAACACATGGCATGGAGTCCCAAGACTCCACTGTGAAGCCAAGTTCGAGACGTGACCAAAAGAAGGCATGCTGCCTTTTCATTCAAGGTTGCAACATCAAGCAAGGCCAAGGCAAAGGAGACCAAGTCAGTTGCTTCTATGCTTCGAAGAACACCTGAAGAAATTGTAGATCGAAGGCGTTCTGGGTCTTTTCAAGAGACTATGGAGACCAATACAAGGACCAAGGATGAAAGGCATTATGTGAATAAGCAATGGGCCTTATGGTTCTATGAGTGTGGCATACCTTTTAATGCCGCAAACTCAAAGCGATTTGAGATAGCAATTGAGGCTAGTGTGCAGTACGGTTCTGGGTATAAGCCTCCTAGTTTCCATGAGTTGAGGGAGCCATTGCTTCAAGATTGTGTCAAGGACATCAGTGCCTTAAGAGAGGAGCACGAACGGGCGTGGAAGCAATATGGTTGCACACTTATGTCGGATGGATGGTCCGATGGGAGGCGCCACTTGATCAACTTTCTTGTTATGACCACGAAGGGACTTTCTTCTTGAGTCTGTTGATGCATCAAGCGAACAACATGATGCAACTATGCTAGCTAATTTGCTAGAGGAGAGAATTGAGGCTATTGGAAAAGACAAGGTTGTTCAAGTTGTCACCGATAATGGTGCTAACTACAAGGCAGCGGCAAACTTCTAATGGACGAGATTCCTACACTTTTTGGAGTCCTTGTCTTTGCACATTGTTTAGATCTTATGTTGGAAGACATTGGGAAGTTAAAGGAATTTAAGAAGCCTATCGCACGTGCCAAACGTGTCACCACATTTATTTATAGACATGGGAGGCTTCTTAGTGCAATGAGGGAAAAGACAGGTGGGATGGATCTTGTGAGACCCCAATGACTCGGTTTGCTCTGACCTTCCTTACTTTGAAGAGCATGCATAAGCACAAGGATGCTTTGAAGTGTCTATTTGTGAGTGAGGCATGGACTAGCATCAAATTGTCAAAGACGGAGGCTGGCATGCATGTGACAGACATTGTGCTCTCTAAGGAGTTCTGGAATTCAATTGAAGACTGCCTTAGAGCTTCAGCCCCACTTCTTATCGTGCTTAGGGTGGTTGATGGTGATGAGAGGCCCGCAATGCCAGAGGTTGCAGCATTAATGGCTCATGCAAAGGAGAAGATCAAGCTTAGCTTCGCTACCCAAAACAAGCAACGTTTGCTCAAGAAGATCATGAACATCATTGAGGGACGTTGGGTGAAACAAATGGATCATCCATTGTATGGGGCTGCCCTCTTTTTGAACCCAGGGAAATTCTTTGCCATCCAAAAGAGTGGAGATGATAAATATGTTGGGAGCTAAGGGTTGCTTTAATGATGTGCTTGCAAAAATGATCCAAGATGAGAATATTCGGAACAAGATTGATGAACAAGCCATGAATTATGAAGACCAACGAGGAGATATCTTTTCAAACAAAATGGCAATCCAAAACTTAGAGACAAGGAGCCCTAGTAAGTGTTGTTAAATTATGCAAGCTAAGTTTATCTTCAGCATATTTATTTCATTTCTAATTCTTGATATATATACATGTATTTGTCATTCTAGTTGATTGGTGGCGTTCATATGGTGGCCGAGCCATTGAACTACAAAGGTTTGCTAAACGTGTTGTTAGTCTTTGTGCTTCATCATCCGGTTGTGAGCGAAATTGGAGTACCTTTGAGTTTGTAAGTTAATTTGTAGCTTATATGTGCTTACTAAATATTAATTTCAGCAAGTTATTTATTCATTTCATTTGCTTTGTTTGTCATTTGTGCTTTTGTAGCTCCATACAAAGAAAAGGAACCGGTTACTACACAAGAGATTAAATGATTTGGTCTTTGTTGCCTACAACCGAAAGATGAAAGCTAGGTTTCAAATGAGGCGGGAGAAGGGCAAAAACTATGACCCTTTGGTCATTGAGGAATTTGATTGGGACAATGAATGGACTGACTCATTGGCGGAACCACCTCAAGGTGCTCGTGGGTGTGACCTTACATGGGATGATGTTGATGAAGCCATTGGTGCATCTCGCCGCTTCAAGGTCGCAATCTTCCAAGACAAGCTAATAGGCATAGTCATGGTGAGACTATGACCTACCAAAGGCGTGCAAAATCTACATCAATAGTGGTTGAAGAAGATAGCTTAGATGAGCAAGAGCAACACTCGGATTATGGCAATGAAGAAGATGAGGAAGAAGATCCATATGATGATGTGGATGTGAGCGATTGTGTGAAGCTCCCAATGCTACCGACGATGGTGGACAAAATAAGGATTCTACTAGCAATCCCAATGAGTTCGATGATGGATATTGAGAGATAAGAGAGTTGGATCATAAACTATGCTACTTTTGTGTTGTGGAGTGTGGACTACTATTATTCCATTAGATTACTCTAAGCTTGTGGACTTATCACTTATATTATTTGTGTGGACTCATGTTGGTTATATCATGCTTGCTAATTTGTTATGCCGCTTATATTTAATCTCGGATTCACTTAATTGTTATTGTGAACTTATGTTACTCATTATTCATGTGGCTTGTTGTATTGGAGAAAAGAAGAGAAGAAAGGAGAGATTGTCAACAAGGTATGTCACTCAATCCGTAGAATACAATTTGACAATTTGTATCTATTACATTTGTAACAATTTATATGTTGAAACTTGCAAGGAGACAAGGAGAATGGATGCTACATGGGAGAAGAACAATTGGAATGGGGGATAGGTGCAACATGGGCTTAAGAATTGGCAACAATAAGGTACACATATACTGCTAAAATGCTCATTTTATTTGCTGCCCTTTAGCGCCTTAGGATGTCTAAGGCGTCGCCTCGCCTTACGCCTTATCGCTTAAAAGGTGTGAGGGGGGTGGGTCGCCTCGCCTCGCCTTATCGCCTTAATAACCATGGTACAGATCTAGTATAATATGACGTAGTTCAACAAATAAAAAAGCATTCAGACAAACGTTGAACAAGCATGCAAGACGCACCAAATAAACCAAGTGCAACAAACAAAATCACAAGGCAGGGAATATACTCACAATCATTCCAGCATGTGCACACATATAAAAGTCGTAGTTCTTTGGATGGCAGACTACGTTGTCCACAACAGTGCCTAAAGAATTGCAACGTTCATATTATTAGAAAATAATTCGGTCACCAAAATATGATTATGGGATGGTAACACCGAAGATGAATGACATGTTACCAGGAGGAACATTATCCGGTGAACTAGGCAAGAAAAATTTGGTATGATGATTCTTCTGTGCAACAATCAGTGTGAACTTGGGAGACCAATTTTCATCAAGAAATTTGCATGCCTACAACAAGTAGAAGTACATTATATGGCTGTGCAGTGCAGGATACTCGCATATAAAGGTGTATGAAACTAGAACCACATGAATACAGAATTACTTATGAACAGTACCTCAATTATTTGATCTAACTCAATGTTCACCACCTGAGTAAACTGGCTCTCACTAACCCCATCCCTATAATGAAGACAGAAAAATCAACATAGTAATAAAATAAAACAGTTGCGAGCAGTGATTATATAATTTTCTCTCTAACAAGAGTAGCACTAATCTCGAAGCAAATGAGGAGGTAAGTAACATCTATCCACCATTCGTTATATTTTAAAAATTGTGCAAATCACTATTGAGGAAAGCATAGAAACACCTCCCAACAGTTGCATAGAGATGAGTGAAGACAAAGTCAAGCAATCATTCTTCATAATTGAACAACCCTACTGTTTCACTGCAAACTTGCCTACTGAAAGTGACAGTTGATAGTAGTTATTCTCAAAGGGTAACCAACCTGAAGATAATAATCTGATCTGGTTTTCTCTTTCCAGAACTGGTGTAGAAATCAATAAGTAACTCCCTATAATTTCCAGTCCCAACAAGTGACAGGAGAAAACACATCATTAATAACCACAACATATTGAATAGAACATGACACAATGCTGCTAAAATTGAACTAAGATAAATCAAAGAAAACCTCTTACCGAATGAGGCCATCATCCTCAGTCCCTTGTGGCTTAAACAATGAGTCCATCATTTCTAACTTAGGTGACTGAGAACGCACCGAAGCCCTGTATTTTGAGATAAGAGGCCATTCGCGAGAACTAACAACCTAAGAAAGTAAAAATAAAAAATAAAAAGGGCACAATAGTTATTATTTGTCAAAAAAATCAGATCATTGAGTTTTAAAAGCATTTAATTACAGGTACAGTGCAGAAAACAAGGAAAAACAGTCTTACCGCAGCAATGGAAGGTATATCAGACTGTCCAGGTGAACCATGGGACACATCCATTCCCAAAATAATAGTTGGGACTTTGGATACAAGAGGAATAGCAGGGGATGTTTCAATTTGCAGCAATGAATTCATCCCACCAAGCTGGTTGAAAAAAAAACAAAAAAACATAAAATTATTGCTTAGCAGATGTAAATGTTAGCAATGCTATAAAAAAATGTTTTGGGAGTGGGGGGAGCCACAAACCTTTGCGTTTATCTTTAACAGAACATTTGTAAGGTACTGGTCATTCACTCTTGTAGGGGCCACACATTGTGTGACAATCCCGAACTCAGCAAGACATTTTCGCTTCCAAGGACCTATTAAAAAAGAAAGATAAGGATGCTACAGATGCCTCATATGCTTATTTGAACAGGCACAACATGAAATTGGGATAACTAACCATAAACATCAGAGTTCTTCCTCTCAGCAAGAACACACAACAAAAATTTGGGTGCTCCAGGAAGCTTTGTTTTTATCTGTTCAAACATGTCATCCACCCTTTTTGCAGCAGGAGCCCGTCTCATTGAAGGATTTTCTTCAAACACATCAAAAGGTTGATCTACTTTCTGAAAAATAAAAAAAAAGCAAGTGAAAACGTGGATTTCTTCAAACACATCAAAAGGATGATCCAATTTCTGCAAAGTCAAAAAAGTGAGTGAAAATGAATTTGTGGAAACGTGTAACATTAGGTGGAATGAAAAACCTACAATTCCCTTCATGCCCCCACACTTGATGAGGTCACGGACAAGATCCTTAACATTACACCGCGCAGAAAAGTTAACCACCGCCCATTTCTCGACAGAGCTAGCTTTAATCAGCCTCTGGAATACAGAACTAACAAAATTACGGATGACAACATGCAGAATTAAGGAGTAAACAGGGAATCCAGTAGAAACAGGCTGACCTTGTTGTTGAAGTTCCACCGCCCATTACGTGTAAAAATATCTTCACCATTTCCAGCTTTTAGCTGCACAACAAGACTCAATTATATTAATATCATAACAGTTTCACAAGCACAAAATGGTAATGGGAAAAAATATAGCAGACAGTTCTGACCAACCTTGGGGGCCTGCAGTATCCTACCACCAACTTGAGTAAAGTTTTGAGCAATCGAAATGCCACATGCCTTCAGCATGGGTTCTGAATCATAGTTGCTGCGCCGCAGCACCTGCCAATTTGCCATTGATGATAAAACAGTTAAGAAAGCACACCTACAGCTATTGAACTGAAATAAAGGAACCACTCACATCAGACAAAACCGACATCCTTTCTTGAGGCTTCTGCCTGGACTTCTCAACAAGTGAAGACCTTTGTAGTGTACTCAAAGCCTTTGTATATCTTTGCAAAGGCAAAAGTAAACAGAGCTGGTAAACATGGAAACATACACCACAGCATCAGCATCAGATAAGGCACTAGCAAAGGAAACTACATTGGAATCATGACAGTAATGACCTCAATTGGGAAATATGTCGGCCGCTTCGGTTTCCCCACATTAATACAGGGTAAATCACCAGAGTATCTCAACTCCATGCCCCGGTTCTTCACAAAGTAATCATAAACAGATATTTCTGTCGCTTCCGAGTCACCATTGTCACCATTCCTTTGCTTTAGCATGAACCTAGATAAGCATGAAAATCACAAGTACTTAATAAATGTTCATTTCTAAAGTACTTCAAAAAGAGCGAAAATTGTACAAGAAACTACGAATACATGTTGCAAAGAAGTCAAGCACCCAGTGCACACAATAATATAAGCACCATTTAAACAACAAATATGAATATGCTATCTCACATTTGTTCATAGCAATTCCTTTCACTCAAACCAATGATCTTGTATTCTGTATTTGCTGGACTTGTTTTTATCCTTAAATTTTTCAGAGCGCGCTTGGCCTACAAATGTTAAATGAAGATACAATTATAGATATGTAAAAGTCTGGTCCAATGATTTTGTCCTTCATTGTTAAACTACTGTTTACACTAGCAACACGTAACACTTACCTTAGCCCAGTCTACTTTGTTAGGGTGATCAACCTTCTGGTTGGCAAGTAAAAAATCAATAACAGGGCCAGGTTTCACAATCATCGTTGTGGACACATCTGCACAAATAAACAGTACATGTAAATATGTATTATCACCAACTGCACACGTGATCACAAGACTTGTGCAAAATTCGGCTCATAGATGATAAAACACACCAATATTAAGAGAAAGCCCGCTCTGTGTGGCACGGAAGCTGGAATGAAATCCTCTACAGCCCATCACACCACCCCCCAAGTCGACAAAATTAGAAGGATTATTATGGAAAAAAGATTGGCGGACTAAAAGGCAACCCCTGCAAACACAAAGAAAATATTAAACGAAAACATATACAAAACAGCCATGGTGTAAACATTGCAAATTAAAAAACAAGAAAAATTGCAAGATAAGCCTGCAGAAAGATATAGAAACAAACATACTGCTTTGCAGAGTGCTGTCTCAAAATGATATCAATAACCCGAATTGCTTCCTGAGTGTTCTCCGATTCCTGACCTCTCAAGGCCTGAGCAATGGCACTCATAGGGATTTTTGCCGCAAAGCACAGCTCAACTTTAAAATTCTTCGTTTGATATGGCCTTCTCACTCTTTTCCTGTCACTTCCTGAAGGACTATCATTGCCAGGGCTACCATTTGCAGCAGTCCTAAAAGCAAGAAAGTTACGTGAGCAAGAAGAAATAGTAACAACACTATTAGATCACAAAGCAATGGAAATAGAGAGTTAATTACTTTCCAGTGGAGACATCTTCCAGCACTACAGTGAACTCATTGTTCACTTGTGGAAGAGCACCAATGGTGAACAGGCTCTTCTCACCATCATATGCAAAATCTTTATTAGCAAGCTCAGATGCGTAAGTCTGCTGGAGTTTGTCGATCACTTTTCTGCCTACACCTTTCCCATCCACTGGTCTATCATCTTCATACTTCAGATTCACCTTCATTCAACAAAACAAGCAACAGCGAAAATTAGATATGAGCATAAGAAACTCAAAAAGAAAAGTTGAAAACAAGGATAATAGCCGCACATAGTAGTGGTAGAAGAATTCTTCTGTGGTCTTCAGAGAGACTTTGAAGTGGTTTGTTAAAAGCTGTATCTGCTGCCCCTTTTTGCCAAAACCAGGCCGAGAGATCAGAGACCTCTTAGGTTTTGGCAACTTCTTTGTATCTTCAGCTTTAATAGGCTCTACATTTGGTGGCACAGGAGGTGGTGGTGGCAAATCATCAACCTCAGCATTGTGAGTATCCATTTAAGCGAAACTCTCTGCAAGGCAGCATGCAAAATAACCAAATCAGATAAAGGTGCAGTAGCAATGAAGAATACATAAACACAATGAATTTGAAGTAGTTAGTTTTAAAAGGGTAATTTCCTATCTAACTAAATATTGATTGTAAAACAGCATATGAATCTATGATTTCATAGGTAAATCAGCCTTCAATCCATACATAAATATTCTGGTTTCAACAATACCACAAGTCCACAACTAGCTAAACCCATTTGAAAAGCCTCTTGTGAAATAAAACTTTAGAACCAAATTTTTTTGGAAAAGTTTTCAACTTTAAGAGTGAAGATTATTTGATAATGAAATTTGAATGCAATGCAAAGTTCAAATAGGAATGTGAACAGAATTACGAAATCCAAACTTCATGCATGTTCTTCAATTATCGCTGGATATTACTACCTAGGCAGTAAGTAGAATAATATAGCACTATGTACAATCGATAACACAATTTAGAGAAGTGAATACACATTTCCTGTCAATTATTCACATCCCACACATGATTTACATTTCAGTCAACTGCAGTATTTTTATTCCCAAGCCCCATCTACAGCAAATAAACATCATAAATTGTACGTCAAATTACTTTATAATTGTGTACCTCACACTTCATAACTTAAGAGACATGGTGTTTCAGAAGTCAAATATAAATTGAAAAAATAAATTCCTGCTATGAAGTTTAAAAAATCTTTTCTGCAAGCATATTTAAGATGACAAGTTTATAAACTCTTTTCAGAAGGAACATTTAAGTAATAAAAATAATTCGCCTTAATTGGACTCAATCAATACTGATAAGAACCAAAGCTACTAACCAACACACCACACACATGCTTGTGAAATAATTACATGCAAACTTTCTAATAGTCATCAAGAGCAGAAAGGGTAAAATACCACTGAACAAGCCTGAGCAAATGCAGCAGTGAGTAGTTTCAACACAGAAGAACCGGAAGTGAGTTAAAGACAGAAGAACCGGAAGTGAGCTAAAGTTTACAAGTGCATAGTATGTGGTGCCAAAAATATGTATCCCTAATCCTTCCTCACATTGCGTACCAAAACTGAAGGGCATTTTGGAACTATGCCTTCTTAGTAAGGTATTCGTCATTTCTTATAGTAGATATTACTAAAAAACATTCAAATAAGTGAAGGAGACATTGAAAAATAAAAGTTTTTTAAACTAAAATTAAAGGTGCAAACAAGTACAATATGACCAGCTACTGAAGTCTTCAAAAACTACAATCATAAAGAAAAACCCTAGCGTTCTCTCAAATAACAAATGCAGTAATAATTACCTGCAAATGAAAATACAAGATGAGACCTACCACATCAAGACACCTCTTTACTACATTTGGTAGCAACAGCATACAAAGAGAAAATTCATATACAGAGAACAAAGATTAAAACAATCAATTATAAAAGCAGAGTGCATTTATGCACCAGCACAAAGGTTTGAAAGTTAGCATAACAATACCATGCACCCAATTAACATATAAAAATATTTTTCTGAAGCCCAAACTACTCCACAATGCACACATGAAGTTGTTAACATACTTTAAATACACAATACACTGAGCGTGAGCTGAGGATAACTACTCAATATAATCAAGCAGTGCCAAAAATACATACACGTCCTTTTGCCATCTGAATTTCAAAACTAAGGATATTTGCAACTACATCCTAGTGAGATTTCTTTCTAATGGTAGTTTTAAAAAAAGACATTCTAGTGAAATTTCTTTTTTTTTCAAAGGAGCACAGGATAACTGCATCCTTTTCATTAGACAGAAGAAATAAGACATTCCAGTACGTGACTCAGCAAAATAAAGGAGAAAAGTAAAGCTTTAAACAAGTAGTTGTCGTGCGTCTTCGATAACTCAACCACGAGGGGGGAAGACCAACTTTAAAGTTCCGTCTGTCCTAGCTTGAACACCTATCACAAACCTCTACAAAACCCAAGTCGTCTCTCAGACCACATCAATATTAACAACAAAGATTAAAACACTAAAAAATATGAACAGATGAGCAGAGTACACTCACTCGCCAACAATAACAGGCCCAAAGCTGCCAAACCGCTGCTCTACCTGCACACAAACAAGTGAACAAATCATATAACAATAATAAAGTATATAACAGAAAAGAATCTAAACTGAACAAGTATAAGGCACCAAATCCAGAGAGGCAAAAAAAAGAGGCTTTTTTCTGTTCTTCCTCGGAAGAGAGAGAAGCAGAGTAAAGTAAGCCCAGGCTAGAACTTCCAAGAATCCAAGAAACCCCAATTTACATATAAACCCGATCCAAGAAACCCCAATCGACATAGAAACTAGCAGCACCTACCCAAGAAAACAACAACGATTGCACTAAAATCCTTAGCAATGGCCCCCTAAACTATTAACCAACCCAAAAAAGATAGCGTTCGGTTGTTGCTCTCTTCCGAAAATGATGGGCACCATCATAAACCTCCCCAAAACCCTTAAAACATTTGTTTTGAAAAAAACAGACCTGTAACACAACAAGCAGAAAAACTAGCAAACCCTCCACATGAAAATGAGAAAACAGAAATCTGTAGAAAAAATCATCAAAAAAGTCACAAAAGAAATATTTAACAAAGCGATGTTTCGGATGGTTCTTTTCTAAGAAAGAAAGCTGTCTTACAAAGAACAACAAAACAGGGCCCAAAATCCCACCAAAATACGCCAGGAACGGAGGCGAACAGAAACGAACCCCAAATCCAACACCCTGAGAAACATGCAAAGAAATGCACCACCTTGTCCCCAAGAGAGGAGAGGGGGGGTGGGCCTCCCGGAAACTAGCCACAAACCCGTCGAGGAAAACCCTAAAAAAACAACCGCGCAAACAGCGATCTAGTCCCCGCAGCAAAGTGGCCTAGAAACCGTTGCCATTACCGAGAGTAGTGGAGGCGAGGCGACCTGGCTTTCCCCCTTTCCCGACTCTCCCCTCCCTCGAACGCCCCCCTTTGCGCCCCCCACGCCATCACCTTCCCCTTTTTTGTAGCAACGGAGAGGAAGGGTAGAAGGGTAAAAAGCCAACACGCCGTGGGCTCGTGGGGGAATGAAAGCACAGTAAACATTAAAAAAATTCACAATTTAGGAAACATTAATTTGGTACGCTTTGGGAAGATTCTCTATCTTATTGTCATTTGACAATTCTGATTTAACAGATCCAATGGACCACTACAAATTACACGAACGGAATTCTCTGACTTTACTAAGCAAAGTCACAAGTCCCTCTATCTGGCGATCAACAGCCCAGATTAATGTAGTATTTTTTAATTTTTTTATTTATAGTTTTTAGTTTTTTATTTTTATTTTTTTCTAGTCTTTTTCTTTTTTTATATTTTTTATATTATCTGTGTTAAAATAACCTATTTTTTAAATAAACAATAGGTTATTTTAACACAGATAATATAAAGAAATATAAAAAAAGATAAAACTAGCAAAAGATAAAACTAAAAAAACTAGAAATAAAAAAATGCTAGATTAATCTGGGTCGTTGATCGCCTGATGGAGGGATTTTACATGACTTTACTTCGTAAAATCAGAGAATACGCACCGCAAATTACAAGAGAAGGCAGTGTAGAAAAAGGAGGTAGAAGATGCTACCAATACTTTCTTTGGATACCACCGATACTTTCTTTCGAGACAAGATACCAGTGATACTTCGATGCACACCATCTGCGTATATGTGAAGAGATACAGAACCACCAATTAATGTCAATTGCATTGTCATCCATAATTGACTTCCCAATGTTTGCTCTCGATAGAAGTTTTCATGTAATTACGGGCCTGTTTTTTCATTCGACTTATGGCTTTTGGTGAAATTTTAAATTTTGATTGTTACAGTGCAGATTACGAGAGATAGATACTCACTTGTGATTTTGGCGGAATCTGGATGTTGGGCTTTTAACGTGTAGATCGTTTAACACTGTAGACCCGTCTTGAAAAATACTTCGTTTAAAAGTTAGGTACTGTAGCAAAAACCAAAAGCCGCCGACTTCGGAGGAGAAGAGCAGGCCCTACTTTCCAGATATTTCATTTTTGCTTCCAAAAGCACCCAAGACATAAGCACCCAAGACATAAAACTCATAACATTTCTACCATACCAGGTAGAATAGAAAGTGAACAAATGCATGCAATTCATGTCTATTGATTGAATTATCCATCCAGTATAAGCAAATGGTAGTCATTAAAATGTCCCCTTCCTTTTTTTTGTGTGTGTATTGGGCGATTGAATGTGCTAAATGGCCAATATGAGATGACAACTAGATGTAGGACATCACAATAGTCTTTTGGGTATGTTTGGGTGCGGGTGCGGCTTATGACTTTTGGCTGAAATTTTTAAATTTTGGCTGTTTACGATACAGATTATAGAGAGACATATACTCATTTGCGATTTTGGCTGGTACAGATGTTGGGCTTTTAACGTATAGATCGTTTAACTTGTCGACCCCGTCTTGAGAAAATACTCCGTTTAAAAGTTAGGTATTGTAGTAAAAGCCAAAAGCCGCCAGCTTTGGAGGAAAAGAACATGCGTTTATCAGAAGCTCCTCTTTCCACGCGTGCGCGCATTTACTTTATGCTCTCATGCTAACCTAAGCATAAAGCCCACATGGCATCTGCTTGAGAATTTGTTTAAACAAACTTTGTGCAAAAATTTTCCCTAAAGAAACACCTTTTATTTCCAAACCAATCACAGGTGGGGTCACTGAACAAGAGGTTTCATTCATTAGTGACTAACTGAAAGGCTTCATTTCTGTATCTACTCTACTACGCATCCATCTCAATTGTTCTTATCCACTCATCCTACTGCTTCAGAAAGCATCCTCAGAATCACTTTGTCTCTGCGAAAAATAGAAGTACCAGAGTTTCAACGGTGAAACCACAACCTTAAACGATACTTTCGGAGCACGGAAGCTCCGAAATTCTGGCCAGAACGTTTTTTCAGAGAGCACCAACTCTTGGCATCGAAACAAACAGAAGTACCTCGCTGAAATTTTGGAACTTTCGAATATCGGAACTACCGAGATTACAACGACAGTAGTTCCACACCGACTTCCAACGGCTAGTTCAGAAGCTCTGAAATAGCTGTTGTTGTTGTGTCAGAACAAGTGCGATAGTACCGGCTAATGAACGGCGGTAGTTCCGCTCGCCCTGATTTTTTAGGAATTGCCCTATAACGGCTAGTTTTAGTTGGTGAGTGTATAAATACTCTCCCACCTACTCAAATACAGATAAAAGAGACTCTATTGAACACCCTTAAGCATTGAGCATTCACTTCATACATCAATTTCACATTGTGCATTCATTTGAGGTGGTTGAGTCAAAACAAGTGCATTTCATCTCTAGATTGATCATTTTGGCACTTGATTGCCATCAAGCGAAGCTGTGATTTTTTACTCTTGGTGTTTGCCGGCACCTAGACGGCTTGGTGGAAGCTTGCGCGGTGACTTCTTCAAGAAGGATGTGAAGAAGTCCGGCGCCAACTTGTGAGTGGTTTGGTATCCACCAACTTGGAGCAAAGAAAGGACAACCATTGGTGGATTGAGAAGTTGAGGCTTAAGCCGGTCCAAGTCACTTGGGTTTTCCTCAATGTAGATTAGTGGAAACCAGCAAGTTTCCGATCACCACAGTAAAATATCGTGTGTAAATTGGTTATTTCTTTGTCTCTTTTTTCGTTCTTGTATTTCTAGTATATTGTGATTATCATATTTATTTGTGATAGAACTATTTGTGTAAAGATTTGTGCTTGTGGTGCCTTAAACATAGTAGAATTGTGTAGATTTTAATTGCTTTAAAATCCTGCTATACTAAAATTGTGGTAATTGCTATTAGAAGGCAAGGTAATTTTTTAACCTTCTATTCACTCCCCTAGTTGGATATCCTTGATCCTACAAGTGGTATCAGAGCTTGGTCTCTCATTTATTAGACTTAATCATCTAGAGAAAAGGATGGCTAGTGAGAGAATCGCTATAGGAAAGATACTTCTTTTTGATGACTCAAACTATTCATATTGGAAAACTAGAATAGGTCATGAGTTCGAGCATATAGAAAATTGTAAATGAGGGTTTGGGGTAGTGGAGGAGGCCTCACCGGTGTGGCGGAGGTGGAGGAGTGGCGGGGTGGGGAGGAGGAGGAGGCGGCGGGGGGAGGAGGAGGAGGCGGTTGGGGTAGTGGAGGAGGCCACGGGTGTGGGCGGAGGTGGAGGCGGCGGCCGGGTGGGGGCGGATGAACGCAGCGAGGAGGCGAATCTGGAGGGCGGAGGAGGCGGATGAACGAGCAGCGAGGCGGATCTGGAGGGCGGTGAGCGATGGCATGAGTCTGCGAGAGTGCGATAGAGGCGGCGGGAGGCGGGAGCGGGAGTGCGGGACTGGTGGAGAGTTATCTGGCGGCGGATGAGTTAGTCTAGGGTTTATGTTTTAGGGGCCCCATGTCGGTCAATATCACGGGTAAATGGGCGAGGCAGTGCAGGTAGAGCTAACCCATACCGTGCCGTTTAGATGGGTGAGGTTTCCCCATTTTCCTACCGTGGGTAAAATCCATCCATACCCGACTCCATTAGGGTATTTACCCACGTATCTGGTAACGGTACAATTGCCATCCCTAGTTATGGCATGCCTCTTGATCCACTACATCCCGTGGAACACGATGGATGCAATGCTCTTTTAGATACTCAAGCTAGAAATGCTCTATTTGTAGCCTTGAACACGGATGAGTTCAATAGAGTGGGCAATTTAGAAATCGCTTATGCTATTTGGGCTACCCTCTCGGAAATCCATGGGGGAATATCCATGATCAAAGAAGCCAATTGCATAGACTTCGGATCAAATATGAGACATTTACAATGTTGCCTCATAAGGACATAAATGAAATGTATTCTCACCACATCAACATTGTAAATGAGCTCAAAGGCCTAGAAACTACACTAACTGATGTTGATATTGTGAGGAAGATGCTTAGAGTCTTGCCGAAGAAATAGAGATATTGGTGACACTCTTTCTCAACTCGCTCGAATTGACAAGGATGACACCAATACAACTCTTGGGTAATCTCATAACCAATGAGTTGTACAAGAAGGATATGTAAGAGCTCTTGGAGCAATCCTCCTCCAAGAGCAAAAAAATCACCGCTTTCAAGGCTAAAGCGGTGTCAATTGAAGAGTCCGATGACGATGAGGAGGACTCTGAGGAGGAGTTAGCTCTCCTTATGAGGAAAATGAACAAGTTCATGAAAAGGCTCTCACATCAAGCGCTAGTGATGAAAAAGTGAAGAAGGGGCGCTCCTTCAATAACAACCAGCGCTATAGCAATATCTGTTATTATGAGTGCAATGAGAAGGAACATATTGCCTCACAATGCCCCACAAAGAAGAATGACAAAGAGAAGTCATCCAAGAAAAAAACTTCAATGGCAAAAGGAAGCCCACATTGGAGAGTGGGATTCCAATGAAGAGTATACCGACTCCGACTGAAGTGAGGATGAGTCTCCTAAGAAGAAGGAACTTGTCGATATTGTCATCAAAGAAGCACCACCACTATTCTCATTTCCAACATGCCTTATGGCAAAAGGAGAAAAGGTAAAATCTCTCGATGATGATGAGTCTTCTTATGATGATCTTATGGATATGCTAATTGAAATAAATGAATTTCTTGAAAAAGAAAAGTCAAAATTTAAGGTTTTAAAGAGAGAGCATATCTCCCTTAAAGAATCTTATGTGGATCTAAAGTAAGCTCATGACTTTTTTTGTCCAAAATAATTCAAGAAAATCTTGCACTAGCATCGGTATTACTTGTGATATTTCAAATGAAATACCTAGTGTAAAAATTACTAGAGCTAGCATATCTACTTCATGTGATGACTTGCTTGCAATGCCATGTTCCTCTGATATTGATTCTAATAATGCAATGGCTAAATCATGTGATGTTAAGCTCATTAGTGAGAATATTGAGTTAAAGGAACAAGTGACCAAGCTAAATAAAAGCTTGAAAAGATGCTTCAAAGGTAAGACTACCCTTGACAAGTTGTTGAGTGAGCAAAAGTGCTCATTCAATAAGGAATGTCTTGGGTATATGCCCAAGAAAGATAAGAAACCGGCAAACAAGTTTACAAGATTTGTGAGGCAAAATGGTAAGTATTGTCAAAAGTGCTGGGAATTAGAACATGTGCAACAAAACTGTCTTATGGGTAAGACTCCTTCTATTAGACTATTTGACTCTTGCTATATGCTTAAGAAATCCAAAATAATAGTGTTATTGCTAGATTTGTTGGTACATCAATTTTAGGCGCTAAAAAGAATGCTATTTGAGTGCCCAAAGGCTTGGTTACTAACCTTCAAGGATCCAAACAAATTTGGGTACCTGAAAGAACTTGATTGTTTTTTGTAGGCGAACTACAAGACTGGTGGACGGCATTGGGTGCTTGATAGTAGGTGCACTCAACATATGGCCGGAGACCGGAAGATATTCACCACATTTGAAAATGGTAGCAATGAGAGAATCACATTTTGAGACAATAGCAAAGGAAAGGTATTTAAATTGGATAAAATTGTAATTTCTAATGATATTTACATTTCAAATGTATCTCTACTAGAAACATTAAATTTTAATTTGCTATCGGCTGCTCAATTGTGTGATCTTGGCGTAATTTGCTCTTTTTTCTAAAGAAGTAACTATTTCAAAAGAAAAGGGAAATAAACTTGTTTTCAAAGGTTTTTGGTTTGGAAATTTTTATTTGATCGATTTTTCTCCTCTAGTCATTCATACTTGAGAACTTGTTTAATGGCAAAAACTTCTTTGAGTTGGTTATAGCATAGAAGGCTAGATCATATGGGTATGATTGAACTCAAAAAACTTTCTAAGCATGATTTAGTAGTTGGCTTGAAAGATGTGAAGTCTGAGAAAAATAGATTATGTAGCGCTTGCCAAGCCGGGAAGTAAGTTGCAAATTTCATCCTTCTAAAAGTATCACATTAACTTCTAGGCCATTGAAGCTCTTGTATATGGATTTATTTAGGCCAATAACCTATAAGAGCATCATGGGCAATAACTATTGTTTAGTTATTGTAGATGATTACTATAGACACACATGGGTACTCTTCTTAAATGACAAGAGAAAAGCCCTTGTCGTTTTCAAAATTTATTCAAAAAGGGCCCAAAATGAATTTGATTTCAAAATAAAGAAAATAAGAAGTGATAATGGTTCCAAGTTCAAAAACACTAAATTTGAAGATTTTTGTGATGAACTTCGAATAAAGCATGAGCTTTCCACCACTTAAACTCCCAAGCAAAATGGAGTTGTAGAGAGGAAAAATCGAACATTAATTGAAATGGCTAGGACAATGCTTGATGAATATAATACTTCGATAAATTCTAGGCGGAAGCTATTAACACCGCTTGTCATGCCACAAATCGCCTTTATTTGTATCTCTTTTTAAAAAGACTTCCTATAAGCTTCTCATTTGAGAGATCATGTGGAGATGATCCCATCTTTATGATGAGTAATTGACCCTTGGTTGAAGGAAAATTGAGTTTGTTTTGGGCTTTTATTGCAAATTCTTAGCTCGTCAGTAGTCAAAGTGGGGTACGACTTTCCCCGAACCGCACGACCACATTGGAACTGATCGGAAGCCGAAAACGCATGCGTCGACCATCCGGGACGTGATCGGAAGTCGTTCGGGTGGTCACGACCACGCCGTGGCGCCCCGCTAATTTGAACGTGATCGAAGTCTTCGGGTCCCGCACGACCACTTGGGAGCCGGTCGGAAGCGAATTCACGCACGACCACTGCGGGTCTCGGCGTTTTTAACCGTGGTCGAAGTCGACACGACCACGTTGGGCTTAATCGAAATCAATCGGGACTCTACGACCACGTTACGGCTTTCTCGGGAAGTTTGGTCGTGGTCGGGAGCCGATCGGACGGTGTACGACCACGTTGCGAGCCTCGGAAGATTTGACCGTGGTCGGCACTCGGCGCTAGGGTTTACGACCACGTTGTGGTCTCGGTCTTCGACCACGTTGTGGGATCGGAGACTCGACCACGTTGGGCGGTCGGGCGTTCGACCACTTTGGCGTGGTCGTTGGGCGACACGACCACGTTGTTTGATCGGTGGTGCGACCACGTTGTGCGCTCGAGAGATTCGACCATGCTAAGGTTTTCGACCACGTTGTGGCGGTCGGCTTCGACCACTGCTGTCGGCAGATTGACCGTGGTCGATGGAGCTCTTTAAAACCGGTCGTGTGGGCACATGTGGTGTCCGATTACGGTGAGGTTTGGTCGGTTGGGTTCCTTGTGATGTTATGGACCTTGTAGACTGGTTTGTTCTACATTTTGACAAGGTTTGGTAAAGTCTAATTTCGTGGAAAAGAGACTTGAGCTCGTGGAGTGTGTGCGATGTATGGATCGGTGCTATGTGATGTTTTGTTGTTTGTGTTGGATGCAGTCACGGAGACTAGTCTTGGTGAGGCTTTGGACAGTCGGGACTAGACATGGGAGATGTTGAGGTCCGAGCGACGTGGAAAAGCGAGGAGGACGTGTCTGCCGGGTGGGCCGACAAGATGGACGACAAGGCGGTGGAGGAAGCTTCACGGAAGGCGCGGAGGGCATTTGGAGAAATGTCAAAGGCTGCGGAGGAAGCCTCGTCCACCGAGAAAGCATGCACCTTTGGAGAGTTGGTGGTGCAAGCGGGCAAAGCGGTGGAGCCGTTGCCCTTTGGGTAATGGGCAAAGCACCGAGGGCTGTAAAGCTTTGGAGCTCACAGCAGGTGGTCTGTGGAGACCCGTTAGCGTGTGAGTATAAATAGAGGAGGAGACTACGAGTGGGTGAGGTTGTCCCCTGAGTTGCTCTGAGCTTTTCTTTCTATTTGTGTGAGTTGTCTCTGGGTAAGAGCATGGATGCTCGTGTACCTCGATGGAGTGGTCAGAGAAACCTCCATATGCAATAGAAAAGATTGGATTCATCTCTGTATCTTTCTCGTTTTGTTCTTGAGATGATTTGTTTGATCTGTTTGCCCTCTCGTGTTCTTTCGATCATATGTGTTTTATCCGAGAGTTGGCTTGTGCTTCACTTGCTCGGGATGGAAATTGTTTTGAGACCTTCGGTCATTTCATTCCCGAGAGCAAAGTCGAAATCGAGAAGTCTCGTGATTCTTATTCTTAGCCTCCATTGCTTTCGTTTACGTTTTTCGACTTTGCCGTCTTTGCCGACCATCGCTTAGATCTCTCTTTTTCTTGGTTTATTCACTTCTAGAGATCTTATACGAGCTAGAGTTCAAGTTTCTTTTGGTTTTGACCTCGAGCAAAAGTTCTTCAAAATCTTGCTCGGCGGTCGTGCGCTGACAACAAAGTATTTCTGATCGTTACGTTGTCGGATCGGTGATTTATTTGACCACACGTCTTTGGTCTTTTCGACCACGCCCGATTTCAGTGGGCCGATTGTTTCTAGCTCGACCACACAGTAGTATCTCTCTGTTGTCGGTTGATCGACTACTGGCATAAGTTTTCTCGTTCGATTTTTTGACGTTATCCTCTGCTTTACGGTCGTTCGACCTCGCCCGTAGCGGTGGTCTTGTGTGTCTGGTGATGCATTCTCCTCCATACGACCACGGTCAAAACCCGACAATTGTTTCACGATTACGACTACGGTTGTCTTGATACGACTTCGGTTTCATTGTTCTTTGTGTTTGGTTGAGCTTTGTTTTTTCGACTTCTTAGCTCTCTAGCTAAAGGAGAAGAAGAACTTGGGAGGAAGTTTTAAGGCACCATTCACCCCCTCTGTTGCCATTTCGGTCCTTCAATTGGTATCGAGCCGGTTAGCTCTTCTTCATAGATCTTAACCGGTCTCAAAGAGCCATAACAGACAAGTATTCCACCAAGCCGCCCATCTTTGATGGCCGGATTACCCTTCGGAAGAGCCGAATGGAAACATATATCCGAGCTCGGGGTATGCCATTTGGCGGAAGGTGAAAGTACGCTTTGTTGTTCCCGCCGATGAGAACATCAATGCCGGAATATGGTGATGTTGAGGCGAATGCAAAGGCAAGGAACATCATCATACGAGGATTGAGCAGCGGCGAATTTGATCGCATCTTCACCGTCGTCCGCCACGACATCCGGGTGACCCTCGATGCATACCATGAGGGCACCTCCCGGATCAAGACGGTTCGACAGACCGGTTCAAACGCGAATCTGACAAATTCGAGATGCTTCTTTGGAGAGTCCCTTGACGAGTGCTTTTCACGATTTCACAAGATTTTGAGCAATCTCCGAGCGGTCGGTCTCACATACTCCGACTCGGATAACGCTCGACGGATGCTTTCAGACTCGATCTTGGGTTTGGGAGATGAAGGTGACTACCATCAAGGACACCACGGACCTCTCGACCTTGACTCTTGATGCGCTTTACTCGTCTCAAGACTCACGAGATTGACATAGTCTCTCGTCGGTCAAGTCACAATCGATGGCTCTAGTCACGGATCCCGCCCGACTCGGTTCTTCCGCCGATTCTCTTTGCGGGTTCTCCTAGCTGCTCTCGTGACGTGAATCGATGATCGATTAGGCGGCTAGAGGATGAACAGTGGCCCTCCTAGCTCGGAAGTTCTCCCATGCTTACAAGAGAAGGAGGACGGAAAAGAAGAGGACCGATGATTTGCTTTGAGTGTGGTGGCCCCAACCACATTGGCAACCGCCCAAAGCGGAGAAGGGCAAAGCGGCGTTGGCGGTTCGGCAAGAACGACTACATCGACAAGAACCGCAACAAGAAGCCTCCGGCTCGGACGCAAGGCAAGAAGAAGTACCGCGACTTTGGGAAGGCCAAAAGCTGTTCCACCGCGTCCTCACGCGTTCGACGACCTCGACCTCGGCGAGGTGGAGGGATGGAGCGACGACGACGGGACGGGTGATCAAGAACCCAAGAGCGGCGACGACTTCTCCGGCATGTGCTTCATGGCCCTCGAGGGCGAACTGAGCGACAAGCCAGTACTCCGACTCGGATGAGGTATGCCCACCTATGACCAGCTCAATCATGCTTTTCTTAAGCTAGGTGGATTTCATGCTAGAGCTAAGGCTAGGTGCACTGAGTTAGAGAAGGAAGTAGCTAGATTGTCACGAGAGCTTACTTCACTTACATCTGCTTCTTCTCGTGACGAATGTGATACATGCATTGCCTTGCTTGGAGACATGGAGAAACTAAGGACCTCGCATGATAGTCTGTCCTCGGAACTTGACATTGTTAAGGTGGAGAACATCAGTCTTCTTGCTGAGCTTGAGATGAGTAGGGTAGTTCCTGTTTCATCTTCTACTGTTGAGACTATTTCTTGCACCTCATGTGAGGATAAGGACAATGCGTTTAGAGGTCTTTATACCATGTTGCTTGATCTGCCTGAGACTTGTGAAAGTTGCAATAATTTAAAATGAACTTAAAAAGGCGGATCACAAAATTGCCGAGTTACAAGCCTTCTTACTTGAGCCTATTACTTCATGTGCAAATTGTCCCAAACTTCTTCTTGAACTTGAATCGTCTCCAAACAGTTTCAAGAATTTGTTGATAATAATAAGAAAATGGCTCAAGATGCTTCTAAGGATCTGTTAGCTCACCATGCAAAGTTGTAATAAACTAAAATCTGATTTGATTGCCTTAGATGAAAAGTGTGTGAAGCTAACTAAGGACCTTCTAGAAAAACCACATCCTCCCTGTGCTTTCTGTGCTGAAATGTTGGAAAAGGATAAGGACATGGTAGAGACGCTTAGGAAGAGGTACGAGAACCAAATGGCTAGGATTAGGGCTGCCCCCTGTGTGTCTGCTGAAGCCCTCAAGCTTGAGGTGGCGTGCATAAGGAAAAATACGCACGTGCTATTCGCTCTCCTTACATTGGTTCTTCTTCCTCTCCTCCTGTTGTTCTTTCTCCTCCTCCTTGCTCTTCTTGCACCTCTCTCTTTCGGGAGTGTCAGTACCTTATGAACACTCTCGAGAAATTTGTAGGAGGCAAGAAGGATCTCAATCTTATTCTAGACCAATCAAAAATTTGCAAGTTCAAACAGGGTCTAGGATATAATTTCCGTGAGGATGTGAGAAAACATCCACCTGTCGTGCTCAGACCCATAGCCGCAGGTGTGATCGAGGTCAAGCCCAAGAACAAGAAAGTTCAATTTAGATCAGCGGGCTTTGTCCAAGGGATTACGACAAGAAGGTGATTTCACTGCGACTTGCCTCTCGATGGCGAAGCCATCTCATGCTACTTGACCCCTCGAAGGCGAAGTATCATTGCACCTTCTGTCAGAAGGATGGGCATCTGATTGACCAATGCTTCAAGCGCCAAGATCACGCCAAGAGACCGTCTTGAGTCTCTTAGGCGTATTCGTCGCCCTGCACCTTGAGTGCACCTAAGACCAACACGAGGTCTAGGTTTGCTACTGTTGGTAGCTTTGGGCAGCACCGAGGACTTGGTTTTTCGGAGTTTTCTGTTTTTCGTCCTCGTGCTCCCTCTGGTCGTGACTTCCGCCGTCCTGAGGGTAGATCTCGTTCCATCGAGATAGCTACCCGCGGCGTGATCGCCGGCTGCCGGTGCTCACCGCTCTCCGTAGTAGTCGGACCCGGCCAGCGACTCAGTGTCCGCACATAGACCTTTTACTTCTTTGAGCGACGGAGGCGTGGGGTAGTTAGAGGTCGGTCGTGTGTGACTACTTCTTACGCTTTCGACGTGTGACTCAAGATTGGGTGCCAAAATCTATGTTGATTTATCCAGATCGAGACTTTGCTCTTGTTGACTCGGGTTCGCAAGGGGAAGGAAAGGTTTGGCTTGTAGACTCCGGGTGTTCACGACACATGACCGGAGATTCCCGTTGGTTTTCTTCCCTTGCCCGAGCTCCGGTGATGAGACGATCACCTTGAGATGCTTCATCCGGGCGCCATCGCCAAAGGTCTTGTGCGCATTAATGACTCATTTATTTTGAAAGATGTTGCTTTAGTTAGCAAGCTGCGGTACAATTTGCTCTCGCCTCTCACCATCGATGACAATTTCGAGGTGAGCTTTAAGAAAACAATTGCAAAATTCTTGATTCTTGGTAGTACGGTTTTGCGGGATCTCTCGTTTTGGGAGGATCTTCGTGCTGATTTTCCGAGTCTTTTAGTGATCCTCTCAGTTGTTTGCTTGCTTCGAGTCCCGCGACCTTTCCTTCGGCATAGGAGACTTGGTCATATTGGATTTGACCATTTGACCCGGGAGTTAGCGCCACGATCTCATTCGTGGTCGCGAAACTCAAGATGGTCAAAGATCTTGTTTGCGCTCCATGCTTGCAGCGGCAAGATGGTTGCCGCTTCTCACCCTCCGGTCCACAAAGTGACTATGACCGATGCAGGACATTGCTCCACATGGACACAATCGGACCGGCTCGAGTGCAATCTGCAGGAGGAAGTGGTATGTTCTTGTCGTGGTCGATGACTTCTCGAGGTACTCTTGGGTGTTTTCTTAGCCTCGAAGGATGAGGCGTTTTCACTTTTCCGAGGTCTTTTGGTGAGGCTTTCAGCCGAGCTTAGGGTGCCTTACGAGCGATCCGCGATGACAATGGCACGGAGTTCAAGAATTCCTACTTTGAGAGTTTCGTGGTGAGGCAGTGTAGAGCACCGGTTCTCTTCTCCATCGTTCCTCGCCGAGAATGGCGTTGTGGAGAGGAAGAACCGTACCTTGGTCGAGATGGCGGGGCGATGCTTGATGAGTACTCTACACCGCGGAAGTTACGGGGTCGAGGCTATAGCCACCGCGTGCCATGTTTCCAATCGAGTTTTCTTGGGCACACTTGCACCGCTTCTTATGAGTTGAGATACGGCGAAAGCCGGTGTTTCTCATTTTCGTGTGTTTGGTTGCAAGTGTTTCATTCTCAAGTCCGGAACCTAGATAAGTTCGAGTCACGTTCTTGTGATGGACTTTTTCAGGCTACTCGACTTCTTGGCGGGCCTATAGGGTGCAGGCTGAGTCTAGTAAATTGGTAGAAACACGTGAGGTAACTTTTGATGAGGCGGTCAGGGACTAGGCCCGATATCTCGAGTTCACTAGAGCGATCCGAGACCATCTTTGTGGATGATGAGGATGATGGAGATGAGGGTTGTCTACCGATCCGGTCCCTTCTCCACCCCTTGAGGTGCCTTCTTCCACCGCACCTCGAGGCGATCGCCCCTACCTTCGCTTCTACGGAGCTAGTGGCTCTGTTC
The DNA here is from genome assembly GCA_036346245.1 of Bonia amplexicaulis. Lineage (NCBI taxonomy): Eukaryota > Viridiplantae > Streptophyta > Magnoliopsida > Poales > Poaceae > Bonia > Bonia amplexicaulis. The sequence continues at coordinate 33,107,876 of CM070736.1, read as the reverse complement.
CTACCCCTTCGTGTAACGAGGTAGAGGCCACTTCTTCATCTCATCCGGGACCTCCAAGACATATCCAAAATCTCATCCTTCGGCGAGCGATGATTGGAGATCTATTTGAGCGAGTCACACGTTCCAAGTCCGGCGTGTCACTTTTACATCTCCACTCGCCTCAGTAGCTTCTTTTGAGCCCAAGGACGTTTGTCATGCTTTATCGATGAGTCTTGGGTCAACGCCATGCATGAGGAGCTAGAGAGTTTCGAGAGAAACAAGGTGCGGACGCTTGTTGAGCCCCTCGAGATCACAATATCATTGGAACCAAGTGGGTATTCAAGAACAAGCGAGCGAGGATGGGGTAGTCATTGAAACAAGGCTAGGCGGTGCATGTGGGTACTCGGGTTGAGGTCCGGATTTCGAGGAGACCTTTGCCCTGTAGCTCGTCTTGAGGCCATTAGAATTCGCTTGCCTTTGCGGCTTCTAAGGGTTTCAAGCTTTACCGATGGACGTCAAGAGTGCCTTTCTCAATGGCTTCATTGAGGAAGAAGTCTATGTCGAGCGACCTCCGTGTTTCGAGAACCCCAAATACCCTAGTCATGTCTTCAAGCTTTCCAAAGCGTTGTATGGACTTAAGCAAGCCCCTAGAGCTTGGTATGAGAGGCTTAAGTCCTATCTATTGAGACATGATTTTGAGATGGGTAAAGTTGACAAGACCTTGTTCATTCGCCGGCTTGGCAATGACCTTCTGCTCGCCCAAATCTATGTCGATGACATCATCTTTGGCGGCTCTTCCCATGCTCTAGTTTCACAGTTCTCGGATGTCATGAGCACCGAGTTTGAGATGAGCATGATGGGTGAGTTGACATTCTTCCTTGGCTTCCAGATCAAGCAGACTCGGGAGGGTACCTTCTTGCATCAAGGCAAGTACACTCGAGACCTCCGAGACGATTTGACATGAGTGATGGAAAGCGGTGTCAACTCCGATGGCTTCTACTGACCATTCTAGACCACGATGAGGACGGTGAGCGGTTGATCAAAAGGAATTCAGAAGCATGATTGGCTCTCTCTTGTACCTCACTGCCTCGAGACCGGACATACACTTCTCCGTGTGTCTTTGTGCTCGGTTTCAGGCTTCTCCTCGCGTGTCTCACCGCCAGGCGGTGAAGCGCATCTTTCGGTACCTTCGAGCTACCATTGACTATGGTATCGGTACTCTTCCTCCTCTGTCTATCCCTTAGAGCCTTCTCGGATGCGACTTTGCGGTCAGAGGATAGATAGGAAGAGCACTCGTGCACTGCCGGTTCATTGGCACTTCTCTCGTTTCTTGGTCTTCGAGGAAGCGATCCGGTGTTGCTCGATCCACCGCGAGGCCGAGTATGTTGTTTGCGACCGATTCTTTGTAGCCGGTACTGGATGGTCTCGACTCTGCGGGACTTTGGGTTATTATCGACCGTGTTCGCTTTTTGCGATAACACGTCGCAATCGGCATTGCTAAGAACCCGGTGCAACACTCTCGGACCAAGCACATTGATATCGATATCACTTTCTTCGAGATCATGTAGAAGGGTGACATCGTGCTCCGTTTGTGGAGAGTGACCACCGGTTGGTCGATGTCTTCACCAAGCCTCCGGATAGCACGAGGTTTTCGACTTTATGGGAGAGCTTGGGGTGGTACGTCCTATGGACTATTGTGAGGGAGCTTTGGGCTTTACTGCTTTATCTTATTATTTATGCTTCTGTATCCTTACTGTTGCATTGCATCTGCGGGTGCATTGGGTTTAGTCCTTCCAGCATAGGCTAGAGTGGTTCTCTTGCTGAGTTGCTTAGACTTCTTGCTCTTATCTTGTGCTTTCAGGATAGCTGTTTCTTATCTCACTAGATTGAGCTTACTCACTTCTTGTGATCTAGCGAGGGTCGGGCCACCTTCGGGTAGACAGGGTACGTGTTTGCTCTCTAGTGTGTGTTTTACGGTCACTATTAGTCACGGAGTCATATGGGGTAGATGAGAGTCATCGAGCCATAGTATCCTCTATATCTTATCTATGCTTTAAGGACTGCTTTTTTTCTTTGACTTCTCTCTTTTATTGCTTTGGTTGTGGGGAGTTCATTTGGGAACTTCTAGATCTTAATATTGACTTAACTCAACTTGAACTAAAAGCGCATCTCATGTTGAGGGGAGTGGATTTTACGCATGTCATCATGCATTGTAATATAGCTACATGGAGCCTTGATTATTATCCTTTCATGACATGTTTTCATTATATTACATCTTGCCATGACTTATGCTCCATTGCTAATTTGATCATGACTTTATATGTGTAGTCAAGTCTTTGCCCCGATAGGTTAATTACAATGCTAAATTTGACCTAATTCTGTCATGTTCATATTTGAGACTAGTCGACTTTGTGTTATCTTTTATGATTCTTGCCATGTCAAATAGGTGAGTTGAGTCTTGAATCTTTGTTGAGCAATAGATTGAGCTATATAGTTTCTTGATGACACATAAGTTAGTACAATCTATCAAAAAAAAGATCTCTTCTGTATGAAAAACCGATCTCACCAATTCCTTCTCATGAGACGGCTTGCCATTGCACAAGGCATGAACTCAGGGGAGATTTGGATGACCAAGATCATTTCCTTAAGCTTCTCGCTTGGAATGATCGCATAAGGCTTGAGGTCTAGCACATGACAAAATATGATTGAAAACAATCATGAGATCTCAAAAGAAAATGTCAAAAGTGCTAAATAAAAAAATCAAAGTACTTCAACAATTGTATCATTCTTGAACAAATAGCACTCTAGTTGGCTCAACACTTGCTTCTTGATTCCATTTAGCTTATTAACATGGCTTGCATCATTTGTGGATATCATTAGCTAGACTAAAATCTTGTTTGACTTGACTCGCTAAGCACTTCAAAATAAAAATTCAGATTATACCTTCGTTGCTTAGCTTCACTTTACATACTTAGCCATGATCTTTATAGCATATTTGTATGTTATGGCTTGGTGTAATACATGTTGGTCATTTGGATAATTCTCATGGCTCGCATTCTTTGAATAATCAAATCGACCATTTCATCCATCATCATGACTTATTCTCTCTCTTGCATACTTGATGTGTTTATTGCCAAAGGGGAGAATAGATTAAAAAAAGGAGGAAGAAAATTTCTCTCGGGAACTTGCTAGAGCTTTGGAGATCAATTTGCTCTTTGTTCTTTTGCTCTAGTGTTCTCTCTGTTGACATGGTCATAATTTCATTTACATTCTCGAACCATGTCGGCTTTTACAAACTCAACTTCTTATTTTTGGTGTTTGTCAATATACTCATCAAGGGGGAGATTGAGAGATCATGTGGAGATGATCCCATCTTTATGATGAGTAATTGACCCTTGGTTGAAGGAAAATTGAGTTTGTTTTGGGCTTTATTGCAAATTCTTAGCTCGTCGTAGTCAAAGTCGGTATACGACTTTCCCCGAACCGCATCGACCACATTGGAACTGATCGGAAGCGAAAAGCGTGCGTCGACCATCCGGGACGTGATCGGAAGTCGTTCGGGTGGTCACGACCACCGTGGCGCCCCGGCGAATTTGAGCGTGATCGAAGTCTTTCGGGTCCCGTCGACCACTTGGGAGCGGTCGGAAGCCGATTCACGCACACGACCACTCTGGGTCTCTCGGCATTTTAACCGTGGTCGGAAGTCGATACGACCACGTTGGGCTTAATCGGAAATCAATCGGGACTCTACGACCACGTTACGGCTTTCTCGGGAAGTTTGGTCGTGGTCGGGAGCCAGTCGGACGGTGTACGACCACGTTGCGGAGCCCTCAGAAGATTTGACCGTGGTGGCACTCGGCGCTAGGGTTTACGACCACGTTGTGGTCTCGGTCTTTCGACCACGTTGTGGGATCGGAGACTCGACCACGTTGGGCGGTCGGGCGTTCGACCACTTTGGCCGTGGTCGTTGGGCGACACGACCACGTTGTTTGATCGGTGGTGCGACCACGTTGTGCGCTCGGAGAGATTCGACCATGCTAAGGTTTTCGACCACGTTGTGGCGGTCGGCTTCGACCACGCTGTCGGCAGATTGACCGTGGTCGATGGAGCTCTTTAAAACCGGTCGTGTGGGCACATGTGGTGTCCGATTACGGTGAGGTTTGGTCGGTTGGGTTCCTTGTGATGTTATGGACCTTGTAGACTGGTTTGTTCTACATTTTGACAAGGTTTGGTAAAGTCTAATTTCGTGGAAAAGAGACTTGAGCTCGTGAGTGTGCGATGTATGGATCGGTGCTATGTGATGTTTTGTTGTTTGTGTTGGATGCGGTACGGAGACTAGTCTTGGTGAGGCTTTGGACGATCGGGACTAGACATGGGAGATGTTGAGGTCGAGCAGCGTGGAAAAGGCGAGGAGGACGTGTCTGCCGGGTGGGTCGCGGCATGGAAGAAGGCGGTGGAGGAAGCTTCTGGAAGGCGCGGAGGGGCATTTTGGAGAAATGTCAAAGCTGCGGAGGAAGCCCGTCCACCGAGAAAGCACTGACGACTTGGAGAGTTGGTGGTGCAAGCGGGCAAGCGGTGGAGCCGTTGCCCTTTGGGTAATGGGCAAAGCATCGAGGCTGTAAAGCACTGGAGCTCTCAGAACGGGTGGTCTGTGGAGACCCGTTAGCGTGTGAGTATAAATAGAGGAGGAGACTCGAGCTGGGTGAGGTTGTCCCACAGTTGCTCGAGCTTTTCTTTCTATTTGTGTGAGTTGTCTCGGTAAGAGCATGGATGCTCGTGTACCTCCGATGGAGTGGTCAGAAACCTCCATATGCAATAGAAAAGATTGGATTCATCTCTCGTATCTTTCTCGGTTTTGTTCTTGAGATGATTTGTTTGATCTGTTTGCCCTCTCTGTGTTCTTTCGATCATATGTGTTTTATCCGAGAGTTGGCTTGTGCTTCACTTGCTCAGATGGGAAATTGTTTTGAGACCTTCGGTCATTTCATTCCAGAGCAAAGTCGAAATCGAGAAGTCTCTGTGATTCTTATTCTTAGCCTCGATTGCTCGTTACGTTTTTCGACTTTGCCGTCTTTGCCGACCATCGCTTAGATCTCTCTTTTCTTGGTTTATTCACTTCTAGAGATCTTATACGAGCTAGAGTTCAAGTTTCTTTTGGTTTTGACCTCGAGCAAAAGTTCTTCAAAATCTTGCTTTCGTGATCGTGCGCGACAACAAAGTATTTCTGATATCGTTACGTTGTCGGATCGGCAACCATTTGACCACACGTCTTTGGTCTTTTCGACCACTTTGATTTCAGGGGCGATTGTTTCTAGCTCTCGACCACACAAGAGTATCTCTCTGTTGTCGGTTGATCGACTCTGACATAAGTTTTACGGTTCGATTTTCGCGTTATCCTCTGTTTTCGGTCGTTCGACCTAAATGCGTAGCGGTGGTCTTGTGTGTCTTTGGTCATTCTCCTCCATACGACCACGGTCAAAACCCGACACTTGTTTCACGATTACGACTACGGTTGTCTTGATTCACGACTTCGGTTTCATTGTTCTTTGTGTTTGGTTGAGCTTTGTTTTTTCGACTTCTTAGCTCTCTAGCTAAAGGAGAAGAAGAACTTGGGGAGGAAGTTTTTAAGGCACCATTCACCCCCCCTCTGTTGCCATTTCGGTCCTTCATCATTGGAAGAAGATTAATTATTTCCTATTTTAAAGTATTTGGATGTAAATGCTATATCTTGAGAAAAGGTATTCGGCTTTCTAAATTTCAATGTCGATGTAATAAAGGATTTTTGCTTGGTTATTTTCCAATAGTAAAGCTTATAGAATCTTCAACAAAATTTCTGGTTTAGTTGAAGAATAATGTGATGTTCAATTTGATGAAACTAATGGCTCTCAAGAAGAGGGTTATACTTAAGTTTAGGGTTTGGATTATGATGAAACATTTGCACCCGTGGCTAGATTTGAATCAATTCGCATAATACTTGCCTTTGTATCTAGTTTTGATATCAAACTATTTGAAATGGATGTCAAAAGTGCATCCTTAAATGGAATAATTTATGAACTTATTTATGTTGAGTAACCTCTAGGTTTTGAAGATTCTAAAAATCCTAACCATGTATATAAATGCTTTAAGACGCTATATGGGTTAAAACAAGCTCCTAGAGCATGATATGAGCACTTTCGAGATTTTCTTCTCTCTAAAGGAATTAAAATTAGGAAACTTAATACAACCTTATTTACAAAGATTATTGACGATGATTTCTTTATATGTCAAATTTATGTTGATGACATCACATTTGGTTCTACTAATCAAGAGTTTTGCAAGGAATTTGGTTAAATAATGTCTAGGGAATTTGACATGTCCATAATCAGAGAATTGAGCTATTTTCTCGGACTTCAAATCCAGCAACACAAGGATGGGACTTTTATAATCCAAACAAAATATGTGACAGATCTATTAAAAAAAATTGGTATGTGTAAGATCGAGGAGGCCGACTAGAGGGGGTGAATAAGCGGTCTAAAAATTCTCTACAAATTATTGCTAATAATTCAATATATTTTCTATTTGCCTAAACCAAGCATACAATGCTTAAGCGTAAATCAATTTGGTTTAACTCAAATAGCGCCTACAACAAATAAATTTGCCTAAGTGCACCAACAATTATAGTCTAGGTCAAGGTTTTCAATCCTAGGTATACAAGCAATCAATTTAATTCTATGAATGTAAATTGCTTGAATATAAACTGAGCACAAGGAACAAACCACAATTGACACGTTGATGTTTTACTATGGTGTTCGGAGACTTGCCGGTCTCCCCTAGTCCACATTGAGGTAAACCGAACTAATCGGACCGGCTCCACAAATTAAGCCTTCCACCTCAATTTCACTAGTGGTAGCCCTATCCCGCTCCAGGTAGGTGAGCTCCAACCTTCACAACTTCACTGGGACTTCTCACAACCTTCTTGAGAAGATAACCGCGCACGACGCCTCCAACGCCATCTAGGAGTCGGCAAACTCCAAGAGTAACAAATCAAGTCCCTCACTTGACTCTCATCACGTGCAACGAATGGACAAGCTCACTTGGACACAAAGTCCACCACTAGAGGCAACACATACACTCTAGAACCTCTTTCCCTTCTCACAAAGTGCAACACATGCACAATTGAGTGGAGAGCCTCGCTCTAGCTCAAGAGTACAGAAACAAGTTAAGCAACAAATCTCTAACCGACCACAAGGGGGTATTTGTACCCCACACCAAAAAACTAGCCGTTGGAGCCAACTTCCTCAAAAATCAGGACGGCCAGAAGTACCGCTGGCTAAGGGCTGGTACTTCCGCTCCAGCTCTAACGACGTAGCAACGGCTATGTTAGAGCTTCTGAACTAGCCGTTACACAGTCGGCGCGGAACTACCGACGACCAATACCCAGTACTTCCGATCTTCGGAAGCTCCACAAAGTCGGCGTGGTACTTCCGCTCGAACCGAGCCCAGAAGTTGGCGCTCCCTGGAAAAAAGGTTCCGCAGGAGAGTTCGGAGCTTCCGACGTCCGGTAGTACCGCACAACACATGTCGGTACTTTCGCTCCCCGGTAGTACCGCTCACACGAGTTGGTACTTCCGTAGGCTGGACCAGCCGCTCACACTAAGCCGCTCGGACTTCTCACATCCAATAGTACCAGAACACATGCCGGTACTTTCGATGTTCGGTAGTACCGCTCACACAGAGCTGATACTTCTGACTTACGGTAGTACCGCTACGCACACAACGGTAGTTCCGATTTTCCTAAGAAGTGCAGATATCTCAACAGATTTTGCAAAACACATTTGCAAACTACGATATCATGCACACAAGGATCACACATGATTTCTAACAAGTTTCAAAACACATTCGCACACTTTTGAAATAATGACACAAAGAATTGGTATATGGACTTCTCATATCTTCAAAAAACACATTCGCAAACCTAAGTCACATGCCACAAGAATTATATATGAGTTACAACCATTTACAAAACGCATTTACAAATATAAGCCTCATATCACAAAGAATAGAAACATGGACTTCAAGCACTTGCAAAACACATTTACAATGCATAGTCCCATGTTACAAGAATTCAACACATGAGCTTCAACCTTTTGCAAAACACATTCGCAAATGCAAGCCTCATGTTAAGATGAGCTAGACGAGGTGAGGTTGAGCCATCAACACATGATGAGACTCAAACTACTAGACATGATCCCTCTTAATAGTACGACAACCTATACTAGCAATCCGGTCTTTCAACCAAACACCAAGACCGGTAAAGTCTAGGAACACATCCTTAGCCCTAGCTAGTTCATACCTTTGCCTTTGGTCATCATCTTGATATGCATCAGCGCATGATGTATCCTTCTCATCAACTCCATCAACACATGATGGTCTTTACTCGACTTGATCAACACATGATCATCTTGTACATGCATCAACTCATGATGTATCTTCTTCTTGATGGCCATCAACACATTAAGCCTTTTTCTTAATAACCTTCAACACATGAAGCTATTTTTTCTCGCATCTTGACTTGATGGTCTTCAACACATAAAGTCATCCCAAGTCATCCTCATTTGTGGAACCTAACCTATTCATCCAACTCATGGAAACTATTACTCCACAAAACAATTGTCATCAATTACCAAACTTGTGCACAACAATTTGTATACTCTATGATAAGCTTTAAATAAAGCTTACTTATCCAGTTGTTATTAATCGTCCAACCATTAACACATAATGGAGGAGTTAGTTGACAACCCGATTTCACATGAGTATATATAAACTACACAATCTATATATATACTCAAGAATGCATATTAAGAGAAGCATGGATCAATACTTATGAAACTCCAAAATATAGAGAGCTCCCCCTAAATGTGTGCATACAAGTGTATATAATGAAGACATATGCACATATTCATTTTGAACAATTAATGGAGTTCAATCTATATTTTGGATACAAGGAATGCATTAATATGTAAGAAAGAGATTTCGAATGCATACATCTTTGATTTCACATTTCCATCCAAATGAGACTAAACTATATTATACTTAAACAAACATATTAGTCTCATATAAATATTTATCATTATCACCAACACAAATATAAAATTATTTGTCATTAACAACAACACATTACAAAAGTATTGTCATTAACACCAAAACCAACTTAATTGGAGCTTGATATTTCAGTATGGAAGATGCAAAACCCATCAAGACTCCTATGGCAACAAACGCGCACCTTGATCTTAATGAAGAAGGTAAACTAGTAGATTTAAAATTTTATAGATCATTGATTGGTAGTTTGCTTTATCTTACCGCATCTAGTCCCGATATCATATTTACTGTTTGCATGTGTACACGCTTTAAGCATCTCCAAAAGAGTGCCATTTGACGGCCGTAAAGAGAATTCTAAGATATTTAAAGCATTCCTCTAGCATAGGGCTTTAGTATCCTGAAGGTGCTAAATTTAATTTAGTTGGATATTCAGACTCCGATTATGCGAGTTGCAAAGTGGATAGAAAAAGCACATCGGGTAATTGTCAATTGCTAGGAAGGCCTTTAATATCATGGTCTTTCAAGACATAGAATTCCGTAGCACTTTCCACCGTCGAAGCCAAATATATTTCCGCAGGTAGTTGTTGTGCTCAATTGATATGGATAAGGTAAACTTTGATAGATTATGGAATTAAATTTAACAAAATACCTCTTTTGTGTGATAATGATAGTGTGATGAAAATATCCAATAACCCAGTCCAACACTAAAGAACCAAGTGTATAGATATACGCCACCATTCTTTGAGAGATCATGTCAGCAAAGGAGATATTACAATTAGCCACACCCAGACTGAAGATCAATTGGCGGATATTTTCACCAAACCTCTAGATGAAAGCTGTTTTTGCAAATTGTGGAATGAATTAAATGTCATAGACTATTCAAATATTACTTGAACTCATGCCTCATGTTTTTATACTCATTTGGAATTGTTTGAGGTATTTGTGAAAAATGTTTTTCTCCTATTTTTGCTAAAATCTATATGTTCATAATGCTATATTCCAATGTTATATTTAGTGCATAATGATTCTGAATTTCATTTGAGTGTAAAACTAGGGATCATTTGCATATTTTTCTGATCTAAGTCTAATTCCCTGAAAGTTCCAGAAATACCGGAACTATCGCTGCTTCTTTTGCGGTACTTACGTGTTCCGGAACTACCGGCTATGTGATCACGGTACTACCGAGTGCATATGTGGTCGAATCCAACATGGTCGAAACCAACACGGTCAAAACCAAAGCGGTCGAAACCAAGCATGGTCGAAACCAGTGTGGTCCAAACCAACGTGGTCAAAACCAACATGGTCGAAACCAACGAGGTCGAAACGAGCGTGGTCGAAACCAACATGGTCGAAACTAGCGTGGTCGAAACCAACGTAGTCAAAACCAACATGGTCGAAACCAGGGTGGTCGAAACTAATATGGTTGAAACTAGCGTGGTCAAACCCAACGTAGTCGAAACTAGCGTGGTCGAAACCAATGTGGTCGAAACTAGGGGTGCAAACGGAGCGGATATTTCCTGACTGTCCGTCCATCCGTTTTAATTCAGATATAATTCGAAGCATATTCTCGGATATCCGGAGATTTTTGTAGGATACAGAAATGGAGTCGGATATTTTCTATCGGATACGAAAATGGATTCGAAAAGTCATTATCCAACGAATACGAAGCTATCCGAGTATTTTTCTGGATAGTTACCGGTAACTATCCGGTAAGAACGCTGACTCCGTCTCCGATCTATGCATAATTGCAAACGCCAAATGGCACAGCACCCATCTACTCAGAATCTCATATCCACTCAACTCTCCTCCTCCCACACGAAACAGTAGCGGTGGCGCCGCCACCTGCCTCTTCTCCCCCACGGACTGACACCACCGCCGCCTCTCCCCCCACAGTGCGCGCCGCCGCCCACCTCCGCCCCACAGATAGGTGCTACCGCTCGCCTCTCCTCCCCCAAGGGCCGATGCCATCGCCGCCTGCCTCTCTACCCCCACACCGGTCTTGCCTTTGCTCACCTCCCCCCCTGGATCGGTGCTACCGCCCGCCTCTCCTCCCCCGCAGGCCGCGCCACTGTAACGCCCCATTTCGGAGGCATGCAGAACTCAGTAACCGCACAGAATGAATGCGATTCTGAGTTTGAATTAAAGCGATTATCACAACAGTACACACATACAATAAAGACTTCATTTTATTACAATATAAGGGTAAGATTAGTATAACAACGGGCGCAGACCCACAAACCACATAATATTACAAAATACACCCAGGCGGCCTGAGCGAGGCTAAGACCTAACACCAATCATCATCGGACATGACTGGCTCCTCCAGGGTTCGTTCTTCCGCTGGTTCCTCTTGTATCCATTGACCTTCTGATAAATTGTTTAGCAAGTCATGAGTACCACCGTACCCAGCAAGCCACAAGGGTAATCCTTTCTTACAATATGAAAGGATATTCAAGGATGAGTATATATAGGGGTTTATTACACTGGTGGATGCAGTTTTATTTGCAAACAATCAAAGTTAAAACATTTGCTCCTTAAGATCAGGGGGTTTTCAATTATCAAAGAGTTCGTCATTATCCATCTTAACATCAACGATCTACTTATGCCTCATGTTTGGAATCACCCAATTAACACAGCTTCATTAACCTTAGGAAGCACGGCGTATTCGAATACCATTATTTCACTGCGAGTTGCTCAACTTTACCCACACGATCCCTTAACTCCCGCGATAGAGTTAAGAAAACCAGGTCATTTCACTGCTCAACTCTCTATATAGACTCTACCCGATAGCACCGCTCAGTCACGGCCACAATTAACCACGTTCTCCCGGCCGTTTAAGCCAATACTATCGTTGTTAGGTACCGCGACATACCTAACACCACGTCATCAAAACACCTCAGCCTGTAGAGGTTCAATCAAATTGAGCAACTACTAAACCAGTGTTGACGAATCAACTCCTGTGGTCTGAGCGATCACTATGTTCTTTCTTTGGCACAAGGTTCTTGTCCTTATATTTTCACTAAGGCACCAACCACAAACTTCCGCTGAGCTCAATAGCACCAGCCACCACCAAACCAAACAGCCTCCATCCCAGGGTAGAGCGGTAGGCCTAGTCCGGATAACCGGAGTCCCACCAGCCTCTCTACCTTAGGTCCAATCCTAGGGTTTGGTCGTGGGCGTTGGTCACAGTGTGATAACCCCACTTTCTGACCCTCCCCCTAGTTCTCCCAATGGTAGAGTCGTGGGCTTGGATCACATCGTGATGACCCCATATTCTGACTCCTACCTCGGGTTCTACCAAAGCAGAGTCGTGGGCTTGGATCACATCGTGATGACCCCACATTCTGACTCCTACTTTGATGTACATTTTTCAACTCTAATGGCCAGCAGCCAATGTCACTTAGTAGTACAAAATATCATGTGAGATGATCTGTAATTCTTAATACAGTAAATTAATATTTACTATGGTTGTCAAGGTGAATATGGCCGTCAAGTAAGACAGGGCATTTCTCAGTGGTAGGAATAACTAAATATCATGCCATTCTAAACATTTTAGTTTAGGCAATTAATCATTTTACAACTATCCATAATGCAATTATCATATTAAGTACAGTAATTTCATGGGATTCAACATGATCAAAAACTTATGACTTGCCTTGCTGATCTGGGATCTCGACAATCTCGTACAACTGCGCAACAGGCTCTAGATCTGCAACGGCAACCTCGACGAACTCGGGAGCTAGCGCAAACACATAAAATAACAACACAAATCAAACCTTGATTTTAATAAAATAAAGGAAATCAATATAATAAAAGAAATACTAATGTATAAAATCTTTAAGAAGATGTTTGGTTAATATTAAAGCTCAATTTTTGGAAAGTACATGGTAATTGAATTTTTGAATAAAAAGTAAATAGATTTTACTAAGTCTAAAGTCTTATATTTGAATTTATAAAATCCTAAAATTTAATTTCAAGAAGATAAATACCATTTTTGAATTCTAGAATTTATTCTGGGCAAAATAATGTATTTTGTCATTTTTGGGATTTTCTAGAATTTTCTACAATTTTTAACACATTTTCTGAATTTTATAACTCGGTGAGCGATATGAGCTCGGCTTTGCATGCACATCTGACCCGGCCGCGTGCATAGTCTTGGACGGCGGCGCCGAGTGGCCCACGACCTGGCTGGCTGGCGAAGCCCAGCAGACGCGCCACGCTTGCCGATGGGCGACGCGTGCCGTCTCGATGACGAACGCGATACCGCTGCTGCGGTCACTCGGATGGTACCGTTATGAAGAATCCACGGTCCACGTTTAAACCGGTTTGGACGGCTGGATTAAAACGAAGCCGACACCCCGGATGCGACCACGTCGCCCCCTAGGTCGTCTTCTTCCTCCGCCCCTTTCCCATTGCGGCGAGTTCGATCCTCGGCGATACGGCGGCGGCGCAGGCACTAGGGTAGGAATGAGTTTCACGAGTGAAGCGGGTTGACACTAGAACTCCATTTTGGCACTTTAGAATGTCGGGATAAGCGGCGGTGGCGCGCCGTGGGAAGAAGATGATCTCCCGCGCGCTAAGGGACTCGGCGACTCTCGAGCCAAATTGGCTATTTTTCACCATCTACAGCACTATAGGAAGCTAATGGCAGTGGCGGTTTAGCTCGAGGATAGCTTAGTCGAGCCAGCCACGGTGAGGTCCTTGCCGTCGGTGGTGGTTCCGACGCCAGAGCTCTACACTAACTCTCGACCTCAGGTGAGTTTCCCAGCGTAATCAGGAGGTGGTAAGGAGTGTATCTACGAATGGAATCGAATTCTAATCAACAGAATCACAAGATTAGCATCTAGGGCTCACCGTCGCAGGGGAGACGATCGGCGGCGTTCCGCGATGGGAGCTCGATTCACCGGGTAGGGAGGTTTGTGAGGTTGCTAGAAAGGTTAGAGAGGTGAGGAAATGAGCTTTATGCTCTGTGCAAGCTGGTTGCCTTGGGCTTCTCTTGGCGCGCTCGGGCCACGTCGGCGGCAGAGAGGGATACGTTCGGGCGGCGGGGAGGCGGTGAGGGGAAGAGGTGGCACCGCTGCTGCCCATCCTTGACCCCGCTTGACCTGGCGTGAGAGGAAGCAGCGCGTGGTGAGCGGAGCGTGGCGAGGCGTGAGCAGGCCTGCGCCGCGAGGAAGGAAGCGAAGGCTTGGCGGTGGCGGGTGGGACAGAAGAAGCGGTGGCGTCGCCCAGGAGGAAACGCGCCAAACCCCGGAGGAGCCGGCCCGCTGGCCGCGCCAGCGAAGGAGAGGCTGCCCGTCTTGTGAACGACATCGCCCGGTCAAGGCGTAAAGGCCGGAAAAAGGAAAGCGTAAACCCGAGAAAATTTCCGAATTGGGTAAGTTTTCATAAATTCATAAAAATTCAAAATAAATTCCAAAAATTCAAAAATTTCAGGGATATTTCACCTGCCTCCGCCCCTCTAGACCATCGCTGCCGCCCGCCACTTCACCCCATAGACCTACGCCGCTACTACCGCGCCTTTTTGGCTTCTTCTCCAATCCCCTGGCCACATCTGCTGACACAAAGGTGAGCACCCAAGGTCGACCTCGTCCTCTCCCTTCTCCCCTCTCACAAACTTAAGGGTGGATACTACTATGATACCCGAGTATCGTTCCAACTTAATGTAAATCGGTCATAAAATTTGACTGTTCAGTTGTCATGGATTTGCTTCCCATTGCACAGAATATCCTACAAAGCATTGTTGAGAATGTCAGGGATATAATTGTGTAAGACTACTACTAATACCATATTGTGTTTGGTTCAGAGTTCATACTCATGTGTGCATTGTATTCTACACATACTGGCCTGTGGCCTACAACAGTAATACATCAATTGTTACGATACTATGGCCTTCAAATTACATGATAAATTGATAACCGTTTAGCTTTTCAAAATTACAAGTAGATCCAGTATACTTTTGATCATGTATGCTAATGCTTGCATAGCTAATGGTAACCCAGAAAGCGAAGCAGTCTCAATGATTGTTGTTGGATTCTCTGGTCAATTGAGAGGCTGGTGTGCTCACCACTTGGATACTGATCAGAAGCAAGAAAATATTGATGTAGTCAAGATAGACGAAAATGGAAGACCTATAGTCCATGTAGATATGCATGGAAATCCTATCGGTAACATCTCGGATACCCTGACTACTCTAGTTTACAATATAGTCTATCATTTTGCTAGAAATTATCAAGATATTTATGAGAAAAATAGAGAACAATTAATAAACCTAAGATGCAAGACTATGTCAGATTTTAGGTGGTATAAAGATACATTCTTATCAAAATTATACACTCTGCCTAATCCTAATCAAGATTTTTAGAAAGAAAAATATATATCTGGACTACCTCTTTTATTTGCTGAAAATGTTAGAAACTCTTTAAGAAAAGAAGGAGTAGGTAGCATAAATTATCAATACCTAGATATTGGAAAAGTCACCCAAAAAATACAGTTGGTAAGTGTTGAACTGTGTAATGACCTTAAAATTAAGGACCAACTTAAGAAACAAAATGTCATTGGGAAAAAAGAAACGGGAGATTTTTTCCTATCAATTTGGCTTTCATGATCCACATGAAAGTAGGGATAAAACAAAGTATGTTAAACCATTTAGAAAAGATCATGTTAACAACAAGAACGAGGCATATTATATTAAGAGAAAGCGACATAGAAAACCTCTTAAGAAAGATAATAAACTAAGGGAAATTGTATGCTACAAATGTGGATTAAAGTGTCATATAGCAAGCAAATGCTTTAAATCCAAAGTCAAAAAGTAAATCTAAGTCTTGATAGAATCAGAGTCTAAAGATATTAAAGAAAAGTTAGGAGAAATCTCTGAGGATATTTCTATATTGAGTTTTAAAACCGAGCAAACATTGTCTTGCCTAGGGCCAGATATCCTAAAATTAATTTAGAAAAAATATCAAGAGAGACAAATGAGAGTATTCTCAGCCCTCCAAGAATACTTCATTGACCTATATGAGAGGAGGGAAATTAATCTAGTATCCGAGTTAATATCCATACATTTCCACTCCTCTACTTTGAAGACCAAATAATTTTCCAGTCATACCACAAATATATAATATTGAGAGAAGAAATAGATTTCAATTTTTTCTAAATCCTACAAACACGAACCCACAAAGATGTTTCTCTTCAAGTTATCATAGATCAGGGTCATAGTCTTTGTCATCTATGACACACTGAATCAGATTCTTCAATCTGACCTTGGGATTGCAGTTAAAGAAGCATGTAAGAGACTGACGTCTTCCGAAGGAAGATACAAACTTATCTTCTATTCTTACAAACTTACCTTCTATTCTACTCCTTCAAGGTTCACACTACCAATAAGGCCGGCAATGCATGATATTTATATTTTTAAAGGATGTTTCAACTTTCTTGATAGAAGAAGGATTGGTGTCCTGACAGAAGAACAAAGGAACTCTTCTCTCAGGACACGAATCATGATAAGTGGCGATGGTTCAAATAAGCCATGAAAATTGAAGAGAGCATTCATCTAGACACCACATATCATATGATTTTCCAGAATCAAATAATGAACATATGGTGTGGTGGAAATAATGGTTTCTTACATAAAGGTGTTGGACGCTTGATAAAACCAAATTATGAAGACACCTTAACAAGAAAGAATATTGACAACTGTTAGATTGGTATGAATTACTCCAACCAAATGAAGTTAAAGGCACAACCTCTACATCAATGATAGTAGATGACGACAACGAATGATAATAATTGTTCGCTGAGAATCCTCCCCGACAACAAGAATAATTGCAAGGATAGTCATATACTATCAACTATTACTGACGGAATCTGAACTATTGCAGATGGAATAACATTTCGTTAAAAGTGTCATCATGGTAAATATTCTTCATGGAGGTCTAAAGTTTCATCATGACTCCCTGAAATATAAATTGTCATCATAAAGAATATTATCAATGATCAAAAGACGTTATCATGGGGAATCTCTACCCATGCTTATCCCAAGGGTGGCGATCCCTATCTAAAGGGCATGAAGCCAAGCTTAGAAGAAACCCGCCTCATCACCACATCGTTCAACACACTACCACTTCGCCTCCACCACCATTCCATCAAAATTTGTCCACTAACATTCCACTACTTAGTGTAAATAATTAATATCTATCCTAAATAAAGACTCGATTCTCAAATCAGAGTTTGGAAGTGTGTGTAAAATATGTGTGGTTTGTATAATTAATGACTTGTATATAAGTTTCTGTGTACTACATAGAAGGATCCACCTTCTGTTTATCAAGGTATATGAATGAACGCCAGAACGATTTCCTTCTCAAAACTTCTTATATTTTAAGTTTGTTCATACTATTTTAAGTTCTTTATATTACTCATGTTCTTTTTATTCTATTCTTGTATAATTAATGACTTGTATATAAGTTTCTATATACTACATAGAAGGATCCAACTTCTGTTTATCAAGGTATATGAATAAACGCCAGAACGATTTCTTTCTCAAAACTTCTTATATTTTAAGTTTGTTCATGCTATTTTAAGTTCTTTATATTACTCATGTTCTTTTTATTCTATTCTTTACTTATATCCTAAGTTCTTTATGTTCTATATGTTCTATGTACATATTCTAATCATTTCAAGTTATGTTTTATCTTCTATTTGTCTTAATCATTTTATTCTAATTTATGTTCTATCTTTTGTACTACATATGTTCTAATTTATGTATATATTTTTATATCTTTAGTTCTTTGTGTAATGTATATGTTTTAAATACTATTTACATTCTTGTTTACTGTATTTATTCTTATTTACTATTTATGTTTTTATTTTTATCTATTGTTTGACATTATTGTTCATGTTTAATATTAATTAAAAAAATAAAAATATATCATCTTTCCAACCTACATCACTCACTCTCTTTCAAAATTTTGTTTTCATAACCATAGGCTCTAAAAGTTAGGCAACGTAGCAGACAAAGGTAATATATATACACACATATGTGATCTATTGTTGCTTTGAGCCCCACCTTGTCCAGTGAAAAAGACAAGCAACTGTGTATGTGCATGTTGTGGCGTGAGTTATGCATGTCCGCTCTCTCAGGAAAAAACTGTTAGAAAATCTAGGTCTAGACTTCACAATTAGACTATAAATAGAGAGCACCATTGGCAATTTTGTATACAAAATAAAAAAAAAGCAATAAAAAGACAAAGAGTTCTCTCCACCTCTCTGTGTTTTCAATCTACTATTTCTGTCGTCTGTGAGTGATCTTATTTTGCATAAGCAGAGAAATCGATCGGACTGGTCGCCAGCGACGGTTCCTCAACACGTTATCAGCACGAATCGCTCCGGTGAATCGAAGGTAAATATCGAAGCACTAGTAGATTGAATTGTATAGATCGCTCTAAATTTGTAGATTTCGCTTTGTAGATTATTTTTCTATGGTGCAAATACGTTCTAATTTATCAAGTGCAGACTTGAAATTGCCAGCACAATGTTGATTGGTAGATTACATCACAAAGTAGATGTTGATTGCACTGTAGATTGAAAAGAAAAAAAAAGAAAAATTTGCGCAAAGTCGGCCGAACGACGCTTGCATGGGCAACAGGCTGGAGGCCGACGGAAGGGCGATGGCCGTTATCACGTACGACGGCCGTACAGAGCCGACCGAAGTTTTTTTTCTATCTTGTTTTTTTCAATTTACAATGCAATCAACATCTACTCTATGATGTAATCTACCGATCGACATTGTCCCGATGACTTCAAGTCTACTCGCGATAGATTAGAGCGAATTTGCACTATAGAAATATAATTTAGAAAGCAAAATCTGTGAAATTTAAAGCGATTAGACAATTCAATCTACTAGTGCTTCGATGATTAACTTCAATTCACCGGAGCGATTAATGCTGATAAGTGTTGACAAATCGTCGCTGGCGACCAGTTCGATCGATTCATCTGCTTATGCAAAACAAGATTAATCACAAAAGACAGAAATAATAGATTAAAACACAGAGAGAGAGAGAACTCCTAATCTTTTCTTTATTACTTTCTTTCTGATTCCATGTACAAAATTACAATAGTGCTCTCTATTTATAGTCTACTAGTAAGGTGGCCATCATAAGCAAGGCTTCAAAGCCCTACTCATAAGATCTTTTTGTGGCTTATGGCTAATAAGTACTATAGATTGTTGAAAAAACACTGTAGCTAATAGATGCTTATTTGATATAATTAAAATTAAATAATTTAAAAATAGAAAAAATATGTTAGCACATCAAATATAATGCAAACAAATATAAGAAAAGAGACATAACAAGAAAAAATTCAAAAAAAAAAACCAAAAATATAAAAACAAAAATTATAAATAATACAAAATAAGCTAGAAACACAAATCGAAACGAGCGGACCAAATCCAGAGAAGGTTTCCTAACGTAGATAAGATGGGTGATTCGTGGTTCGTGCATAACAGGGTGAGAAATGGGTAACCGGCAATTTCATCACGGTTAGATAAGACGGTAACTCGAGTCACAAGGAGCATGAAACTTCACGCTACGTGGTGATAGATAACAAATCGTTATTACTATAGAAGTTATCACGGATGTGCCTTGTGCTTAGCCAATCAATTTACCTTAGTTTGATCGCTATGATCTTTGATGCTGTTGCTACAAAAGTACACGTTTGGACATGAAACATGAGAACATTTTAAGCGCTAAGAACATTTTGGTTTGATGCTGCTCGGTTAAACTGAAATAAGTTGATTTATAACTAAAACTATTCTGTAATTAATTAAAATAATATTATAGTTAATAATAACTTATTTGACATAACTAAATTTTAAAATAGAAAAATAGATTAGACTACCATAATTAATACAATCAAATAAAAAACCAGCAAAAAGTTAAAAAGCTAGAAAAAACAAAATTTATAAATAGTTCATAATAAACCCAAAGTCTAAAGCCCAAACCAAAATAAACTGAGTTAAGCGCTATGATCTTTGATGTTGTTGCTACAAAAGCACACGTTTGGGCATGTATCCCGTTGCAACTCCTGTCCCTCGGAACCCATCGTTCAAACGTCTCTCCTGAACAACTGTGTCCCGAGTTCCAACGCGATCTGAAACTGTAATTCATCTTTCGCAAAAAGAGTTATGATTTTTCAAATATGTTTTACCGTTCTGCCTCACGGAAATTACTAGGATACTCGAGATTTCAAGCAGTAAAAGATCATCATATCCTCCACGCCAATCAGTAAATCACAAAAAGGATCCAAATAAAATCTCTACAACTTCATGACAAGAGTGAAGATACGCGTAAACCATGAGCAGCACATCCAGTTCTTATGTTCCGACACATACTCCCTAGATAACTAAACCATTTCGGATTATCAAAATTAGTTCTCTATATGAACTTTGGAGGATCAGAGTCCTGGCTTGATTCTCTCTGAAGAGAATAAATATAGCGCACAGCATAATCATTGTCGATCAGCTGGGGAAAGGATCATCATATCTACCATCAAATATACAAAAATCTATGAAAAACTAGCGGAAAAATAAATCGTATTTCAAAATAAATCGTATTTTCCTCCAAAATGTAACACAAAACTAAAGATCTGGCTATCCATACACGAAGCAAAATGAGGGGACTGAGATGATCAGATAGAGCTAATACAAATTTGAGGCCATCATGCCAGCCGATCAAACCAATAGGGAAACAATCTCATCATCATCTCATCTCTCGATCATTAAACGAACAATACACACTTTATTTGAAGGATGTCAAGAAAAAAAGAACAAAAAATAAAAGAAATAGCCAAAATGTATTAGATCTAAACCACAGATCCAACAAAAGAAAAAAACTGGTGAAAAGACAAAGAGCTTGAGGGATTATGTGAGCAAGCATGCATCAGATCTCCAAGGTGAAAAAGGGTGTGACATCACAGAGATGCCTCAGACGCAAATTACCCATTAAATCCTGTGTATCCTCATCTGCATCAACGATGCTCCTCCCAACAAGTCAACAACAAAAAAGAAAGAGAAACCATCCAACTTCACAAAAGATAAGAGAATAGAGAGCGGAAAAGCCAACAACAAATAATCTTCACACGCACCAAGAAGGGAAGAAAATATTGCTAGCCGAAGAGAATAAGATCAACCGAGACGGCGAATACAGAGCGGCGACGGCGCGCCCACGGTATATATAGAGCGAACGAGAAACCGAGAGGAGGCGGCGGCGGGGGTTGCGACGTGCGGCGCAGCCTAGGGTTTTCCGCATCGGACGGCCCGCGGAGCACCCGACGTGCCGCACACGGACGGCTCAGATTGTCAGCCGGGGTGGGCAGGTACCAATTGCGTTTTCTTGGGCCGGAACGGCCCATTTGCCTCCGATTCGGTTCAAACTCCGACTCGCATCACGTGGCCGAGTTTGACCGCACGCATCTTCTTGAGGTGCAAGTGTAGCGTGTTCTTTCTACTTTTGGATTCGGCTATTTTGTCCGTAGAAATAAGCGGGATGGTTTTTTTCAAATGGCTTTAAATAGCTTCTTGATTCTAAAATCGTATGCTTCGTTTGTATTGGTGTCTCGTCGTCTTAAGAAATATAGACAAAAACTATCAGCTACAGGTAAAAGCCATCGACCGTAATCTAAAAAAACATGGGCCATGCCTCCTACTTACTTAGAGCATGTTCAATATGTCGTCCTAGCCAGGTGCCCTAGGTAGGGTCGAATGCCACCGTGGAGACGAGCCTATAGCTTACAAAGTGTTAGAGCAGCCTACAGAGGAGGCGGTGGCTTGAGGCAAAAAGGAGTAGTCCAGGGAGAGAAAAAGAGATAATATCTAATTTTTAAATGGAGTGTCTTTTCAAGAAGAGATCTACTAGTCGATTATAGTACATAGTACAACAACTTCATTTATATTGATCAAACTCGCACACGAGTGGCTTTTTATAAGTTTTTCTCTAAATTGATACTATTCATAAGATAAAACTAAAAATTAAAGCTAAAAAACAATATGAATAGACCCTACATCCCTTTCTAGCACAGGACCATAGGTGATCCATAGAGTACATTCCCTAGCTCTTCTTAAGATAGCAAGCTTGTAGGCAAGCACACATGGTAGTAACTAGACAGGCAGCTCTAACGATTAGCATAGGTCGTGTACGTGCCAAGTCATTCATCTATGTATAAAACAAGGATCTGTACGTAATTTCAGAAAAACGCAGGGACTATTTTGCAAATTTGCTCACCAGAACGTACCAACATTCCTTGACCACGCGGCGAGCGGAGCGGGGCGCGGGGACGACGCGGCGCTACGAGCGCTCGGAGAAACCCCCGGATATAATGGGGGTAGTATACGATACCAAATTAGTAATACATGATGGTATGATGGCGTTGTCACTAACTTACTGCACACGCATACGCACGTATGCCACAGCTGTCACATCCGATAGATGCTCCTCAGTGGCATATCATCGTTGACCAACGAAAACAATGCTCCGATAAATCCGTACACCTCTACCAGATCTACTCGTTTCCTAACCAGGACAGCACCAAAATTGGACTGAATCCGGCCACATTTCACTCAGATCTACAGGATCAACACGGTCAAGGCCCTCCTTCCTCCACAAAAGCGCAACAAATCAAAGTTCCAAAAGGTGGAGGGCCAGAGGAAGGCGGAATGGAGAAGAGATTACAAGCAACCACGAACGGATAAATCGCAGCTTGGAGTACCGGACACCGCATCTGCCGGGCTTACCTCGCACGGTCTGAAGATGAGAGACCAGCAAGGATGCAGCGAGTCGCCAGGGGAAGGAGAGAGTGAGGCGAGTGGCGCAAATGAGCCGGGGGCGGCGCGCAGTGATAACACTAGCGCGCCGTCCCAACTGGCACTCGGCCTCCAATAGAACAGATGCCGACTCAGGTTCTTTTTCGTGGCGATGCAGGCAAATCAGCAGGCTTAAAGAAACTCAATGCACGAGGCAACAAACCTTGATAGGTCAACCACGGTCCAAGTTTCATGGTCCAGGGACATAGCCACAGCCATTGGAAGACCGCGCCACAAAGTTCAATTAAAATATGATTCATGCCAGGAACAAAACTTTCCAATCCAAAACGATGTTCCCACGAAACTTGGTTGACTCGTAAATGCTGTTCAATACACGACACCAAATCAAGTCCAGCAAGAACTACAATGTCTAGAACAGCTCATATCTGACGCATCCGACGATACCACTGGGATGGCTCCTTACTGCTCACCTGGTGTGGTCTTGATGATATCGGAATCGCCTGAAATTAAACGGAGTCAACACAACTTGATAACCCAGAGATGCGTATATATTCAAACATGATCGGGAAACATGAAAGATATGTTTTTTTCTATACAATGAAGCAGGAGATTACCGGGATCAATAATGCTGAGACAGCAGACACGGAAGTATTTACCACAGGCCGTTCCCAAATCAACGTTGTCTGGAAACCAACATAATGCAGTTAATTTTGGAACAGTCATGGAGCCAATAAAATAAGATAATTACATAATGTGATTGCCGCATTGCCAATCACATGATGCAAACCAACTTAAGAACAATCTCTAAGTATTTGTTAACAAAATTTTTACAAGTTTTTCCTTGCAATTGCAACTAAAACTGCCAAGATACTGAGGTAGCAAGTTAACCAATGACATTAAGGCAACTGCTTAGACAAGTAAACCTTTTGCAAAGGTCACAGGCAGAAGTAAACACAATTCCCTTAAATTTATCCATGGACAGTTCTAAACTGTGAGGAATGCCAACTTACTTCCATGGAAGTGGTGGACAGTGATCTTCGCCAACATTGCGTAGTACTCAATTTCAGACTTACGAAGAGGAGGGCAGTTGTTAGCAATGATCACTAGCTTCGCTGTAAATGAATAGCACATTTATTAGACATCAGATGGCAAAGTGAAAATTATGTCCGGGATGGCTGAAAGAAACACAGCACACATGTAACTATGCCATTGTAAGCTTCAAAATGTAATAACCATAAAAAATGGTTCAAACACGAATGGCATAGGAAGACAAGGGGAAAGACATGAGAAGGGCTAAACTCAGAACAGCCAAGTACATATTGGGCATAATTATAAACATATTCCCGCATTTTCCATAAAACACCATTCATCATGGATAAAAACTACTCTTGCCCACAAAATTGTAAGTTACAGAGAATATCCCCATTCTGCTAATAAACAGTGATATCACACAGGTATTATGCGCAGAATACAGAGAGAATTATTATGGCGTTGACTCATACACAATGGCCATGCAAATATTGGATCCACTGGTAATCAGTTTTCAACGCCCAATAAATTAGGGCAGCATACATGTTCTCAGATGGGAAAACAAAAATCCATAGAAAACTAACCAAGCTACAGTAAACAATTGGCAGAGTTCACATAATAACACTTGACTCAATAATATCATATCCAAGCTGAGAGATGCTACAAAATAAAATTGAATTCAGCAAAAACACTTTAACTTGTTACTCGAAACAACAAAAACAAAAGCATGTCCTAAGGCTTGGAGGATCAGAATCTTGGCTTGGTTTTCTCCGAAGAGAAATTATAGCGCTCAATATGTTCATTGTCGATCATCTGGGGAAAGGATCATCATATCCTCCATACCAAGCAGTAAATTACAAAACCAAGAAAATAAGGATCCAAATAAAACCTTAACAACTAACAAACAAACCCTGATGGTACCAAATTGATATCACATTCATCAAGCATGTGAATAAACAAATAAAACACGGACAGACTGCATGTAACTAGGCAAGGCAGGCTCGGCTCTTACATTTGGAGTTCCTGAGGGTCCTGAGGACAGTCTTGTAGCCGAGCGTGTACTTGCCGCTCTTCATAACAAGCTGCAGCTTGTTGTTGATGTTGTCCGTGGACTTCTTCTGCAACAACACCATCACACCAAAAAACACCAGGAATTAGCACCATCCAAAAAGAATCACAAGCAATCGGAAAGAAGGAATCCAAACGAAATGCAGGATCTGGCAATTTCACGACGCAAGAACACAGCAGCAGATCGGCAGAGTAAGATCTAAGCATCGGACCAGATCGGGTGGGGCTCCGGGAGAGGGTCGTTACCGTCTTCTTTGCGGCCACCATGGTTGCGCCCCGAGGAGAAGTGGCGGCGGCGGCTGCTTCTGGTCGGGGATGACTGCGAGGTGGAAGAGTGGGGGCGCTAGGGTTTGGGTATTTATATAGACTGGGGAGGTAAGGGTTTGCCCAGTATGGGCTTTGATTGGCTTGGGCTTATCACTCCTGGGCTCTTATGGGCCTAGTATGGTTGGAGGCGGGAGTCGGTTGGGCTTCTTTCACCAAAGATGGGAATCTAGGTCGAAGTTATGCGTATTTTTTTCACTATTTTGCAAAGTATCTCTTCTTGCGTCCTTTCCTTTGGATTCCCTTTTAGATAGGTTACATTCTTTTGAATTTTATCCAGGGGACAGTGGTTAAGTGGCTAAGCAAATGGAGCACAATAGATGTTTTCGCCATGAATCATGCATGGCATAACTTGAACAAAAGAATGCATGACAACCAACAAAAAATTATGGTCTTATTCTTTTTTGCCTTTTTAGTGGTTTTTGATTTTGATTTCTCTCAATAATTACTATCCATTAGATTAATAAGTTGTAGCCTAAAAGAACATGTCCTATATATAGCATAGCGCTGTGGTGCTATGTCACTCAAGCAGTGTGAGTAGAACCATGGAGCCGTCACATATCATTGTCTACTATTTTGATACTACAATTATACTCTCTCCGCTCATAAGTTCCACTAAGGCATAGGCAAACTATTTTAACATGAACCAGCCATATCTTTGTGGATATTTATGTTGGCTTTATAGAGAGATATAAAATGGATTTATCGTGAAAGAGACCTTTTTTATGATACAAAATTTGTATTTCACTAATGTATTACAATGCAAATTCGTCCAGTGAGATGACCCTATAGACGCTAGCCAGGGGTGTTCACTAGTGAGATGACCCTATAGACATTGATTGTTGAGGTGAATTCTCAGATGAACAACCCACTTCCAAAAATTCGTCTCATCAAAACGAACCACGGGGAGCGGGATGGCGAAGGAGCCAACGGTGGTAGCTATTCAAGCGGATCGGTAGAAATGACCGAGGCGGACGACATCGGGGCGGCTTAGGCGGTATGGTGTAACACCCCATTTACTGGGGCGTTATGAAACCCTCGAATCGCCGGGATTGTTCAGCTGCGAGGACATCCATCGAGTGTATAACATTGCCAGCACAAGCTCAAGCACAAGAGTCAACTTTATTACATTATAACGGCTTAAAGCCAAGATTCACAGTAGGGCCAAAGGCCTAATTTACATCACAGCAAAAAGATACCACAGACATACTCGAGTGCAGGATGACTCTATTCCCAAGCTTCTTCCACTTCATAGAATGCCATCTCATCATCTTCGTCTGACTCTTCAAAGTTGGTAGATTCTGTTTATGTTTTAGCAAGTATGAGTACAACTACCGTACTCAGCAAGTCACGCGGAGCTTATCAATAACTATATGCATGGCATATCAAGATAGAGGGACACATGTTTATTATTTTGTGTGGATGCAGATTTAGTTGGGAATCAATTAAAGACATGAAAGTAACTTCATTAAAGTAAACAGGGGTTTTCAAGCGTGATTATTAGCCTTCAACATTACCAAACCATTCTCAAATCTACTTATGCTTTGTTTTGGAATCACCCATCAAACATAGCTTCATTTCTAGGAAGCACGCAGTATTGAATACCATCATTTTATGACTCTGAGTTGCCTGCTTTACCCACAAGATCTCTCAACTCCATGACAGAGTTAAGAAAACAAAGTTGTTCAACGCTCAATTCTTTATATAGTCTCTTGATGGGTCCTTCATCCCCATGAGCTCGGATGACCCCACGGATCTCCTCAGACTCATGGCGGTCCCTTGTTGTATGGTTAACCACCTCCCATACAACTCACCCTCTGTCTCCCTGACCGGTTGCAAGGTTCAATCGAACTTGGCGGCTACTAAACCAGTTTGACCAAGTCAGCGCTTGTGGTTGGGTGGGTACTATGTTCTTTACTCGACATAAGGGTCTAGTCCTTATATTTTCACCGAGGCCTTAACCATGCACAAACACATATTCAGTGCCAGCGGCACCGCCACCAATCCTCAACCAAGCCTCCACCCTAGGGTAAGGTCTTCGGATTCACCTCTGTGATCCTTGCTTACCCCAGTTCCAACTTTTCAAAATTCTAAACAAATGCTAAAATTCCTAACAGTGAAAATATTTTGGTGAGTTCCTGAACTACCATGGTCATTTAACTATTATAATTATTTTACTATGTCTTTCAAGGCAAATATGTCCATCAAATTAATCGGGGCTTTTTCAGGTGGTAGGGCATAACTAATATCATGTCATTCTAATATACATTTTACCCAAAATATTGACTTGAAAAATAACATAATGAAATCACAAATTAAATAAATAAATGAGGCAATTACGGGTTCAACATGATCAAGCATGTGTAACTTGCCTTGCGGATCTATGATCTCGACTAACTCGTATTCCTCGGTGAGTTGATCTTGAACTTGAACCTCTCCTTCCGATTCTTGAGAAACTCCGGCGTCCGAGGCTAGCACAATAACAAATTAAAATATATTAATTCCATGCCCGAAGATTTGGCTAGGAATAAAGAAATAAAATAAAGAAAGAAAATCTGAAAAATCAAATAAATGAGATTTTGGGCTTATAGGAGGGTCAAATGGGGAAATGGGCCTGAGATTTGGGTTGGCGGGCTCAAAGCGGTAAAATGGGTATAAACTTATTTTTGGATTTTTCGGATTTTTCGAATTTTCTAGGGTTTCTTGTTCATCGGGCTCGATTACTATTCATCGGGTTGAGTCGGATGCAACAAGTGCGAGCGAGTGGGCTCGGTTCGGCCGATCAAGCGGCTCGGTCGGGCGCTATTCGTCGAGCTCGGACCCAACGCACCGGCGGGCGAGTGGGCGCGGTGCGGCGGCGACCGAGCGACCGGTCGGGCGGATCGAGGCAGGCGCGGGCGGGTCGGGCTCGGTCGGGACGCAGGCGGGCGGACTCGGTCGAGCGCGTCCGGTGCGGTCGGCCAGCAAGTGGCGGCGGCTCACCGCGTCGCTGGCTCGGTCGGGCGGGCGGCGGGCGGGTGCGGTGGGGTGGCGCGGTCGGGCGGCTGGCTCGGTCGGTGCGAGTCCGGCGCATGGGCGGGCGGGTGCGGACTCGGCCGGACCGAGTGAGCAGGGCTTCTTCCTCCTCCCGCTGCGTCTGACCGGCCGAAGCGAGCAAAGACACGACGGCCGTCGGCGGAGCTAGGGGCACTGCGGCGGTTTTGAGGGCATGAGCGGTTCGTGGTGGAGTGGGGATTCCATTTCAAGTGGTTAGGGGTCCGGTGGAGGATTCAATTGCATAAGTAGGCGAAGTATGGCGGTGCGGCTCGGTTTGGTGGAAAATGGATAGGGCGGCGACAATGAGCGGCGGCGATGCGCCACGTCTCGGGTAAGCTAGGGTTGCAGGCGGAAGAGGATAGAGTCGCATGGAGCTCTATCCACCGAGAGGTGGCATGCTCGAGAAAGTTCGCGGCGGTGGCGCAAGCGGAGAGGGCCGGCGGCAAAAGCAGGACACGGTGGCACAGGGCGAGTTGGCGTGGCTGGCGGCGGTTGCGGGACGGCCGACCAACAGTGCTAGCTGGCGAAACGGGCGCAGGGGAGGGCAGTCACGCGAGAGGCATGAGGCGGTGGCAAAAACGCATGGCGGCGGCGATTTTCGGACAGAGAATAGTGCGGCTTCATTTCTCCCCCATTTTGGCTGAGCTGGCAGAGAATTGGAGGCTAATTGCTTTGAGATTTGGGAGAAATAGGATGAAGAATCAAGAAATCAATTCAAAGCTGAAAATTCAATCCTTTTGAAGATTTTGACAAAATCTGATTTTGTTTCAACCTACCCTCCTTAAAAAGGATCTCGACCTCGAGATCAACTCAGGTCAAGAAGTAGGTTGGGAAATTCTCGCTGCAAATCTGATTCTTTTTCCCAGGTTGCCTCATCTGCTGTGTGATTTCGCCACTGCACTTTATGAAATCTGATATTCTTGCTTCTTAACTGTCTCTCTGTAGTTTCCAAAATCTGAATTGGTTCTTCTTCATATGACAAATC
Source organism: Bonia amplexicaulis (assembly GCA_036346245.1). NCBI lineage: Eukaryota > Viridiplantae > Streptophyta > Magnoliopsida > Poales > Poaceae > Bonia > Bonia amplexicaulis. The sequence goes on along the minus strand of CM070736.1, from coordinate 33,078,564 downwards.
ATCTTGTAGATCTATATCATCAACTGGTGTCTGCTCTGATGGATGGCGAAGACACTTTAGAATCGAGACACATGAAATCGTTATGCACTCTGGCCAGGTTTGGTGTCAGTTGTAATTTGTAGGCTACTTCTCCTACTCTTCCAAGAATCTCAAATGGACCGATATACCTTGGGGCTAGCTTTCCTTTAACTTGAAATCTCTTTACAGACTTGAAGGGTGTAACTTTGAGATATACCCAATCTCCTATTTCAAAGCTTAAATCTTTTCGACGATTATCAGCATAACTCTTTTGTCGACTCGGCTATTTTCATCTTTTCTCGACAATCGATGTGGGCTTACATATCTTGAACGATTTGTGGTCCTAAGAACTGTCGTTCTCCGGTCTCAGTCCAATTTAGCGGAGTTCGGCATTCTCTTCCATATAAAGCTTCAAACGGTGCCATCTTAATACTGGCCTGATAGCTATTATTATAAGAAAATTCTGCAAAAGGTAGACATGTGTCCCAAGCTGCTCCATAGACCAATGCACATGCTCGAAGCATGTCTTCTAAGATTTGATTCACTCGTTCTGTTTGTCCTCCGGTTTGTGGGTGATATGCTGTACTGAAGGCTAAATCTGTTCCCATGGCTTCATGCAGTTTTTCCCAAAAAGTAGACGTGAACTGTGCTCCTCTATCAGATACTATTATCTTTGGGATTCCATGTAATACCACTATTTTTGTTAAGTCTGACTCGCCAGTTTATTCTTACCATATGTTTGCTTGATCGGTATGAAATGTGCCACTTTGGTTAGTCGATCTACAATTACTCATATAGCATCATAACCATCTCGGGTTTTTGGAAATCCGGTAATAAAATCCATACCAATGTCATCCCATTTCCACTCTGGGACTGGCAAAGGTTTTAGCAGTCCTGATGGTTTCCGATGATCTATTTTTATTTTCTGATAGGTATCGCGTGCAATATACTCGCTATTTCTTTCTTCATTTTATTCCACGGTATCTCTTTTCAAGTCTTGGTACATCTTTGTGCCTCGGGATGAATAGAGAGTTGAGACGAATGAGCCTCTCGCGGTATCAAATCTTTTAATTCCTTATCATCGTATCTGAACGATTTACGAACCTTAAAATTCACGATCATCTTTAACAAATTCAGTTGAATTTGTTTCTTGACTTCTCTTCATAAGCTGTTGTATTCCTTCATCTTTTTCTTGTGCTGATTTGATTTGATCCGTTAAAGTCTGCTGAATTTCTAATCTTGCTATTTGACCTTGTTCAACGACACATAGGTTCAATCCTTGAATTTGTTCTTGCAATGGTGGGGCACTCGAATAGAGGCTATAGTATGATACTTCTTTCGACTTAGTGCATCTCGACAACGTTTGCTTTTCGGTGATCTTGGAGATCCAGATCATAATCTTTAATTAACTCTAACCATCTTCGTTGACGAAGATTTAAATCTGGTGAGTGAAGATATATTTGAGACTCTTGTGGTGGAAAATATCTCACAATGATTTCCCAATAAGTAGTGCCTCCAAATTTTCAACGCATGTACTACAATTGCTAATTCCAAATCATCGTTGGATAATTTATCTCATGTGGTCATAATTGTCTTGAAGCATATGCTACCACTTTCCTTCTTGCATTAGCACACAACCTAATCCTTGCTTGAGGCATCACAAAGATTTGAAAATCTTTCTCGAGATTGGGAAGTATAAGTCTTGGGCTGAAGTTAATCTTGTTTTCAACTCGTGAAAACTTTCTTCACACTTATCTATCCACTTGTATGGGTTGTCTTTCTAAAGAAGCTGGGTAAGAGGTCTTGTTATTTTCGAGAATCCTTCAATAAAGCAGCGATAATATCCACCAAACCAAGGAAACTTCGACTTACATTACGGTGGTTGGTGTTTCCATTCCATTCCTGCTTTCACTTTCTCCGGATCTACCTTTACTCCTTCTTTTGTGATAATGTGTCCGAGAAAAGCTACTTCTTTCATCCAGAACTCACATTTAGAGAACTTAGCATATAACTGATGTTCTCTAAGCTTGCTTAAAGCAATATGCAGATGTTGACGATGTTCTTCTTCTGTCTTAGAATATATTAATATGTCATCGATGAATACTATCACAAAACGATCTAATTACTCCATGAATACCATATTCATCAGGTTCATAAAATAGGCCGGTGCATTTGTCAAACCAAATGGTACTACCGTGAACTCAAATAATCTGTATCTTGTGATGAAGGCAGTCTTCTCACGGTCCTGCTCTCGGATCTTAAGCTGATGATATCCGGATCTTAGGTCAATTTTTGAGAATACCTTGGCTCCTTTGAGCTGATCAAACAAATCATCTATTCTTGGCAAAGGATATTTATTTTTAATAGTCACTGCGTTCAATCCTCGATAATCCACGCACATTCTCTGACTTCCATCCTTTTTCTTAACAAACAATACTGGGGCTGACCAAGGGGATACACTAGGGTGTATAAATTCTTTTTCCATCAGTTCATCCATTTGTTTCTTAAGTTCCTTTAGTTCTTGGGCTGACATCCGATATTGACGCTTTGTGATGGGTTTAGTCCCTGGTATCAATTCAATAGCAAGCTCTATGGGTCTATCCAGTGGTTTTCCTGGTAGCTCTTTTGGAAAAATATCTGGATATTCCAGAATTATTGGTATTTTGGACACTCCTTCTTCTACCACCATATTCTGAATACTAGTTTTCATTCTCTCTACTAGTACTGGATCTGTCTTCACTATTATCTCTTGTCCTTCTGGACTTACCAAAGTTACCAGCTTATTTTCACAATCCACTTTGGCTTTATATTTAGTTAACCAATTCATTCTTAGTATAACATCCAATCCCTTCATCTCTAATAATAGTAAGTCTGTCTTAAATCTGATTCCTTGGATGTCTAGGTCTAGGTCTTTGCATCCAAAGCGAGATTCCACTTTATTCCCAGCAGTTTGAAAGGAATAAGACTTTTGCAAAGGAGAGAATAATAATTAATTTTTCACAACAAAAGCCAAGGAGATAAACGAATGTGTTGCTCCGGGATCAAACAAAACCACAGAAGGCCTTGAGTTAACTAGGTACGTACCAACGATGACGTCGTTGGCTCCTGCTGCTCTTACTGCGGAAATATGATTTATCCTTCCTTGCACCGGCTTCGGTATCCCTTTTCCTTTTCATTCTTGACATCATAGTCGTTGTTTGGGTTCTATTTGGTTTGTTGTGAAGTGTCGAGTCATCCTCCTTCTGTTTGGCACTGCAATGAATTGGCGGGGTGAAGATGTTTGTGCTCTAACTTGGGCTTTTGCTACTTCTGAAGGTAACCCTCCTCGTGGGCACTGGTTCTTGTAATGGCACTCGCTTGTCCACAATGATAGCATTCAATCATAGCTGCGGGCATTGCCTCGTAAGTGATTTCCTCCACAATGATAGCACTTGATTGGGCGGCACGACATTACATTGAAATGTAACAGGCTTTGGTTAGTTTTGAGCTATGATGCGGGCATGAATACAAATTTCTTTCCCTGTTGTCCTCTAGATTGGGGTGCTAGCATCATTTGCTTTCTAGGTGCGTCGATGATGAAGTTCTTTGCATTACCTTTCTTTTCCTAGTATCTTCCAATTCATTCCTTGCTTCTTCAGATATGATGAGTTTATTCACCATTGAAGATAGGTCTTTATAATTCACCATTGAAATATGATACTTCAAAGACTTTGTAATCCCTCCTTGAATCGCTCCATCTTTTCTCCTCGGTTTTGCTTCTTGTAGGCGATGTCGCCAATGTATTAAAGCGGTGAAGATATTCATGTGTCGTCCTCCTTGCTTTAATGCTAGAAATTCTCGACGCTTGGCTTCAATGACTCCTGCAGGTACATGGGCTTGGCGGAATGAATCTTCAAATTCCTTCCGGTGATCTCCTGTCTTGACTCATAGTCGATGGTTTACCCACCATCTTGCGGTGGGCCTTATAGCGATGAGAGGCATATAAGACCTTTTCCTTGTCATTGCCTTGAATAGTGTTTAGCTTCCTTTCCACATCTCGAACCGGTCTTGAGCTACCATGGGATCAGGTGAAGAAGAAAAGACTGGAGGTCGAGTCTTCTGAAAATCTGCCCATTTTGACTTCACAGGCATCCCTTGTTGATTATTACCTCTATTTCTTTCAGCAATCTGTTCTAACAGCCTGGCATGTTGCTCCATCATACGGATTTGATTTAATTCTGCTTGGTATCTATTTTCCTCCATCTTTGCTAAAATGTACGCTAAGCTAAGTCGATCCTTCTCTGGCGAGAAGCATCACATTCTCGAGGTCCTTCTCCGCTCCGCCATCTTGTTTGCTTTGATGGGACTTAGAGGTTCGAGATCAGTGGCGAGTTTTAACAAGTCAGATAGATAAGTAAGAACTCAGACTTAAGGTAAGATTAGAATGAAATAGATGAAGATGCCAGAGTGAATTAGAAAGATTGAGAGTTGAAGGGCTAGACTAAAGATACTGATAGCAAACAAATTATTATTTAAAACAAAGTACTTTTTATTTATTCACACATAAGTTGGGTACATACTATCTTACAAAGTCCATACCACAACTTATAACATCACATCAAAAACTTACTACTACAAAAGGTTACATCTACTCTAGCGTAACTCGACTCTAAACTCTATGATGCATCGTGGAGTCACCGAGGAACACCACTCTTCTTCCTCAGGGTCTTCTTCCTCCTCATCGATCACGGTCTCTTTGTCTTCGATGGGCTGCTCGATGCGTGTGATGGCGATCCTCGAAGAGTGTCTGACCTTGACTGCCGTCATCCCTTCAGACTCCTTGCGAACCTTTGCTGGGCCCTCTGGTAATTCATCCCGTCTCAATGCTTCATCTCGTTCCTTCTGTTGGTAATGTCGCAGCGTCTGCTTCAGAACCCAAATCTCCTGCTGAGCTGCATATAGCTGATGATGCATCGTCCGGTTTTCCTCAGTCATTCGGGCGTACATGTCCGCTTGAGAGGCGATAACCTAAGCAGCTTCCTGCATCTTTAGATCTTCTTACATTCTTTGGTTGGCATGATCAAACCGGTTCCTTCTTCATCTTCTTGTGGAATGAGGTAAAAGGTGAATCATCAAACTCCTCCTCGTAGTAGCGGCGAAGATACTCCACGGCCTTCTTTCTTGCATCTGTATGGCGTCGACTCCTCGACGGTGGCGGTGAATTTCCGTCGAGCGTCCGGTGCGTGTGGTAAAGGCTCCAAATATATCCGAGCCTTCCGGTTATCTGACTTGCCATGGACCATCGGTGATCTCGTATGACACACCGGACGCTGGTGATCTATCGCGTGGAGGTATCTCTGCATGCGCCAAGACGAGCGACCCATCACGATAGCTCCTCCGGTCGGGAAAAACATGATCGACATCGTAAAGCGCCAAATTTTGAGATTAGAAAAGGGTGGACATAAATATTTTGGAAAAACAAAATTAATCAATATAAGATCAGCATAGATGAGAAAAAGATATATATATACAGAAATATTACTAAAATTTTAGACAAATCATTTTTATATCCAAAATAATTTTTGAAAATATTTCCTAGTGCACTTAGGGTCTCCGACAGTCGAGCAAGTGGGCTCTGATACCACTCTGTAACACCCCCATTTCTGGGAGCGTTATGAAACCCTCGCAACTGTCCGGGATTGTTCAGCTGCGAGGACATCCATCGAGTGTATAACATTGCCATTACAAGCTCAAGCACAAGAGTCAACTTTATTACATTATAACGGCTTAAAGCCAAGATTCACAGTAGGGCCAAAGGCCTAATTTACATCACAGCAAAAAGATACCACAGGCATACTCGAGTGCAGGATGACCCTATTCCCAAGCTTCTTCCACTTCATAGAATGCCATCTCATCATCTTCGCCTGACTCTTCAAAGTTGGCAGATTCTGTTTATGTTTTAGCAAGTATGAGTACAACTACCGTACTCAGCAAGTCACGCTGAGCTTATCAATAACTATATACATGGCATATCAAGATAGAGGGACACATGTTTATTATTTTGTGTGGATGCAGATTTAGTTGGGAATCAATTAAAGACATGAAAGTAACTTCATTAAAGTAAACAGGGGTTTTCAAGCGTGATTATTAGTCTTCAACATTACCAAACCATTCTCAAATCTACTTATGCTTTGTTATTGGAATCACCCATCAAACATAGCTTCATTTACCGGAAGCACGGCGTATTCGAATACCATCATTTTATGACTCTGCAGAGTTGCCACCTTTACCCACAAGATCTCTCAACTCCATGACGAGTTAAGAAAACAAAGTTGTTCCTTTGCTCAATTCTTTATATAGTCTACTTGATGGGTCCTTCATCCCCATGAGCTCGGATGACCCCACGGATCTCCTCCGACTCATGGCGGTCCTACTGTTGTATGGTTAACCACCTCCCATACAACTCACCCTCTGTCTCCCCCAGCCAGTTGCAAAGGTTCAATCGAACTTGAGCAGTTACTAAACCAGGTTTGACCAAGTCAACGCTTGTGGTTGGGCGGGTACTATGTTCTTTTACTCAGCATAAGGGTCTAGTCCTTATATTTTTCACTGAGGCCTTAACCATGCACAAACCCATATTCAGTGCCCGCGGCACTGCCACCAATCCTCAACCAAGCCTCCACCCTAGGGTAAGGTCTTTGATTCACCTCTGTGATCCTCGCTTACCCCAGTTCCAACTTTTCAAAATTCTAGACAAATGCTAAAATTCCTAACAGTGAAAATATTTTGGTGAGTTCACGAACTACCATGTTCATTTAACTATTATAATTATTTTACTATGTCTTTCAAGGCAAATATGTCCATCAAATTAATCGGGGCTTTTTCAGGTGGTAGGGCATAACTAATATCATGTCATTCTAATATACATTTTACCCAAAATATTGACTTGAAAAATAACACAATGAAATTACAAATTAAATAAATAAATAAGGCAATTACGGGTTCAACATGATCAAGGATGCGTAACTTGCCTTGCGGATCTATGATCTCGACTAACTCGTATTCCTCGGTGAGTTGATCTTGAACTTGAACCTGTCCTTCCGATTCTTGAGAAACTCCGGTCAGAGGCTAGCACAATAACAAATTAAAATATATTAATTCCATGCAGAAGATTTGGCTAGGAATAAAGAAATAAAATAAAGAAAGAAAATCTGAAAAATCAAATAAGTGAGATTTTGGGCTTATAGGAGGGTCAAATGGGGAAATGGGCCTGAGATTTGGGTTGGCGGGCTCGAAACGGTCAAAATGGGTATAAACTTATTTTTGGATTTTTGGATTTTCTAGGGTTTCTTGTTCATCGGGCTCGGTTACTATTCATCGAGTTGAGTCGGATGCATCGGTCTTGGCGAGTGGGCTCGGTTCACCCGATCAAGCGGCTCGGTCGGGCTCGAGTCGGGACCGGGCGGGCGGACTTCGGTCGGCGGCGTCAGGTGCGGTCGGCCTGGTGCGGCAGCAGCTCCACCGCGTCGCTGGCTCGGTCGGGCGCGCGAGCGGGCGGGTGCGGTGGGGTAGCGGTCGGGCGGGTGGCTCGGTCGGGTGCGAGTCCGGCGCATGGGCGGGCGGGTGCGGCTCGACCCAAGACCGAGTGAACAGAGCTTCTTCCTCCTCCCGCTGCGTCTGACCGGCCAAGCGAGCAAAGACACTGGCGGCCGTCGGTGAGCTAGGGCACTGCGGCGGTTTTGAGGGCATGAGCGGATTCGTGGTGGAGTGGGATTCCATTTCAAGTGGTTAGGGGTCCGGTGGGCGGCAATCGCGCCGGCGCTCCTCCCTTTGCGGTGACTTTGAAATCTTGGGAGAAATAGGGTTTAATCGGGCGGTTTGGCCGGTACTAGAGCATCACTAGGGCTTGGGTAAGCTTGGGGATGGGTTGGCCGAAGCTAGGGTGGCTTGGTTATGGCCGGCCATGGTGGCCGGTTTTGGCCATGAAGGGGCTCTCGGCGTCGGAGAAGTAGGGTGCTCGGGAGACTAAGGCGATGGTTTGGGGTTGATTCTAGGGCTATGGAGAGGCTGTAGGCGAAAGTAATTGAAGGATGGAGGAGGCGGACAACCGACATTGCATTAGGGCTCACATTTGGGTATTTTGGTGATTCAAGCAATGGAGGCGATGAGAGGTCTTTGGGGCGTTCGGTTGGCCGTGGGGTTGCCGAGTTCACGCGGAGGATTCAATTGCATAAGTAGGCGAAGTATGGCGGTGCGGCTCGGTTTGGCCGGAAAACGGATAGGGGCGGCGACAATGAGCGGCCGGGATGCGCCACGTCTCGGGCCGGCTAGGGTTGCAGGCGGAAGAGGATAGAGTCGCGGGGAGCTCTATCCACCCGAGAGAGGTGGCATGCTCGAGAAAGTTCGAGGCGGCGGTGGCGCAAGCGAAGAGGGCCGACGGTGGCAAAAGCAGGGACACGGTGGCCTGGGGCGAGTTGGCGTGGCTGGCGGCGGTTGAGACGGCCGACCAGCGATGCTAGCTGGCGAAGCAGGCGCGGGGAGGGATCAGGCGTGAGGCGGTGGCACGCATGGCGGCGATTTTCGGACGAGAGAATAGTGCGACCGTTTCTCCCCATTTCGCCGTGGTGGCAGAGAATTGGAGGCTAATTGCTTTGAGATTTGGGAGAAATAGGATGAAGAATCAAGAAATCAATTCAAAGCTGAAAATTCAATCCTTTTGAAGATTTTGCCAAAATCGATTTTGTTTCAACGGCTTTGGTGAGGTGAGCCAAGGTGGTGGGAGGCCGCCGCACTGGAGGTGGCGGTAGAGGCAGCTACGGAGGCGAGCAGGTCATGAGTGAGGCGGCGGCCGAGGGTGGCCAAGGCGACAGGGTGTTGGCCAAGGTTGACTTGGGCCATTGGCATCGTGGGCCAAGGTAGGTCGGGCGGCGGCGGGCGAGGCGGGCGGCGGCGGCGACCAAGGCGGGCGGCGGCGAGGCAGATCGGGGTGGCGTCGATCCGGTGACGAGACGACGTTGATGTGTTGGATCTGGTGAAGGACAACATGGATCCGGCGGCGGGACGACGGATCCGACAACTTGGCTCGGGCGACGCCAAGCACGGGGAGAGGAGGCGGTGCGGGTTGGAGGAGAAGAAGAGAGATGGGTGGCGGTGGCGGCTGACCAAAACCCGAACCCAAATCTAGCTCCGACACCATGTTTGAACAATGCATTCTTATTCAAAGAGGCCAAAAGCCAACACAAAAATACAGGAAAATATACAAATAACCCTCCAGACCTAGACTATTTATATATCTAACACTTTCATTCTATTTCAGATACTAGTGTTAAATAGTGGCAAAACTAATTGTGAACCACATACTCTTGCAGCTCGTAAAGAATCCTGGACCGTTTGATGTTTTGGTGACGCCAAATCTTTATGGTGACATTATTAGCGATCTATGCCCTGGTTTGATTAGGGGCTTGGGTCTAACACCCAAGGTAGATTGGTTTATGTTTGTCATCTGTATCTATGTGGGTATTGAGACAACATTAACTCACTATTGTTGATTTTTTACCCAGCTGCAACATTGGTGAAGTACTATTTGTCTGGCGGAAACTGTTTATGGTTCCGCTCCTGATATCGCTGGCAAGGTGAGTTGATCTTAAACTGTAGCTGCTCCATCTCATGAGTGTCGATGTTTGAACTTGTTTCTCATTATGTGTGCATAGAGCCAATAAGCACCACTCGATGATTCATGGAATTTTAACTTGTCATGTTTCTCATTAAGTGTATGCCTGTATGGAGCCAGCAGTAGCATCAGTTATTGCGTACGGAGGCATTCTTCGAATGAAGACTGTCCGGGCATGTCCTTTCTGTTAGCTAAGTTATTTATGATTGTTGCCGTGCCTTCAACCGAACTGAATGATTCGATGGTTGTTCCCAGAACCATGCGAACCCTACTGCACTGCTGCTGAGCGCTGTTATGATGTTGCGCCACTTGCAATTCAACAACAAAGCAGACAGGAACCACGACGCCATCCTCCAGACTATCTCTGTGAAGAGAAGTACAAGACTGCTGATCTTGGTGGAAATGCATCCACAACAGATTTCACGGATGCAGTTTGCGACCATATCTGTGCTGAGCGCCAGCTATGGTTCTTTTCTCTTTCTAGCATACCAAGAGGAGCTTTAGTGTTGAGAGGTTAATTGGCCAGCACCTCGTATTTCTTTAGGTGTTAACACGGTTCAAAACGGTCTAATAATTAGCACATTCTTGCTCACGGAGAGGTTCTAACTTTGCTGTCTAGTCGACGAATCATCTGTAATAATCAATGACAGCATCATAGCAGTAGATATAATTTTGTTCATTCAAGTTCTTTGAAATACTGGACCGACCGCCTCAGTGTATATCTTTTCTGCTGATGGTCTTTTATGTTATACCCCAATGCAACACATCGTGCACTGCTTAACCTGGTTAAGATGCGCATTGGGAAGAAAGAATGTTGGCCTTATACCGGAGTAATTCTTTTAGGTCAAATAATAAGCGTCCATGTGGAATCCACGTTAAAAACATTGATTATATGTCTTTGGTCATGAGTTTTGGTTGTATAGAACTGTACGTCTTTGTTGTTGTTAGATGATCTCTTTGATTTGATCTCATCTTTCGTACAGTACCTAGTCGATACCTGGAAGACCTATGTGGTTGAAGACCGGTAGTACCGGCTTTATGTGAGTGGTACGATCGGAGTTGCAGTAAAAGATGTGATTGAGACGTTGTGGTCGTAAAAGCCGAGGTCGAGACGTTGTGGTCGAAGAGCCGTGATCGAAGTGCCGCGGTCGAAGCGCCGTGGTCGAAGGACCGAAGTCGTAAGGAGTCAACTTGGTCAAGTTTGTATGTGGTCATAGACTTGGTCAGGTATGTATGTGCGGTCGTAACTACAGTGAACCGATCGATAGTCGTAGCTACGATGTGGTCGGTGGTTGTAGCTACGATGGCGATCGGTAGTCATAAGCTACAGTACCTGGTTGGTGCTCGAAAGACATGCGTGGTCGAAGACCGCTAGTATCGACTTTGTGTGAGCGGTACGATCGACGTTGCGGTAAGAGCCATGGTCGAGACGCCATGGTCAAAGTGCCGTGGTCGAGACTCCGTGATGAGGGCATCCCTATGACACCTTCTCATCCACCAAATGATCTAGATATACATATCTAGTTACCGTCTGGATCAATTACAAGAGCACGTGCCAAAAAACTACAAGATCGGGTGAACTTGCTTCTTAATGAGCATGTCATTAATGTTAACGAAAATTTTATACTATCTAAATCTTGTAATTTACTTGTGTTTAGGTATTTGGATCAATACGATGCGCAAGAGGAAGGAGAGAAGAGCTACAGCATGACTGTCAGTTAATGCCAAAACGGAGGCCATCAGAAGAGGAGTCCAAGTACTGCTCAGAGATAAGGCACATTCGGACGTTCTCAACCCCGTTGTTCTTATGATTTCTTGTGATTTGCAGGAATGACGACACGTCTATTTGTGTAGTCGGGTAGACGGGATCACGAGCGTGTGGTTGGGCGAATTAGTCGAAGTGCCGTGATCGAGACGCCATGGTCCAAGTACCATGGTAGAAGTGACATAGTCGAGGCGCCATGGTCGGAGGACTCGACGTCGTAAGAAGTCAACTTGGTCAGGTATGTGCGTGGCCATAGACTTGGTTAGATCTGTGTGTGGTCATAACTACAGTAAACCGGCCATAAAGCTACAACAAACGATTGTAAAGCTACAGCAAATCGGTCGATAGTCGTAAACTACAGTACCTGGTTGGTAGTCATAGGCTACAATACCTGGTCGGTGCTTAGAAGACTGTGTGGTCGTAGACCGGTAGTACCAGCTTTGTGTGAGCGGTATGACCAGAGTTGCGGTAAGATCCATGGTCGAGACGCCATGGTCGAAGACTGTGGTCGAAGGACCCTAAGTCGTAAGGAGTCAACTTGGTCAGGTCTGTGTGTGGTCAAAGATTTGATCAGATCAGTATGTGTGGTCGTAGCTACAGCGAACCGGTTGATAGTCATTGGTCGATAGTCATAGCTATAGTAACTGATCGGTAGTCATAAGCTATAATACCTGGTCAGTGCTCGAAAGCTCTACATGGTCGAAAACCGGTAGTACTAGCTTTGTGTGAGCGGTACGACCGGAATTGCGGTAAGAGCCGTAGTCGAAGTGCTGTGGTCGAAGAATCGTGGTCAATATGCCATGGTCGAGGTGCCATGGTTGAAGGACTCGAAGTTGTAAGGAGTCAACTTCGTCAGGTGTGTGTGTGTGGTCGTAGCTACGATGGCGGTCGTAAAGCTACGATTACCTGAGTCGGAGTCGTGAGCTACGATGCACGATTGGTGCTCGAAAGACCTGTGTGGTCAAAGATCGGTAGTGCCTACTTTGTGTGAGCGGTATGACTGGAGTTGCGATAAGAGTCGTGGTCGAGACGCCGTGGTCGAAGGACTCGAAGTCATAAGGAGTCAACTTGGTCAGGTCTGTGTGTGGTTATAGACTTGGTTAGATCTATGCGTGTGGTCGTAGCTATAGTGAATCGGTAAATAGCGGTAGCTACAATAACTGGTCGGTAGCCGTAAGCTACAGTACCTGGTCGGTGCTCGGAAGATCTGCATGGTCGAAGACCGGTAGTACCGGCTTTATGTGAGCGGTACGATTAGAGTTGTGTAAGAGCCGTGGTCGAGATACCGTGGTCGAAGGACTCGAAGTCGTAAGGAGCTAACTTGGTCAGGTCTATGTGTGGTAATAGATTTGGTCAGGTCTGTGTGTGCGGTCATAGCTATAGTGAACCGATCGATAGTCGTAGCTACAGTAACTGGTCGGTAATCATAAGATATAGTAGCTGGTCGGTAGTCGTAAGCTATAGTACCTGATCGGTGCTCGAAAGACCTACATAGTCAAAAACTGGTAATACCAGTTTTGTGTGAGCGGTGCGACCGGAGTTGCACTAAGAGCCATGGTCGAGACGCCGTAGTGAAAGTGCCTTGGCTGAGAAGCCGTGGTCAAGGCATTGTGGTCGAAGGACTCGAAGTCATGAGGAGTCAACTTGGCTAGGTCTATGTGTGGTCATAGACTTGGTCAGATCTGTGTGTGTGGTCGGGGCGATGTCGGTGGAGGGTGGGGTCGGGTGTGGGTGCATGCAGCGTGTCGGTGGAGGAGGGTGCAGGCACGGGCTGGAGAGGGTGGAGTGTGGCGAAGCGACGCTGCGAGAGTCGAGTGGGGTAGAGCGTGGAGTGCAGTGGTGCGGCAAAGCAGAGGCGTCGCGGGAGTGGAGGGTGGTGGCCGGGGGGCGAAATGGGATGGAGCGGTGGAGAAGGGGGCCATGCGGGAGAGGAGTGGGAGGAGCGGCAGCGCGGGGATAGAGGGAGCGGAGGGAGGCAGAGCAGTGTGTTGGATCGAGGATGCCGACTAGAGGGGGCAAAGAGGTGTGTTGGATCAAGGAGGCTGACTAGAGGGGGTGAATAGGTGGTCTAAAAATTCTTCTTTAATTAATTATGAATTTTTATTTGGCTAAAGCAACAAATAATACGGAAGCTTAACTCAAAAAGGTTTAGCACAAATAACGCCTAAAACAGTTGGGTTCACCTAAATGCATCAACAAGATAAGGCTATGTCAAAGTTTGCAATCCTAGAATGATAAGTAATCAATTTAATTATATGAATGTAAATTGAGCACAAGAAAATAAACCACAGTTGACACGGTTGCTTTCTACCGTGGTGATCAGAAACTTGCTCTCCTAGTCCACGTTAATGTTAGCCCAAACGAATTAGACTGGTTCCTTGAATTAAGTCGAAACACCTCAATCCACTAGTGATAGCTTTTTTTCGCTCTGGGTTGGTGAGCTCCAACATTTACAACTTGTCGGATCTTCTCACAATCTTCTTTGAGAAGATCACCGCGCACGACACCTCCAACGCCGTCTAGGAGTCGAGAAACTCCAAGAGTAATAAGTCAAACCCATCGCTTGACTCTCACCATATGCAATGAATACATACCGCTCAAGTGGTTATACAATTCATCTCTACATGCAACACATGCAATCTAGAGCTTTTCTCCTTTCTCACAAGGGTGCAACACATGCACAATAGAGAGGAGGACCTCACACTAGCTCAAGAGAGTGAAATGGAGTGAAGCATTCTTATCTCCAACCGACCACAAGGGGGTGTATACCTCACACCTCAAAACCAGCCATTGGGACAGAAAAACAGGATTTCTGAAAGTACCACCGGCTTGCGACCGATACTTTCGCTCCCCTCTGCAACGGCAAAAAAACTAGCCGTTGTAGACAAATCTGGTAGTTCCGACGTGCAAAGTCCGGTACTACTGATCATCGAAAGTACCACAGCACTCCATCGAAACTACCGATTTCTTCGGGGACAAGAAGACTCCACATGGGTGTCTCTTTGGAAAAAACGTACCGCTACATATGCCGGTCGTTCTGTAAATCGGAACTACCACTCACACAAAGCAATTAGTACCGCTCGTTGATCGGACCGCTCACACAGAGCCAATTGGACCGCTCACACAGAGCTGATCGAAAGTACTGATCGTCGACTGTACTGGTCCCTGGCCACGTCGGATGGTTCGACCACTCAGATCTCCGACCACGTTGTCCGGTTCGACCATATAGGTCTCCGACTACACTAGTCTCCGACCACGCTGGGCTTCGACCACGTTATCCGGTTCGACCACACAGGTCTTCGACTACGCTGGTCTTCGAGCACATTGATTTTGACCGCTCAGGTCTCGACCACGTCGACCATGTCAGTCTTTGATCACACAGATCTCTGACCACTCCGTCAATCTTCGATCATGTTGTTTTAATCACGTCAGTTCGACCATGTTGGTTTTGACCACATAGGTCTCGACCACTTTGGTTCTAACCACATCGGTTCGACCGCGCTAGTCTCGATCACAGAGATCTTGACCACGTTGGTCCGATCACGCTGGTTTTGATCACATAGATCTCGACCATGTTGGTTCGACCATACTGGTTTCGACCATGCTGGTTTCGATCATACTAGTTTTGATCACACAGATCTCGACCACGTTGTTTCTGACAACATTTGTTTCGATCGCACAGATCTCGACCATACCGGTTTTGACCACATTAGTTTCGATCACACAGATCTCAACCACGTCGGCTCCGACCACGCTGGTTTCAACCACTTCGATCTTCGACCACGTCGATCTTCGACCTCGTTGATTCGACTACGTCAACTTTGACCATGCTGGTTCTCGACCACATTGATCTTCAACCACACAAATCTTCGACTAGATTGGTTCGGCCATAATGGTTCTCGACCACAAAGGTCTTCCGACCTTACAATGCTGGTAATTCCGACTAGCGGTAGTACCACAAAATACAATGCGGTAATTTTGATTTCCCTGAGAGGTGCATATACTTCAACAGATTTTGCAAAACACATTTACAAACTACAGTATCATGCACACAAGGATTATCAATGATCCTTAATATGTGGAAATGAAACATGGATCAATACTAATGAAACCACAAAATATAGAGTGAACTCCCTCTAAATATGTGCATACAAGAATGTATTGTGAAAGCATTTGCACATATTCAAATTTGACTTATTTGATGATGTTCATTCTATATTTCGGATCTAAGGAATGCAATAAGATAAGAGTGTGATATTGAATGTATACCTCTTATACTTTCACATTTTCATCCAAATACGACTAAGCAATATCATAATCAATAAATATATTAATATCATAATTGTATTTGTCATTATCATTAAAACCAACTTAATAGAGCTTGAACTTACACAGTGGCGTGGGGACGGAGTGGTGGACCAGGGGGTGGGGCGGAGCGACGAGCGTCGCGGGAGCGGTGGAGCATCGGGGCGGCGTAGATGGATTGTGGGCATGATGCAGGGGCGTGACTGCTGAGGGGAGGGGCGTGAGGTATTGGTGCCTGGGTAGGCGAACACGTGAGGTAACGGGATTGGTAGGACCAACTTACAATCATGGATGTTGGATGAACTAAATAAACAGTGTAGATATTCAAATGGCAGGACCAACTTGCAATGTTAGTCATTGGATTATGTTGATCTAATCATCAGGAGAGGAGTGTATTAACGTGGTTGGGTGATAAATGGTTTAATCAAACTGATGTTTTTTATATTACTATAGATAACAGAGAAATTTAAGACATAGTTTTTTGGGTAGGTCTTACATGTCATAGGCATAATAAATTGTGATACGATTCTCTTAGACAAGTTGCAGCGACGGCTATGAACTAAACAAACCGAACCCAGCGTCTCACCACAGATCACAGCATCTTCTTTGTCTACGGAGCATAAGGCGTTCCGTTTCACCATAGCTGACCAAACGGGAGGACCTGAGTATCTGAATTCTGATTTCAGTTTTCGTAGAACGAAAGAAAAACATGTCCAAATTGTATCCCAATCTCTGGCGCACTTATACGCGCCCTTCACGATATAAAATAGTTTTCTTCTTATTCACAAGGAAACTAATGGAGTTCGAAGTCATCTCATGTCTGGGAAATGGGAATCAGCCATTCATCGTTAAACGTTCGCAACAAGGAATCCACCAGCATCACAAAAAAGATGTAAATCGGTAAGTTTGGAATATATTCAAGTTTCCCCTGTTCCACTCTAACAGAAGCGCATAACTTCTGTTATGTCTGAATCT
Organism: Bonia amplexicaulis; assembly: GCA_036346245.1. Classification (NCBI taxonomy): domain Eukaryota; kingdom Viridiplantae; phylum Streptophyta; class Magnoliopsida; order Poales; family Poaceae; genus Bonia; species Bonia amplexicaulis. Next base: position 33,061,852 of record CM070736.1, on the reverse strand, counting down.
CAGTAATAAACTAGAGCAATTGAGAGGTAATGAACCCAGCACAACCAAAAGGTTCCTTTCCTTGGCTGAAGGGCACAGCAGCCAGATGGAGAACGGAAAACAAAATGAATGCAAAACTAAAAATGTCTGAATCTCTGCCGACAAATTGAGAGGTAATGAACCCAGTACAACCAAAAGGTTCCTTTCCTTGGCTGAAGGGCACAGCAGCCAGATGGAGAACGGAAAACAAAATGAATGCAAAACTAAAAATGTCTGAATCTCTGTCGACAAATGCCAACCGCTATAATGGTACATGCCTCCGAAGAATTTTGCTGCCGTTATCTTACTCTCCAACAGTCATGCCAAACCCAAATTTGTAGTCTTTCTTCCAGTGATCAACCTGCACAAGATTGTAGAATAGAATCAGCCTTCAATTCTGAATATAAAATAAGTGTTGGGCTTTTTATGTGGCTTTCAATATTTATTGTGGTTATTGTCTAATTAAACTCATTGTGGAATTGTTCATATTATTGATGCAAGTGATAACAAATAAATTGATGCGGAATTTAACTCGAGTAATTAATACTCGAGGTGTCGAGGATAGTTGTGCTGAAATATGATAGACATATTTATTGAGATTGAGTCTAGTGAAATTTAATATGCATATATATGTTTAATCCGGGTACAACACAGTGCGGAATAGCTAGATTTGTTTTACAAGATCAGCTCTGCAAGTTGTTGACCCACATGATTAGATTGAAATTGATCTCGTAAATAATCTGATCATGACTCACATATATGTGATAGAGACTAATATATTTTAGACTCATAAAACTGGCATGTCTGATCGTGGTTGGTGACATAGTTCAGAAGTCTTGAGGTGTACCACAAACATGTGAGTCACTTCGTAATACCTAGAGTGGAGTCTATAAATAGAACCTTACTCTCTAGCCTCATAATGCAATTGTGAGCGTCATCACGGAAAAGGCAGAGGAATAGATGGTAGACCAGATAGCCTCCACAAATTCAATCTAAGGTTTGGAGAAACCCCTACACTTTAGAAATATTAAATGATTTTTGTGAAAAGCATAAAATTATTCATCCTTATGCCATATCTTACACTTCGCAACAAAATAGTGTTACTGAGTGGAGGAATAGAATACTTATGGATATGGTTAGGTCTATGTTAGCTTATTAAGATCTCTTTGTCTTTTTGAGGTGAAGCTTTACATATTGTTGTTTATTTATTAAATCATTTGCCATATAAGGCTGTAATAATAACTTTTTATGAGTTGTGGACTAGAAGAAAACCATCACTTCGTCACTTAGCTATTTGGGGTTGTAATTCACAAATTAAAGTGACAAATCAAAACCGTACAAAATTGCAGCCTAAAAGTACGCTAGTAATTTTTATTGGTTATTCTTCGGAATCAAAAGGGTACATGTTTTATGATCCAAAAAAAGATAAATTAGTGAAAAGAATGGGTGCAATATTTTTTAGATAAAAACACACCTCGCCGTGCTAAGCGGGCGAGGGTGGAATTATTAACAAGTCCACCGAAAACACAGATGGATACATCTAGTATTAATTTTCACACTGAAGAAGGTTCAACTCCTGCAGGAAATACAAATCAAACTCCCAACACTAACATGCTTAGGAGAAGTGGGGGAATTTAAGTATACCTCAATATCTAAATGATTATTATTTGTTCTTGGGGAAGTTCACTCTAAAATTTCAGATTTAGAGGAAGAACTTACGACTTATAAAGAAGCAATAAACTGCTAACAATCAAAACTATAAGTGGAAGTAATGTAAGAAGAATTAAATTCAATGAAATGGAATAGCCATGGGAATTTGTTGATCTACCAAATAACTGTAAGCCCATAGGTTGTAAAGGAATTTTTAAAAGGAAATTGAATGCAACAGGTTTAGTGGAAAAAATATATGGTTAGACTTGTTGCTAAAAGCTTTACACAAAGAAAAGGTATTAAATTTATGAAAACCTTTTCTCCTGAATTTACTTCAATTCATATTATTAGTGCTTTGACGATTTATTATAATCTTGAACCCCACCAAATGGATGTCAAAACTGCTTTTCTTAATGATCTTTTGGAGGAGGAAATCTATATGAAACAGCCGGAAGGTTTTGGAGAAAAAAGGAAATAAAAATAAGGTTTGCAAATTGAATAGATCAATTTATGGTGTTAAATAAGCTTCACATAAATGGTATATTGTATTTGATAGTGCTATCAAGTCATATGGTTTTTCAATGATAGTGCTATCAAACATTGAAATTGATCTCGTAAACAATCTGATCATAACATATGACTCACACATGTGTGCTAGGAACTAATATATTTTAGACTCATAGAACTAGCATATCAAATCATGGTTGATAACATGATTCAAGAGTCTCACAATGTACTAGAAGCAAGTAGGTTACTTTGTAACATTTAGAAATAGAGTTTATAAATAGGTTACTACTCTCTAACCTTATAATGCAATTGTAAATGATACCATGAAAAAGACAGAGAAATAAATGGTAGACCAGATAGCCTCCACAAATTCAATCTAGAGTTTAGAGAAAACCCAACACCAAGCGGATATGAAAAATTGCACAAACACATGGACATTGCTAGGAAGCATCCCAAATGTAAATTTCCACCACGTAGGAAGCCATGCATGAAACTCATATACAGCAACTACTAACTAACATGTCTTCTCATTCTGCAGCGTAGTAAAACTGCCATCTTCCATTTGAATGAGATGTAGGCATCTGGGGTGGCCTGGATTTTGCAGGGGTGTAATGCTCCTTTCTTTTTCAGTAATTGTGTGATGGATAAGTCTCTGTGTTTGCCTGGTGGTTTTGCTGCCCTTCAAGGACAGCATCCTTGACTGGCTGTTAGCATCTCTTTGGGACAGCATCTTAGGACAAGCATCTTAGGACAGCAGCATCTTAGGACAAGTGTCCTAGCATCTTGACTAGCATCTAGGACAGCATCTTGACTAGCATCTAGGACAGCATCTTAGACTAGCATCTTAGCATATGCTTGGCTGGTTAACAGCCTATAAATTTGTATCCCCAACCTCTCAGGTTGGCATGGCATTGCGTGAGAAATAAAACTAGAAAATTGCCCTATCTCCAAGTGTCATCCTCTCGATGAGAGTAAGGATCTTGCTATCACCAAGAGCAAGAATCCGACTAACAATTGGTATCGAGCTACACTATCACGTAGCACGAGCATCTCTGCTCAATCCCTTCTCCCGAGTCGCTTCCGGCAGCAGCCCCAACTAGCGGCGGCGGCTCATTGCCTCGCTCGCCTCTCCCCCGTTCGACGAGCGGCGGCTCATCGAGGCGCTCTCTCCACGCAGCGATCCCGGTGGCGCGCCATGTCCGCGGGGCAGTCTCGGCCTTCGGTCGCCTCGAGCACGCCTGGCGGCTGAAGCCGAACTCGCCGGGCGAGGAACGCGCAGCGGCGGCGGAAAGGCGTCAAAAGGCGGCGGCGGGCTGGCGGCAGCGAGGAGGAGGTGGAAGCGGCGGCGGCGGCAGATGCAGCGCGCGGCGGCAGCGGAGGTCGAGGTTCACGGCGGCGAATAAAGCAGCTCCATTTCGCGATGCAGCGCCAACGCGAACCTTGAGCTGGAGAAGGAGGCAACGCGAGCGGCGAAGCGCGATGGCGGCCGTGCACGCCCAGCGGCGGCGGCGGCCGAACAGGCGGACGCGGCGGCGGCGCTCTGGAGGAGGCACGCACGCGGCGGCGTGACTGGTCGGCGGAGAGCGCGGCCTTCACAGCGACGCGGCTCTCTCCCGGTTGATGCCGTGGTCACCACAGTACCGGTATCGTCGAGGCGTCGGCCCGGCGGGGTGGCCTACCACCAAGACCAACTACGTCGAGCGGGGCATGCGGTGATGAGGTAAAGTTCAGTGCGGCATATGTGGGATGCGATGCAGTACGGCGGCGTCGACTACGACCCGGATCGACGGGGCGGATGCTCTCATCGCTGCAGATCCGCCCGAGATGCGGTTCTCGCTTACTAACAAGCGGATCGCCAAAGAGGCTTGGGACGCCATCGCTGCAAAGACGCGCGCCGGCGACGCGCGCGCAAATCTACATTACGGTCACTACGCAGGGTGGGAGAACACGCCTTCAAGCCGGTGAGGGCGTTGATGACTTTGCTCTCCGTCTCAACACTGCATTGCGTAAGATGGTGCGGTTCGGCGACGACACCTACGGCGAGAGAGAGGCGTGGAAAAGCTCTTCCGCTGCGTCCCGAGAAGTACAAGCGGATGGCTCGCTCGATCGAGTCTCTTGGACCTCTCCACGATGACGATCGAGGCGTTGGGTCGCCACAAGGTCGTTGATGGCGATGAGCCACGCCTCTCGGAACCCGTCACCATTGGCGGAAGCTCCTCCTCGCTCGGGAGCAGGTGGGCACGGCCAGGTGGCGGGAAGAGGAGCCTTCTTCCACGACAGTGCCGCAAGCGTGGCAGCGCGCAAGAAGCGCAAAACGCCTGGCGGGCGCGAGGGCGTCCGAGGGTGATGACCGTGGGCGCCAGTGGCGGCGCACCGGCAAGCAAAAGCCAAGACGAGGCGACTCTTGCCACAATCGCGGCAAGGCGGTCATTGGGCCAAGGATTGTCGGCGACCACGACGCGGCGAGCCCACGTCGCGAAGTGAGGAGGGCGGCTCGTTCATTGCTCATGCGAGCATCGAACTACCTCCGGCGGCACCGCCGCGGCGACTCTCCACCTTGACGAGCCAAAGCACCGCCTCCTCGGCGGCGATTCGTCAACGACAAGACCGGCGGGTGGTGCTCGACACCGCGCCACCCACCACATGACCGGCGGCGGGAGTTCTTCTCGAGCTCAACTCGGCGTTCGAGGCACCGTCAAGTTCGGCGACGCCCGCCGTGGAGATCAAGGCGTCGGCTCTGTCATCTTCGTCGCCAAGGCGGCGAGCACCGATCGCTCACGGTGTCTACTACATCCCGCGTTGAGAACTCCATCATCGACTTGAGGCAGTGGATGAGAGCGGATCGTGCGTGGAGATCGAGCACGGTGTCTGCGCATCGGGATCATCGCCACGGCTCCTCGTCAAGGTCAGCGGAGCAACCGCCTCACGTCCTTCACGCGCGGTGGCGCAACCTCGTGTCTTCTGCGGCGCCGCGGCAGCGGCGCTTGGAGGTGGCACGAGCGTTTGGGCACCTCAACTTTGAGGCCCTAAGGCGGCTCGGCGGAAGGAGATGGTGCGGGGCATGCCGCACGTCGACCACGTGGAGCGCTTCGCAACACCGCGTCCTCGCCAAGCCGCGGCGGCTCCCTTCCTCGCCAGCGAGCTTCGCGCCAAGGAGAAGCCGGAGCTCGACACGGTGACCTCGTGGCCCGTGACACCGGCTACACACGAGGCGGCGCTACTTCCTCCTCGTCGACGAGCGTGTCCCGCTACATGTGGGATGTCCCGCCGGCGTCAAAGTACCCATGCGGACGCCATCAAGCGTCTTCAAGCTGCTGCGGAGGCGGAGTACGGCCGCAAGCTTCGGGTCTTACGCACGGACAATAGCGGTGAGTTCACGGCGGCCGAGTTTGCGGCGTCTTCTTGCGAGCGAGGATCCATCGTCGCTTCTCGCGCCGTACACCCCGCGGCGAGCGGCGTCGTCGAACGCCGCAACGAGACGGTGGTGGCCACCGCGCGCCTCCTCAGCGAGAGGGATGCCGGCATTCTACTGGGGTGAGGCGGTGATGACTGCCGTCCACTTGCTCAACCGCTCCCCCACCAAGGCCCTCGACGGCAAGACGCCATACGAGGCCTGGCACGGGCGCAAGCCCGCGGTGAACAACCTCCGTGTCTTACCGCTCGGCCTTCGTCAAGGAGCTCAACCACGTCGGCAAGCTCGACGACCGGAGCACGCCAGGGGTCTTCATCGGCTACGCGGAGGGCGCCAGGCCTACCGCGTCCTCGACCCTGCGACACGGCGCGTGCGCATCACGCGTGACGTCGTGTTCGACGAAGGGCGAGGCTGGACGTGGGGCAAGATGGTGGATGACGGCTCGACTCCGACGACCAGCGATTTCATCGTCGACTACGTCCACTTCGAGGAGGCGGGGGGAGCCAGCAGCTCGTCTTCACCGAGCTCGCCTACCCCACCGCCTCGTTCGCCACCACCTCCGGCGAGTCCTTCACCACCGCCAGCTCCGGCAAGCCCACAGGCTCTGGCGAGTCCACCGCCAAGACCGCCACGCCGCCTCCTCTACACCCAAGCACCTACTCCTTCGGGCTCGGCCGGCAGCCGGACCCCGACGAAGCGGCAAGCGGTGGAGTTCGCCGCTCCATTGTCAGCGACGAGGATCGATCGACGCCTACCACGGCGGCGAGCCTCTGCCTTCTGCATCGTGGGCGACCTCCTCGGCGAGTAGCCGGTCCTGAACTGGCGGGCAGCGACCCGGCGGGAGCCGCACTCGCACAGACGACGGTGAGCCTCGTTCCTTCGCCGAGGCGGAGAGGCGCGGCATGGCGTGCGCGATGCGAGAGATGGGCCGTCGAGCGAAACAAGACGTGGGGTGGCCGATCTTCACCGGCCACCACGCCATCTCTCTCAGTGGGTCTTCAAGCTCAAGAAAGGCGAGGCCGAGAGGTGATCAAGCACAAGGCGCCTCGTGGCACGTGGCTTCGTCCGGCAGGAGGAGTCGACTTGACGATGCCTTCGCGCTGTTGCGCGGATGGAGTCCGTCGTCTCCTCCTGCCCTCGCGAGCCCGGGAGGGGGTGCGTCCATCACATGGACGTCAAGTCCGCTTTCCTCAGCGGCAACTTGAAGGAGGAGGTCTCGTCATGTACCACGGATTCATCATCCCGGCAAGGAGAGCAGGTCCTCACTTTGCAAGAAGGCCCTCACGGCTTGCGGCGAGCACCGCGAGCTTGAACGCCATGGTGGACTCCACCCTCAAGCAAATGGGATTCGGCGAGGCTCACGAGGCCGCGGTCTACCGTGAGCAAGGAGGCAATGCCTGGCGATAGGCGTCTCGTCGGCGACCTTGTGATCACCGGTACCAGGAGGAGGAGATCGAGGCATTCAAGGCGGAGATGAAGGCCACCTTCGGATGGCGTCCTCGGCCCCTCCTTCTACCTCGGGATCGAGGTCCACCAGACGACTCCGGCATCTCTCGCCAGACCGCCACGCCAAGCGCATCGTGGGCTGGCGGCCTCACCGACCGCAACCCACCCCATACCCTATGGAGAGGTGAAGTCGAGTCGTGAGAGTACGGCGGAGGAGGTGGACCTGACGCAAGATCTGCGGCGCATTGTGGGCGACCTTCGCTACCTTGTCCACACGCGACCGGACTTGGCGTTCGCCGTCGGCTCGTCGGCCGGTTCATGCAATGACCGACGACGAGCACCAAAGAAGCCGTGAAAAGGATCCTCCGCTACGTCGCGGGCACCTCCGACCACGACTTGCACTACCCAAGGTGCCCGGCGGCGCGCTCCATCGGTACAATGACGGCGACCACGCCGGCGATATCGACACGAGCAAGAGCACCGGCGGACACCATACTTCCTCGGCAAGTGTCCGATCGGTGGCGATCGGTCAAGCGGCGGTGGTGGCTTTGTCTAGTCTGAGGCGAGTACATTGCGCCCACCATCGCTTCTACTCGGGGCTCGTGGTGGCTCGGCCGCTTGGCGATCTCCTTAGCGAGACGCGAGGCGATGAGCTCGGGGTGGGCAACAAGTCCGCCTTGGCCTTGGCGAAGAACCCTCTTCCATGAGCGCAAGCACATCCGGTGAGGTATCACTTCATCGAAGTCGCACGGATGAAGGGAGTGTCAAGCCAACTACATCAACACCCAAGACCACCGCCGACTTCGACCAAGTCTCTTGGGCGGATCAAGTTCGAGAACTCGCGCCGGGATCGGGATGGCTCAGATTCCTCACAAGGAGACACACAAGACTTAGGGAGAGAGTGATGGATAAGTCTCGTGTTTGCACGGTGGTTTCTTTGCCCTTCAAGGACAAACATCCTTGATGGCTATTAGCATCTCTTTGGGACAGACATCTTAGGACAAGCATCTTAGGACAATGACATCTTAGGACAAGTGTCCTAGCATCTAGGACGACATCTTGACTAGCATCTAGGACAACATCTTAGACTAGCATCTTAACATATGCTTGGGCGGTTAATGACCTATAAATTTGTATCCCCAACCACTCAGGTTGGCATGGCATTGCGTGAGAAATAAAACTAGAAAATTGCTCCATCTCCAAGTGTCATCCTCTCGATGAGAGTAAGGATCTTGCTATCACCAAGAGCAAAAATCCAGCGACTAACATTGTGTTGTTTTTGTCTTGAATCACAAGTAATCATCTATATTCCATTCGTAGAAGTTCCAACCGCTTCTTCCAGTTCATTAATTCAGACATGAGGTCCCACTTATATAAAGATGTTAAAACATGGACGCCAATAAATAAGTAACACGTTGGGTTCTTCTATAGAATAACCAAATAAGTAGTGCAGCAAGCTGACCTCTGCAGAAAGAAGAAAATTGACGCCGGGAGTCAATCGTTCCTCCAAAAGGGCAGAAACTACGCCATTGCTATCCAATTTCCCCCTCAAACGACACTGCAATGTCAAGCAAATATGTACTTTCATTTAACTTTTCAGGTGTAACTCAACTTGAATAATAAATAAACCCCTAAAAGATTCAACAGAAAAAACTTTTTAAATTAAAGGTAGGATGTAAATTTTTGTTGTGGAAAGTGCAACTCTTACTTCTCGAGGAATTGCTGAATATGCTCTAGCATTTGCAGTTATTTTAATGTTGTAATATCAAGTTGAGGCAAGGAATGCATAGTGAAGATAACAAACTATTAAGGCATACCTGTCTCAGGATATAATCATAACCAAAACTTGCTGTTACATCTTTTGACATATGATTGTACATGAAATCAGATGCAAGAGAAACCTGCAAAAAGAAGCTTATGGATTAGAAGCAGATACGAAAGAGAAAAGAGTCTTCAAAATAATACAACAGAAAAGTGACCTTTTCAGATACTTTCTGAACATAACTCAGTGCAACCATTCCGGTGCTTGCAATTTGTCCGGTTGCAACCTACAGATATATGTGATATGGCTCCATCAGATATAAATATGAAAAAAAAATCAGTTTTCCATTTTGTTGTCTATCCAACAATCAAATATCAGTTGCCAATAATGTAATACCAGAAACAAACACTTGATTTTATCAGATACGTTACATGATTGTGAGCTTGAATCCAGCGGAAAACATAGCATTACAACTATGACGTGCTTATCACATGATGTTAAGCAAGGGGCATATTTGCACATTTATAGCTCAACCAAGGAAAGTGAAGTATAAATTATGAAATTAGAATTTGCTAGAAGCAGAAGAAGGTTTGGAAAACTGGCAATTACCACCGATTACTAGCTAACTCAGCCAGGATGTAATCCTAAACTGTCTGATTAATATAGATGTACAAACTTGCTCAAATTATGAGCAATTGATCTAGAGAACACTCCCCAATGGTTCTGACCATGTTTTGGAATATTAATTCGGGGATGACTATGGTACAAACAACTTTAGCTACAAAAAGTTTCTCAGCTTTTTTCAAGTTTCACATTTTTTCCTTTCTCCTGCTCTCACTTGTGGGACAAGTGGTGAATGGTCGAAAAAGTGTTAGTCAATATTATTTCAGAATTTTAAGTAAAAAACTTAAGTTTAAAAAAGTTGACTGATTTCTGGAGAAAACCAGTTGGTTCTTGGCTGAGTTTTTGCAAAGTCTTGAGCCCAAACATTTGACAGTTGGCACTACATTGAGCAAGTTCAGCATGCATGTGATAAAAGTACTAATCATGCTTAATGATACCATAGTCTGGTAGCTCTTTTAAGACAACAACAACAATAACAAAGCCTTTTGTCCCAAACAAATTAGGATACGCTAGGAATGAAACATCCTCAAAGTCAAAGAAATAAGATCCTTGTAATAAAACTTACAAGGCTAAAACTACCCTACATCCTGTCATCTGAACACGAGCTTAAAATATCGCCCCTAAACTTTCTTATTATGTCATGGTTCCAGTACGTGGATCGCTAATTTCCATGTGCTCCTATCCAAAGCAAATTATTTGGATACATTCCAATCCCCTAAGACTCTTTTAACTGTTTCCTTCCATGTCAATCTTTAATCTTCATTGATCTCCATTTCTTCTTACGTTTTCGGTACGTCTTAAAATTCAACTACATATCGGTGCCTCAGAAGGGCTACGTTGGAGATGTCCAGACCATCTCAAGTGATGTTGAACAAGCTTCTCTTCATTTGGAGCTATCCCCACTCTATCACGTATATCATCATTGCGGATTCGATCCTGCCTTATGTGACCACAGATCCACCGCATTATCCTCATCTCCGCTACACTCATCTTCTGTATATGTTGTCATTTAATTGTCTAGCATTCCGTTCTATATAGCATCGCAGGTCCGATCGCCGTCTTACAGAACTTACTCTTTAACTTCTAGTAGCTCTTTTAAGACTTAGCATAAAAATCATAAGTTGACGGTTTGTTCCCACATCATACGCAGCAAAATTTTATATCATTCCCAAAAATGATTGTTAGTCTATAAGCAAGTTGGGTAACAATTTAATCAAAGCACATATCAACTAAGGCAATCTGCGCATCAAATCAGGATCAAATTGTGGAAAGTGCATCAACTGTTGGGGGTCAAAACGAATACACATAAAATTGCACCATTATTACTTTTTATGAGGGGGAATCTCACAACAATAAATAGACTGCTCCTTAAAATATATCAATTCACAAAAAGGGTGGCAGACCTAATGGCTCAAATATGTAAGGCAAGCCAACTTTCCTTTGGACTTTTCACCAACAACATTTATGCATGCATGGTAGGTGGATAGTTTTTGTTTTACTAATTGGACAAGTTTTTTTTTTTTTAGCTCGCAGGATTTCATGCATTTATGCATCTAAAATCCTAGAAACCTGAACGAAATGTTGTTGGGTCAAAATGTAATACGGCATATCTAACAGTCCGATCAAAAGCACCAGCAGGCTGAAACCTGATCATATAATTCCTCAAATGCAGCTTCAAGGTCATTAGTTACATGGCAGTGGAATAATACTAAATCTGGCTTGTACATGTAAATTTTTTTGAGGGGATGTACATGTAAAACGATCCATTCTACAATAAAAAGGCTAACACCTTCGTATAGAAAGACATCATGATCATGAATAGTTTAAAGAGAAGACAAACAAACTTACGATTTTCTTATTGTCATATCGAGCAACAAAACCAACTCCTGATTTCCTTTGATGCCCAAGCCAAAAAGCTTCTGTTCCCAAGGAGAGGTTCTTCGTGACACTCTGAAATGCATAAGGAAAACATGTTGGTTTATAATCTTAAGTATCCAAGTGATGGAACAAAAACAGATTCGCTGAACATACAATCTCAGTTCCTTTTCTCCCAGTCTTTAATGTTCGGTTCATGAGATTATGAGCAAAACAGCCTTTTTCTTTTGGGCAATGACCATAAGCAGGAATATAGAGGTAAGAACAATGTAATCCCATCCATTCTATTAAACAGACTCAAAAGAAAGCACCTCTCCATTTACTGCTTAACAATGTTTGGGAGTGATAGGTCTAGGCTTATTGTACCATGTTACTAGGCTGCATTTGGCATTGAAACATGTTTGGCTCTGCTAAACAAGAATACAAAACTTCTTTAGCCAGGAAAATTTCAAGCAGGCAAAAAGGGTAATATCTTTATTTTTTAGTACATCAATCTTGTGCAACTATGCATGTTCTCCATCGGTGAACCAACAAAATCTATACTGCCAGAAACCATCAAAGGCATCAAGCATTGGCAAGCCTGTTTTCTCTGTTAAATCCACAACAATAAAAACCAGTCATTAGTGATGAAGAAGTCGGCCTGAGCGGCTGCCCAGGCGCCGTGTAGGCGCTCGGCGGCAGCAGTCCGCCACGCCTCGGGAGAAAGGTGGGAGCTTGGGCGCTAGGCGAGGCGGGTTGTGGCGGTCAAAAGCGGCTGGCGGGGATGTTGATTGGGCGTAACAGGCGTTCGGCCGAGGCGGCCGTGTTACGCCTAGGCGGGCTAAGCGGAGAACGAGCATGGAGTATATAAATAGAGGAAGGAATTGTTGCCAAATACCAAATACCAATAGTGGAGGGCGCCGCATGGGGAGCTAGGGTTTCTTCGCGCGAGCACACGGGGCCGCCGCCGCCGCCGACTTGCCAGATTATGCCTCGCCGTCGCCGGTAAACACCGCCTCGCTGCCTCGCCGGATTCCACCTCGCCTAGGTGCGTTCCACCTCCCCTTCGTTGTGTACTTGTTGTCTCCTAAACTGGCCGTGCTTGTCCGCCATCTTCTCTGCCCTCCTCCTCTGCCTTCTCGCTTCCCCTCCCTCGCCTCCCTCCCTTCACCTCTCAGTCTCCCAGGTCCCCTCCCTTCGCCTCCCCACCGCTGTGCCGTCACGGCCGGATGGCCCCACAAGGGTGGAGACAGGCAGGGACTATGGATGGCGAGGGAGCGAGGAGAGAGGGAGACCGAGGGAGGGATTGAGCGAGCAAGAGAGGCCGGAGGTGGCGCTGCCAAGAAATGGAGAGCGAGCGACTGAGCGAGGGAGCGAGATTGGCAGATGAACTTGAGGCCTGATGGCCACCGACAGGCGACGAGTTTATATTACGGTTACTACCTCATAGCAATCAAGCAATGCAACCAATAATGCATGTTTCAGTTATTTACCTGTTTGATACACGATTGCATTCTATTAATGCTTTGATAATTACACCTTTATTCATACTTTGCTAATCTTTTATTCATGTATTGCTTAATTTTTAATGTGCAGGTTTACATGAAGCATTTCATCAAGAATTTACATCAAGTGATGAAGTATCCATCATTATCTGTCATATTTACAACATTACAAGTTATTCCAGGTAACTATTCTTCCTCCAAACATCATATATGTCTTGACATCGCCAGTAGCACATCATGCTAAAGTTGGCCGCCTAGGCCCCGCCTAGTCCCCACCTATGCGGCCTAGGTGCTAGGCCCCTGCTTGCCACCCGCCTAGCGCCTACTTGAACATTGTCAATCATAATGGATCATAAACTCCTTTGGAAATCCCTATGCAAGGATTTGAGAACAAAATTCCGACAAACTCTAACCAGTTCAAAACTGATCAATTTCCCATGTTGCGAATGAACTTCACTGATAACTGACCAAGAATTGGCATGTTTCACCAAAAACATGTATAAGACTCAAAAAACATAAATTACCAAACATACCACTAACCAAATTAGCGATCATGGGATGTACCTTCTGGAACCAATGTATGCCATTTCAAGACCGATGGGCCACATAATTTGGTAGTTTGTCGGGTGAGCTAGACCTTTGTAGTTGGCCTTCTTATAGCATTAGAGAGAACTACTGATGCACGCGGGGGGCATACCCATCTACTCCACCTACACCCTACACCACCACCCACCTTTTCCCCCCAAATACTTCAGCCAATCACCATGTTTACTTGTTTAGTTATTAGTATGACAATTCTGGTACAATCACCAGAAATTTGACTTTTGATTGCACTACATTCACCCTAAATTGATCCATGACAAATTTTAAGTGCAGTCAGCCAGCAGATTTACCCTAAATTGTTGTTGCCTAGTTTGGCCAGTTACCAGTGGGAATGAAAGTATGAAGCAATTCTCAAAACAATTAAAGTTGTCTTTCAATACATTAATTTGCACTAGACTCGGTAAGTGCAAAATTGGATCCAGCATTCAATTTTTGTTTAAAAACGTAACTATATTTTCAAAATGTAGTCACAACAGGTCAATATTAGTGTATATCATCAAATAGATATAAATAAGTAAAAAAATGAAATTTTCATGATATCAGGGTGCGGTAATTTGCTCCTACTATTGAATGGCTTTTATGTGCAAATGTTAATGCAAATAGTTACAATATTTATAACACATACCTGGATGTAGTTCCCTCCATAGAACGCATTATTCCCAATTTGAATTTGGGATCTAAAATCTTTGCCCTGAAATTAAGGATATAGGAGCAAAACAAGTTACGTAATCATGCACATTGTCAGATAGATAATTGGCAAGAAAATAAAAATATCAGATTTAGGGGGTAAAACATCATTTTGTATCAAATATAATGTTAAACATTAAGCACCAAACAGCTACTTACAATAGTTTTGCATCTATAAGTTTTTGGGCACCAATTATGAAAAACTACACATAATTAGAATACAAGGCACAAGTAATACTTTGATGCTATCATTTTTAACTATAAATCATACAGAAGGATATTAGTACAAACTAGATCAGGATTCCTTCTGTCCTATGTAGCAACATCCTGGAAGGCTAGATGTTAAATCGGTAACCTAAGAAAACCATTAGCATGTAACTGAAAAGGCATATCTGATAGACCAAATTCCTCATAAAAGTGGAGAAAGAGAGAACTCATAAGATGTAAGCAAGATCTTGGCAGCAAAACAGGTTCAAGAAAAGGACTCATATTTCTCTGCCCGATTCCAAGTCCAAAAAATAGGATTAGGATCTCATACTCGTATCTTCCACATCTCCACCAATTCGACAACAATAGTAATGAACTATTTCTTTGATAAGACAACAAAGCGAGACATCACATCATAGTTCCTTATTGAACAGTACAAGCAAATCTACCACCAGCATGATACTGCCCATCAAATAAAATAATTCAACAAGGACATGCATCATCGGAAACTAACTGTTCAAAGAGAGACCGACCTTATAATCAAAACTAAACATGCCTTGGGAGTAATGGGGCTCATTTGTCAACTGCCAAAACAAAAAAACAAGTTAGTTAAGAAATTAAACAATGTGACACCGCTAAACATTCAGTAGAGCTGATCTCACATGAACACATATTTGACTCGTGATGCCAAATCAATCACCTGAGCATTTATCTTTAGGCAAAGATTGTCTGTGAGATCGCACTTGACACGCGCATTTACCCTTCCATCGTGTGAGACCCTCCCAATGAGCATCATCTTTGGAGAAATCACATTCAGATCAAAATAAAGTATAAGCATACAGATCACATGAAGTAAAACTAGAACGGGACCAATGCCTTCTTGAAAGAAAACAACCTTGGGATCAAGAAAGTTGGCGCCGAAATCATAAGTGGAGGTGGGGACCTTGATCACCTCGGCCCCCTGCGACGGGATCTCCATGGATCCCATGAACACACTGGTCCAAAGACGCACAAGACTTGTAACAACACAGCCAGATAGCAGCAATATACAAGAAAAGAAACAACCAGGAAGTGGGCATCGACTAGGGTACCTGTGGCTCAAGGCAAAGTACTGGTTGAGCGCCTTGGTGAAATCGAAGCGCAAGCCGTCGAACAGCTCGGGCTTCAGCGCCACTGCAACAAACGAGAAGAAGATCGTAGCATCACCATCTATTCGATCGGCGGTGGCAATAATCACATTATCACAGATCAAAGAAGGGGGTGGGAAGGGGAGGCGCCGGCGCCGGCGTCTTACTTAAGGCCTCGCGCTGGATCTCCTCGTAGGGGACGGGGCAGGGGAGGTTCATGTAGTCCACCTTCTCATCCTCCGCCGCCTTCTCCTCCTGGGGCTTCGACGGCGGGGCGGCGTCGGCGGCGTAGGGAGGAGGTGGCGCGTAGGTGTGAGCAGGGGGTGCGTAGGTGGGAGGCGGAGGGGCGGCGGCGGCGTGGCTAACGGAGGATCCCATGGCGGCGGCGGCGGCGGTGGCACCAGGTGATCGGTGTGCGCGTGATTTGGGGCTGGCTAGGTCGGCGGGGGGAAGAAAAGGTTGGGTTTTAGGGGTTTTCTGTTGCGGCGCGGGCGGCGGGCTCGGGAGTCTGAGGTTGCCTGCCGACCCTATTGAATGTTAGTCAAACTATTTTAGTACTATTACTGTCTCACTAAATAACTTAACTAAAAATCATGTTATATTTAAATAGGTGCATCACAAGAAAAACTTCTCAAGAGCTAAACAAAGTTTGACTGAAGCATTGTTGCTTGCTTTGGTTGATTTTGCTAAGACTTTTGAAATTAAATATGATACTAGTGCAATAGGTATTGATTGCGTTTTAATACAAAAGGAAAAACAATAGCATATTTTAATTAGAAATTAAGAGGTGCTTAATTTAACTACCCTGTGTATGATAAACAATTATATACTTTAGTGCGTGTACATGAAACCTAGCAACATTATTCTTAACGTAAAAAATTTGTTATCCATTTTGATCATGACGTTTTAAAATATTTTAAGAGTCAAACTAAACTGAACTGTAGATATGTTAAGTGCGTAGAATTTATTGAAACTTTTACATATATTGTTAAGTA
This sequence comes from Bonia amplexicaulis, assembly GCA_036346245.1. Lineage (NCBI taxonomy): Eukaryota > Viridiplantae > Streptophyta > Magnoliopsida > Poales > Poaceae > Bonia > Bonia amplexicaulis. Next base: position 33,045,455 of record CM070736.1, on the reverse strand, counting down.
CAAGAAAAAAGATAATACGATGGCTAATATTTATCTAGAAAGAACATGCTTTTAACTCAATTAGAAGTGAAAGTTTCTGGATTGGAGAGTTTAAAAGATTTATATGCTTTTGATACGGAATTTTAAAACCATATTCTAAACGCAAATATAGGAAACATTGAGATAAGTTTCATGTTTATGATGGGTTATTATTTCGTGCTAACAAGCTATATGTTCCAAATTCGTCCATGTGATTACTTTTTGTTGTTGAAATCTCATGCAGGTGTATTGATAGGACACTTTAGAAGAGAAAAGACCCTCTTAATGCTGAGTGATCATTTTTATTGGCCTAAGATGAGGCATGGTGTTGAAAATTTTGTACAACGATGTGTGACATACCACAAAGCGAAATCTAAACATAATCCATGTGATTTATATACTCCACTTCTTGTTCCTATTGTATCTTGGGAGGATATTACTTTAGAGATTGTTTTAGAATTGCCTAGGACTGAGAGGAGAGCGATTCGGTTTTGTAGTGGTGGATATGTTCTCTAAAATAGCACATTTTTATTCTCTATCACAAAAGTGGTGATGCGTCGCATGTAGCTTACTTTTAAAGGAAATTATAAGATTACATGGCATGCTAAGTATGATTGTTTCATATTACGACGTTAAGTTCATAAGCTACTTTTGAAAAACTTTGTGGGCCAAACTCGAGACAAAGTTGTTATTCTCAATAACTTGTCACGCACAAACAAATGTGGTGAATAGAATACTTTCAATGTTACTACAAACGATGATCAAGAAGAACCTAAAAGAGTGCAAAGATTGTTTACCGCATGCGGAGTTTACGTACAATAGAGTAGTATATTCTACTTACTCAATTGTGTCCGTTCAAGGTAGTGTATGGTTTTAAACCAATCACGCCACTTGATTTGCTGCCACTTCCGCTACGTGAACGTGTTAATATGGAGGCGTCAAAACGTGCTGAATGCATAAAGAAATTTATATCAAGACTAAAGACGAAATTGAGAAGAAGGCATGCGACTATATTGAGAAGGCGAATAAGTCAAGAAAGAAAATGTTATTTGAACCGGTGACTTGGTTTGGGTGCATCTATGCAAAGAACGCTTTCTGGACAAGCGTAAGTCCAAGTTACACTAACAATGAATACGTTCATTCTTAAGTTACAAAATAATAAGTAGGGATCATCTACCAGATAGCTGCCGCGCTCTTGGAGGCGCCCGAGCACCTCAAGAGTGTGCTTTGTTAGAAATCGTCCGCAATGCGTCCCTGCATGATGATCGACAAAAAGGTAAACGCAGGATTGGATGAGGAGCCGTATGTTCTCATTATTTCAGTTTCCAGTCTTGCGCAGCTGTTGCAAATCTACCGCCACAAAATCGTGTCCAAACTTAACGGGTACACCCAGCTTATCTGCATCTTTACCATCACAATGTTGTGAACACAAGTCACAATGTATATCAAATTCTATATCAAAATGTTGTGAACACAAATCCGGCGACCACACGAAAGCAATTCTATACTACAAGAAAATGTTCAGATGAAGTTGCATATGCCGTTTCTGAATATTGAAGTATATTAGCTGAGGAAGGTGCTTGGCCCGGGCAATAGTTACTGAAACTATGCAAGGGCACAAGAAGATTGGAACATATCATGCGGTTCTGCTCAGCACATCTAAATAAAGCTAAAATGATTGCTCAAGAATCTTGACACATGTAAAAAAAGCAGAGGGTAAAACAAGCATCTCCATGCCCCGCTCAACAAACTAAGAAAAGCTGAAATTTGTTACTCTGGATTCAAGAGTCAACACTACTAGTTGATTAAAATAAAACATCTACATAATATGTCGAATCATTTGAACATAACGAGCTTAATGCTTCTTTCCTTTTTCTTAAAAAAAACATTCGAGCTTGCCAAGTTCATATACACCGAAATATGGTCAATCCTAGAACCAAATGAAACTAAGAATTAATAAGATTTTACCAAGTCCTGTACTCCAAAAGCCCAAATCCTTCTAAGCAACCTCTGAAACAGTAACATAAAGAATTGTCCATAAAGGGTTTCAAGATAGCACATTTTGCTTAACATGCATATTATAATACTGAAGAAAAAGCAACAGAAACTTCTGCAACAAGAGGCCCTGCTCCCAATTCATTAACTTTAGTATATAGGTGGGAAAAGAATATTAAGTTAATTACAGATTGATTTTGATCGCTAATCTTAGGGAAAGCAACAACAAGTAACAAGCATAATAATAATAATAATAATAAATTGAAACTGAAATGCAAAATCTTTCTTCTCATAGGTCATGTCATGTCATACAACTACAAGGCATGAACTAGTTGATCTCTGGTACTACCTTAAAGAATCTTTAAGGTCTCAATCTTGTGACAACATCTCCTAGTGATAAGTACAAATGACCGTCTACGAGAAGTGACCAACAAAATATTAGTCACTCCCACAAAAAAAATTGCTGATCATCTTCTTTTTCTTAACACACATGTAAAATGACAACAACAGATTAGTCAGAACATCACCAAATTGGTTGAAGTGCCAACCACGAATGGCTCCATCAGCAACCGTGTCAAGAAGTAGAACACAAATCCCAGCATGATAGAGATAGGGAGGGCAGGCAACGCATGCCTGCATATCGACAGCAAGATAAGGGTGCAGCCAAGCCCAGCAATGATGGCAAGGTAGCACGCATACACGGTCATCAGATCATACATCGCAGCCCTCCCCACAAGCACACTGTAGAAGACAAAATCACCAAGGCCCAACTTGATGCCCCTGGTAGATTCAAACATCTCAAACTCCTCAGGATAGTCTGAGGAAGAACTTTGTCTATGCTCATTAGAGACTGCATTGTTGGCAGATGCTGCCAGTACCAAGGGTGCTGTCTCTTCTTCCTCAGGCTGCTCAATTTGAATGACAGCATGCTGTGAACTCGCACCCTGATTTGATGGCTGTCCTGTTACAGCCGTCGGCACCTCCCTTTCGAGGTTCCCCAATTGGAACGCAGAACTACTTGAGCTTGTCATCTTGTGGATGCTTGTTCGGCTTCCACCAAGATCCCTCATTTCCACCACAGCACGGCTCGAATCATCCTCCTGCCCCACCCTATCATATTGATTCCCATCCGACCGGCCAGAATCGGCCACCGGCTGCATCTCAACCGACCCCATGGCCGAAGCATAAGAGGAAGAACCTGAGGCCGGGCCAACAGTAGGCCGTGACTCGTAGACGAGCGCAGGGAGTTCATCGTCCCTGGACGAGGCCAGCTCCACAAGCATCCTGAGCGGGCCCCTGGGAGCGAGCACGGCGACAAGGTCATACACGGCCAGCGCGACGAGCATGATCCAGGTGGTCCACTCGGGGAGCCTGGAGAGCCACGCGGCGACGATGACGGCCAGGGCGACCATGTACCCCTGGCGCACGAGGATGGGGACGGCGGATGCGAAAACGGAGAGGACGCCGACGGCGGAGGCGTTGAAGAGGAGCACGAGTGCGGTGGGCGCGTCGAGCGGGGCGCCGAGGCGGCGGAGGACGGCGACGGCGATGGCACCGCCCATGGAGAAGAGGATGAAGAAGGCGGAGAAGCGCATGTAGTTCTTGAGGAAGCCGGTACAGCGGTAGTAGTAGAGCGCGACGAGGACGAAGGTAACGGCGGCGACGAGAGCGACGAAGACGGCGGCGTCGAGGAGCGCCCCGAGCAGCTTCTGCGCGAGGGAGTCGGTGGGGGACTCGAGGTAGACGAGCGTAGCGGCGGTGACGGGGGGAGGCGAGCCCGCGGACGCGGAGGAGGGCGGCGCGAGGAGGGAGATGAGGAGGACCACGAGGGCCATGCAGATGGAGACCGGGGATATGACCGCGAGCACCTCCGCGCCGAGGGTGTCGAGGACGGTCGCGGCGGTGGAGGCCGACCCCTCCGGCAGCGCCGGCGAGGCGGCGGCGGGATCCATGCGGCGGTGTGGAGGGGGAGGCGGGGAAATTTTGCCGATCTCGGTTGGGTCGCTCGCCGGCGTTGCTCCCCTTGGTGCTTTGAGTTCGATCCCGACGCCCCACCAGGGTCGGAAGCTTTTTCCTCGGACTCACGCGTTTGCCGGTTTGTTGAAAATTGTGTGAAGTTTCTCAAATTTCTCGGTGGAGCATTCTATTCAGTTTTCTTAAAAAAACATCTCGATTATTTATCCAACAAGGAAGTGAAGTGCTACAGTTAGTGCGCGTGTTTTTTATCCATTGTAGGAGATATGCACATGTATGTACTTTTCGATACCGGCAAATTAATGGTTTAATTACTCATTTCGGTTATAAATACATATCGTTTTAGACATCAATCTCTAAAATACATATTTGATCATTAATTTTTATTATAATATATTTATAAAATCTAATAAAATAATAATATTATGAAAGTATTTTTGTGATAGATCTACATATATGATTTTTATGTATCTAATTTAAATATTTAAAAATATTGATAGTTAAAGTTTTAAATGTTTGATTATATCTATGCCTAAAACGATATATATTTATAATTAAAAGGACTAATTTAGGCAAATCCCAGACATCACTGATCAATCACGAACACAAACCCACGACAACATTTAAAATACTACTTGTTCAACGCGATATATAACGCACGACAACATTTATTAGTCCGGAATTCCGGATGCCCTACCAGCTGACCAGTAAATATTGATAAATAAGTTAGCAAATTACCAAAGGTCACAACACTTTTGCTGTTTTAAACACCAAATGCCATGACGACTCATGACACAATTTATGCTTCAAGTATGTGTTATAGTTCACTAAAACCGTATAGGAAGGAGGTAATGAGGTATAAACCGTAAGGTACAGATCGCACGCGAAGCAGAACTCTACCAGCCATTTTTCAGGGGATAAAAAGAAGATAAAACTTGTTACCCCAAAGAAACACCAAGCCAATGAGCTACTGCATACATCCCGCAATATAAGTCTATTTTTGAAAAACATCTCCCGCAATATAAGTCTCCATTCTTGAAAATATCTCTTACAATATAAGTCTACTGCATAAACCAAAGATATAATTATTACAATATTTTTACCACATACATTTACTTTAATACTGAAAAATAAGTGATTAGTTACAGTATTCCATTTAATATAGATATGTATAGTCTAATAATATTAATTTTTTCTTAAACTTAACGTCTCATTAGTATATGATAGGTTTTGAACTTATACTGCAGAACGGCGGAAGTAACTTTATTAGCGGAAGCACGAACTGACTGCAAATTACACTCTCTGCGGTCATCACGAAAATTGCAAACAAAAAACATAAAAGGCAACTGACGGTCTTAAGAGGACCAAACTATTCCATAGTAGACACTTGCACCAATGCTGGTACGAGATGGCAAATTCATCCACCTATATCTGAGCGAGCATCCTAACGACTGGCCTTTTCCTCGATGCCAGACTGCGAAAATCGCTTCCTGAGGACCTCCAGGACCTCGTCCATCTTCACATCCTTGACTCTGAGCAGCACCATTGCATGGTATAGCAGATCAGCCATCTCTGAGGCTGTACGGGATTTGTCCTCGTTCTCAAGCAGCGTTTGAGTCAGTTCACCCGCTTCTTCACTGAATGATATGAAAACAAATCAGCACCGGCAAGAGAGAAATATATCAACATTAAGAGTAATAGGAGTCAAACAAAGAATGACAATAACAAAAGAAAAGGTATGAAAAATGCATAAATTACACACATTTGTCAACAGTTATCACCAAGCCACCGATTGACATACATGTATTGAAAAACAATCCCTTACATCGAGGCCAAATAATTCAGAAGGTAAAGTGTAAGACAATGAATGTATCATTTACCCATCTTACAAGCATTTTCCTGCTATGCAGGCAATATCTTGTTAGTTGACTCAAATCCATATTAAAATTGTTGCTTTAATAGGTAGCAGTACTCCCATACAAAATGTCATTGTTGCATCTCATATCTACTAGAGAAATTTACTGAAATTTTCTTAGGTTTGCCTCTGATAGTAGTTTTTCCAAATTTACAAGGTATAAGAAAAGCTTGTAACGAGCATATCAGTTCACCGAGAAAGATCAAGTAACAAACTGAACACCAAGTTGAATGCACGGAGCATGGAAATTTTATTCTACACATGCATCCTGCCATATGAAACTGTCCAAAGGAGCTGCTAAGTGCGAGAACAAAGTTGTAAGAAACATGCACATAACAAATCTAAAGAAATATATTGTGATAATGGACATTTTCAGTTGAGAACAACACAGACATGATAGTATATGTCAACCACACTGTAATACTACATACATGTAAATCACCAAGTTTGATGGTCTAATGAACAGTATTATCAAATAGATCATGTAAAAAGCATAATGTGGACCAGAAAAGACTTGTTTCTATTAAAACTAGGAATACAGCATCACCATTCCCCTCATTTGTTATATGTATGTTTATCAAAACAATCATCACACGCTACCCTAATTATGTTAACAGGAGTCTTGTACCTTAATCGAATGTTGAATCGGGTCTACTATTCAGGCCTACTGTACTATTTAAATCTTATTGAGCCAAGTCCAGTAATCAATTTTTCGATGGATATCGCGTGCAGCACTGTGAAAGCCAAGATCAACCAAATTGAGGTGTAAGGCTTCAGTTAACAAAATTTGGGTATTGGACTCACATTCAACATTTGTTAGATGCAGAAGGTCAAAATCTGAGAAATAAATGTAGTACATATAGTGTGTTGCAAAATTAGATTTCTCAAGTGGACTACTTCCTCCTGTCATAAATACTTGGGAGGGGCACTGTCAAGCTTTTTGATCCTTGACCAACAATGTCTTTTTGAATATCTGAATTGGTCGCATATAAACGATACGGGTATATTTGTTATAGGAACTACTTCCATAATGACGAACTTTTATAACTTGAAATTATTGTGACAAAAACTACTGGTCATGATTGCATCTCATAAGCCATGATAAAGCAAGAGACATCAAAAGTTTATGACCAAAGGGAGTATATAGCATTATAGAGCGCTATTCTAGCCCACCATGTCAACCAAAATCCATGGGCCTAAACAAAACAGAGAACTCTCTTGGAGCTTGATAACAAGCATTCTCAAGCGCAGATCAATTACCCCACCAATCACCAGTACATGCCTACATGGACAGTAAAGACGACGGAACTAGCATAAGAGAACTAAGGATAGGAACAAAAGCAAAATTTTATCCCTAAGAATGGACAATTTGGCAAACCAGCCTACAAAAAGTAAGCAAGGCTATGCTTATCTATATGTCGTCTTGACCATTAAATTTATAGACAGCTTTTATAATATAATATTAGAAATAAGCATAGCATCATATACCGTATTTTCGAGCAAAGCAGCTGGTTATCAAGCAGTAGCTTTTTTGTCCATGATGGCTTGCCACTTCCTTCAGTAATTATCTCCTCCTTCCGTCTACAAATCGTATCTTCAAGCGAGTATAGAGTTGTGGCAACCTGCCTATCTTGATTTGCCTGTGAAGGAAAATCATATTATATTACAAGTAGATGTCAATTTACAGGGTCTCTCAAGAATGGACCTATATACAGGAAGGGTCACTCAAGAAGTAATACCTTCAAACCTTGCAGGGCATCATAGACTGAAGAATAGTAACAGGTTTCTGCCCCTGTATGGCAAGTAGGTCCATCTGGCTTGCCAAGGTATATTATCTAAGTTTTAAGAAAACATCAAACCACCCCAGTTAGTATCCACTAAAGCCAAACTGAAAGGTTTGATGAGCAATGAAGAAGATGCTTACTGAATCACGGTCACAGTCCAGGAAAATGTCATGCACGTTGATGAAGTTCATGGATGTCTCCCCTTTAGTCCACAATGAAGACCGTGAACGGCTATAGAATGTAGCTTTTCTGGTTGATATAGTTGTTGCAAGGGCTTCTTTGTTAGCAAAGCCCTGCATAAGAATGGCTCCAGTATCCACATTTTGGGCAATAGCAACTGCCAACCCTTTGCTGTCCCACTTCACACTGTCCAGTAATGTTTTGACCTAAAATGTGTTCCAGGACGATAATAAACTTATGTTAGATACTTTTGTATTTTTTAATCTCTTTATCTAAGGAGAATACTATTATAAACAAAGGTTCTCCTTCCATGCACAACTGCAAGATTCGAAATCACAGCAATGCTACTGAGAAAGTGAGAAGTAGTTCTATTTGTACTACCACAGAATTTCAATTAAAGAGATATATCTGCACATACAAAAACATAGATGAAACAAAAACACATCAAACAAATAAAGATATAACTAAGCAAACCAATCATATACAATTCGCAGTGTTTATATTTGTAATAAAATACATCTTAAGAAAATTTATTTTGTAAGAAAATGCCTCCTCAGATCTGCAAAAGATGGGTACAAACTGGCAGGTCTCCTATCCTGCTTGTCTTAGCTCCTCTAGGAACTTACGGAAAAATTAGCTCCACAGCACTGGAAAAGTCTTAGTTCAGTGAAATACCACCAGCTATGAAGGCAAATCTCCCCAAAAATCCAAATTTTTTTACTCACTAATCAATCAAACGATGACACAATATCAACAGTTGCATCTGTATCAATGCATTATGCAACACCCAATTAACACACCAAGTTTCCAACAATGTACCAATTCTAGAGTTGCACATATATACTAATAAACAATCATGGTGGTAATAGATACAAATGTTGAGCAAGGAAAAAGGTAGGATCAAATATGAACTATGAGAACATGCACTTCAACTTTTGGTCAACACAAATGCCACTCCAAAGTTTCCGTGTCAGAGTTTCAGAAGGGTGAATGTGTATATGTTATAATGCAGGATGGACTGATTCTCAAGGCATTTAGAAGGCAATTTAAATCCATAAGATAATGAAAAATATTTCAACGACATGTTTACAATATATATATATATATATATATATATATATATATATATATATATATATATATATATATATATAGGAAAATACCTTTACACCTGGTGTAATTACGCCCACCTCTAATATACCACATAAACAAACTTGAAATACTCCTTTATCACTTTAGGTACATTTGTATACTAATTATAAGATACTCCAATGTGAACCACATGAAAAACTTGTAAAGGAGTTCATAGTTTTAGCGTATTTTGTAAATACCCTTATATACGCAGCATAAAAGGAGTATATCGAAAATATGTACATACCACTTAGAAAAATTGTTCATACCACCTAGATGGTCTTAAATACTTGTATACTACACGTACATACCCTCCGTTACGAGATACTCCCACATTGCGAGATCGATATATGGTGTAATTACACCGGGTGTAGAAAAGAGGCTTCATATATATATATATATATATATATATATATATATATATATATATATATATATATATATATATATATATATATATATATATATATAAAGAGAAGTAAAATAGTCACTATTAATGAATCCAGCCGATAACTGTGCCTTTTGAAATGATCTGTAGTTCAAGATTCGTGCAATTGAAGGCTATTACATCCAATTATTGCACTGAAATGTTGTACGCACCGACATAACAGGACCATTTTCATCTATATGCGTAATTGATTTGTATTGCTTCCTGCATTCCATCAAAAAGTTAATAATGACGAATTCCTTTCATTGGCTTAATGCTTGCTAGTGCATATCAACATACTTGTAGTCATCATCAGGCAATACTAATCCATTCTTTGTATATTGCGAGCAAATTATGCATAACAAACCACTGAAGCATATGATAAATAACGCTTAGCACAGTTTCCACCATAGAAACATACCAGTAAATCAGCAGTTTTGAAGGGAAGATTTTTGCAGTTCCTCTTTTAATACTCCCTCCAGTCACAAATATATGTTATTTTGGAATACATGCAATCCAACTTTTCAAACTTTGACTATCGATATCTTTTTAAATATTTAGATTGGATATATGAAAATAATATGTATAGATTTGTCTCTATAAGTACTTACATAATATTATAATTTTATTGCGTTTTATAATTATATTGTAATACAAATTAGTGGTGTCCATGTCCAAAACGACATCTATTTGTGACCAGAGGGAGTAATTATTAGTTTGATGTGCGGTATTATTTGCATCAACAAAGTAAGCTATCAAGGCATGAACAAATAAATAGCCATAGCTCAAAGCAAAAAAAAAAAAAAATCCCAAGTCAGCTTGACAAGAACTCCCATATTCCTCTAACTAAATGGAAGGAAGCCTAACTTTGCACCAAACTGGTGGTTGATCCTCATCTAGGGCTTTTATCGAACATGCGGCTCTCTTCACGCTCATCAAGATTCAAGGCGACTAAAATGGATGGGAATTAAGTACACGCGGACTTAGAGCTCGTCCCAATTCCCAGCTGCTTTCACCGAAAAGAGAGGGGGTATATACATTCCGCGCAGAAATCAACAGACCTTGGGGTCGACGGCGAGCGCTCCGGGCGGCGACCGGGCGGGGCCCGCCGCGACGGAGACAGCCAGATACGGCTCCCTGCGCCGCCACCCCGCCGCGCCAGCGCGACTGTTAGGGCGAGCTCGGCCGCCCCGGAAGAAGAAGACGCGGCTCGCGGAGGAGGAGGAGACGGGGCGCTGAGGCAGTGTAGCCGCCGCCATCGGAGTCCGTCGGCGAGGGCAGCACTGCGCGACGCGGCGAATGGTCGGGTCGTCTGGGTCCGTCCCGTCCAGGACCCAACTCGAGTGAGCCAACCGTTTCCCAGGCGATCTCGACCTCGTCGGGCCTCGAGATTGAAGCCCGCGTAATGGTAGCCCAGCCACGGGTGGTGAAAGGGGCGGGCGTATCCGCTAAGCCACCAGCCCACTTATCTATCCCAAAAATTTATCAAAGTGTAGCATTTTAAAACAGACTGGCCCACAAAGTCCAATAGATCATCGCATGTAGCCTACTCCCCGTCACTTCTATTAGAGACTCAGAGTCCCTATCATTCGCATCCTCTGGTCCTTCACCGTCATCCCCATCGTAATTGTCGTCCTTGTCATCGACGCCTGCCCGTTGGTCCGAGAGGACTGGCCGCCAGGGAGGTCGAGGAGGCCACAGACATCGTGCCCATCGATCTCGACGAGAAGGACCTCTGGCCTAAGCACAACTAGTTCTACATCAAGATCTTCGACTCCTCCCACTCCATCTACGCCACCCTCCCTCTCCCAAGCCGACCTCATCCTCAGCAACAGGCTCTATCTCGGCCAGTTCATCCTCCTTTTCCTCCCAATTGATCTATTGGTTCGATTGCATTACCAAGATCGCTGGGGCGAACCCAGGGCCCGAGCTAGGAGGGGTGTAGCTCGGGTCCTGGCCCAAGTAATTAAGCCCGATTTTACTATTTATATGGGCCAAACAGTGCAGGCCTAGCCCAATAGCCCCGTCCACCCCTAATGCCCTGCTTGGCGTTGCGCGCATGTGAAGGACCGAAATGGCAACAGAGGGGGGGGTGAATGGTGCCTTAAAAATTCCTCCCTCAAGAAATATTCAACCTGTTCTTTTTCTCCTATAGCTAGAGAGCTATGAAGTCAAAGAAAACAAGCCTCAACGAAACAGCCGAAGAAGCGGACCACAGAAGTCGTAAACACCTAAGAGACGAAAGTCGTAAAACGAACGAGATCGAATCGGGAAGATATCGTGGTCGTGGCAAAAACACTGTGTATCAAAGATGTGGTCGTAAGACCAAAGAACCTAGGTCGAAATAGCCGAATAAAACAACCAGTGATCGTGGTGGAAGTCGACACGAGAAACACAAGCGTAAAGCGGGAGTGACCGAAAGCGAGAAGATGTAAGCGGTACCGCCAGAGTCGAAACATGTAATCTCGATCGTGGTGAAACCCGAGCTGCGACTCACGACACCGATACTCACCGTGGTCGTAGAATCGAGTAAGGGTGAAGAGCACGACCAATGACAGATTTAAACGGCAAAACAACGAGAAACCGTGGTGTAAGATGAAAGCACCGAGAGTGGTGAGTAAGCCGTGGTCGCATGTGAAGGCGAGAACGGACAAGCGCGCACGACCACCGCGATCTGAGGCAAGTCGTAGGAACCAAAAATCGAAGACGAGCAGTAATTACTCTGTTTTCGGCGCATGATCGCAGATCAAAAAATGAGAGATCTTTTTGCACGAAGGTCGAAACCGAATGAAACTTGAACTCTAGCTCGCATATGATCTCTAGAAGTGAAAATACCAAGAACCTCCCAAGTCTTTGAAATGATCGGCAAGAAGATCAAAGTCGAAAAACGTAATGAGCACGGAGGCTAAGGCGAGAATCACAGAGATTTCTCCGATTTCAACTCTGCTCTCGGGAATGAAATGGCCAAATGGTCTTTAGATAGATTCCCAGTTCTGAGCAAAGAAACACAAGCCAAATCTCAAGGAGAACACAAATAACAGTCAGAACAAAAAGAGAGCAAATAGATCAAACAGATCATCTCAAGAACACAAACATGGAATGATACACAGAGATGAATCCAATATTTTCTATTGATCATGGAGGTTTCTACAGCCACTCCATCGGAGGTACATGAGCATCCATGCTCTACCCAGAGACAACTCACACAATAGAACAATAAAGCTCAGAGCACTCAGGGGACAACCTCAACTCGCTTTGAGTTCTCTCCTCTATTTATACTCTCACTAACGGGTCTCCACACGACAACCCGTTCTGAGTGGCGATGGCGCTGCGGGCCTCCAGTGCTTTACCGTTCCTCTCGTGCAACGGCCTAACACTTGCCCGTTGCACCACCAACTCTCCGGTGGTCACGGCGCTTTCCCGAGGGCACGGCTTCCCTTTGCAGACTTTGGCATTTCTCCAAAATGCCCTCCCTCGCCTTCCAGGAAGCTTCCTCCTCTGCCTTGCTGTCCATGAGGTTAGACCACCTGGCAAGACCACGTCCTCTTCGGCTTCCACGTCGTTCTGGACCTCAACATCTCCCATGTCTAGTCCCGACCTCTCCAAAGCCTCACCAAGACTTGTCTCCCAGTACCTGCAACCATCACAAACAACAAGAGCATCATACAACACCGATCCACACAAAATGACACTCACACACTCACGAGCTCAAGTCTCTTTTCCACGAAATTAGACTTTAACAAACCTTGTCAAAATGGTGAACCAACCAATCCACAAGGTCCACAGATCACAAGGAACCCAACCGACCGATTCCCACCATAATCGGACACTCCACGAGCCCATACGACCGGTTTGATTGCACGCGCGTCGACCACGGTCGGTCTGCCGACTGCGTGGTCGAATCCGGACCGCCACAGCGTGGTCGCACCGCATAACGTGGTCGAGCGCCGGGCGATACAACGTGGTCGTAGACCCTAGCCACGACTACCGACCACGTTCAAACCCGTGCTAGCGTGGTCGAGCGTCCTAGCGCGATTGCCGCCGCGACCAACGTGGTCAAAGCGACTGGGAGACTTTCGACCACGGCCAAATCTCCCGAGGGCCGTAACGTGGTCGTAAAGCTTCCGATCACTCGTCGCCGCTCGACCGCAACCCGATACTCGACAACGTGGTCGACGCTACCCGAGAGCTTCGACCACGACCAAATGTGGTCGACACGCCACGGCGTGGTCGTGAACCTCTCCGACTTCCGACCATGCCCAAATTTGCCGAGAGAGCGCGAGTGGTCATACGGGACCCAAACGACTTTCGATCACTCTCAAAACGGTCGTACGCCTTCCAATCTCGTTCTGACCGCTTCAAACATGGTCGTACGGTCCAGGAGAAGGTCGTACATGACTTGGACATCGGCCAGGGCTAAGACTTCGCATAAAAAGCCCAAAACAAACTCAATTTTCTTTCAAACAAGGATCAAATACTCATCACAAACATGGGATTATCTCCACATGATCTCTCAGCATGAGCATACCTAACCCAGTAACCCACAGACCACACATTCATCGCATAGTTGCATCCTCTTTGGCTCTTTCCACTCGTTAGTCGTGACTCCTCAATTCCTCATTCCGTGAACCCCAGCCTACCGCCCGCCCCGATTTCACCGCCTCCAGCCACATTCCCATGGCCCACGCCCTCTGCCCGCCTCAGCGCAACGCCCTTGGCCTCGGCCGGTCCGCCCGGCGCCCGCGGCCTCGGTGAGTGGATGAGTCCGCTGGTCTCATCTCCTTGTTCTTATAAGTTGTAATCTTGTTGGTTTGTTCAATTTGTAGCCTTTTCCTCCATGGCTCTATTTATGCAGTCTGGGCTAAATGGGTAATCAGACATATATGTTATAATTAGTTGATATGTTTTGCTAAAATTAGCAGGTTTTTTGTGCCATTTCACCAGTGGATCAGATTAGAACTTAGAATTGTGATGTGAAGATATCCAGATATTGACATTTGATAGTTGGTACCCCATGTCCCCATCTTTACTGTTATCGGCCTTGTTTGTTTTCGTTCAGCAATTATTTCTCAGAGGTGGCATATTGCAATTTTATGTGACATATTGCATGAAATTGATGATCATGTTTCAAATGAGTGAGATAGAACTTATCACTTTGTTAACCATAAAAGTTGCGATTTATTAACTTTACAAATGCAGGACCATGCAGAGGACTCTTATAGGTGCTTTGTTTGGTCTTTTGTTAGCTATGCCATATGGTCTATTTATTGGTTGGTTGTTTTACTTTTCTATTTTAATTGTAGCTGATCTTTCTCAATTCAATGGTTAATTGTTTCAACTTTCAATGTCATTCCAGTGCTTCTCAAAAGTTTCTGGAGAGGAAGGGGAAAGGGTTGTGTCAAAAAAATTGTTTAGCTATCTTGGACTCTTGAGTCCTTTTCTTCTCTAGTGGCTTGGTGAGATTTTCCTTGTTAACTTTTCCAAATTGATTCAACTAGAACATTCAAATTTCAAATAGCAATTGATATAAACATCATTTATAAATGAAAACCCAATCACAGTTGCTTTGTTCCTACATTTGTTGGTCTGAAAGCTATAAATTTTAACTTCATCACATGTAGTTTGCCTCATACCAGCTTTAAAGGAAAAAACACAAAGACCACCTACTATATTGGAAGCATCACATGAAATATCAAGTGAAGGAGGCAAGGAATAATGGAATATATAGCATTCATCAAGGTAATCCCAGTTTCTCGCTCTCTCGTAGCCTCTATATTTTTAAATTTTTTAAATACATATATGCTTGACGTATCATCATATCCGTTTTTGCAAAATATCGTATTACGGTATCGCCATATCCGGATCATCGTACTCGTATTGCGTATCAGGGTATCCTAAGTTAGCCCCCTCTTGCTTCATTTCTAGGTCGGCCACTGAAGATCGCTTTTTATGGGGGATTGGCTTCTTTCGTTCTAGTTTTGTTTTCGCTTTTGTTTTCTTGCTCTAATCGATCCCCAATGATGATTTTGTTAAACTATGTGGTGATCGTGGATTTATTGATGATGAATAATTGAAAAATTTCCGTTTGGAAAGTTTCGGTTGGTGCTCTTTTTCAGAACTGGAATCAGTAGGCTATGACAACGACAGTAAGAGCACCATGACTACGTAAAAATGACCACGTCCGATCGACCTTGTGACGGCTGGTCCGATCGATAGGTTCGAATGGCAGATTTTGACCACGGAATTTCGACCATGTCAAGTTTTGACCATAGTATTTCGACCGTGGTATTTCAACCACGTCAGACTTTGACCATGTCCAACTTCGACCACGTTTGGTTTCGATCACGATAGAATTTGACCACATCAGACTTCAACCATGACCAACTTCGACCATGTCCGGTTTTGACCACGGCAGACTTCGACCATGTCTGATTTCGATCATGGCAGACTTTGACCACGTCCAGCTTACAATGACAGGTAATCAATAAGCTTTGACCTCGAATAGTGAACCAGTCGTAAGCAGTGAACCAGTCGGAGGTCGTAAGATCATCTGCTACAGTAACCAGTCGATGGTCGTAGCTACAGTACCTAGTCGATACTTGATAGTTGTAGAATTTACTGGTCGATACTCAATGGTCGTAGCTACAGTACCTGGTTGATACTCGATAGTCGTAGACTTTAGTGGTCGGTACTCGATATTCGTAGATTTTACTAGTCGACACTCGATAGTCGAAGATTTTGTGATCGATAGTCATAGACTTTACTAGTCGGTACACGATAGTCGTAGACTTTACTGGTGGTACTCGGTAGTCTTAGACTTTGTGATCGGTAGTCGTTGACTTTGCTAGTCAGTAGTCTTAGACTGTGATTGGCAGTCATAGATTTTACAAATCGATAGTCGTAGACTTTACTGGTCGATGGTCTTAGACTTTGTGATCAGTAGTAATAGACTTTGCTGTCGGAAGTCGAAGACTTTGTGATCAGTTATCGTAGGCTTCACGATCTGTACTCGTAGACTTCATGGTCGGTACGAGTGCTTTAATTCTTGCGTTCTTCGAGTACCTTGAGTACTTGTGTTGGGTCCCTGGTTGACTGATCTATGCATGGCAGTCGGTGATCGGTGGTCTTTGCTGTAGTACCCGGTAGGTACTCGGTGGTCGTTGCTACAGTACTAGGTGGGTACTAGGTGGCCGTAGCGGTTGTTGGTGGTACAATCAAGATCGGTACTCGGTAATCGGTACTCGATGGTTCTGTGTTGTTTGATGTCAGTAGCGGTACTTGTGATTTCTATGTGTTTTGAGCGAAGCAATGGTAATTCTTAAGTACTTGTTGTTTTCGAGTACTCGATAAGCTAGCGATCGTATTGAGTAATCTAAAGTTAATTTCTGGACAGCGATGGGATGTGTGGTCGTGGATGACCTGTGTGATGCTGATGGATGGTTAAAGTTGTGTTTCAAGTGTGCGGACTTATGTCGGTCAAGTTGGGAAGAACTTGTACCGGGAGAAAGTTTCATTGGTCTTTGCATGTGCAGGATGGCGTGGAGGTAGTTATGATTGGTGACGAGGAGGACCGGGACAAGGATGGAATGATCTGAGATCCAGATAGTCAAGAATGTCATGCGAGGTGGTCGGGCTCACGCTAGAGCACGTGGAGATCAAAGGTGGTGATTTGTGGAGAAGCTACAGGCGGTACGGTCCCAGAGGATTTGACACGAGAGGTGATGATGAGTGGAGAAGATACAAGAGGTGTGGTCCTAGAGGCTTCAGTACGGAAGTTGATGAGGCGTGATGAAGATACAGGAGGTGTGATCCTGGAGGCTTCGTCACGTGTTGAGTTAGAATTGTGGAGGGAGTCCATAACTTGGAAGAGATAGAGATTGGTTAAAACATGTGTTTAAAAGGATTTTGGATTCCTTGATTTATGGAAGAGATAGGATTTCGTGTCCATATTTGAGGTGAATACAGTTTAGGGCTCTAGCATATAAAAGTAGGGAGATGTTATGGATTTTAGCTGTGGCTTTGAGGAGGCTTTTTATGATATGGTTTTTAGGGGTGCCGTGAGGGCACTTTGTAGCCACTAACATGGTATAGAAGCAAAATATCAGATCTGTTCTCAAAGAAAGTAATTGCCACCGACGTTGTCTCATTTCAATCAAAGCACCACGAGTTTTTCTGAGCATCACTTTCCTGTGTCCTCGTCGGTGTGCTATCACATCATGATCGTACAATCTACGAGCATGGTGACTTCAGTGTCGGGTCAATCCAATCAATTTGAGCACGGTGTTGTCCTTGGCTTGCACCTGTTCGAGTGGTCGATGTGATCGAGAGGACAATGCGTTCGAGCAGTCGAAGCGATCAAGCGGTCGAAGCATTTGAGGCGGCCAAAGCTTTTGAGTGGAGGAGGATTTTGACTACATGCAAAGGAGGTCAAGCGAGTAGTCGAGCGAGTGATCGAAATCTACATCTCGTAATTTAGATTGCTTTTCTTCTGGTTCGAGATTTGTTTTCATGTATCAAAAAATGGAGGCAATCATTCACCCCTCTGATTGCGCCATACGATCCTACAAGTGGTATCAGAGCCAAGTTGCAATGGCATCAGATCGAGAACGGTTCTCGGGTAAGCCACCATTTTTTGATCGGTCAAATTATCTATGCTGAAAAACATGCATGGAGGTTTTTCTACAAGCACAAGATAACGCTATTGGGCAAAAAGTTAAGAATTCATATATAGTGCCTTCTGTTATTACTATTGAAAATATTGCTGTTGTAGAAGCTAATGTTAAGACTAGAAATTTCTTATTCTAAGGTTTAAGTAGAAATGAGTTTGTTAGAATTGCTCACATTAAATCTACAAATAAAATCTGGACTACTCTAGCTGATTATTATGAAGATTCTAAATTTGTTAAAGGTGTTCGTCAGAATTAATTCAAAAAAGAGTATTCCAAATTTGAGATGAAATCAGGAGAATCAGTAGATGCACTTTTTGATCGATTCCATAAAATTGTTAGTGATTTGCAATCTGTTGGTTTCACATACTCTAATTCTGACAATGCTCGACAAATTCTAAATTTTTTGCATATATCTGTTTGGAATGTGCTGGTCACTATCATTAATCATTCGGTTAGCATGGAAATACTTATCTTGAATGATCTTTATTCCAAGATGAAAATACATGAAATTGATGTTTTGGCCAAGATAAACAAGACTAATTCTTTGGGCTTAGTCATTAACCAAACTAACAGTTCATCAAATTCTTCTAGTGTGTCTTTGTCTGCATTGTGCTCTATCTCATATGAACAACTAGAGGAGATTCCAGAAGAGAAGCTTGTACTTCTCTCCAGTAGGGTGACCAAGATAATTAATAACATCAAATCAAGGTGGGAAGGATGTCCAATCAGATGCTTTGAATGTGGTGAGCAACACAATCGTGTTAAATTGCCCCAACCTAAAGAGCAAGGAGGGCAATGATGACAAAGCTCCACCTCGTCGCATTCAATTCAATACTGCCTCAATTAAGAAGCACAACTATCGCAAGACGGTCAACAAAGTTCTTTTAGTACATGAGGAGATTGATTGGAGCGATGTTGATTCTACAAGTGATGAGCGATGTCGAAATTACATAAATATACCCGCGGCCAAATTATTTACAACAATAGGCTCCAGTCGCCCCCCCATTGGGCGACTGGAGCCTTTCGCCCAACCGGGAGGCGATTATATTGTAGTCGCCCTACGTTCAGGCGAGTACATGCAGTCACCGTTCTATTGGGTGACTAGAATGCTGTCACCAAATGGATGGGCGACAGGTAGTGCAGCTGCTCAATAGGAGGGCGACTGCATTCGTACCCCGTGATTTTTTAGAGTTTTGTCAATTTTGTAGTTTTAAACTGGAAAAAAATTTGGTGTAGTTGTAATAAAAGTTTATGTTCACTAGATGTTGTAGGTGCATAAAAAATTTTGGAATTTTTTTTAAAGAACGATTTATTATAGAATGTTCGATATATATAGTGGTAAGTGATATTTTAATGTTACTGAGAATTAGTTTGTTAATATTATTAAATGACTTGCTAATTGAATTATTAGATGCGAACAGACGAGATAATAACCTTATGTGTAATAGAAACAAACTTTATAATACATTTGGGAGTAACATGCCGCGTACATTTTATTACATGCATAACATATAGCATGATATGCGACTAACCCATCCAGCTGCTAAATGCGACCTCTTGTGTGGACCGGGGCCACTTTCCTTCCTTGCCCTTTCGGCGTTGAACTCCTCCGCGGCCTCTTTTGCCTTAGCCGCCATTTTCCTCTTTCTCTCGCTCCATCTCGCGAGCCTCCCGCCCTCGCGTGCACGCATCGAGATGGGCTTGCGACTCGCGTTGTATCGCAGGTGTGCTCGTTCTTGCGGCGCTCCTCCTGCAGCAACTCCTTGTCCTGTTTGACATTCCACTCCTCGATGTCGAGGGTCCATTGGTCCGCAGGGTGGATCTCAAGATCTATCCATTTGCGGTAGCTACATAGGGGCTCAGGAGGCGCAAAAGCGAGGGAGAGATTGTTAGTACGTGATGTGAAGGAGAAAATGTTGGGAAAAATGGTGCATATGGTCGTTCTGGGTTTCGATAGGATGAGGTGTCAAAAAGCGGTTGGGGTAGTCCTTGGAGTAGTTTGCGCAACCCCGATGCGCATACCAGCCGATCGTTCCTTCGATTTGATGAACTTGCACGTGTCCCGCACCAACAAAGGGAGTGTCTCCCCTCGGTGGGAGTTGCGCGAACGCTTCGTTGGGGACGTCCGGGATGGGGTTGTTGCTCTGCGGCGCTCATTGCGGGAGTCGACCTCGTAGCCGCAGTAGCCTTGCTTGTTCCTCGTGAGCCGCCGCAGCCCTTGCTATCTTGCGTGTATCCTCCCATTCTGCCTTCTTGCGGGACTCCTCCCTACCCTTCCGAGTAGCTTTATTTATCTTGTCCGCGAATTTCTGCCATTCCTTTATATTCTTGTTGTTCATTTCGACGTGGAGAAGGAATGTATGATGTAGTGTTAGATTATGTAGTGTTCTCTTGCAGACGCATTGTACATCCTGCAGGGTCGGCGTCATCTCCCCGAATGGGAGGTGGAAAGTGTGCATCTCTGGCCGCCAATGGTCCACCAAAGCCGTAAGCGTGGAGCGGTCGAGCGGAAGTGTCGTGATCGCTCCACGCCCGCCTCGTCCTTGCCCGCGCCAAGGCGGCTCCATCCTCCTCCGTGGCTCGCACCATCCGGCAAGAGGGAGTAGCCCCGCATCCCCCACCGCAAAAATGTGACGGTCAAGACGGGCGTTCTTATGGTCGCAATAAGCGGCGTAGTGCAAACTGTCGTCCAACAGGGTCAAGTCCCGAGCCACGCGAGGTGTGCGTGTTCGGACAACTCCGGCTACATCGGCTCGTCAGGTGCTACCCGTGGCGGCACACGACGGGAAGCGCGATGCTGGCGGTCCACGTGCTCATCTAACAACGCGTACTGCCAGTCGGAGTCACGTCTAGTACGAGCCATACCTTCAAAAAGGGTACAGTAAATTTTCATTAACTTAATTTCTATACTAAATTTCTAAACTAATTTCTGTAAACCAAATTGTCTAAAAGAAATTTTCTAAACTCAATTTCTTCTAAACAAAAATTTGTTAACTATATTTTCTAACCTAAATTTTTCCTAACCTACAATCTCTTTTAAACAATAATTTCTAAACTATATTTTGAAACTAAATTTCTTCTAAACTAAATTTTTCTAAACTAAATTTCTAAACTCAATTTCTTCTAAACTAAATTTCTAAACTAAATTTGTTCTAAACTCAATTTTCTAAATTCAATTTCCTAAACTAAATTTCTTCTAAACTAAATTTTCTAAACTAAATTTGTAAACTACATTTTCTAAACTAAATTTTCTAAACTTACCAAACTAATTTTCTAAACTAAAATTTCTAACAATAACAAAATAAACCTGAAAATCACGCCTCCTCTTCTTCTTCGCTTCTTCTTCTCTTCTCTCCTCTCTCTTTCTTCCGCTCTCTCGGTCGATCGATGTCACGGCCGGCGACCACGGCGACTTATAAGCCCCCACGGTCGCCACGGTTGGGCGATATTAATGCGATCGCCCAACGGTTCGGCGATCGCATGCCAATCGCTTCACCGTTGGCGCATCGCATTAAATCGTCCAACGGTTACGGACTCCCCACCTTCGCGCGGTAGGGGGGCGCAGCTCGATCGCCCAATGGGGCGCATCGAGCCTATTGTTGTAAATAATTTGGCCGCGAGTATATTTATGTAATTTCGAATAAAAAATGGATTATCCGTACAAAAAATTCCTACTATTGCCCATGGATTTGCTATTCATCACCAAAAAGGCGAGATTGTAAGTTCAAACTTCATTAAGTTGGTTTTGGTGATAATGACAAATTTAATTTTGAGACTAACTTGTTTATTAATTATGATATTACCTAGTCTTATTTGGATGAAAACGTGAAAACCAAAAGAGGTATGTATTCTATATCACATTCTTTTTTATTATTGCATTCCTCCGATCCAAAATATATATTGAACTTCAACAAATAGTCAAACATGAATATGTGCATATGTTTCTATTATACATTCTTGTATGCACACAATTAGGGGGAGTGCACTCTATGTTTTGTGGTTTCATTAGTATTGATCCATGTTCATCTTTCCACATATTAAGGACCATTATCTTGAAACATATTCCTTGAGTATATATAGCTTGTTTAGTTCATATATACTTATAATCGGGTTATCATCTAGTTTCTCTATTATGTGTTAATGGTTGAATGATAAATGACAACCAGATAAGGAAGTTTTGGTTAAAAAGCTTCTCTTAGAGTATACAATTATTGTGTACATGTTGTATACTCCAAAAACAATCTTTTATTTCATTATTTGTTGAGATTGTCATGAATTACCAAAAAAGAAATATTATGGAATCTAATCCCTCCATTATGAGTTAATGGTGAAGTTTGATAATTGATGACAATAGATTTGTGGACTAATATTTTTCATGAGTTGGATGAATAGGTTAGGTTCCACACAAGATGATGATTTGGGATGGCTTCATATGTTAAAGATCATCAAGTCAAGTGAAAGATGTACCATGAGTTGATGCATGTCCAAGAGGAGATGACCATGTGTTGATTATCAAGTCAAGTGAAGACCCATCATGTGTTTATGGAATTCAAGTGACAAGGATCCGGACTTGAAGTGATGGTGTGTGTCATCATGCTTCAAGAAGATAATAAGGTAAAGGTATGACTAGGTAGGGCTAAGAATGTGTTCCTAGCCTTTTACTGGTCGTGGAGTTTGATTGAAAGACCGGAGTGCTAGTATATGTTGTCGTACTATTAAGAGAGGTATTGTCTAGTAACTTGAGTCTCATCATGTGTTGATAGCTCAACCTCACTTGTTCTAGCTCTCTTTGGCATGAGGCTTGTATTTGCAAATGTGTTTCGCAAATAGTTAAAACTCATGTGTTAAATCCTTGTAACACGGGACTATACATTGCGAATGTGTTTTGTAAGTGTTTGAAATCCATATTTCATTCTTTGTAGTATGAGGCTTATATTTGCAAATGTATTTTGTAAATAGTTGAAGCTCATATATAATCCTTATGTCATGATTATAAAACTGTGCAAATATATTTTGCAACTTGTTGGGAGTCATGTTTGATCCTTATGTGCAAGATACTGTTGTTTGTAAATATGTTTTGCAAAATCTATTGAAGTATCTGCACTTCTCAGGAAAATCAGAATTACCACAGTGTAGTCTACGGTACTACCGCTAACCGAAAGTACCGATGTTGTAATCATGGAACTACCGTGTGCGTTGATGGTCAAAGACCTTCGTGGTCAAGAGCCGACTTGGTCGAACTAATGTGGTTGAAGACCTGTGTGCTCAAAGATATGTGTGACCGAAACCAGCGTGGTCGAATATCTGTGTGATCGAAACTAGTGTGGTCGAACCATCATGGTCGGAGTCTACGTGGTCGAAGATATGTGTGATCAAAATTAGTGTGGTCGAGCCGACGTGGTCGAAGAGCTGTGTGATCGAAACCAGCGTGGTCGAACAGACGTGGTCGAAGATCTATGTGATCGAAACCGGCGTGGTGGAACCAGCGTGGTCGGAGTCACGTGGTTGAAAATATGTGTGATCGAAACCAGCATGGTCGAACTAACGTGGTCGAAAATCTGTGTGATCGAAACCAGCATGGTCAAACCGACGTGGTTGAGATCTGTGTGATCGAAACCGGTGTGATCGAACCAACGTTGTCGAGACCTGTGTGGTCGAAACCAACATGATCAAACTGACGTGATTAATACAATGTGATCGAAGATCGATAGAGTAGTCAGAGATCTGTGTGATCAAAGACTGACATGGTAGAAAATCGACATGGTCGACGTGATTGAGACCTGAGTGGTCGAAACCAATGTGGTCAGAGACCAGCATAGTCAGAAACCTGTGTGGTCGATCCGAACAGTGTGGTCAGAGACCAGCGTGGTTGGAGATCAGCATAGTTGGAGACCTGTGTGATCAAACCGAAAAACGTGGTCGGAGTCCTAAGTGGTCGAACCATCCGATGTGGTCAGGGACCAGTGTAGTCGATGATCGGTACTTTCGACCAGCTCTGTGTGAGCGGTCGATTGGCTCTGTGTGAGCGGTTGTAAGATCGAGGAGGCCGACTAGAGGGGGGTGAATAGGCGGTCTAAAAATTCTAGCCTAGGTCAAGGTTTGCAATCCTAGGATGACAAGCAATCAATTTAATTATATGAATGTAAATTGCTTGAATATAAATTGAGCACAAGGAAACAAACCACAATCGACACATTCTCTTTTTACCGCGGTGTTCGGAGACTTGCCAGTCTCCCCTGTCCACGTTGAGGTTAGCCCAAACGAATTGGACCGGCTCCACGAATTAAGCTTTCTGCCTCAAATCCACTAGTGGTAGCTCTTTCCCGCTCCGGTTAGGTGAGCTTCAACCTTCACAACTTCGCCGGGTCTTCTCACAACCTTCCTGAGAAGATCACCGTGCACGACGCCTCTAACGCCGTCTAGGAGTCGGCAAACTCCAAGAGTAACAAGTCAAGCCCTTTGGTTGACTCTCACCACATGCAACGAATGCACTAGCTCAACTTGGACATCTAGTCCACCTCAAGATGCAACACATGCAATCTAGATCCTCTCTCCCTTCTCACAAAGTGTAACACATGCACAATTGAGTGGAGAGCCCCACTCTAGCTCAAGAGTACAGAATAAAGTCAAGCAACAACATCTCCAACCGGCCACAAGGGGATATTTATACCCCACACAAGAAAACTAGCCGTTGGAGCCAAATCCCTGAAAAATCAGGGAAATCGGAAGTACCACCGGCCAGAGGCCGGTACTTCCACTCGCCTCGCCAACGGTCAGAAAAATAGCCATTGTAGAGGAAAACTGGGTCAGACCGCCCACATAGGACCGGTCAGACCGCCCACATAGGACCGGTCAGACTACTAGGTCCGGACCGATCCCCACAGGGACAGATCGGGTCCTTGGTCCGGTCGATCGCTTCTCGAAAAATCCACTGAGTCGCTCTCGAAAAAGGTTCGCAAGGAAGGCGGTAGTTCCGCTAGACCGCTGTCACCAAGCCGGTTGGACCGCTAGGCACATGCCAGTCTGACCAACGTTATCGTGCCGCCTAACCGCCTGTAGCAGCCTATCGGCCTTGCCGTAGCATGTCGGTCTGACCGCCGAGTCAACTCTGGTCTGACCGCCAGGTCCAGTAGTACCGCTTACACAGAGCTAGTACTTCCGACCTCCGGTAGTACCGCTACGCACACAACGGTAGTTCCGATTTTTCTAAGAAGGGCAGATATCTCAACAGATTTTACAAAACACATTTGCAAACTATAATATCATGCACACAAGGATCAAACATGATTGCCAACAAGTTGCAAAACATATTTGCACACTTTTGAAATCATGACACATGACCCCGCAGTGTGTGAGGTCCAGTAGTAACCAGATCTAAGGTTTGCACCCGAACAAATGCCACACGACCAAGCAGTCTGTGAGGTACAACTCAAAGACGATGCCTCCAAGGAGGGACACGACACCCAAGGACGTAGTCATCGTTAGATCCTTGTAAGGATAGTTAGATCTAGGGTTTTCACCTAGAGTTCACCACCACACCACGCGGGACAAGCCCGTCTCCCACCATGATACGGGCATAACCGCCTCACAGGTCGCCCAAGAGCAACATCGGCCACCAGCCAACGAGTGGCCAGCCTGCCACAGCCCCGCCTGGCCATGCAGTGACCAGGCCCTGATCTAGCCTGGCACCGACACACCTGCGTCCCTGAGCGCTATCATGTATAGCCTAGTGCCGATGCCGGCCGCCACCGTCGTACTCGTCCACGCCGATGCTTGCGCCCTCTTGAGCCGGTGCCTTTGCGTCGTGGCCACCCGCACGTGATGGAGGTACTCGATGATGTCTACGAGCCACTGCAGGGCCTCCTCGAGCCACCCGAGCATGGTGAGGTAGCCGGGGAGGCCCCCCGCGGCGGTGTCCCCCACGAGGAGCGGCGGCTCGAACACCTTGAGCGTGGTCGTGGTGGGTTCGATGGCGAGGTCGAAATGCGGCCCCACCGAGCCAAGCTCTGCCTGCGGGGCGAGGATCGGACGGGTGGTGGCCTTGAGCGCCAGCAATGCTGCCTAGATCTCCTCAAGCCGGGCCCCGCGTGTGCCCTAGCTCCCGTGTCTTCTCTACACCCGCTCGTAGCAAGTGTCGCACCGCCGCGAGTCTCGACACCGCGCAGTTGTCAGATCTGGCGCTGCCACGACAAGATCCGACATCGGAGGGCCCACCCCGGTGACCGGCTTGCCACATCACCGCGCTCGACGTAGATCCGGAGTCGACGCCGCCGACGGCAAGAAGACAAGAAGGTCCCAAATCTGAAACGATGAGGAAGGAATGGCAAGACAAAGAGGGGAGGAGCTGCAGCTAAGGGGTCCACCATCGTCGCCGCACCAGTGGCGATGGCGGTGAGGGGGACGTCGGTGGGAAGGGCCTTCAGCGGCACAGGCTAGGTCGCCCATGAGTCGCCCGTGGGAGTGGCTCAGGAGGCCCGTTGGTGTGCAGTTTCTAGAGACCTAAACTGAGGAGACTTTCCATCCTTGGACTCGTAGATTTCTTTTTTTTTCTTACAAAAAACTTCATTTGTTTTTGTTGACGTTGCTTGACGACTGGAAGAATGGCTTGATGTTAATGGTTTGGTCATCCTGTAGAGAGAAGCATATATGAAAGCACCAGCCAGAATTAAACAGCATGATTATTTTTTTCCCCTGCGTCGTGTTACCTGTCTCCTGGCACATTTATTGGCTCACCCTCAACCTGACTGTGATTGGGGAGGCGGTGCAGATGTAAAATCTAGGAGGCTGACTAGATGGTGTAAATAGGTGATTAAAAAAATTCTTTTGTAATTATTATTAATTATTATTTGTCTAAATCAAGTATATAATGCAGAAATTTAACTTAAATTAGTTTAACATAAATATCGCTTGAAATACAAATTAAGACTATAGCAAAATTTGCAATCCTAGAAAGACAAGCAATCAATTTAATTCTATAAATTAAATTGCTTGAATGTAAATTGAGCATAAGAAAATAAATCACAAATGACATGGTTGCTTTTTACCGTGGTGTTCGAAGATTTATCGGTCTCCCCTAGACTATGTTGAGGTAAGCCCAAATAAATTAGACTGGCTCCACGAATTAAGCCGAAACATCTCAATCCACTAGTGGTAGATCTTTCCCGCTCCTGGTAGACGAGCTCCAACCTTTACACTTTGCTGAGTCTTCTAACAATTTTCTTTGAGAAGATCACCGCGCACGACACCTCCAACACCGTTTAGGAGTCGGCAAACTACAAGAATAATAAGTCAAACCCCTCGCTTGATTCTCACCACGTGCAATGAATGCATAAGTTCAAGTGGATACTTAATTAACCTCTAGATACAACGTATATAATCTAGAACTTTTCTCATTGCTCATAAGGTGTAATATATGCACAATTAAAAGGAGGACCTTATACTAACTCAAAGGAGTGAAATAGAGTTTTAAAAGTCTTACCTTAACCGGTCACAGGGGGAACTTTTGGTTTGATGCTAATGTGCATAGCCCTACCTGGGAGGAGAGTGAGCAGCGGAACGAGACCCCTTCCATCAGGTCCCACGGTGGGTCGTCGGTAGGCAGCGAGGGAGAGACAGCGTCTCCAATGACGACGACCTCACCAGGAAGCATTCTCTCGTCGCCTCGTCGAGCACCACCGGCCATTCCCCGTGCCAGCCGATGCACCGCTTCCCTTGCATGGACGGTGGTACGCTGGCTTCGTGCCGTGTAGCACCACCACCGCCACCACCGCGCGTGAAAGGGTCGAGGAAGGTTTGTGCTGCGCGGGCTCCGTGGAACGGAACCACCCACGGCTTGGATCGGAATCCGTGGGGAAAGCCATCCGCCTCCTCCATCGTGGCAGCCATCAGACATGTTACGTGCGTTTTGTTTATCTCCCTTGTCTCTCGGCCCGTAGGCTTTCATGCGCAATGTATAAAAACTCGAGCTGATATGAGAGCAAGAAGTGTCCCAATCCAACTGAGCTCGCTCGAACACGTTATGACTTGCCTGTGAACAACCGGTCTCCACCTTTGACACGAAACAGAATGAATTAATTGTCCAGGAGGCGCGATAGGCATATAAGAAAGTCGTTGTGTGTTTTTTTCTTTTCGGACGTGTAAGAGGTCATAGGTGTTTAGCTGAACGTCTAAAATTTTTTACAAAATACTAAGTATATAATAGATATATATATATATATTGTTACTTGGGTTAAAACTATATTTTTATACCTACAAATAATTTCAATCCGCACTCCTTGTATCTCATGCGTAACCCATGTAACATGTTAGGCCTATTTTTCTTCCCACCTTAGCCCTCCTCATACAGGCCCAAAGAGGTAAAGATGCAAACAAAACCCTAACCTTTGTTTTCTTTCTCGTCTTGTAGTTGTTTGTGTTAGAGTTAGTAATCTTGTTTTAGTTTGGAAGTCGTAGTCGTGTACAAATTGGTGGTCGAAGTTGTGTATCAGTTGGTAGTCAAATTAGTCTTGGTGGTTGTAACATCCTGAAAAGTTAAATTTTGGATTATAAAATTTTCTTGCGTTAATTGCTGCTATTTTGATTTGAAATTGATTCTCTTTAAAACATTTCTTAATTAAAGAGCTGATGATTTCCAATGGGCAAAAGAAATAAAACAATATGACTTAAAATGTTAAGAAGGAGAATCTGAAAAGATGATCCAGTGCCAAAAAGAATATAGTTGATCCTAAGTAATGGATTATTTCTAGGGTTAAACCTTTACAAAAGATTTGGGAGAGGAAAATGAAATGGAAAGTGTAGGACCGGATGAGGCAACAGAGGGGGGGTGAATGGTGCCCATAAATTTTTCCTCTAAATATTCACATATTCCTTATTCTCCAATAGCTACAAAGCTATGAAGATCCAAGATATGAGGTCTAGTAGAAGATGAGGAATTGAGACTATCTAATGACCAAATCGAGCCTTTGTGTGGTTAGATTACGACCACTTGGCGGAAGCTCAAGCGTAGTCGAATACATCCACTCGCAGAGGCAGGTCGCTCGGTAATGAGCAACGTTTGTTGGGAAGACAACGTGGTCAGACCGACACCATGGTCGAAACCGACAACTTGGTTGATAGCACATGCATGGTCGTAACTTTGACCACTCGATCAAGAGCATCTTGGTAGGCAATCGATGATCAAACGAATTCAATGAAGTCGATAGCCACCAAAACAAGACCGACAAGATCGAAAGATGAGTCCGGTCGGAACCGTCGTGATCGTAAGCCAATGGCATGGTCGTACGATCAACATGGTCGAAGACCGACTTGCACCTATAACCGACTGCGGTCGCAGACACCTCATGAGACCGTGGGGGTACACGACTACGAGATCTACGACCATCAAGCACTCGGAAACCAGTGCAAAAGAAAGCAGATGATCTATGTCTTGGCTGGTCGAAAATCAGAGAAGAGCAGAAGGCCAAGACTTCGTGATCGCAAGCTGTGGTCAAATCTCCAAAGGAAAACCAGTCGACCGATGAAACCCGAGAAGACCGTGACTTCACACTAAGTCTTTTCCATGATCGATACCGACCGGACCGAGTTACTTGACAACAGAGAACCGAAAATAGAATCGGTCGTGAGGTCTTAGCGGTGGCCGATCGCCAACTTGTGGTCGATAACCAAAGCCGAGAAGATAATGCAATGAATCCGATCGTCGCTCGACCACACAACCGAAAGACTCGATTCAATGACCTTGGTCGTAAAACCGAAAATCGGATGACTAACGATGAATACTCTATTTTGTCGGTATGACGACCGCAGAGCAAAATTTGAGGAATCTTTTGCACATGAGGTCGAAACCAAGCGAGACTTGAACTCTAACTTGTATATGATCTCTAGAAGTGAATTTACCAAGAAAAGGAAAGTCTTTGTTTCGCCAAAGAAAATTGATGCGATCGAAAAATAGAACAGAGACTCATCAAGCGGCGGATCGAAGACACGAGGATTTTTCCAAATCAACTTCCGCCTCGGGAATGAGCGGCCAACTAGCCTTGAGACAGATTCCGATTCGAGCAAAACAAATATAAGCCAACTCTCAAAGGAAATACTGAAGGAACTAAGAATGAAGAGATGGCAAATAAATCAATGAAAACATCTCAAGAACAGCCTCTCAACCCAGATCACAAACACAGACCCATCTCATAGATAAACTCTAACAAGTACAGAGAGATGAGTCCTCTCAAATCATAACACGGAGGTTTCGCAACCACTCCCACAGGAGGACAAGCTCTAGCCCTAGAGCACACACACACAGATACACTCCCAGGGAGGGAGAGGCGGTGCCTCCAAGGCCTAGCCGACCAACTCAAGTCCAACACTTGCCTCCCTCTCCCTTTTATAGCCTCACACCGAGACTAACCCTAATGGATCCATCCATTAGTCCACACTGGGATAACCGTAAACCCCACCTAACACCGGGTTTTATCACTCACTTTACCCGCTAACTCAAATGCTTTGCTGCTATCCCAACAGACCAAGACTTTGCCCGTTAACGCAACTCAATCCACTTCTTTTCTCGGTGCTTTCCCGGAGGGACGACTTCCTTGCGACTTTGGCATTTCTCCAAAATACCCTCCATTGCCTTCCGTGAAGCTTCCTCCACCGCTTTCTTGTCCCATGTCGTCACCCACCTGCACGACACGTCCTCTTCGGCTTTTCCACGTCGTTACGGACCTCAACAACTCCCTTGTCTAGTCCCGACCTCCTAAGCCTCACCAAGACATCTCTCGGTACCAACCGACCGATCGGACCTCCGACTCCTCCGAGCCTAGTCTCGGTCTATTCGCCGCACACCACCGCACCCAACCTCTCGACCGTCGGACCTCGGCCTCCTCCCCGAGCCTAGTCCCGGTCCTCCTCGTTGTTGCCCGTCGTGCTCAGCTCTGGCAGTTCCAGCTCCGGTTCCTCGTCTCCCGGCTCACAACCACCTCACCGACCTCGATCATCTTGGCGTCTCCGACCGTCGGACCTCAACACCTCCCGTGCCTAGTCCCGGTCCTCCCACGCCTCACCATGAAATAGCTCAAGTCCTGCACCACACGGATAAGCAAACCATCACATAGCACCGCACAATACACACTGACCATCACTCGGCACAAGTATCACGGCACAACACACGGTCGTAAATCCCTACGACCACCCGAAGCACAAGACGAGAAGTGGTCAAAACCTCGGAAGACTTCCTCGCCTTCGACCACACGATGTCGTCACGACCATCACAAAGCTCGTTACGACCATGCAGACACAAGCTACGACCATCACTAGCCGCTATGACTTTATCGCACAAAGTCTAGACCTCATCGAGCACTCTGTTGCATCGGATACACTTGAGCTCACGAGCCCGCTCAAAGCCTACGACCTCATCCCAAGTCGTTACGACCGATTCCCCACCAAACGACCGTTTCGGTGGTCGACGACCGACTCGATCGCGCCAAACGACCACGGCTCTTACGCCGCTTAACGTGGTCGAACGAGTTTCGACCACGTTCAATCCCGTGATAGCGTGGTCGGCGTCTCAGCGCCAACGTGATCGAACCACCGAGCCCCAGCGTGGTCGTGGCTCGAGTGCTGGCGTGGTCGAAGACCCACGTCCTTCAACGTGGTCAAATCTCCCAAGCGCCCTCGCCAACCACTTCCAACGTGGTCGAAGGCGCCACGTCGTGGTCGTAAATGGCCCCGGAGGCCTCAGACCACGCCAAAGTAGTCGACACCGACCACGACCAATGTGGTCGCGGTGCACAACGTGGTCGTAAATGGCCACCGTGGCCTCAGGCCACGACCAGCGAGCCGTAGACTACACAACGTGGTCGTACACTACCTACCGGTTCTCGATTTCGCTCAGCGTGGTCGGCGCGCCCGACCACCGCCAAAGTGGTCGGCGTCGTCGGTGACTCCCGACTACGCCAAATTCACCGATGTTGCCGTAACGTGGTCGTATACTCTCGATAAGCTTCGATCACGGTCAAATCTGCCGAGAGAGCGCAGCGTGGTCGTAAACAACCCGAAAGACTTCCGACCACGCCCATAATGGTGCGACGACGCGTTTTCGGCTTCGACCGGATCCAAAATGATCGACGGCCGGTTGGCTTCCGACCACCGGCGGTGTGGTGGTAAACTTTCCGGTGGCCTTCGAGCATGGCGAGTGGTTGTAGCGCCTTCCGACCTTGGACAACGTAGTCGTAAGGGATCTCACGACCATTCTTAAGACTTACGACTTTGCGAGCGGCTCAAACCTCAAAACCAAACTCAATCTTTCTAGATCAAGAGTCAATTACTCATCACAACCATGGGGTGACCTCCACATGGTCTCACAATCTCCCCCTTGATGAGTATATTGACAAACACCGTAAAATATGAAGTTGAGTTTGTAGAAGACGACATGGTCCAAAGATAGAAAATGAAATAATGACCATGTCGCGGAAGGAACACTAGAGCAATAAATAAAGAGCAAATTGATCTTCAAAACTCTAGCAGGTTCCCAGAATTCGAGAAAATTTCCTTTTTTTCAATCTATTCTCCCCCTTTTGGCAATAAACACATCAAGTATGCAAGGGAGAGAATAAGTCATGATGATGGATGAAATGGCTGATTTGATTATTCAAAGTATGCAGAGCCATGAGAATTATCCAAAATGACCAAAATGTATTACACCAAGCCATAACATACAAGTATGCTTCAAAGATCATGACTATGTATGTAAAGAGAAGCTAAGCTAATGTAAGGTATAAACTGAAATTTTTTAATTTGAAGTGCTTAGCAAGTCAAGTCAAACAAGATTTTAGTCTAGCTAATGATATCCACAAATGATGCAAGCCATGTCAATGAGCTAAATGGAATCGAGAAGCTAGTGTTGAGCCAACTAGAGTGCTATTTGTTCAAGAATGATACAATTGTTGGAGTACATTGAACATTTTAGCAATTGAGCACAAATGACATTTTTCTTTAGAGATCATATGGTTGTTTTCAACCATCTTTTATTCATCATGTGCTAGACCTCAAGCCTTATGCGATCATTCCAAGCGAGAAGCTTAAGGAAATGATCTTGGTCATCCAAAACTCCTCTGAGTTCATGCCTTGTGCAATGGCAAGCCGTCTCATGAGAAGGAATTGGTGAGATCGGTTTTTCGCACAAAGAGATCTTTTGCTTTTAATATATTGTACTAACTTATGTGTCATCAAGAACCTAATATAGCTCAATCTATTGCTCAACAATGATTCGAGACTCAACTCAGCCTATTTGACATGGCAAGAATCATAAAAAGATAACACAAGGTCGACTAGTCTCAAATATGAACAAGACATGAATTAGGTCAAATTTGGCATTTTAATTAACCTATCATGGCAAAGACTTGACTACACATATAAAGTCATGATCGATTAGCAATGGAGCACAAATCATGGCAAGGTGTAAAACATTGTAAGCATGTCATAATGGGATAATAATCAAGGCTCAATGTGGTTATATTACAATGAATGCAATGCGAGAAAATCGACTCCCCTCAACATGTGATGCGACTTTTAGTTCAAGTTGAGTTAAGTCAAATTTAAGCTCGAAGCTCCCAAAAGAACTCCCCCAACCAAAGCAATAAACAAGAAGTCGGTAAAGAAAGGAGAAAACATGTAGTCCTTAAAGCATAGATAAGAGTAAGAAGTCTAACTAGGCAGAGAAACACTCTAATCTATGCTAGGAGGACTAACCCAAATGCACCCCGATGCAAAGGCAACAAAAATGAGAACAGAGCAAGATAAATAAATAAAGCGGTAAAACACGAAACTCCTTCTCACAATAGTCCATAAGGACAAACCACCCTAAGCTCTCCACGAAACATAGCCCAAGCGGATAAAAAGACTCCAACTCCCTAGAGAAGGCAAAAGAGAAGAACCGGAAATTTGGCACAAAATCCGAAAGAGAAGGTTCTAGCTCAAAGAGGTGATTCTCAACACATCCTATCCTCATGGTCTCTAGTCTATAACCTCATACCACGGGCAAAAAGCACACTATGTCAATGCAAAAGACTCTAGTGGCCAAGAAAAGTTCAACCTAGGTAGAAGAGAATCCTAGAGAACCAAAGCCCAAACTAGGTAGTAAATAATCCTAGAGAACCATTTGGATGAGAGGTGTGAATGAGACAACATCACCTAGAGTTGGCTCCTCTCGTCCAAAAGACCCTTCCTACCACTAGAAGACATATACTATGCAAAGCCAAGTGGCGGAAGCGAGCAATCGAAAATCATAAGGGAGAACCAACCTTTGTAGCGGTTGCTCAAGAGAGCGATGGTGATCGAGACCTGATCGGGTCTCAGTTGAGTGATCGAAGTCGCGTCTGAGGATCGGTCGTAGTTGAGTCCGAGTCATGGCCGAAGTTGAGTCCGGATCGTAGTCGTGGTCGAATCCGGCTCACGGTCGTGTATGGGTTCACGAGAGTCCATCTTGTGGTTGTAGACACTACGACGTGGTCGTAAAGACCGATGAGTTGGTCAGAACAACTGTACCACTCTCCCTCATTCATAACCCGGATTAAACATAGGGGAACAGTGGTGTCCTAGTCTGGGGTAAATAATACATGTGCATGGATCCAAGATCGAGACAAATGATAACAACAAGAGCATCACTAGTATTAAAGACATAGAACACATGAGAACACGCACCGCCACAAGCTCAATCTAGCCCTCAACAAAGGCATCTAGAGCAGCAAGCCTAGAGCCACCAAATACTAGAAGAAGCTTGTGACCTAACCACAAATCTCATGATATCTAAGCATAAGCACGGACTAATGCTACAAAGATGTTGTACGCTTTATTTCATGCCAAAACTTAAATGAATAAGATCAAGATATACATGTATCACAATGAATCACAACCATACACATAGCGGTGATGAGAACAGTCACGTACATATGCTAGCATGGATAAAAGCATGTATAATAGAAAAGATACAAAGGCATGAATAAACGCACCATCATGACACGTAGAAACTATCCAAGATATACTCAAGCTCATACTGTCCATACATATGCGTACATCATGTAGACATACAACATGGCAAATCAACATCATGAAAAGTATGCTAACATGTATAAATAATGATGAATGAACATAAGGAGCAAGATGTGAACCATGATAGATACTACGAGCACAAGGTCATGATGATACTTGACTTCCAATGCACACATTCTACTTAGCTCATGAAGTCAAGTCAAAGCTTAAGCATCTAACAAATACAACAAGGTGCATGGATACTTAAGCAAACATACACATAAAGGCATGACATGAAAGCATTGAGAGAAAACATGCCAAGATGGTACAAGTGAGCACATGAACAAGCACAACATGCCAATATGGTCAAACATGAGTATAAGGGCATGAGGGTATAGAGTAGCTCACAAAGTAGGTGTGGACGCTAACGTGAGAGCATATGCCTCTTGGAGGCCATCAATTGGAGAGCCAATGAATGTTACGTCACATGATGAAGCAAAAGACCAAACCCAATCAAATCCATGTTCTCCAACTCGCGTCTCGATACCTACGAATGACAAGAACAAAGTGCCCAAGTCTTGGATCCCGAAGGGTTAGTAAGCAAATGCTTGGGCTTCCAAGACTTGACACACGATCACTCGGCGAAAAGGAGTGGTCGTTCGTTGCTACGACTACGATTCGAGAAGAAATGAGCGTGGTCATAGCACGAGGCGAGTCTTGAATGACTATAGCCGAGAGATGTGGTCATTGGTCGTTACAACCACGGCTGGGAATCGCAGGTGTGGTCGTAAGTCAGTTATGACCACGACAATCGAGCAAGACGGCCTTCAGAACCAGCGATCGTGATCGAAGGGACTTTCGACCACGGTAACAAGCGGAAGTGTCCGCCCGCCAGACATGGTCGATGCAGCCACGACTATGTCGAGAAGTCAGTTGTGGTCGTAAGGCATTACGACTATAACGACGACTGCCAGAGGAACTCAGTTTTACTACACTCTAGTAAGCTCACACTCCTCTACACAAGTGCAGTGAGTCAAAGTTTTAATTTCTCATTTGCATATTTTAACATTCAAGTAGAGAAATTAAATTTTCACCGTCTACAGAGAAAGACTCACAACCTACACATGAGAAATGAGATTTCAACCTAGCAAGAACAATCTAGCAATTTATAGTCTAGGCACCTCACAATATCTCGAAGAGCAAGTATATTCATCTTGGACAAGGCCAAGGTCATAATAAGTTTTACCTTGCTCATGATAAGTCGACTCGTCCTTATCATTATCATCCGTGTGTTCTCCAAGGCTTTCTCCTTCCTGGCACTTGATTAACCAAAGGACAAGAATGTACCACAAAGCTCACACTTGTGGTTTCTTGCAAATAAAATCATCCTCTAGCCGAAATCAAGCCTCTTGTCTCAAAGGACATCATTGGCAAAACCACCCCAATAAGATTCAAAGAAAAGATCACAAGATTCCCTACTAGTTGCATGCTCAAGATCGGTTAAGATCCAATTCAAAGCCAACCTTGCTCTGATACCAATTGTAGGACCGGATGAGGCAACAGAGGGGGGGTGAATGGTGCCCATAAATTTTCCTCTAAATATTCACATATTCCTTATTCTCCAATAGCTACAAAGCTATGAAGATCCAAGATATGAGGTCTAGTAGAAGACGGAGGAATTGGACTATCTAATGACCAAATCGAGCTTTGTGTGGTTAGATTACGACCACTTGGCGGAAGCTCAAACGTAGTCGAATACATCCACTCGCAGAGAGGCAGTGGCATTAACAAAGCGACGTTTGTTGGGAAGACAACGTGGTTCAGACCGACACCATGGTCGAAACCGACAACTTGGTTGATAGCTGCATGCTGGTCGTAACTTTGACCACTCGATCAGAAGAGCATCTTGGTAGGCAATCGATGATCAAAGCGAATTCAATGAAGTCGATAGCCACCAAAACAAGACCGACAAGATCGAAGATGAGTCCGGTCGAACCGCCGTGATCGTAAGCCAATGGCATGGTCGACGATCAACATGGTCGAAGACCGACTTGCACCTATAACCATTGCGGTCGCAGACACCTCATGAGACCGTGGGGGTACACGACTACGAGATCTCGACCATCAAGCACTCGGAAACCGGTGCAAAAGAAAGCGATGATCTATGTCTTGGGTGGTGAAAATCGAGAAGAGCGAAGGCCAAGACTTCGTGATCGCAAGTCGTGGTCAAATCTCCAAAGGAA
Organism: Bonia amplexicaulis; assembly: GCA_036346245.1. Classification (NCBI taxonomy): domain Eukaryota; kingdom Viridiplantae; phylum Streptophyta; class Magnoliopsida; order Poales; family Poaceae; genus Bonia; species Bonia amplexicaulis. The sequence continues at coordinate 33,008,103 of CM070736.1, read as the reverse complement.
AACCGGTCGACCGATGAAACCCGAGAAGACCAGTGACTTCACACTAAGTCTTTTCCATGATCGATACCGACCGGGACCGAGTCACTTGACACGAGAACCGAAAATAGAATCGGTCGTGAGGTCTTAGCGGTGGTCGATCGCCAACTTGTGGTCGATAACCAAAGCCGAGAAGATAATCGCAAATAATCCGACCGCCGCTCGACCACACAACCGAAGACTCGATTCAACAAACCTTGGTCGTAAAACCGAAAATCGGATGACGAGCAATGAATACTCTATTTTGTCAACAGACGACCGCAGAGCAAAATTTGAGGAATCTTTTGCACGAGGTCGAAACCAACCGAGACTTGAACTCTAACTTGTATATGATCTCTAGAAGTGAATTTACCAAGAAAAGGAAAGTCTTTGTTTCGCCAAAGAAAATTGATGCGATCGAAAAATAACAGAGACTCATCGGCGTGAGCAGAAAGACACAGGATTTTTCCAAATCAACTTCCGCTCTCGGGAATGAACGGCCAACTAGCCTTGAGACAGATTCCCGGTTCGAGCAAAACAAATATAAGCCAACTCTCAAAGGAAATACGAAGGAACTAAGAATGAAGAGATGGCAAATAAATCAATGAAAACATCTCAAAACGACCTCTCAACCCGGATCACAAACACGGACTCCATCTCATAGATAAACTCTAACAAGTACGGAGAGATGAGTCCTCTCAAATCATAACACGGAGGTTTCGCAACCACTCCCCACAGGAGGACAAGCTCTAGCCCTAGAGCACACACACAGATACACTCCCAAGGGAGGGAGGCGGCTACCTCCAAGGCCTAGCCGACCAACTCAAGTCCAACACTTGCCTCCCTCTCCCTTTATAGCCTCACACCGAGACTAACCCTAATGGATCCATCCATTAGTCCACACTGGGATAACCCAGAAACCCCACCTAACACCGGGTTTTATCACTCACTTTACCCGCTAACTCAAATGCTTTGCCCGCTATCCCAACAGACCAAGACTTTGCCCGTTAGCGCCAACCGAATCCACTTCTTTCTCGTGTGCTTTCCCGGAGGGACGGCTTCCTTGCGCCTTGGCATTTCTCCAAAATGCCCTCGCCGCCTTCCGGAAGCTTCCTCCACCGCTTGTTGTCCATCTTTGTCGACCCACTTTGCACGACACGTCCTCTTGGCTTTTCCACGCTGCTACGGACCTCAACAACTCCCTTGTCTAGTCCCGACCTCCTAAGCCTCACCAAGGCTGTCTCTGGTACACTGCAGGCCGATCGGACCTCCGACTCCTCGAGCCTAGTCTCGGTCTATTCCGCCGCACTGACCGCACCCAACCTCGACCGTGCGGACCTCGGCTCCTCCCCGAGCCTAGTCCGGTCCTCCTCGTTGTTGCCCGTCGTGCTCGGCTCTGGCAGTTCCAGCTCGGTTCCTCGTCTCCGGCTCACAACCACCTCACGGCCTCGATCATCTTGGCGTCTCCGACCGTCTGGACCTCAACACCTCCCGTGCCTAGTCCCGGTCCTCCCACGCTCACCATGAAATAGCTCAAGTCCTGCACCACCACGCACAAGCAAACCATCACATAGCACCGCACAATACACGAGACCATCACTCGGCACAAGTATCACGGCACAACACCGGTCGTAAATCCCCACGACCACCCGAAGCACAAGGCGAGAAGTGGTCAAAACCCGAAGACTTCCACCTTCTTCGACCACCACGGCGATGTCGTCACGACCATCACAAAGCTCGTTACGACCATGCATACAAGCTACGACCATCACTAGCCGCTATGACTTTATCGCACAAAGTCTAGACCTCATACGAGCACTGTTGCACCGATACACTTGAGCTCACGAGCTCGCTCAAAGCCTCACGACCTCATCCCAAGTCGTTACGACCGATTCTCACCAAAGCGATCGTTTCGGTGGTCGACGACGACCCGCTCGGCGCCAAACGACCACGGCTCTTTCGTAAACGCTAACGTGGTCGAACGAGTTTCACCACGTTCAATCCCGTGATAACGGGTCGATGTCTCAAGCGCCAGCGTGATCGAACCACCGAGCCCCCAGCGTGGTCGTGGCTCGAGTGCACAACGTGGTCGAAGACCCACGTCCTTCAACGTGGTCAAATCTCCCAGCGCTCTCGCCAACCACTTCCAGCGTGGTCGAAGACGCCACGTCGTGGTCGTAAATGGCCCCGGAGGCCTCGACCACGGCCAAAGTAGTCGACACCGACTACGACCAATGTGGTCGCGATGCCTGGCGTGGTCGTAAATGGCCCGGTGGCCTCCGACCACGACCAGCGTGGCCGAGACTACACAACGTGGTCGCACGCCACCTACCGGTTCTCGATTTCGCTCAACGTGGTCGAGCGCCCCGACCACGGCCAAAGTGGTCGGCGTCGTCCGGTGACTCCCGACCACGCCAAATTCACCGATGTTGCCGTAACGTGGTCGATACCCTCGATAAGCTTCGATCACGGTCAAATCTGAGAGAGCCGCAGCGTGGTCGTAAACAACCCGAAGACTCCGACCACGCCCATAATGGTCGTGACGCGTTTCAAGCCCGACCGGATCCAAAATGATCGTCGCGGCGGTTGGCTTGGCTTCCACCACCGATGTGGTGGTCGAACTTTCCGGTGGCCTTCGAGCATGGCCGAGTGGTCGAAACGCCTTCCGACCTTGGACAACGTGGTCGTGGCGGTCTGCGACCATTCTTAAGACTTACGACTTTGCGAGCCACTCAAACCTCAAAACCAAACTCAATCTTTCTAGATCAAGAGTCAATTACTCATCACAACCATGGGGTGACCTCCACATGGTCTCACGTAAAGGTATATATATATGTAAAAGTAAATATTTGCATATGAGAAAAGGGTTTTATAAAGAAATAGATGCAAATAAACTCCCATAAAAGTCGGATTAAAATATATATATGTATATATATGTAAATGCATATGAAAAGAAAGGAATTAATTAAAACCGGTGAAAAGAAAAAAAAAATTTCTTTTGAGGCAGATCCGTGCCCAAATTAACCGGCCCACCCATGACCCGCCCCCACTATTTTTCTTCTCCCGCCTCCTCCTTCGCTCGCGCCTCACCTGCCCCGCCCACACAGCCGCCCGCGGCCAGCCAGCTCCGCGCCCGCTGTTCGGGCAGCAGATCGCCTGCCGACTCGGACAAGCGCCGCCTTGTCCGAACGCCGCCGACACTCCGACCGCGCCCTCTTCCCGCAAGCGCCGCGCCAGTGCTCTCTCTCTCCTCCGTGGCACCATGCGAGCCTCCCCTTTGCCACCGCCCACGGGTTCTCCCAGCGCCACTTCTCTCTCTTTCTTTTCCCACATGGCTCATGTGCCGTCCCTCCTCTCTCTTCTTTTCCCCGCCTGCAGTGGCTCCCCCGTGGCAAGCATGCGCCCACTCCGGTAGCGCCTGGCACACCCTCGGCGCTTGAAGTCCGCCCGAGCGGTCACAGACCGCCGAGTTTCAAGGCCTCTGCCGCTTGCTCCGCTCGGCATTGCCGCCGGTGACTTTCGGCCACCCTCCCGAGGCCGACCTCCTCGCCGCTATAAGAACCCCGGGCATTCCATTGTCTTCCCGTGCTCCCTCTTGCTCCCACAAGAACCCATCGAGCAATAAATGTCCCAATCGCCGCGGCCACCTCTTCTTCCTCCGCTCCGGCGACGCAATCCTCGCCGCCTCCGTCCACCAGAGACCAATCGCGCTCTCCCACACCGCCCCCGGGACCCCCTGAACCTCTTTCCGGTCTCCCCCAGAGCTCCCGGCCACCGTACTTCGCCGGCGCCGGAGCTCCTCTCTTGCATCCGCCGCCGTACGACGCCAGCCCTCCCCGGTGCTCCCCGAGCCCCGCCGACGCGCCCAGGAGTTTCACCGACCCAGGAGGAACGTAATTCAAACGACGCCCGAACGCACCGGCCACCCCCGCCGCTGGCCGCCAATTCCCCCGACTCACGCCACCCTCCGTGAGATACCTTAAAGGTATTTATGCCTTAAGGGTAGGCAAAGCCTCCTCCCACTGCTAGCGCAATGATTCTCTCTTTCTCCCGGCTCCCGGCGTTCGAGCCCTCGCCCGCTATTGGGTTGAGCCATTTTTTGATTTACTACACGACATGTGGCCCCACCTATCACCGCAATGGACCGAGAGGTCACGACAGACGGTCCCACTGTCAGCGAGGCCACCGACGAGTGGGTCCAAACCGATGGGACCCACTGTCGTGAGTTTAGTCATTTTTAGATTTTATTTAAACCGAGAACTTTGAAATGTTATAACTTCTTCATTTTAACTCCAAATCGAGTGAGACAAATTTCTAAATTCGTCTAAATTCAAGATCTATCTAATAGAACTGAAATCATAATTTTTAGAGCTTATTTGAATTTCTAGTGTTATTTGGTTGATTTTGTTGCCTTTCTTTTATGCAAATTTTCGCTCGGTTAAAATAGCGTCGAGGCACAAGAAGAGGAGGTCAAGCAGCAGCACCCCAACTTCCAACCCACGTAACCACTCGATCAAGGCGAGTTACCACTTTGACCATATTGAACCCGATTTATGCAAATTATTTCTTTTTAAATTATCTATGTGCATGCTTTATTTTATGTAGTATATCATGTTCAGAATTTCAGAATGTAGTTATACATCCGATATTATGCTTGCTAGTATTAACCGTTGAGACATGTTGATATATGTGAACCTTGTCGCCGTAGTAAAACTAGTATAAAGTAGATTTCCCCAAATAGAGTATAATGTAGCGACTTGCTTAGTCATGCTAGATAAACGGGACACTCGGTTGTCCCAAAAACTCACATACAATATGGAAAATGATTTGGGCGGTCATGGTGGGAATGATGATGAAAAGTTTGAACTGTTATTTTATGTCCCAAAAATCTCCAAACTTGCTTAGTATCGGGTGGATGATATGAAATTTGGAATGTGGTCGGTGGGAGCACAAAAATTATGGAATGTGGTAGAACCACCCAGATAACACTAAGGACTGAATCTTGTCATGTTAGCAGGTGTAAAGCAGACAACCACATGTCTCAGAAATACAACTTGGCTAAGTAGCAATGTCGAAACTCCCGACTCATCTCACCGGTAGTGGATAGACGTGATTTGCAAGGGCAAAGGAGGCCCTGAGGGACACCAAGGGAGGTGGCGTTCGCCGGTCGTACTAGCATTGGGGGAGAGGAGCCCATAATGTTAGTAGTGTGGTGAACATCCCGTTACAGCGTATGGGACCCACCGCAGTGGGAGCAAACCCATAGGGTGTGATGACTAGTGGAACTAGATATTACGAGCAGATCACGTGATAATTGTTTGACCACGACCAAGGAATCGGGTGGGGCAATAGGTGGATTATCGCTTGTGGTGAAAGTGTACACACTGCAGAGTCAAAACTATTCGAATAGCCGTGCCTACGGTCATGGGGCACATGGGATACTTAACTAGATATAGTTCTGTTTCAAAATGGTTTGTGGAGGGAATGGGAGAATAGAGGGCGATGGACTGCCCTAGTTTGGAATTGGCCTGGGTTTTGTCCCAGTGGTAAGTTAAGTGGCTATAACAACGAAAGATGCAATATGATGCGAGATGCCATGTAATGGTGGATGGTATCTGATCGCTATTACAAAGGTTGTACTTCACTTTACTTTTATTAAAAGTCGCTAGATCTCGTGGATTTTAATTATGTATTCATGCAATTTTTGGCAAACAAACAAACCCCAGCCTTCCCTTGATCTAGCCTAGCATGTAAATTACTGCATTCTGTGTGGTAACTTGCTGAGCACGGTGGATAGTGTGCTCACACTCGCAATATCAAAACAGAGACAGGAACTCAGGGTCACTATGAGCATGAAGAGGTCCCGGTCAAGGAGGAAGGAAACAACGATGATAATTAGGGCGCTGCTTGCGTTTCTTTTGGGCTCAGACAAGTTAGACTTTAGGCTGTGTGTGCACGTATATGATCTAAGTCTAGATAATATACACTGCACACATATTCCCCAGTCGCTTGCCTGTGGCGTTGGCTTACTTTTGTTCCGCTGTGAAACTTTGATGACTGATAACATTCGGCCCTAGGGCCCCTTTTGTAAACTATTGCCCGACGTGGCGTATTTCCAACTTTGGATTGTAATATTTGATGTATGCGATGTATGTATGATTCAGCAATGTACTGGGTGCACTAACTACTGATCCAGGGATTAGTGCAATAATCACAGAGGATTTCGGATTGAAAAATCCGGGTCCGACAGTGGTCGTGTACGAGTATGACTCTATCGTAGTCGGAGCTCGTCTCATAGTCATAGTCATAGTCGGAGTTCGAGTCGTAGTCGTAGTCGAATCCGAGTCATAGCCATAGAGTAGGGTATAAAAGGCAGAGCCATGTAATCGAAAGAGTGTAAGACTTGAAGGCAAGGCAATCGGTGTGATCGAGAGGCAAGGAAAAAGAGAGAGCGATCAGGGTGATCGTAGCGATCGGTGTGATTGAGAGAAAGAAATAAAGAAGAGAAGAAAGAGCGGTTTGGCTCTGAGAAATTATCGAGTATCGAGTTCATCGTGTGTTCGTAGGCATGGTCAAAGCGTTACGAGCACAGCAGTCGACAGAGCCTACTACGTGATCGAAAGAAGTGCAGGGCAGTGGTAGTGAACGTGGTCGTAACTTCAGCTGAAGTTACGACAACGTGGTCGGAGCAGCGAGGAGTGATCGGAGAGGTCACAATGTGGTCGTAACGACTACTAGGGTAGTCAGAGAACCAACAGAGCGGCCATAACGAATCAGGAGGTGGTCGTAGCCTCTTGAACGTGGTCGTACAACTGCATTGCATGGTCGTAGCAACTACAGGGTGGTTGTACGGGTCCTGGGGGTGGTCGTAGGACTACAACAGTTTGTGTGGGAGGCGCTCCGACCTTCAAGTGGCGAGCGGGCGAAGGTGCAAGCTGCGAAGGCGACTAACGACTGGCGAATGTGGACTACGTAGGTGAGCGACAGCCCGTGGACGTGGCACAAAGACGTGACGGCAATCATGCATGAGGCGGCGCGGGGTGCAAGGTGAGCATGTGGCAGCGCGAACGAGCAGAGTGATGTTGCGGGCAAGCGGGCGGTGGCACGGCGAACTCGGAGGTAGCGTAGCGAGCAATGGAAGGGAGCAGTAGCGGTAGCTGTGAGGGAGTACGTCTTCAAGAATTGAGCAACACATCCAACTTATCATTATCGTTCTCTCTCCAGATCTATGTGTACTCCACCCTACTCTACTTATTTTCTTTCTTGCTCCGCTTTGCTCTACTCTGCTCTGGCTCCGGTTCTTTCTGGAGCTTAGTATTTGCTTTCTTCGTTTTTTCTAATAGATGTTGTATAAAAATACAGTGTTTGCTTTACGCAATGAGCAGTTAGTTGGACCCTTATTACATTTGTTTACATGCTAATTTTTGCTATGTTTTGCTCCATGGAAGGAACATACAATTTCCTCTTAGGTGGATGGTTCTTGCTGACGAGAAAAAGGGCAAAAAAAAGGCAAGATCAATAAGATATATAATTTGTTATTAATTTTTATAATTTGTTGTTTAATTCATGTCATCATGCTCACCTTATATCATCCATTTCCTCGTAAAAATCATTAATTTCTATAATTTATTTATTTTTATTGTATCTATATACATATACTGTTGTATCAGTGTTTTAGGGGAAATGTGCGTTACGTTATTGACATATTTGAACAACTTAGCTATAAAATCCGAACACCTATCTTAAAAATCTTAGATCCGTCACTGGGTACGTGATGTCTTAGGCCCAAATGAACACTGCCAAGTGTTTCTCACGAAGAGAAAAAGAACATATTGAAGTGTTGAACAATGAGTGAATTATCCATCTCTGAAGTTTGGACACATCTAACACCTTGCAATCAAAATTCCAATCGATTCTCAAAGCAAAAATTCCATATCTAGCCCTTGCCCGACCGCGGAGTATGCCGTCGGACGACAGAACCGGCCGTGCGGTCCGGGACCGCACGATCGCATCAGATGGGTCGTGCGGTCCGGACCGCACGACTCGAAAGACGATTAAATTTGCCGACCGCACGACTCCGCGTCGACCGCGAGATTCGTCTGTCGACCCCCGGTGAGCAAGAGAGTTCCTGTGGTCCCGGACCGCACGACCGGACACGTGTCGGCACGGCATAGTCCCGCGGTCGGGCGGGGGGCTAGATATGTAATTTTTTTGCTCTGAGAGCCAGATTTGGAATTTTGGGTTGCAAGGGTGTTAAATGTGTCCAAATTTCTCCATCTCTATTCAACTGATTGAGCAAACACAGAATTCAATATATAACTGTATCTCTTCCAGTTTTCAATAAACCTACTAGATGAAGCTCTAGGTGGTTTAAGGTGGCAAACGGCAATATGATAGGCCACATAAGTAAGAGCTCATATAGTTAATACTTTGAAAACAGAAGCAATAGATATGCCTTTCGAAATTCTCTTTACGTGTTTTTAAATCACAAAATATTCTTATTCTTAATCTTTAGCTGAGATGGCACCCACCGCTTTAAGAAATCACATCTCCAATGGTGCGAGTCACTATTATATGTATGTACATCAAGATATATCCTATGTGGATGAAAGAGAGTATGCAAAAAAAACCGAGCCACTCTTTCTTAAGCACTAGTCTATAACGCCAAACGAGGCAAAGATCTATAAATTCGTGTGTGCATGTAAGCATCAAATAGATATCCTTATAGATAGTTCTTTAGAATCTTTAGCTTTAGTGTGTATTATATAAATGATGTGAAAGTCTTACATTAATTCTTACTATAACCATTGGAGATGCCCTCAGCACATGATCAATGATTACAGAACTAAGGAGGATATTTTTTTCTCTCTAAAAACACATTTTTTTCCATTCCCCCATCAATGATTACAGAACTAAGGAGGATATTTTCTCTCTAAAACACATTTTTATGCCCCCGCCCTCTCTCTCTTCAAGATGATCTATATCTGGGTTGTATGGAAAGCGAAATGCCACCACCACTGAACAAGAGGAGAAAAGGGGGGAGATAAATTAAGGGGGGAAAAGATTTGGGAGTTTAAAATTAGAATGACGGAGCATCCCCAGGCAATAATTGAACAGACAAAGCCTTTTAATCCCTGCCTAAAAAATGTGTTTACAGTAATATGGAGGAGGTGGACAGACCCCTCTGGCCTTGTTCTCCTCTCCCCCACATGCCCTGCCCTAGGTGACTGATTGATTCATTCATTCCCCTTGGTTTGCTTCCTTTTACCATCCAAGAAGAACAGAAGATTCAGGCTGTGAGTTGATACCTCCCCTGTTCTTCTCCTTGGATTGGGTTTGTGTTGGTTGGTTCGTCCCAATCTCTGTGCTTCATCTGTTCATATTGCAGAAGAGTCTGGGGTTTCTCCCCCCTCATGATTCAAAAGATTTGCGATTGTTGTGTTGGTTTCTTGTTATTGGGTGAGCCTATCTTGGCATTGAAGGATATCTTGCAAAATCTTCGGTTCTTACTGTCATTTTCTTCTTCCCTAATTGGATTCGAGTATTTGATGCTTGAACTTGTTCTTCGGTAGATGATATCTTGGCAAGATTTTCTAAAGATTCAGAGTTAAAGAATATGATTTTATCCCATCAAGAGATGGTGCATGCTTGCATTGACTTCCATTTCCTTTTGGTTTCTTCGTCATTGCAGTGTCAAGCTCTAGTCTTTCCTTCTTGATTCCTCACAGCCAAATCGAAGAAATAGAGCTGCCCCATTGACGGGGAAAACTCAATAAGATCGGAAGCAATGGCGGAGCCGGTGATCACCGGGAGGTACTGGTGCCACATGTGCGCCACGGCGGTGAGCCCTGTGGGGGCGGATGCCGGGGTGGATATGAAGTGCCCCTATTGCCGCAGCGGCTTCCTCGAGGAGATGGAGACCGCCCGCGGCGTCGCCGCCGATGGCGGCGGGGGCGGTACGTATCCCGGCGCCGACAGCCCCATCTCCGTCTGGGCCCCCATCATCGACAGCATGGTCCGCGACCCCGTACGCCGCCGCCGTAACCGGCGGCCCTCGGATGCCAGCGCCAGCGCTGACGACGACCATGATCTGGACCCCCTCGAGTTATCGCGGCGCCGGCGGCGCGCCACCGCGTTCCTGCGGCTCCTGCAGGCGATCCGGGAGCGCCAGCTCCAGCGCCTGGAATCCGCGACCGCGGGCGGAGATGCTGTTGAGCACTACAGCCCTTTTGGCCGGAGCCTCTTTGCCGCCGGCCCCGGCAGCGAACAGGGCATGGCGCTGGGGGACTACTTCCTTGGCCCCGGCTTGGACGCCCTGATGCAGCAGCTAGCCGAGAGCGACGCAGGCCGTCAGGGCACGCTACCGGCCAAGAAGGAGGCCGTCGAGGCGATGCCGACCGTGGAGGTGAGCGGCGGCGGCGGCAACGACGACGCGGACAGCTGCGCGGTCTGCCTGGAGGACTACACGGCCGGCGAGCGCGCCCGGGAGATGCCCTGTAGGCACAGGTTCCACTCCAAGTGCATCCTGCCGTGGCTGGAGATGCACAGCTCGTGCCCTGTCTGCCGGTTCCAGTTGCCGGCCGACAACGACTCGAAGACCTCGTGTGGCAGCGGCAGTGGCACTGGCAGCAACGGCAATGGTGATGTCAACGTCAACGACAATGGCGATGGCCATGGCAATCCTGGAGCAGCAGACGGAGCGGGCAATGCTGCCGCGGAGGTCGACGGCGGTGTCGAATGGAACGGGAGGCGGTTGCGGGTGTCGATACAGTGGCTCAGCAGCCTGTTTTCCCAGCCGGGGTCGTCACCATCGTCGACGTCGGCGTCGACTTCCGGCAGGACTGAGGGCTGAGGATGATGGTGCCGGCTGCTCCGGTTGAGCTCCTATACATAAGAGGATTGTGTTGCTGGTTGGTGCCACGGAAATTTGGAGCTCTTTGTTTTTCTTGTTCTCTTCTTTCTTTTCCCCCCAAAGTACTACAGTTATGGCTGGAGAAAAAACAGGTGTTGGGATGTGTATTGACTGGCCTCTTGCGTGGATTGGGTGCTAATCAGGGATTTACTACAGCTCATGTTTGATTTCTAGTGCTAATCAGCGTTGAAAAAATAGAAATATTATAATCAGCTCTTAACTTCCTTCTTTGCCCCATCTAGAATGCAGAATTCTCATCAGTAATATGACCTGGAGAAACGCTATGTGCATTGCGTGGTAATACGGAGTGTGCGTAATTTCATTTTCGTAGAACTATTCTGAATCAAAGCCAGTTTTGACACTGTTTCGTACCGTATTTATAAAAATAGTAGTATTCAAGACGTATTGACAAAAATATCACTTTTATCGTTGGCGGGCGGCGTGGCGGCTGTCGCCGGCGACAAGCGCCGTCCGTACCCGAGGGTGGTGAGCAAGCTTGTCGCCAGCCTCCCAGCTACAGAAGATCAAGTGGCCGACTAGAGGGGGTGAATAGGCGGTCTAAAAATTCTCTACAAATTAATACTAGCAATTCAAGACCTTTTCTATTTGCCTAAACCAAGTATACAATGCGGAAGTTTAAATCAATTTGGTTTAGTTCAAATAGCGCCTACAACAAATAAATTCGCTTAAGTGTACCAACAATTCTAGCCTAGGTCAAGGTTTGCTATTCTAGATATACAAGCAATCAATTTAATTCTATGAATGTAAATTGTTTGAATGTAAATAAGGAACAAAGAAACAAATCACAATTTGACACGGTCTCTTTTTACCGTGGTGTTCGGAGAGTTGCCGCTCTCCCCTAATCCACGTTGAGGTTAGCCCAAACGAATTGGACCGGCTCCACGAATTAAACCAAACACCTCAATCCACTAGTGGTAGCTCTTTCCGCTCCCGGTAGGTGAGCTCCAACCTTTACACACGCGGGCCTTCTCACAAGCTTCTTTGAGAAGATCACCCGCACGACGCCTCAACGCCGCTCAGGAGTCAAGAACTCCAAGAGTAATAAGTCAAGCCCTTGCTTGACTCTCACCACGTGCAACGAATGCACAAGCTCAAGTGGATACAAAATTCACCTCTAGATGCAACACATGCAACTAGAGACCTCTCTCCTTGCTCACAAGGTGCAACACATGAACAAAGGAGAGGAGAAGCTCACACTAGCTCAAGAGAGTGAAATGGAGTGCCAAAGACATTATCCCAACCGGCCCCAAGGGAGTATTTATAGCCCACACATCAAAACTAGCGTTGGAGTCAAAAGCAGATTTTCCTGAACTATCAAGACTTATAGAAGCGGTACTACGCAGCCCTAGCTAGTCATACCTTTGCCTTGGGTCATCATCTCGATATGCATCAACTCATGATGCATCCTTCTCATCAACTCCATCAACACATGATGGTCTTCCTTGACTTGATGATCAACACATGAACATCTTCACTTGAATCTTGATGTGCATCAACACATGATGCATCCTCTTCTTGATAACCTTCAACTCATGAAGTCATCTAAAGTCGTCATCATCATGGAACCTAACCTATTTATTCAACTCATAGAAAATGTTAGTCCCACAATATGATTGTCATTAATTACCAAAACTCACCATTAACTCATAATGGAGGGACTAGATTCTCAATCTTTCCCTTTTGGTAATTGATGACAATCTCAACAAATAATGAGATAATAAATTGAATATAAAACCATTTGAATTCAAAGTGCGGTACTACCGCCATCTAAAGGTCCCGTAGTTAGTTCCGCTTCTCCGGTATGTTCGCATGAGTCGTGGCGGTACTACCGATTCCCTATCGACTACCGGGCCGAACGTCCAAATTTTGGCGCTCGAAAAAAGACTCGGCTATGTCGAGCCTCGCAATGACCGTTGGATTTTCGAGCACTAATTTGGCTTTTAAATCAGATTTTAATGAATGCATGATTCTAGTTTGATCCCGATGGTTAATAAAACCACAAAACATAGAGTGAACTCCCCTAAACATACAAGTGTATATAAAGAAAGATACATGCACATATTCATTTTGGACTATTTGAAGAGTTCCTATATTTTGGAAAGTGATTTAAGTGAATGCATACCTCTTTGATTTCACCTTTTCATCCAAATGAGACTAAACATAAATAAACTTAAACGAGTATATTAGTCTCATATGTGCATTTGTCATTGTCACCAAAATATTATAAAAGTATTTGTCATTAACATCAAAATCTTATAATGGCATTTGTCATTAACACCAAAACCAACTTAAACGGAGCTTGATCTTTCAATCTCCCCCTTTTTGGTGATTGATGACAAATCCATTTATGATAATAGCATATAGGTGAAAATGACTAAATGATAGGCAATTAAGTGCATAAGAGAAGGTGAAAGCATTACTCATCATATAGAATTAAAAATTTTAATTTCTACTCAAGAAATATATTATCACATTTCTCATGGCCACATGGCTTTAGCATTTCTTTTATTCTATTATACAAGGCTATTTATCCTCCCCCATTTGACATTATCACAAATTTCTCAAAGAAATGAAAGCTATTATCACAAATTTCTCCCCCATTTGGCATTGAGCACCAAAATGAGAGGCAATTATCACAAAATAGCTTTGATTATTGTAAAAGTTAAGCATGAGAAGAATACAAGTTAAGCCATGAAAGGAGATATTATGAGGAGTTTAATACCAATTAAGAGTCCATGATATGCTCTTAAGAAGTGAGGAGCTTGATACCAATTTAATCTAACATAATATGGTCATGAAGGAATATGAAACTAAATGCAAATGACCAATAGATACCACTTAAAATAACTAAAGATATTTGAAACACATTCAAATAATCTTACTCATTTAAGCTCCTTGAAGGCTTGATGCCACTTGATATAATAGTACTTAAGATGATACCACTTGTATATATATGACATGTAGCATTTGAATCATTTTCTGATTTTGCATTCCAAGTGGTCTTCAAAAGCTTCCTGAAAAACTGACTTAACAACATCCAATGCATCTGAGAAATATTGTCAGCATAGATTAATATCCGAGGATTAAAAGTCATAATTGCATCTACCTCAGATTATGAGCACATTTAAAGATATGAAAATCACAAATCAGCTCAATACATGATTTTTCAGAAATCTGGAAGCCTGAAATTTCAGACTTTTACATCTCACTTTAGCTTCTAGAGAGAGCTTGAAAATTGATCAAATGATCTTGATAAATTCTGAGAAAATTTGAAATTGAAGATCAACTATAGAAGATTAATTTTCATTATTGTGGTCTCCTTTAAATCTGAACCATTTTGAAGAAATAAAAATCACAAATTGGCTCAGAATCATGGAAATTCTGAATTTTCAGCAATTTTGGTAAAGAGAGAAAAGGTCAAAACTTTTTCAAATTAACTTGAAAACTTTTCAAACTGTGCAGATATGAACTTGATGATATTTGTGACCTTTTCCAACAATAATTTTTGAAAAATACTTTTCCAATCAAAAGATGTGCTAAAATACGCTTTGAGAGCAAGAGAATGAATTGATTTTGCATCAAAACCTTAAAATCAAAACCAATTGAATTTCCATGGAGTATTTTGCTTTCTTAGCTTCATATGAGTTATAAATACTAATTTAAGCCAAGATACACAAAGAAATCTTGCTCAAATAGCTAAACTCATTATATGCAAGAATAGGTCATTTTGGGTCAATTGTAGTTTTTGGATGAGATTCAAATGAATATAACTTTTCAATGACTGGTCTTTTGCAAAAGCTTTGAACTAGAGAAATGTTTGAAACGACCAACCCTTTGAGTTTTGTATTGAACACTTTTTCAAAAACTCAATAGATTTTAATATAGGGAAATATGTCGTTTAATCCGAAAACAAGATCATATAAGATTCTTTTGGGGCCAAATCTTCCTTTTGATTTCTAAAATAGAAATTTTTGCTCAAAAGGCTTAGAAATCATTTGAAATATATAGTTGAGTACTTTTATTTAGTTTTTCACAATATTTAGCCTTTTAAAACAAGATTTTTGAATTTTGACCAAAGAGGCTCTTTTGAAAGGGAAATCTCGCATATCATTTGATTATTTACTCCATGAATACCAAAAGAAGCAAATGTGAATGAAACATATTCACTCACAAGACATAAAGCAATTTTGGGCAAATAAGTAAAATAGTTTTTCCAATAATATTTTACCCTTTTTGTTTTAGTAAGCACAAAAGTATTATATATGTTTTTCATAAAGAAAAATTCCCTCTTACACAAAGGTCTCTTCTTGGTAATCCTTTCTTCTCCTTTGACACACAAATGATTCTCCTCTTCTTTATTTTTCTCCTCTTTTCTTATCTCTTCCTCCTTTTGATTTAAACCTTTTCTTCTCATCACTTGTGAGAAAATATCACTTGTAAACATGGGTGATATCAAGTATAGTTAATTCCAATTGTAGAAAACTTGATACCACTTGTACTACTTGAGAGCATACATGGCACCAAATGTACTTGATTCCATTTGTAAAAACTTGATGCCTCTTGTATGATCAACTTGTTTCTCATAAGGACAACCTTTAGTACTTCATCTTCAATAGTTTTCACTTGATTTGATGAAGAGATACCACATGTAGAAAAGATGTTTCTTGAAATAGCACTTGGAGGATGAGTATGATATTATTAGAGGATATACCACTTGTCAAGGTGGATACCACTTAAAAGAACATAATATCATAGGTGAAAACCACTTGTATCTCACAAGGATTGTCTCGACAAGTGGAGAAAGGATATCACTTTGAATGATGCCACTTTGAAGGAAAAAGGATACCACTTATTTTCCAAAGGAAAGAGATACCAAGTCAAAAGAATAGATACCACTTGAAAATAATATCACTTGGAAATCAATGATATCATATATGTGAAGAGCTTGGTAAAGAAATGTTTACTTGCCAAGAATAAAAGGATATCAATCCAAAAGACATCATTTGGAGGAAATAAGCATACCACTTAATTTTCACAATTAAGGGATACCACTTGAAGGATATGGATGGTGTCATTTGTAAAGATAGGAGAGAAGCACATGTCGAGGTCAAGATGACTAAAAAGTCTACCACTCTTTAAGAGTATGCCATTTTAATTAAAATGAATCAAAGAAATAGCAAAATGGCATAAGGAGTCAAGAAATACTTGAGGGTAGCTAACAAGGATAAACAAGGATCAACTTGACCGAGAGGAGCAAAGGAAATGGTGAGGAATTAAGAAATCAAGTTTTGAATCAAATCACCACTCCGAAATATCGAATACCGCATTTTCAACGCCGGTAGTTCCGACAACCGAAGTACCATGCAGACCGATCGCGGTAGTTCAAAATTCGGGAACATCCGAGAATTGGATTTTTAGAGGAGAGGTTTGATATATTGTTGTATATTGCTCCAAAGTTTTTCACACAAAAATAAAAGCTACTTGTGGAGCATTTCCAACTATAAGCTAAGATCAAAATTCTTTTCAATATAGTTTTTAACAAATTAAGCTCTCAATTTTTAAACAAACTCATTTTCAATAATTTTCACAAGAATGCAAAAATGAGCATTTGGGGGTATTTTTAAACATTCAATTTCATGTATGAGTTGTAAATACCCTTATGAGCTAATATATGTCAATGAATTTAGCTCAAGTGGCAAAACTCACTTAAGTGCTATATTGTGACCACTTTGGTCAACTCAATGTTTTGGATGAGTTTCAAAACCAAATATATTTTGATTGGTTGGCTTTTTGGAAAATTTTTGAATACCAATAATGTTTGAAATAGCCAACTCTATGTTTTGGTATTGAACACATTTTCAAATTCTTTTTAGAATTGATTTTAGCCAAATTTTGAGTTTAAGGCCAAAACAAGATACTCAATAGATAGTTTTGGTTTGGAAACTCAATTTTACTTGAAATAAGTTTTTGTAAAATCAAAACCTTTGTAAAACCTTTGAAATGCATTTGTATACATATTTCAACTAGTTTTGCAAAGATATATTAATAATTTCAAAATTTTTGACTTTTGGCTAAATGGCTCAAATTTGAAAAACAATTACTAGCACTTAATTAATATGGGCACACTTAGGGATGTGATATACATGAGTATGATCTAGCACTCCCCCTTAATGTGCCACACATATCTTGCTCATAATTACAATAATAAAGTTTAAGCATAAGAGCAAGAGAAACCCCTTTTAAATGATTTTCATGAAATGCAACCTACACAAGGCTAGGGGCTAAATACATCAAATGTAAATACTTGTTACCGAGATGGCATTTGTTCATAATGTGCTATGATCATCCTCAAGCTTGGCTTTCATTGTGCATATGGTGGAATTCACCTCTTCATGAATGAGTCAAGCCTCCAATGCCTCTCCAAGTACCTATTAAGCATGTAAGCGCATTTTGGTACCCAAAACTTGGTTGGGTCCATGAATGTTAGTCACAAGAGATTTGGGCACCCAAATGGCCCTAACATTTAATTTTTGTGAATTAACATTCCTAGCAAACACATTGCTATTTTTATCTTTCCTAAGCAAATAATGTTCATTAAATAAAGATGGCTTAGGAATGATACCTTTGGGACAATTCTTACTTAAATGTCCTTTTTCCAACAATTGTAGCAAGTTTGGCAATTGCTACCTCTTCTAATCTTTTTGTCTTGCTTATTACCGGCTTGCCTCTTCTTTGATGGATTTATCTTGTTTTCCACCTTGTTGGGGCACTTAGAGGCGAAGTGACCCGTCTCATTGCAACCATAACACTTGACTTTCTTCGTGTGTCTTGCATTGTGCCTTGTTTTGCTATTCTCCTTCTTGGAGATGAAACCTATACCTCTCTTGTCATTTGACAATTTTTGATTTCCCAAAATTTTGTCAAGAGATACCTTTCCTTTATAACTCTTTTCCAAGTCTTTTCTCAAACTTGTGACTTGGGCCTTGAGCTCATTGTTCTCCTCTATAAGGTTAGTCTCAGCATGCATAGAGGAAGTAATAGCATCTATTTTTGAGCAACAAGGAATATCAAGCAAATCATCACAAGATGTTGATACGCTAATTTTAGATGAATTGCAAGAGCTAGGAGCTACACATGGTATATCATCTAATAAATCCTCACATGAGGTGGATACATTTACTTTAGATGAAATGCTAGAGTTAGTAGCTATACATGGCATATCATCTAGCAAATTACATGTAATTGCTATATCCATACTAGGTTTTGAATATTCGTTAAGAAGGAGAATTTCATGTTCCTCTTTTAATACATCATAATCATTTTGAAGAGAAACATATTCTTTCTTCAAAATCTTAAATTTAGCTTTCTCCTTTCCAAGAAATTCATTTAATTGTTCTAACATGTCCATCAACTCATCATATGAAGGTTCATCATGATTATCATTGAAATTTACCTTCTTGTTACCTTTTGCCATGAGGCATCGAGTTGATGTGGAGGGAATAGTGGATTCATCATCGTCGGAGCTAGAAGTTGAGCATTCTTCTCCCGACATCCACTCTTGTATGCAATCTTCATCACTTGATGTGGATATTTCGTATTTGTCTTGAATTTTCATCCACATATCATGAGCGCTATTGAGATTGTATATTGTGTTGAACAACTCTACACTCAATGCACTAAATAAAGTGTTAGTAGCTTGAGCGTCGAGATGTGAGCATTTCTCATCCTCAATTGTTGGAGCAAGAGGGTCCAATGGAGGAGAAAAGCCCACATCTACAATCCGCCATATTTTTGGGCTCATGGCCTTAAAATAACAAATCATGCGGATTTTCCAATTATCATAATTTTGTCCATTAAAGTGAGGTGGTTCATCTAGGTGCACAAACCCACTAGTCGCCATCCTTTACTCTCTAGACGGTTAAGTCTAATATATGAGAGACCAAGCTCTGATACCACTTGTAAGATCGAGGTGGCCGACTAGAGGGGGTGAATAGGCGGTCTTAAAAATTCTCTACAAATTATTGCTAATTAATTCAAGAGCTTTTCTATTTGCCTAAACCAAGTATATAATGCGGAAGCGTAAATTAATTCGGTTTAGCTCAACTAACGCCTACAACAAGAATATCGCCTAAATGCACCAAATTCTATCCTAGGTCAAGGTTTGCAATCCTAGTTATACAAGCAATCAATTTAATTCTATGAATGTAAATTGCTTGAATGTAAATAAGGATCAAGGAAACAAACCACAATTTGACACGGTCTCTTTTTACCGTGGTGTTCGGAGAGTTGCCGCTCCCCTAATCCACATTGAGGTTAGCCCAAATGAATTGGACCGGCTCCACAATTAAACCGAAACACCTCAATCCACTAGTGGTAGCTCTTTCCGCTCCGGGTAGGTGAGCTCCAACCTTCACAACCGCGGGCCTTCTCACAAGCTTCTTGAGAAGATCACCGCACGACGCCTCAACGCCGTCTAGAGTCGGCAAACTCCAAGAGTAATAAGCCAAGCCCTCGCTTGACTCTCACCACGTGCAACGGATGCACAAGCTCAACTGGATACAAAGTCCACAACTAGAGGCAACACATGCACTCTAGGTCACCTCTCCTCTCTCAAAGTGCAACACATGCACAATAGAGTGGAGAGCCTCACACTAGCTCAAGAACAGTGAAATAGGTCAAGGAACAACATCTCCAACCGCCCTTGAGGAGGTATTTATAGCTCACACCTCAAAACTAGCCGTTGGAGTCAAAAAAGATTTTCGAACTATCAAGGTTGTAGGAGCGGTACTACGCTCCCATCATAACGGCTAGAAAAATAGCCGTTATTCAGTCATTCGGAACTACCGCGATTTACGGGCGGTACTACCGATTTTCGGAACTACCGCAGTTCGGGCGGTACTTCCGTTTCCGGTTTTCAGCACGACAGACACTGAAAAGCGGTCATAACTTTTGACTCGATGTCGAATTGAGTGATCTTGGACTCTATGGAAAGCTTATTCAGAGGGCTACACAACCCATCTATTTGCATGATCTCAAACACATTAGATCAATGCAGAAATCACAAGACATCCAAAGAGTCACTATCATGGTCTAATGTCAAAGAAAATAGCAACAAACAATCTTAGACCATACCAAGGATAATACATGATCTTCAACTTTTGCAAAACACATTTGCAAACTTAGATCATGTCACAAGGAGTAGGTACATGGACCTCAACCTTTTGCAAAACACATTTGCAAAGTATAGTCACATGTTACAAGGATTGGCCACATGAGCTTCAACCATTTGCAAAACACATTCGCAAATGCAAGCCTCATGCCAAGATGAGCTAGAGCAAGTGAGGTTGAGCCATCAACACATGATGAGACTCAAACTACTAGACATGACCCCTCTTAATAGTACGGCAACCTATACTAACAATCCGGTCTTTCAACCAAACACCAAGACCGGTAAAGACTAGGAACACATCCTTAGCCCTAGCTAGTCATACCTTTGCCTTGGGTCATCATCTCGATATGCATCAACTCATGATGCATCCTTCTCATCAACTCCATCAACACATGATGGTCTTCCTTGACTTGATGATCAACACATGAACATCTTCACTTCGGAATCTTGATGTGCATCAACACATGATGCATCCTCTTCTTGATAACCTTCAACTCATGAAGTCATCTAAAGTCGTCATCATCATGGAACCTAACCTATTTATCCAACTCATAGAAAATGTTAGTCCCACAATATGATTGTCATTAATTACCAAAACTCACCATTAACTCATAATGGAGGGACTAGATTCTCAATCTTTCCCTTTTGGTAATTGATGACAATCTCAACAAATAATGAGATAATAAATTGAATATAAAACCATTTGAATTCAAAGTGCGGTACTACCGCCATCTAAGGTCCGGTAGTTCCGCTCTCCGGTAGTTCCGCAGAGTCGGTGCGGTACTACCGATTCCCTATCGACACGACAGGCGGCTATGTCGAGCCTCGCAATGACCGTTGGATTTTCGGTGGCGGTACTACCGATGTTGTAAAACCGGTACTACCGCGCCGGTAGTTCATAAAGTCGGCGGTACTACCGCTCGGGCGAACTCAAAGTCCCAATTTTGGCGCTCTGGAAAAAAGGCTCCGCTCTACCTCCGGAGCTTAGGGCGCCGTGTAGTCACCGGAACTTCGCTCTGCGGTAGTTTCGACGCTCTTACCGCTCTTCCAGACAGAGCACTAATTTGGCTTTTAAATCAGATTTTTAATGAATGCATGATTCTAGTTTGATCCCAATATATATGGAAAAAGAAAACATGGATCAATACTAATGAAATCACAAAACATAGAGTGAACTCCCCCTAAATGTGTGCATACAAGTGTATATAAAGAAAGACACATGCACATATTCATTTTGGACTATTTGAAGAGTTCAATCTATATTTTGGATCTAAGGAATGCATTAGTAAATAAGAAAGTGATTTCGAATGCATACCTCTTTGATTTCACCTTTTCATCCAAATGAGACTAAACATAAATAAACTTAAACAAGCATATTAGTCTCATATGTGCATTTGTCATTGTCACCAAAATATTATAAAAGTATTTGTCATTAACATCAAAATCTCATAATGTCATTTGTCATTAACACCAAAACCAATTTAAACGGAGCTTGATCTTTCAGCGGCAGGTAGGCCTAATTATCTACTTAATTTTTTTCTGGTTTAGTGTTTGTTACAATTTTTAAATATATTAAATGAGCTCAAAAAATTACAAAAATTTGTGTACAGCCTTCCGACATAACATTCCTCCCAGTGTAATTTTTGGGGGATTTTATCCATGGCGAATGTTGCTCAAAAATTCATACAATTTTGATATTTTTACGAATTTTTTACATATAGCAAACGAGCTCCAAAACGAAATTTTATATGAAGCCTCTCGATATAATAATAGTTATTATGTAAATTTTTCAGAATTTTATATGGTCCGAATTAGCTTAACCATAAATTTAACGAATATTTCACGTTTTTTACAATTTGATACATTAAGAATTTGTATAATTAAAAGTAATTACATACTACAAAAAATGCATCACAGGATGTGATAAGGCTCACTCTTCTGAACCACTACTATCTTCTCGCTGCGCTTGCCTGCCGGTACGTGGTCTAGTCTTTCGTCGTGTACGAGCATGTCCTGTTAAATATGTCAATCGGTCCGGGGGTTGTGTATCGGGTCGGAGGAGGTATGGGGACTATTCTGTCTGCTAAGTAGGTGACGGTGGTCCAGTAGGCAGAAGTACATTACACTAGGCCCGGTAAGGGTCGAAGTTATCCAGCTGAGACGTGCCGAACTGCGAGTCGCCCGCAATACTATCGTGTACGAAGGACTCTAGAAATCCCCCCCGTGGTGCGAATGAGCTCTCGCCCTGATCGTACATAGCAGCGAAGCTGGAGGAGTTCTGCCCACCGAAGTGTCCAACCCTAGGTATGCCGAGAACGCTGAGCCTTGTCCTGCGTACGCTGCAAACCCTGGCGCCGTATACTGCTCTCTAGAAGCATCTAGGAGACCCGTGTTGTCATCAGTGGACTCGTCGTCACCTCCATGTTGAATTAGAGGCTGCAAGACGAAATGATATTATTCACAACAAATATTCCGGATGTACAATACGAATCTCATACCTCCCGAATGTGCAGCGAAGATGAACGACAGGGAGCGGTAGTCTGTGCAGATGGTGCCGACGGCAAAGGGATGCATCTCGACGATGGACCTGCGGCGGAGGAACACCATGATGTTAGTGGAACACAAGGTGAAATAGGAAAAAACATGTAGGTTCGTACGTAAGTTACCTCCTCGTCGGCTAGTACTACGGCACCATGCAGAATTAGTAGATTGCGATGGCCGGCTGGATTCGCTAGGTCGCGATGACCTAGCGGGTGAGCATGGTGCCCCCACTGGGTGGCTCATGACGAGCAGTATGAATTTATTGAATAGAACGATAAGATATTTAAACTATCTTACGCGTGCTGTAGAAGTTCCGGTAGAGCCATACCCACCAGTACATACGACAGATGAAATATTAGTGCGAACATTAATAATTACTTCATAATACAATTTACATTAATTATGACTAACTGAATACAGTAAATATGACTACGCGAATAACGTCGAAAGCAAGCTGTAAAAAATTACCTGTCCTTCAGAGGAACTAATCAACATTGCCGTGTCCTCAATAACTTACGCACTGCCTTCTCCAAATATTTAGGTACGCACTATTAGTTTTGATAGTACCTTGCAAGAAATGGGATATACGAAATATTACTATGAATATTCGTAATGACAGCAGCATACTACAAGTCAGTGATTACATGCGTGCGTGAATACTTCACTGCTTACCAATAATTTGATTACTCATCCGAACTAAATAACACTAATTGACTACGATTATGGGAATAACGTCAAAAGAATACGATAAAAAATTACCTGTCTTTGCAGAGAAGAAATCAACACTGCCAATTTTGCACTACGCACTGCCTTCTCGAACTAATGAGCAACGACCTCGACAATGACTTGTGATGAGCGATTGGGACACTGCCTTCTCGATCTAATGAGCTACGCACTCGCCAGAGGTGCATATTTATGCCAAGCGAAAGAAATCATTATCACTACCAGCGCTTCGGGGGAGGGGGGACATCATCGTAAGTATGACAAATGTGTAAACGAGGGAGCAGGCGAGGGGGGACGACACTGAAATAATGACATTAGTGCGAACGAGACAGCGCGCAAGAGGGGCACATACAGAGAGAGTGATAATTGTGCGAACCGTGATAGCCGCAATAATATATACCACGATTGCCTGACACATGGCACTTCAAAACAAGCGTTACGATCGTTAAATTCATGGTTAAGTTAATCTGAACAAATATAGCTAATTCGGATCGTATAAAATTACCAAAATATTATATAATAACTATTACTGCATTGGAAGGCTTCACATAAAATTTCGTAATTTTTAAGCTCGTTTGTTATATGTAAAAACTCGTAAAAATATCAAAATTGTATGAATTTCTGAGCAACATTCTCCATGGATAAAATTCCCAAAAATTACACTACGAGGAACGTTATGTCGAGAGGCTATTAATAAATTTTCGTAATTTTTGAGTTCATTTGATATATTTAAAAATTTTAAAAACACTAAACCGAAAAATAAAATTAGACAGGTAATTAGGTTGGCGACAGCTCGTCTGCCACCAGTGGTGGACAAAAGGCGCGCCGCTTTGGTGGCACGCATTGCCTCGTTGGCGCCGCCAATTACTGTAACATCCCAAATTTTGAGTTTTGAAAATTTAAATTCAAATGAATTATTTTGAAGCAATTGGCTTTTATTTGGATTTTTACGGTTTTTCCGAGTTTATTTCAAAGTTTAAATTAAGAAAATGTATTTTAAATATTTTATAAAACCAAAAGTGTTCATTTTATTTTCCTAGCCTTCTCAGAATTTTTAATTAAATTTTGAGAATTTTCTCGAATTAAAAATTAATTTTAAAAGATAAAAGGAATTTTATAAAATTATTAAAAGCAAATCTGAAAATATAAATATTTTTATTAAGTCTAAAATGTTTCCAGGAATATTCTATAATTTTTCTGGAATTTTTAGATATTATTTATTATTTTCCAAGCAAATATATTGTTTCTAGTATTTTTCAAAATCTAATCCGAAAATAAAATCAATTAAATCTCAGGCCGCCACGTGTCGCTCATCCGACGGCCGATACCCCTTCGTGGATTTAATCCAAGCCACACCTCTTCACTTAAATCCAAAGGGTATGATTCATCCACTTGACACGTGTCAATCATCCAACGGCCGGTACCCCTTCACCTCTCCCTCTCTCACCGACAAGTGGGTCCCACATGTCATGTTCATCTTCAACCTCTCCTTCTTCCTCCTCCATCCCCTCTCTCTCTCCTCCATTAGAGCCGAATTGAAAGCTTCAAATCCGGCCGTTTTCTTCGCTTAATCTTCCGTTTAATTGCGCAATAAAAACCCCCTAATCACTCCCTCTAATCACGATCGCTTCCTCCCATTTAACCCCTAATCGCTAGAAAATTTCGCCTCCATTAACTCCCGCCACGGCCCTCCCCATCATTCCCTATAAATAGCCTCCAGGGAGCTTCTCGACCGCATTCCTCCTTTTCCTTCTACCACCTTGCCGCCTAGCCCGCCCCACCAGGCCTTGCCACCATGCCACCGCCGCCGGCCTCCTCTCTCCATCCGGTCTTCCTCAGGCCATCTCCGCCACGGCCATGGTCAATCACCTCCCGTCGCCCTCCTCCGCCTCACGGCCGCCGGCTGGCCGCCAGGTCGGCGAGCTCGCCGCCGCCATGCCGCGTCTTGGCGCGCGCGCGTGCTGCCACCTCCGCCGGCCGCCGGCGTGGCCGCGCGATGGTGCCGTGTGGCCGCCACGTCACTGCGCGTCGCCACCTCGGCTCACCACGGCTCGTGGACTCGGCCCACGGAGACCGGCCCACGTGTCCGAAAATTCAAATTTTAATATTTGCTGACGTCAGCATGACGTCATAATTAATTTTTCAGTATAAAAATAAATTGGGAAAATCGCCCTTTTCTTTTTCTTTCAATTAAATCTTCCCGAGGTCATATCTTTTTCGTTTTAACTCCGATTTGACCCGTTCAAATTTCTAAATTTTTCTAAAATCATAAGCTATCTAAATATACATTCTTTTTCAATTTTTGAATTTTATTTGATTTTATGTGTATTTATTTGCTTTGTTGCTTTGTCTTTCTCCGCGTAGAATCAAGCGTCGTGAAGACTTTCTGACCTGCTGACAAGATAATCAAGAGCTCACACACGAAGGCAAGTCTCCTTTGAACATCTTGAACCCATGTTTGAGAAATGTTTTAATTATTTTAAAATTACTGCATGCTATGTTACATAAAATGATAATTCTTGTTTAAGAAATGCTAGTTAATCCAACTATTGTTATACCCTCATTTGATGTTGAATGCCGTGTACCTTTGACACCCTAGGATTTCCTTTGTCTCAATAATGAGATTATTAAATAACTTTGGTAAATATTATGCAGGTAGTAGAAAGCTTAGTCGCACATAAACTTTTGTAACCTTGGATCGGGAAAATATTATGTCTTTGATTTAGACTTTTGTTTAGAAATATAGTGGCGATTGATGTTGCCACTGATCTTTAAAATAAAATAAAATGTGAGAGTTGGTTTAGACTGGGGCGGATGGTAAGATTGGTTTGGTGCGCTTAGCACGAGAACGTAATGTGTATGTTCCGCCTAGTCAATTAAGGACCGACGCTTGTGTTTGTCGACCGAGCACTACCGTACAACCACATGTCTATATGGGTACGACCTGGTGACTAACTTATGATAGTTTAGTCTAGGTGCCACCGATGGAAAGTGGATGCCGTGGTGTACCGGTTATTCACAAGTGAGGGACGGGGTTTCTGTACTCATACGGCGCAAGAGGGGGCTTCTGTCGGGTGGTTTAACCCTTCAGCGGTGAAACCTCAGCGGGTGGTAACTGGCTAGACTAGAGTAAGGTAAAAGCTTTGTGATAATTTATCTGGGTCTCATGCCAAAGGAAGCGTGTTGACTATTAAGATAACTTATCTCTTGTGGGTAAAGTTGTACAACCTCTGCAGTGTAAAACTATTCGAATAGCCGTGCTCACGGTCAAGGCGGGCAAGGAATGCATACACATGGTAGATCATTGTTTTTGGTTTTAAAAATTAAAGATTTGGGAACCGAGAGTGGCTGTAACTCTCGGAATTGTGTCCTGGCGGATATAGCCAGTGTGGGTGGTGTAACCCGTGGTTTTGAGCTTTAGCGGTTAGCTTGATCCTTCAAGTGTTGGTGTTGTAACCTTCACTATTTAACTTGATAGATTTTATTGAAACAAACACTTTGCTAAATTGATGCCTTTAAAGATAACTAATGGTATTTGAAATAAAATCTTTGTTTTGTGCAAAAGAACCGTATAACCTTCCTTTGATTAAACCCCATCTATTGCATCTTCCCAAGACTTATGAGTACTTTATGTACTCACATACTACACTTAAAATAATACCCAGAAGAGTATGAAGCTCAAGATGGAACGTTCGACTACGGAGCTTATGGATTCGACGAAGGCTTTCAGGAGTTCTAGGTCGCGTTTCCCAGTCAATTGCCTGTGGCGAATTGATGGGTCTTCTCCATTGATTTACTTTTGCTTCACTGTGCTTTATCTTTTGTGTGAGTGCGAGGTCTTGTAACCTCGTTGTAATAAAAGGTCTTTCTACTGTACTCTCCTTATTAATGTAATTTCGTTGTTGGCAATGTAATCATCACATTTAAGCGTGTTGCACTAGCTTTGATCCGGGACTAGTCTTTGTAATACGAGGGGTGGATTTGGAAATCCGGGTCCCGACAGAGATGGTATCAGAGCCAATTTGACTGTAGGACGTGACCTAGATTAGATTGGTAAAAACCTTAAGGACCTATATTTATTAAAAATATATGTGAAAATTTTCTATATCTCTTTACTTCTGCTCCATTCTTGATCTTATATTCACTTGTTTAAAATGTCTTTACTGATCTTCTCTATTTCCAAAATTGTAGATGGCCGGTTCATCCTCCGATGACTCTTTGGACTACTTCACTCATGGCGAGAACATTGGAGCATTTGTTGGCCTCCTTCGTCAGCTTATGCAGTATCTGAAGTATCCCCAACCGCCTATCTTCAGGGGGCGGAAAGTCAAGATCATGGACCGAGATTCTTGGTCGATGGAGGTATTCCTGTATGCACGGGAAGGAGAATTCAACTCTCCCACATACCCTATCGAACATCCTCGGACGGATCGTTCAGACGCTATCCAGGATGCAGCTCGTCTGGCACTAGCTGACTTGTGCCGGATTCATAAGGATATCCTGCGGCAGACGCCTTTCTGCTTCTTTCCAACCACCAGAGCTGGACAGAGATATCCAGAACCTTTCAAGATTACCATGGATGATCCCCGTCTGTCACATCAGGTGCAGCTTACTAGGGCGATGTCAGCTACATACGCCAGCGCCTTGGAGGAGATTGGACAGCTCCGGACGCTCCTCACTTCCAGCTACCAGCACTCCGAGACTCTCCGTGCTCAGCTTATCCAGAGTCAGGAGGCAGAGTTCGAGCTGAGACGTCTTCGAGCCAGGCAGCCGTCTCCAGAGGACTACACGCCGTCTTCACCTGTACCAGCTGCCGTCCCCGACAACACAGTGCCGCCTCGACGCACAGGACCCCGTATCATAATCACAGCGCGCAAGAGTGTGCGGCGTCCTAGTCCGTTGCCCGACATCGACATCGGAGACTCCAGCAAGAGACGCAGTCTCTCTCGTTCCCGTTCCTGCTCTCCGTCGACTGCCTCCAGCAGTAGCGACCATCTTCACTCCCGGGCCTCTTGCAACCGCCCCGAGTGTGGTTGTAGGCTGCGTCATGTGGGTATCTTAGAGGAGGATCCGAGGAGGACCGGAGGAGCTTGTCTTCGAGGAGGACAAGTAGTTGTAGGGACAGTAGTACCCAAATAAATTGTTTACCTTCCTTAGAACGCTTTTATATTATGTTGGTGTGCTAGATGGGTGTACCAATGCCTTAGTGCACTTGTGGTACGACCATTCTCAAAATTATATTAATTTCGGAGATAAAGTTTCTTCCAAGTTGTTGTTGTGTTCTCTCTTGTGTGTTGGTTTGGGATGTTATTTAGTTTGCCCCTTGCCTCTTACCTGTGCTACTTCCCCCTTATCTTTTGCTTTGTTCTGGTTGCCGCTTCAGATGGTGAACACAAGGAGCAATGCCGGTGACAGCCGTGGTGCCAATGCTCAGTCGGAGAACAATATGCCGCCACCCCCTGCTCAAGCTCCAAGCATGGAACAGATGATGGCCATGCAACTGCAATTGCTTCAAGCCCTGGCCCAGAACCAAGTGCAGCAAGTTCCGCAGGCTCCCTTTCAAGCACCCCAGTCCAAGCTGGGAGAGTTCATGAGAACCAGACCGCCCACCTTTTTCAGTGCGGTAGATCCAATGGAAGCAGATGATTGGATCAAGGATGTGGAGAGGAAGCTGATTTTAGCCCGTGCAATGATAACGAGAAAGTGCTTTATCTCGCTCATCGCCTAAAAGGAATCGCAGCTACTTGGTGGGAAAACTACTGCGCCGCCCATCAGAATGTGCAGACTATCACCTGGGCTGAATTTGAGGAAGCCTTCCGCACTGCACATGTTCCTACCGGAGTCATGGAAATGAAAAGAATGGAATTTCATAAACTGCAAGAAGGAAACCTCGGTGTTACGGAATACCGAATAGGTTCACTCAACTATCCAGGTATGCTTCTGAAGATGTTGCAACTGATGCAGCAAAAATCTGGAGGTTCATGCAGGGACTTGAACCCAGTCTCAAGGTGCAGCTGGTGTCAAATGATTTCCCAACTTTCCAGCATATGGTGAACAAGGCCATAATACAGGAGGAAGCTCAACGACAGCTGTATGAAGTCCGAAAGAGGAAGTTTCAAGCTCAGCAAGGTGCAAGCAGTTCCCGGCACCGCCCTAATCCACCTCACTTCAACAGGCCTCCAGTGCCAAATGTGCCGAGGACACCATTCAGTGGACCTCGCCCGATTCCCCAAGCTCCTCGACCAAACAATGCAGTTCCGCCTCAGCAGAACAAGACTTCAATGGCTGGAGTGCAGTGTTATAACTGCAAGAACATGGGACATTATGCCAATAATTGTCCACAAAAGCGCCCAGCTGTGACTCCTGTTCGTTTCAACTTGGGGACTACACCAGCCAGAGCCCCACTTGCAGGACAAGGCCGTGGAGCACCTCAGACTCCAAGGACACCACAAGCAGTGAACAGAGGGCATGTTAATCATGTCACCGCAGAGCGGCCAGATGCACCGGGCGTCGCTCGGTAAGTTTCTTGTCAACTCGGTACTGATCAAGATTATTTGATTCTGGAGCTTCGCATTCTTTTGTGTCAAAAGATTTTGTGGAAAGATATAATTGGGAAGTTCGATTGCTAAAGAACCCAATGCTAGTCCAATCACCTGGAAATGAAATGAAGACTAGTACGGTTTGCCCTAGAGCAACCATAGATATAAATGGAGTAAAATTCCTAGCGAATTTAATTTTAATAGACTCCAAGAGCCTAGATGTAATACTTGGTATGGATTGGTTAACCAAATATAAAGGGCAGATAGATTGTGCCAATCGTGCCATCACTCTTACCAATTCTGAAGGAATTCAAGTGAGGTACAAGTCAAAGCCTTCTTCTCGTAATAATTGTGGATTGAGCAGTTTGAAGGAATAACACGGAAAAGGTGCATATAGTAAGGAATATCCGGATGTGTTTCGGAAGATTTGCGGAATGCCGCCGAGATAGAGAAGTTGAATTTGTCATTAATCTGGCACACGAACAGCTCCGATTTCCAAGAGACCCTACTAGGATGTCCCAAATGATTTGGTGAAGTTAAGAAGCGATTGAGGAACCGCAAGAAAGAGGTTTTATAAGACCAAGTTCTTCGCCTTGGGGTGCACCAAGACTTCTAGTGAAGAAGAAGGATGGCGTCTTCGTATGTGTGTGGATTATAGATCCCTGAATGATGCAACAACAAGAATAAGTATCCATTGCCCAGGATAGATGATCTGTTTGATCAGTTAAAAGGATCATGTGTCTTCTCCAAGATTGATCTCCGGTCTGGATATCATCAAATGAAGATTAGACCAGAAGATATACCAAAGACAGCATTTTCCATTCGTTATGGACTGTATGAGTATACTGATAATGTCTTTTGGATTGACCAATGCTCCCGCATACTTTATGAATCGATGAATAAAGTGTTCATGGAGTATTTGGATAAGTTTGTTGTCGATTTATTGATGACATTCGATCTACTCCCGAATGAGGAAGAGCATGCGTAACATCCGAGGATAGTTTTGGAAAACTCGAGAGCATCACCGTATGCCAAGTTTAGCAAGTGTGAGTTTTGGTTGAAGAAAGTAGCTTTCTTGGGTCATGTGATTTCTGAGGAGTAGTAGTAGATCCGACAAAGGTAACAGATGTACTCAATTGGACGCAACCCAAGTCGAGATGATAGATCGAGAAGTTTTCTGGGTCTAGCAGGATATTATCGCCGCTTTATAGAAGGATTTTCCAAACTTGCAAGACCTCTCACTCATTCAAGAAGGAGAAGAAGTTCGAATGGAGTAAATCTTGTGAGGAGTTTTCAAGAACTAAAAGGAGATTAACATCGCACAGTGTTAACACTTCCGTGATATTCGAAAGGATTTTGAGGTATACTGTGATGCTTCAAGACAAGGATTGGGCGTGTTTTAATGCAAGAAGGAAAGGTCGTAGCCTATGCTTCAAGGCAATTGCACCGCATGAGCG
This sequence comes from Bonia amplexicaulis, assembly GCA_036346245.1. Taxonomy (NCBI): domain Eukaryota; kingdom Viridiplantae; phylum Streptophyta; class Magnoliopsida; order Poales; family Poaceae; genus Bonia; species Bonia amplexicaulis. The sequence continues at coordinate 32,976,726 of CM070736.1, read as the reverse complement.
TAACTATCCGACTCATGATTTAGAGCTAGGCTGGCATTGTGCATGCTCTAAAAATATGGAGGCATTACTTGATCAGTAATCGTTGTGAGATTTACACGGATCACAAGAGCCTGAAGTATATATTTACTCAGCCTGACCTCAATTTGAGACAGCGCAGATGGCTTGAGTTGATAAAGGATTATGATGTTGGAATCCACTATCATCCAGGAAAGGCTAATGTTGTAGCTGATGCCTTAAGCAGAAAAGGTCATTGTAATAACTTGATGATACAAGTTCACACCGCACTTCATGAAGAATTTCATGACTTAATCTAGAAGTAGTGGAAGAAGGATTCCTAGCTACTTTGGAGGTTCGACCAACTTTACAAGATCAAATCAAGGCAGCTCAAAAGAGGATAATTATGTTAAGGATATCAAAGAAAATATGAAGAAAGGAAAGGCACCGTGATTTTCGAAGATGAAGAAGGTATCCTTTGGTATGGAAAAAGAATTCTTGTGCAGAAGAAGGAAATAAAGAGTTAATCTGAAAGAAGCTCATGAATCCGGATACTCAATTCATCCTGGAAGTACAAAGATGTATCAAGATCTTAAGGAAAGGTACATGTGGACCAGTATGAAGAGAGAAATTGCTTGAATATGTAGCCTTGTGCGATGTATGCCAACGAGTTAAAGCGAACATCGAGACTGCTGGACTCCTCGCAACCATTGCAGATATACGAGTGGAAATGGGAAGAAATTGGAATGGATTTTATAACCTGGATTTCCAAGAACTAAATCGGGTATGACTCAATTTGGGTTATTGTGGACCGACTGACAAAGGTCGCACATTTCATTCCAGTAAAGACCACTTATTCTGGAGATAGATTTGCAGAGTTATATATGTCAAGAATTGTGTGTTTGCATGGAGTTCCAAAGAAGATTGTGTCAGATCGAGGATCTCAATTCACCTCAAGATTTTGGCAGAAACTTCATGAGATTTTGGGCACCAATCAAAATTTCGATCTGAGATATCATCCCAGCATGGATGGTCAAACAGAAAAGAGTGAATCAAATCTTGGAAGACATGTTGAGAGCACGTGCCTTAGCAAATAAATCAAGTTGGGATCAAAGTTTACCCTATGCGAATTTTCTTATAATAATAGTTATCAATCCGGTCTTGAGATGTCTCCGTTTGATGCTTTGTATGGCGTAAAATGCGGACACCGATTGTATTGGAAAGAAAGCGGGAAGGACAAGTGTTTGGTCCAGATGTGTTAAGACAAGCGAAGAGCAAGTCCGTCGATTCGAGATGATTAAAAACAAGACAAACAAGACGAGAAAAGTTATGCGGACAATCGTAGAAGAGCATTAGAATTTGTACCGGAGATCATGTGTATCGAAGGTTTCACCTCTCAAAGGGATGCGTCGTTTCCACGTTTCTGGGAAGCTTGCTCCAAGATTCGTTGGACCATTTCCTGTAGTAGCAAAAAGGGGAGAAGTTGCTTATCAGTTGGAACTTCCACCTCAGTTGTCAAGCGTGCACAACGTCTTCCATGTGTCCCAGTTAAGAAAGTGCCTCAGAGTGCCAGAAGAGCAAATGCCTTTAGAAGAAGTATCTTTGAAGGAGGACCTATCTTATCCGAGTATCGGTCAAAATTTTGGATGAAGCGTAGCCAGTACAAGAAACAAGAGCATCAAATTCGTAAAGTGCGGTGGAGTAATCATACAGTCGAAGCAACTTGGGAGCGTGAAGAAGATCTAAGAGCGAGTTCCGATCTTTTTCCAGTCGTCCGAATCTCGGGTCGAGATTCTTTCTAAGGGGTAGGTTTGTAACATCCCAAATTTTGAGTTTTGAAAAATTTAAATTCAAATGAATTATTTTGAAGCAATTGGCTTTTATTTGGATTTTTCTGGGTTTTTCTGGAGTTTATTTCAAAGTTTAAATTAAGAAAATGTATTTTAAATATTTTATAAAAACCAAAAAGTGTTCATTTTATTTTTCCTAGCCTTCTCAGAATTTTTTAATTAAATTTTGAGAATTTTCTGGAATTAAAAATTAATTTTAAAAGATAAAAGGAATTTTATAAAATTATTAAAAGCAAATCTGAAAATATAAATATTTTATTAAGTCTAAAATGTTTCCAGGAATATTCTATAATTTTTCTGGAATTTTTAGATATTATTTATTATTTTTCCAAGCAAATATATTGTTTCTAGTATTTTCTGAAAATCTAATCCGAAAATAAAATCAATTAAATCTCAGGCCGCCACGTGTCGCTCATCCGACGGCCGATACCCCTTCGTGGATTTAATCCAAGCCACACCTCTTCACTTAAATCCAAAGGGTATGATTCATCCACTGACACGTGTCAATCATCCAAACCACGGCACCCTTCACCTCTCCTCTCTCACCGACAAGTGGGTCCCACATGTCATGTTCATCTTCAACCTCTCCTTCTTCCTCCTCCATCTCTCTCCTCCATTAGAGCCGAATTGAAAGCTTCAAATCCGCTTTTCGCTTTTTCTTCCGCTTAATCTTGGTTTAATTGCAATAAAACCCCTAATCACTCCTCTAATTGCCGAATAGTTTCCTCCCATTTAACCCCTAATCGCGTAGAAAATTTCGCCTCCATTAACTCCGTGTGGCCTCCCTCCCATTGCCCTATAAATAGCCCTCGGGAGCTTCTCAAGACCGCATTCCTCCCTTTCCTTCTACCACCTTCTACCGCCGCCCACCCGAGCGCCATGCCACAGGCGCCACCGCCGGCCTCTCTCTCCGCCCGGTCTTCCTCCGCCATCTCTCGCCATGGGTACAATCACCTCCCGTCCGCCCTCTCCGCCGCCGGCCGCCGGCGAAGTCGCCAGGCTGGCGAGCTCGCCGCCGCCGCCGCCTGCCGCTGCCGTCTGTGGTCGCCACATTGCCGCCCGCCATCGTGGCCGCGTGGCCGCATGGTCGCTGTGTGGCCGCCATCACCGCGTCGCCACCTCGGCTCACCGCCGGCTCGTGGACTCGGTCCACGGTGAGACCGGCCCACGTGTCCGAAAATTCAAATTTTAATATTTGCTGACGTCAGCATGACGTCATAATTAATTTTCAAGATAAAAATAAATTGGGAAAATCGCCCTTTTCTTTTCTTTCAATTAAATCTTCCGAGGTCATATCTTTTCGTTTTAACCCGATTTGACCCGTTCAAATTTCTAAATTTTTCTAAAATCATAAGCTATCTAAATATACATTCTTTTCAATTTTTGAATTTTATTTGATTTTATGTGTATTTATTTGCTTTGTTGCTTTGTCTTTCTCCGCGTAGAATCCGACGTCATTGAAGACTTTGCCGACTGCAGACAAGATAATCAAGAGCTCACACGAAGGCAAGTCTCCTTTGAACATCTTGAACCCATGTTTGAGAAATGTTTTAATTATTTTAAAATTATCGCATGCTATGTTACATAAAATGATAATTCTTGTTTAAGAAATGCTAGTTAATCCAACTATTGTTATACCCTCATTTGATGTTGAATGCAGGTACCTTTGACACCCTAGGATTTCCTTTGTCTCAATAATGAGATTATTAAATAACTTTGGTAAATATTGTAGGTAGTAGAAAGCTTAGTCGCACATAAACTTTTGTAACCTTGGATCGGGAAAATATTATGTCTTTGATTTAGACTTTTGTTTAGAAATATAGTGGCGATTGATGTTGCCACTGATCTTTAAAATAAAATAAAATGTGAGAGTTGGTTTAGACTGGGGCGGATGGTAAGATTGGTTTGGTGCAGTTAGCACGAGAACGTGTAATGTGTATGTTCCGCCCTAGTCAATTAAGGACCGACGCTTGTGTTTGTCCAGACTGAGCACTACCGTACAACCACATGTCTATATGGGTACGACCTAGGCGACTAACTTATGATAGTTTAGTCTAGGTGCCACCGGTGGAAAGTGGATGCGGGGTGGTGTTGGTTATTCACGATGAGGGATGTGGTTTCTTGTACTCATACGGCGCAAGAGGGGCTTCGTCGGTGGTTTAACCCTTCAGCGGTGAAACCTCAGCGGGTGGTATCTGGCTAGACTAGAGTAAGGTAAAAGCTTTGTGATAATTTATCTGGGTCTCATGCCAAAGGAAGCGTGTTGACTATTAAGATAACTTATCTCTTGTGGGTAAAGTTGTACAACCTCTGCAGAGTGTAAAACTATTCGAATAGCCGTGCCCACGGTCAAGGGCGGGCAAGGAATGCATACACATGGTAGATCATTGTTTTGGTTTTAAAAATAAAAGATTTGGGAACCGAGTGGTCAGAACTCTCGGAATTGTGTCTGGCGGATATAGCGGTGTGGGTGGTGTAACCCGTGGTTTTGAGCTTTGGCGATTAGCGAGTCCTTCAAGTGTTGGTGTTGTAACCTTCACTATTTAACTTGATAGATTTTATTGAAACAAACACTTTGCTAAATTGATGCCTTTAAAGATAACTAATGGTATTTGAAATAAAATGCTGTTTTGTGCAAAAGAACCGTATAACCTTCCTTTGATTAAACCCTGCATCTATTGCATCTTCCCAAGACTTGCGGAGTACTTTATGTACTCACATACTACACTTAAAATAATACCCAGAAGAGTATGAAGCTCAAGATGGAACGTTCGACTACGGAGCTTATGGATTCGACGAAGGCTTTCAGAGTTCTAGGTCGCGTTTCCCACCAATTGCCGTGGCGAATTGATGGGTCTTCTCATTGGATTTACTTTTGCTTCCGCTGTGCTTTATCTTTTGTGTGAGTGCGAGGTCTTGTAACCTCGTTGTAATAAAAGGTCTTTCGGCCTGTACTCTCCTTATTAATGTAATTTCGTTGTTGGCAATGTAATCATCACTGTTTAAACTGTGTGCACTAGCTTTGATCTGGGACTAGTGCTGTAATACACAGAGGGGCTAGATTTGGAAATCCGGGTCCCGACACCGCCGACGGTAAAAGTGATATTTTTGTCGATACGTCTCGCATACTGCCATTTTTGTAAATACGATACAAAACAGTGCCAAAATTGGCTTTGATTCCCACATTATCTTCAACCAGCTGTTCATAGGTTACTCACGCCACACCATGACACATTCCTGATTTCCTATGCAGAATTTTGTTTGGCTGGCAGTTTTGACTCGTTTTGTCGAGGACCCAAGCGGTTCATCTCTATTCAACTGCCCATAGGAATAATCAAATCAGGGTTCCATTTTCCTGGCGGGGATATGAAATGATAAACCTGACGGTGGTAACCAACCCGGTGCCAAAGTCTAGATCCCTGGGTGCAGTTGACTACAATTGTTCATATTTGATCATTGTTCACCGTATCTAGACAAAACCACGAAATTGCTACCAAATTGTAGCCAAGAGAACAGAAAAAATAAATAGCAAACAGGTGAAACAACTATCAAGTTCAATAGCGGCAGCAGCAGCAGCAAAACAAAGCTGCTGTAGTAGTTTTAACTGTTTCAATCATGGTTGGCAACAAAAACTATGGATATGCATAAGCAGCCTCGCCAAAAATCTCCCCAAGCAAAATGGTGTCGTACTGTTATCTGCCACTAGTTCGCAGTCAAGAGCTTGATGACAGATGCAGTCCCGATCCGGTGCAGGGCCACGACGGATTCGCCGGTGTTGCAAAGCCCCATCGCCTTGGCGTTCTGGATGGCAAACCCGAGCGCTTCTTCAGTGGCTTCGCTGTCGAAGGCCTTCGCAGTGGCAGCACTCAGCATTGGGATCACGCCCCTCACAATAAGGCTGTGCCTCGCAGGCCCCTCGTCGCTGCAGGTCCAGTCAAAGGAATCGGTCTTCAACTCAGGAACCACGACAGACAGTATCGGCATGGATGGCCTATACTTGGCCACAAGCCTTGCAGTTGTTCCTCCCCTAGTCAGGAGTCAGGACCAAGATAAGTGCCGCCTTAGCAGAGTTCGCTGTGCGGACAGCTGAAGATGCAAGGCTCTCCAATGGGCTCATGGGAATTGGAGCTGATGCCATGATTAATTTGAAAACAGCAGCATAGTCGACGCATGACTCTGCTTGCAAGCAGATCTTGGCCATAGTTTGTACTGCAAGCTCTGGATAAGCCCCAGCAGCTGTCTCGCCACTGAGCATGACACAGTCGGTGCCATCAAGAACTGCGTTGGCAACATCAGTTGCTTCTGCTCTAGTTGGGCGAGGAGACTTGATCATAGATTCCAACATCTGGGTTGCAGTCACAACTGGCTTGCCCTGAATGTTGCACTTGAAAATCATCACCTTCTGTGCATAAAAGATCTTCTCTATAGGAATTTCCATCCCCAAGTCACCTCTTGCCACCATAAAAGCATCAGAATTTGCCAGAATATCATCAAAGTTAGCTACTCCCTCCTGATTCTCAACCTGCACATGCAAATCGATTATAATCTTGCCAAGTGTAGAAGTGTACTAATACTCAAAAGAGAATGCCATACCTTTGACATCAGCATTATTGACTTGGCGTGCTCCCCAAGCACCTTCCTGACCTCTACAAGATCTGAACCTTTGCGAACAAACGACAATGCAATCATGTCAATCTTGTTTGGGACACCCCATTTAAGAATGTCCTCCTTGTCCTTTTCAGTGAGTGTCGGGAGATCAACAATCACCCCTGGAAGATTAACATTCTTCCTCTCACCAAGCATAGAAGTGTTTTCACAACAGCAGCGAACCAAGCCTTGCTCTTTATCACAGTGAAGCACAGTGAGGGTGATGGTACCATCAGCGCATAGTATGACACTGCCTGTCTTCAGATCCACTGCTAGCTTCTTGTAGCTCATTGAAATCACGTTCTCATCGCCCTTTATGGTATAATCAGCGGAAATTGTGATTTCTTGACCCTTTTTCAACTGTATAGGCTTTCCATCTTTCAAAAAACCAGTTCGGATCTCTGGACCCTGGATTATATATCAGCAAATCCAATGACCATCTGATCAGTAAACATTGTATAGAACGACAATAGTGAACAAAACAAGACGAGTATTTTATTTATGCTTATACAGACAAGATATAATTTCCATTACACTCTTGAAATTATCAAGCAGCTGATGCTAAGATGCATGCAGATAGAAAAATCATTCCTGGGTGTATGTGTTACGTGTGCGGCACTGCAGCACGAGCGAAATGTTCACGAGGTTACTGTAGCAACCACAATGCACACTGTTCACATGGTCACTGTAGCCACCGTGATTAGTTCCCTTTCTTAAGGAGTAGATTGATTTGGTTAGTTTGGAAGCTTATCTTCGATTAGTTTGTTTCTTTAAATTAGAGACTGTTTCTTAGGGGTCAAGTCAAATCTCTATTCTTTAAAAAAGCGAGTTAGTGGTCGTTGGTACATTCTCTCTCAGCCCTCTACAGCCATTGGATCTAACCAAGAAGCATCTAGACCATCCTTTTCTACTCACGTAGCAGGCCCACATCGCACATAGCAGTTCCCACAACCCTCCTCTGTCCTCTCCTCTCTCTCCCTCGAACCATCGCTCCCTTCCATTCCCTCAACAGTTAGCCTCAAACTCTTCGCTCGCCTGGCCATCCTCGATTCCCCGACCAAACACCGCGCCGCTACCGTGGGCTTCCACCGCCTCTGCTCCTCCTCGCCCCGCCGCCTCCTCCGTCAATGCATCCTCCCCATTCATTGGAGCCGGGCAAGAAGACGCTATTCCTAGACCTCGATGAGACACTCATCCAATCCCAGAACTCTACTACTTCATTGTGCCCCCGATCATCGGCGGCCAGGCCATCACCTTCTACGTCTCCAAGTGCCTGGGCGTCGAGGCCTTCCTCCACACTGCCTCCGCACCGTGGCCAAGGCCTTCGTGGTCATCGTCTTCACCGCGGGTCTCAAGGAGTATGCCTCCCTTGTGCTCGAGCCTTCCTCCACCTTTACTCGTGCTCGAGTCGCCATCCCCCACGAGCCTTCATCCATCTTCACCTTGACTCCACCAAATCAACCCAGGTTCTGCCATCGTTCCCCACACCTGAGCGCAGCCTCTCCCACTCCCACACCCCAACGCCGCCTCCACCTCTCCCCATCGACTCCGATCGCAGTCACCGGATCTAGTCTCTTTCGCCCAGATCCGGTTGCCTCTGAACAGATCCAGTGCCCTTCCGTCCCCATCGGTCAAGGGTGTCGTGATAGTGGACGGAGAGGAGGCGGCAGCTGGAGGTCAAGACTAATTGGCAGGGAAGTGATGGAGGCGGTGGCAAGCGGGTAAGGTGCCCTCCTAGCAGGTGAACAAGTCTAAAGACAACGACTGGTTCTGCATCACCGCCGCCAACCCAGAGGGCACCTGCTGGTACGTCCACAACCTCCACCGCTACAAGTTCCCCCTCTAGTTTGACATCCCCGTCGTCTACCCCCAGGTCACCCCTGAGATCGAGCTCCCCACACTTGACGGCAAGACCCACAAGGTCTCGTAGTTCCCATGGATTGTAACATGCTTTTGTTTGCTTGGATTCTTGAATTCCTTGTATCTGGATTGTTTTCTTGGATTGTGATTGTTGTTGGTGTGGATGGATGCAGATGTACCAGAGAGAAGATCTACCTCACCATGCACTTCAAGCCTTTGTGGGCGAACTACCCAAGGTTTGGGATCGCGCATGCACTGTGCCTCGGGCTCGTGCGGTGGCTCGCGGCGGAGGTGCTGATTCTGGTTGATTTGGGCATGGTGAAGCCCTGCAGATGCGACGGCTGCTTGTGGCTCGGCCATTGCTTCTTAGTTGTAATTATTTAGTATGGTTGTTGCTCAGTGAGTAAAGGGGATTGGAAATCAACTCGGTTGTCGACTAATAAGAGCGGCACTTTGTTTGCTTTTAGGACCTGGTTGCTTATTGCTTGTAAATGATAGCATGCTTGCCTGTTTGCATTGCATACATAACATATGTGCTTTTGTTGGAAGCAATCTATTCTAATTAGTGTCTAGAATTTTCATCACCACATCTTTTTTTCTTATTTGCTACTGACAATGAGAACTAGCTTATAGTATCATTAGGGAGCAAACGGATCGGATTCGGACGGATATTGCTGTTACCATATCCTAACCCATATTTTTTCTCCGGATTCGGTACCAATCGAATTATGTCGGATCGGTCGGGATTAACCCGAGCCGTTGCACCCTACTTGTTTGTAAGGAATGCATGCGGTACAACAAATGGAGTAGGAGGATGTCTTGTCAAGAACTTGATGTTACTACTTAATAGGCGATGTGGAAGATTTTATTTTACCATTGCAAAAGAAAATGAAACGTCAAATAGTAGCACTAACACGAAATCAAACTTGAAGACGTATCGGATTCGGACGGATATTGTGTTACCATATCCTAACCCATATTTTTCTTGGATTCGGTACCAATCGGATTCGATGCGATCGGTCGGGATTAACTTGGGCCGCTTGCACCCCTAAGTATCATAGACTCATAGTGCACTCAATAATTGTTGGAGTTGAGCTCCTCACAATTAATAGTGTTTAGTAAGTAGACCTTTAATTCCTTGTTAATTATAATATTCTTGCTTTTGTCGGAAGCAGCCTATTCTAAATGCAGCATTCAGTAGTCGGAAAAGAAAGGATTTCATGTGTGCTACCAGTAAAGAAGAATGTTCTCTGTGCATGTTTAGTAGCCTTTCGTTGTTTAAGTCTACAGTGGTATTCATGTGCTTTTTGGTTATTTATTTAGGGGTTTGTCAAGACCCAGAAGACCAATGTGTTTGCTCAAGCTCTGTGATTTGGATCAGGAATATGAGGGCAATGTTGAGGTAATATTCGTTTGAAAGATTAATTATTTCCCTAATATTTTCTCATGTTGCATTTGATGAACATATGTAATGATGACTAATTCTGAACTTAGGCCACTGGGGAGGACTTCTCTGTTGAGCTATATTATAAGAGGAGGTCATTCCGCGCTCTTTTGGATGTTGGCCTTATCAGGACCACTACTGGAAACCGTGTCATTGGTGCCCTTAAGGTACGTGTTGCTTTTATGGTGTGATTGCATAGTTGTAAGATAAATTATGGATGGTTGATTGTCATTAGATAGGCAAGCACACAAAGTTTTTGGCATAAAAGACTCAGGCAGATTTCAAATTGTCTCGAGCTATCTCAAATTTAAGACTTATGTTAATGTTCACCATTGGCCCATGAAAATTTTGTTTTGCTGCATTTTATTATGTCAGTTTTCTATCTTCAGTAAACAGTATGCATATGTGCCAGTCAACTTTGTGGAAAGTAAACATTCTCATTTATTTGTCTTCATCTTGGTTTCACGTGAAGGGATATCTTGCTCGCTATTTTGTTACACTTCAGAATTGTGCTTTGTTTTGAAACTAGCTAAATGTCCGTGCGCTGCTATGAATTTAAAAAAATAGAATATATTTATATGCATGTTCTAAAAATTTTATCACCCAATAGTTTCAGAACATGTATGATAAAATTTTAAAATCTGTAGCAACGCATGGGTATTCAGCTAGTTATCTTTATAAAAAGGATGGCAATGTATCTTCTTGAATGAAGCAAAAGTGGATAAACAAGTTCCTAATCCCTAAAATCCAGCTGTAGTCATTCCCTTGACCAGCTATTCTAGATATATTCCTCCTTCAATCGGTGTTCTCTTTACCTAGCACCGTTCTACTTCAAATTGTCGCCGTCCGACCTCTCTCCGACAGGTGATTGCCCCGTGTTGTGCTAGTTCACAACAGTATGGTTGTACGCTGTGTCATAGTATGTCTCAAAACATTCACAGGGACTTGTGTTCAAGGTGTTTGTTTCCAACAAGCACCTCACATAATATCGCCATCACCCCCAAGTACAAGTGCGTGCAGCCATGTGTATTGAAATTTGCTTTCTTTCAAACACAAATGCTTCTATGATTCAGTTTAACACCCCGGATATTCTGATAAATGCTAAGGGGGGAAGGGGGGATGGCATATCATAAGCTAAAACACCATGACATTGAAATATGCCCAACCAATGCGGCACAAACTATGCACAAGTTAGAAACATTTGTACGAGTACACACACATCTTGTGTTGCTCAAGTTTTAATTATTACTTATTAGTCTTCACTTTGCAATATTCTTTTGAGTAAATTTCACAAATCCACACTTATTCTTACAAAACTACATTTTTTAGAATTAGTTTAACAAAACTACACTTATTCTTGCCAATCTATTCAATTAACCGTACTTCCGTCACTTGCTACCATTCTAACAAGGTGGGCCCACATGTTACATGTCCATGTGGAGAAGTGTGGTAGCAGGTTTGTGGTCGCAGGCGATTCCAGCACTTTCATCTCAATGACATGTGGGCCCTCCTTGTCAAAACGGTAGCAGGTGACAGAAATGCGGTTCTTTGAAACGATTGGCAAGAATAGGTGCGGTTTTGTAAAACTAGTTCTAAAAGTGCAGTTTTGTAAGAATAAGTGTGGTTTTGTGAAATTTACTCATATTCATTTCATAGACTAAGACTGTATATATACCAGGAAGGCAGGAAGCCACCAAAAAGAAAATGCGAGTGCAAGAAGGTGATAAGCACTTTTCAAGGGCTCTGCACCATACTTGAAAATATATCAAGAGAAGATTTGCTCAAATAAATAAGTCAACATCCACAAAAGCATTGTAAATTCTTATTTACCAAAAGCACCTCACACAACTTGAATTTTTACCAAAGTTGTAAATTCTTATAGAACTTTGTACATTAAGAAAAATTGACTAACCTGCATTGCAATGCACAAAAAATGTATGCAAATGATAAACATAAACAGGCACTCCAAAGTTAACAAAAACCCCATATTAATTGGAAAACAAAACAAAATGCCAGAAAATTTCACATTGGGTGGAAGAGCAAGAAAATTTTCTACAAACCTATGCCAGTTGCAGGGAAAATACAAATTATTCATTTACTGCACCACACTCAACCACCTTCCTATTTTTGGGCCAACGCTGGCCCACCTGTCACCAACTAGCATGAGAGAGAGAGAGAGAGGAAGAATTATCCCATCTTAACTCTAGATATAATCATTACAATATGAAAAATTTTAATGAGTGGGAAAAAAAGGGGGGATTGCGTTTGTGTGAGATCAGAATATCACAAGCAAAAGATTGATTATAACTGCTTTACATTAGATAAGGTAATGAAATAAACCTCAAAAGATACATGTGCCCCTCCAATGCAAATAAAAATCCAATTATCAGCAGGTTGGTTGTTAGTGTAAGCCAATGGGACGAGCTTGTTTGGTTGGGGAAGGATGATAGGATGTAAGAAGGGGTTCTTTGGTTGGTCGCATAAGGTAACGTTGGCTGAATAGAGATACTGCTAATTAAAACCATAAACCATTTCTGCCCATCCCAACTGTGGGTGGCTATTGTGGTTGTGTACGCTCTTACCTGAACGTGCCAGAATACAGATAATGTATAGCATATAATCTCTGTTCCTAAACATAACCAAGGCCTGCTTGGTTGGTTACTCCCTGTTGTGGACAAATGGAGGTCAACAGTTCAATACCCACAAACATGTAATATACTAATATTTCATCATTTTTCAGTTCAATACCCACAAGCATGTAATATACTAATATTTCATCATTTTTTTGACAATTTAATAACAACTGAGAAGCAAGGTCCCAGGGCTTCCAGGCTGGGCCAGTGGGCCTGCTGTGAGTTCTGTCAAGGATGCTTCAGCATCTCAACTTAAATCCATCATAAGCTTAAGCTCCCTCATGCGCTAATTGGTTCTAGAAACAATTTTTTCTTGCACAAAATTATAAGCACAAATTCATTAGTCCTGTCTCAATGTTTGGTGTTGAGATTTTCAATCAAGGAGTCAAGGCAAGCTTTATCATGTAAACTCTCAATATCCTTTTTGTTTTAACCACGATACCAATTTTCCTTTATTACACATAACTTGGAACTGTTACCAAAATAATCAATCTTCAATACACTTTCCCTTTGCTTTACAAACAAAGCAATTCATCATGTCTCAAATGCACAGTAGTCCACAGTATCCTGTTTTAGAAGATATTCTATCTTTCAGAGTCCCAACAGCCAACAGGTGAAGTCATATGGTTCATACCATAAACTTCCCCATTACAGAAAGCTGCATCTGCAAAGAATGAACTCGTATGGCATTGACACCAATTGGTACGATACGGCAATGCACCACATAACGAGTGAACTTGACAAGCTATGAGTGGAGCGGTATGAATATTCATCATATTGGTCACACCGTGATTCGCACTCCTCTCATAACTTTCATCTCAATGACATCCTTCATGTTCCTAGTGCTAAGAAAACTTAGTTTCGCTCATCGCCTTACTCCGATAATCAAGTGTTCCTTGAATTTCATCCTACCTTCTTCTTGATTAAGGACCGGATCACGAAGAGGGTTCTTCTCAAAGGCAAATGTGAGGAGGTCTCTATCCTCTTTCATCCATGTCTTGGTAGGAACAACCAAGCAGATTTTGGAGCAATAAAACCTTCTCCTTCACGGTGGCATAGTCGCTGGGACATCCAAAGATCTACAATACGAAGAAGTTGTTAGGCTCAATAATCTTCCTTGTTCCCTTGAGTCCAATAAAGAAACTATTTGTAATGCTGTCAACAAGCAAAAGTCATCAATTACCTTATTCCAAGTCTTCTAGTGTCTCCAAGTCTCCTCTAGAGTTAATCTTCTCGGATGTCCGGGGTCCAATGTGAATCGTGGGAAGGAACAAGTTCTATGTCACTTTTATCGATGATTACAGACAAATTTGTGTGGATTTATTTGCTTGTTCCAAATCAAGTGTTCCAAAAGTTTCATGAGTTCAATTGACTTGTTGAAAGGTTTGTTTGACAAAAGATCATCTCAATACAAACAGATTGGGGTGGCGAATATGAAAAACTTAACCCTTTCTTCAAGCAAATAGGTATATCTCATAGAGTTTCCTGCCCTCATACTCACCAACAAAATGGTGCTGCTGAAAGAAAACATCGGCATATTGTTGAAGTTGGCCTTTCCCTCCTAGCTCATGCATCAATGTCATGCTGAAATTGGATGAAGCCTTTGCTACGACCACATATCCGATTAATAGAACTCCTACCAAACTTCTACAATTTTCAACTCCTTTAGAACGGCTATTTAAGATCAAACCTAATTATGAAACTCTTCGTGTCTTTGGTTGTGCTGCTGGCCTAATTTGTTCAAAACAATGTGCTTTTTTAGGCTATAGCAATATGCACAAGGGTTTCAAGTGTCTTGACATTCAGACTGGCCGTATCTATATCTCTCGCGATGTAGTCTTTGATGAGGAGGTTTTTCCCTTTGCTCGCCTTCATCCAAATGCTGGGGCACGTCTTCGTTCAGAAGTGCTCCTTTTTCCGTCTCTTTTTGGCACTATTGATCACGGGGGTGCTCAATCAAATGATCAATGTGATGATTATTCTGATAATGATACTAATCGCCTTCGACCGCCCTCGTCCTGCTTTTAGATATTGTTTCACGATCGTATACAAGCAGTTGAACAAAGAACTTCGATTGAGCAGAGACTCAGTTGAGCGGGATGAACAAGAAGAACAACTTGATATTTTGAGTCAACCGCAGCAGCAGTCTGCACAACAATATCCAACCGTGCCTAAGCCACCTATTACTCAAGTATACAGTCGGCGTGTTCAACTTCCTCCACCCACATATTCATCATCTGACTCTCAAGATTCACCGAGCAGTTTGTCGCAAGTTCTAACCGATAGTTCTAGGTGTGGTCTCCTCATCTCAACATCGGGTCAAAGAAGGTATGGCTATGGTAACTGCGAACATGGAGAACCACGAATCGAAGAGGCTTTGCGATCGAACATCGGAAGAGAGCAATGGATGAAGAATACATGGCACTAGTGAATAACAAGACTTGGCATCTTGTACCTCCTAAGAAAGGAATGAATCTAATTGATTGCAAATGGGTGTATAAAGTGAAGAAAAGGCGATGGAACAATTGATAGATACAAAGCTCGTTTAGTAGCAAAAGGCTTCAAGCAAAGGTATGGAATTGATTATGAAGATACTTTTAGTCCGAAGAGTTAAAGCTGCCTCAATTAGACTGGTCTTGTCTATTGCAATCTCAAGAGGGTGGAATCTTAGCCAACTTGATGTAAAGAATGCGTTTCTTCATGGCGTTCTTGAGGAGGATGTATTGCCGTGGTATGAAGATAAGAAAATGAGTGAATATGTGTGCAAATTGGACAAGTCATTATATGGACTAAAACAAGCGAGAGCCCAGTATTCTAGGTTAGTGAAAAGTCGATGCAACTTGGTTTTCAGCCTTCAAGAGCTGATACATCACTCTTCTTCTATAGAAAAGGTGATGTGATTATTTTTATGCTCATCTATGTGGATGATATAATTGTGGCTAATTCATCAGCCAAAGCTACTCAAGCCCTTCTCAAAGATCTCCAAGGTGAGTTCCCACTAAAAGACTTGGGAGATCTACATTATTTTCTTGGAATAGAAGTAAAGAAAATAGATAATGGAATTCTTCTAACACAAGCAAAATACACTGCTAATCTGTTAAAAAGAGTCCAGATGCAAAAGTGTAAGCCAATGAATACTCCTATGTCTACTGTTGAAAAACTATCATTAGAAGGAGAAAAGTTAAGTCCCGAGGATAGCACAAGATATAGAAGCATAGTTGGAGCTTTGCAATATTTAACTTTAACGAGGCCGACATTTCCTTCTCAAGAATAAAGTTTGCCAAGATTCCATGCACCAACAATGACGCATTGGACAAAGACTAAAAGAATACTTGTACTTACAACACACAATGGGTTATGGATGAAAATTACTAAATCTCCTTCTATGTTAGTTTCGTGGATTTTTCGATGCGATTGGGTGGATGCTTAGATGATAGGAAATCTCAGGAGGTTTTGTGTTTTCTAGGAGCAATCTTGTGTGGAATGCAAAGAAACAACCTACATTTAGATCGAGTATAAAGCAATGGCCAATCAATTTGAAATAATGTGGGTTCAAACCTTTCTAAAGGAATTGGGAATTTCTAGTCCTGCACGATTGTGGTGCGATAATCTTGGAGCAACCTATCTATCTCGCTAATCCAGTTTTCCATGCTCGAACTAAACATATTGAGGTTGATTATCATTTTGTTAGAGAAAGAGTAAATCAAAGATTGCTTGATATCAAATTTATCTCAACAAGAGATCAAATTGCGATGGTTTTACTAAAGCCTTACGTGCAACGCCTCAAAGATTTTCGAGGCAATCTCAACTTAATCGTGATTGAGAGGGATGTTAAAGATAATGCAAAGGTAAGACGGTTGTTCTCACCGTCTGTATGAATCTATTTCGTGAAAGTCCCGATTGTATTCTCTGTTAGAGATAAGATATCATACATGTCTGCAGAGATTGTTTGGAAAGCCATGGCTATAGATAGAATAGATTGATTACATTGTAATTGTTAGAGATAGACTTGCCAGCCTCCTCAATCTCCTGCCGCAATATGTATTGTACTAGATGGCGTTTGACCATATATAACATCTGAGGATCGGAGGTGATCCTTAACCCCAAAACCTAACTTTTCAACACCGACACCGAGAAAGTGATGGAGGGACCCCATATCCTTCATTGAGAAGCGTGGTGAAGAGCGCGAGATAGTCCATTTGTAAAGAGCGGTGTGAGGCGGTCAATACAATGTCGCCCACATATAGAAGAAGATAGACACAGTTGACTCCACGTCGATAGATGAATAGTGATGTGTCAGACTTCGCTTCATGGAACCCAATTGTGAAGGTGTGGCGAAAGTCTTTGTACCAAGCACGGGGCACCTGCTTGAGGCCGTACAAGGACTTGTTGAGGCGGCAGACCATGTCAGGACGGGAAGAGTCAATGAATCCAGAAGGTTGAATGCAAAACACTGTCTCATCGAGTGTACCATGGAGGAAAGCATTCTTGACGTCCAGTTGATGAATGGGCCAATCACAGGACACCGCTAAGTCGAGAACGATGACAGACGAGAGTGAGCTTGACAACTGGGCTAAAGGTCTCATCAAAGTCAACACCGGGGCGTTGAGTGAAACCCCGAAGTACCCAACGAGCCTTGTAGCGGTCCAAAGTGCCATCGGCCTTAAACTTGTGACGAAAGATCCATTTCCCAGTGACAATGTTGGCACCAGGAGGGCGAGCAACCAGTTCCCATGTGTTGTTGGCTTGAAGAGCAGCAAACTCGTCCTCCATTGCGGCGCGCCAATGGGGGTCAGCTAGGGCCGCACGGTATGTCTTAGGGACAGGAGAGAGGGCAGCTGCATGAAGACTTTCTTGGGCTGGGAGTCGATGAATGCCGGCCTTGCTTCTTGTAGTCATCGGGTGAAGATTGAGCACTGGTGTAACAGGTGAGGCACCGAGAGTCGCTGGTGGGCGAGGGACTCCGTGCCGAGCGCTGTGCGCAGCGTGGGAGCGGCACTGGGCGGGAGAGTCGGCCCGGCGGCTCAGGCCGGCCGGTGAGGCGAATGGCCGGTGTCCGTCGCCTTGTTGGATGAGTGGAGGTACCAGCCGGGACGGACGTAGCAGCAACCAACTCGCGAGGCCCAGATTGCACTGCTCCGTTGGCCACCGTCTCGGGCCGCTGGATAGGCCGAGCAGTGGCGGCGCGTATGGGCGCGGGATCGCGCATGTTTGGCGTGATATGTCGGCGGATGGGCTGATGCGAGCTATCTGAAAAATCCTCCAAAAAAGTTAAGTCAGTAGCACATGTCGCAGCAGGTGACAGCTCGGCATAGGGAAACGTGGACTCATCGAAAACCACGTGGCGGGAGATGATGACCTTGTTTGACACTGGATCAAAACACCGGTACCCTTTGTGTTCGAGAGGATAGCCAAGGAAGACACATCGCACGGAGCGAGAAGCGAGTTTGTGAGGAGCAGTGGCGGAAAGGTTAGGGTAGCAGGTACAACCAAAAACACGAAGATGTTGATAGGAAGGAGCAACGCCGTAGAGGGCAAAATACGGGTGTTGTTTGCAAGTGTTTTGGTCGGGTGGCGGTTAATGAGGTGTGTGGCGGTGTGGAGGGCCTCGACCCAGAAGAAGGCGGGAAGGCTAGCCTGAAAGAGGAGAGTGCGCACTATGTTGTTTAAGGAGCGAAGCATGCGTTCGGCCTTCCCATTTTGGGGTGAGGTGTGCGGGCAAGACATGCGCATTTTAACTCCCTTGGTAAGAAAGAGGGTGCGAGCCGAAGAGTTGTCGAACTCACGGCCGTTATCACATTGCACAGCACGTATGGTGGTGGAAAACTGAGTATGAACATATTCAAAAAAATGAGATAAAGTGGCGAACGTGTCGGACTTAAGACGAAGAGGGAAAGTCCAAACATAGTGCGAAAAATCATCAAGAATTACAAGGTAATATTTGTAGCCCGAAACACTCGCAACAGGAGAGGTCCAAAGATCACAATGAATCAACTCAAAAGCACAAGTTGTTGTGGTTGTGGAGCGAGTAAAAGGAAGGCGAACATGTCGACCAAGCTGACAAGCGTGACAGATGGTGGTGGGGCGCCAGGAGGAATGACGGTCGTGCGAGCAAGGCGAGCGAGGGCGTCATGTCCGGGGTGACCGAGGCGACGGTGCCAGAGAGTGGTGGAATCGACGAGGAAGGAGCTAGCGGGAGGCGTCGAGGACGGGCAAAAGGGATAGAGGTCGCCTGAGCTATTGCACCTGGCGATCACGTTCCTGGAATGAAGATCCTTCACAGAGAAGCCAAGGGGATCAAACTCGACGGTACAATTGTTATCAGAAACAAAACGACGGACAGAGATTAAATTTTTAATCATAGTAGGAGAGATAAGGACGCCGTTGAGAGAAAAAGAATTAGTTGGGCTATGTAGCAAGGTAGAGCCAACAGAGTTAACAGGAAGAATTGAGCCATTTCCAACAACAATGCTAGTGGGTGTATCAACAGGAGGTGTGTGGGAAAAAGAGAGAATACCGGCATCCGAAGCCATGTGAGATGTTGCACCTGTGTCCATGTACCATTCACTGCTCGATGTAGATGGCTGTGTCAGGGAGACGGTGTGAAATGCATTAGCCAGAGAGTGCTGATCCCACACCGGCGCAAGTGTGCTATGAGCACTGGTCCATGCAGGAGGCGAGGGCGGTACAGGGGTGCCGTATCCAACGCCTGGTGCGGGAGCCGAACTGAAGTGGCCGAGAGTGCCCGCGGGGAGCTGCGTGAGCGGGCAGGGTGGTAGAGGGTCCACGGAGCCGCACTGGGGGCGTCGATCTTCTTGGCCGGCGACTGCTGCTTTGTGGCCGGCGTGAACCAAGAAGGCCGCGGCTCACTGGTCCGGGCCACATTTGTATAGTGCCAGCCCAAGGGTTGTATAAATTTGGGCCAAGGTCTTCTTGTTCTTCTTTGTTGTCGATTGTAGAAATTTTGAGAGAAACCTGTGCCATGGCCGCCACCATTGCCACGCCGACGGCGGTTAGTTCGGGAGTGGCGGCCACCGCCGCCACCCGATCCTCCAGTTGTGTGCACGAGCCCCGCCGTACCCGGTGGCGTGAGGAGGTTGGGGTTGGAGTGCGCCGGGCGTAGCCGCGTTCGCTCGCCGATGGATCCGGTGGCGGGGAAGGCGGTCGGCCCAGCCGCCGTGGGGAGAAACGGTGCTTGCGGCGATGCCAGCCGGCTGCTGCGGCGCGTTGAGCGGCAACATCCGACGCAGAGGTATCGTCGGCGCGGCCATGGAACAAAGCGAAGAGGTGTTACCGGTGGAGAGGAAAAATTGAGAGTAGCGGAAGTTTAGGATCGAAAACATAATCCCAAGTTAAGCAATAAGTAGACCAGCAGATCAATAAATTGCCTTGAATTAATTTTGTGATTCAATAAGGTTGGTCTCATTAATATTTGTGCTAGTTGCGTTCATCCTCAGCATATTGCATATGCATTTCCGAGTAGCTCCCAACCAACATTTTAAAGGGTGTCGTGCCTGAAGGCAACTGGTCCAAAGGGGTAATAGCCTATTTGGAAAAATGCACTTAACAAACGTTGTGCATCGAATGAACAAGTAATTATACAACAGTACTTCAACTCATAATCCTCATGCGCAAAGTGCAAGTAAGATTACAGGAAAATTTTGATGGTGATATATAAGATTACAGGAAAATTTATACATCGTTCTAATAAATCATAAAAAGTTCGTTTTAACAGCATTGAGCATTCAGTCTCTAGATGTTAACCAAGGAAGTCGGAGCAATAACATTGTAAAATCACCGCATAGGTCCAAACAAAGAAATGGGGAGAACAACAAACATTCCCCATTAGCACCCAAGTCAGGAAGAACGGCTGTAGAATGAGGACCACACCCAACAGTGAAAGGAAATCGACAGCAGCCAATTCAGGTGGGATTAGTACAGGGGTTTGTTCCATCCAAACGCAAAATCCAATTGCGAAATCAAGCTAAATGCCGACAATTTAATGCGGCTATTGATCTTCAGGAATTTGTATGTGGCGCCCTATTGGTCAATTGCGGGCAAATTGACCGATAGTACGGAAAGTTCGACACTGCCGCTTCAATTGCGGCAAATTGACCGATAGTACGGAAAGTACTAACAAACAGCCACACACACTTCAGCCAAAAGCGATGTGTTGGCCAGCAGAATAGTCGGGATTTAGACGTAACAGCTCGCAAGGAATCCCGGAGATCACATCCAAGAACAAGATCAAGAAACACGGACACTTACGCGACGAAAGCTGCTAATAATGGCGACAAATATTCGCCTAAAAACACACAAAAATCGCAGGGTCGAACGTCAACCTCCCAAAAGAACGGCGAGCTCTCAGTGACCGTAAATGCAAAAACCACAAGGGCAATCGTTGCGAAACCCAGCTACAAATGTTAATCGGAGAGAAATATAACAAGAAATTAGAGCTGAAAAGACGCCCAAGATTAGAACAGCAGCATAAAGCTAACCCGAGCAGGCGACAATATAGGCCAGTACAGATCAAGAACTACATCGAGCGGCACGGAATCACCAAGATCAACGAGGAACAAGAAAGAAAGAGAGGGTCTAGTACCTTTGTGTCGAGCATGACGGCGCAGAGGATGCCGGTGCGGTCCATGGCGGCGCGGAGGTTGTCGAGGGTCTCCTGGTGGTACTCGTGGGAGCCGTGGGAGAAGTTGAAGCGGGCGACGCACATCCCGGCCCGCAGCAGCCGCTCGATCATCTCCACCGACCGCGACGCCGGCCCCAGCGTGCACACGATCTTGGTCTTGGGCCGCCGCCGCATCACCGCGGCGCCGTGCACCCCCTCCGGCTGCAGCAGCTGCTCACCGCCCATCACCATCGCTCGCTCGCTAGATCTACGTGGGGGACAGGAGGAGGAGATGGGGCCGGAATTCTTGATCTCCTCTTCTCTCTCGCCAAGAATGAGGCGGCGGGTGTTGCTGCGCTTCTTGCTCTCCAAGAATGGGGTCGGATGGAGAGGTTAATAGCGATGTGAATGGGAAGGAGAAAGAAACAAGCCAATGGGTGAACGATGCGGCGCTGGTCTCCCCACCGGAATGTCTCGGTCAAAACCACGGGGAGGTCAGATTCAAATACGGCAGACGACAGGTGCACTCATTTTCACAATTTTTCAATCTTACCTCTGAACCCATAGCAAGAAAATAATAAGAGCGAAGGTATTTTTATTATAAACTAGAACCGCGTTGGAACTGCTTGGTTCAGCGATTCTGTCAAAAACCGGCTAGTTTGTCCGGTTTTTTTGTGCCAATTGTATGGACTTGGAAGCAAACTGAGCCAGTGTGCTATCTGTTCCAGTTTTTCCCAGTTCAACTATCTGTCCGATCCGATTTTTATAACTATAGATCCAAGGGTGAAGTTACCACCATATCAATAAAAACAATTTTTATTATTTAACCTTTTTTTGCAATTTGTACCATTTAGTTTGTCATTTATTTCACTTTTGCACTGGTGTTAATCTGTACTTCCCTTAGTACTAGTCGAATTTGGTTTGTCTGCATCATGACTAGCTGACCCCACGCGGAGAGCAGCCACGCGCGCCACGCTGGAGTCCAGGTGGCCCGTGAAGTGGCCACGGTCCACGTTGGATATGGGAGATGACATGTTTCGAACCGACCCTGTATGGACTGCTCTCGTCGCCCTGCGCACGGGAAGGGCCAAGCGGCTGCGCATCTACATCAAAACCCTTGCCATCTCTCCTGTCGCCGATTGCTTGCGCAGCCCTCCTCGCTGCAATGGTACTGAGACCTAATCTCAACGAGTATGTGGGTATTATTCTTGATTTGCTCACGGATTCGTGGTTTTGGTCGGATGCGGTTTGGAGGTTTGATTTGGCGTGATTTTGGTAGAATATAGGAGGGAATGGTTCCATTTGGGTCACGTCTATGTCGGTTTGAGTTTTTGTTTTTGATTTATTTTTCACTATTTTTAAATTTCGCTTTTTCTGGTTTTTTGGTTTTTTTAGCTTTTTTTACCAGTTCGTTTTTCCTGTATTCGTTTGTATTGTCTGTGATGGGTTAATCTGTTTTTTTATTTTTTAATTTAGTTACACCAATAAACTATCATTAATTACAGTGTAATTTTAATTATCTATATTATAATTTTAATTATAAACTAATTTATTTCAGTGTACCTGAGCGGCACGTTGGTTGTATCTGATTTGCTAGTACTTCAAGCGCCGAACGAGAATCTCAACCAGTACATGGAGCGCCGAACGAGATCTCATGGACCAGTTCTACTCGGTACATCGCAATCGAGGGCTCTATCCACTATAATACTACATAAATCGAAATAACAAGAAGACAAAGCACAGGCTAGGCTACCAAATTTGCAAGCGTGCAAGAAAGAAATCGACGGAAAAAGGGCTATTCTGCATGCTCGCCGCTGAGCGGTGGAGCTGAACGAGCCGCCGCTCGCTTCCTCCTTTGCGTCCGCCGTCGTGCCCTACATCAGGAAGGCTCCGCCTAACTCCGCTCCTTCATGGGCCGCGTGGACTCCAGCGTGGCAGGCCGGCTGCTCTTCGCACTTGTTTGATACGGCTGTAGCTTATAGTTTTTGGGTAAAATTTTTAAATTTTAGCTGTTTGCGACAGATATTATAGAGCGATACTCATTTGCGATTTTGATTGATACAGAGATATTGAGCTTTTAACGTGTACTATAATTAATTTGTAGATCCCGTCTTAGAAAATACCCTGTTTTAAAGTTAGGTACTATAGCAAAAGTCAAAAATTATTTTTAGAAGCCGTAAAAAATAGAGCCTATATCAGGATGGACTATTGCAAAGTAAAACTTTATTTACTCTGTTACGGTGCAAAATGAAAGACTAAAAGTATTGGTTAACTGAGTGCAGAACGAAATATGTGACAATCTAACAGATATGCGAGCTATAATTTACGCATAAATTTATTAGCGGCATCTTGAGTTCTCGACTTACTTATTTTTAAATCTGATTTTGTTTTTTGCAAGATCGTTTTTGTCAATGATTGATGATCAAACTTGTGCAAACTGTAATTTACTTATAAATTTATTAATGACCTTGAGCGAATGAGTTCTCGACTAACTTATTTTTATATCTGATCTCTTTTTACGAATAATGACGTAACAAAAGAACACCGCCACACCACTCTTTACTAGGGGTGAAAACGGATCGGATATTTCCCGACCGACCGACCGCCGAATCCGAGTCGGATCGAATTCGGATAGTTGTGTCGGATAATTATCGGATTTGGAGTCGGATTCGGATAGTTTTTTTCGGATACGGATACGGATTCGGAAAGAAACTATCCGACGGATACGGATACTATCCGGAATTGTATCGGATAATACCCGAATATAATTTTCGGATATCCGGCCCAACGGCAGCCTACAGTGCCAAGCGGCCCAAGCCCATCAGCTGCAGCACGCCTCACGCTCCTCACGCGGTCACGCCTCGCCTCCTCACGCCTTCTCACGCCGTCACGCTCACGTGGTCTTCGGGAGATTTCACTTCAGATTTGGAGAGGCGGAGTCGCGGAGAGCGGCTAGTGACTGAGCGGCTGGTAGGGTTCCCGCCGCCGACCCGCCGGGTGCGGTGGCGTCTGCGTGCTAAGGTTCCTGTCCGCCGACGACCGCCGCCGCCGACCGCGGTCCCTTGGGTGGCGGTGCGTGCTAGGGTTCCCATCCGTCGTTCCTCCCGCTCGTCGACCCGCCGCCGCCGAGCCGCCGTTCGCGACCCACGGTCCCTTGGGCTGGCGGTTGCGTGCTAGGGTTCCCATCCGTCGTTCCTCCCGCTCGTCGACCGTCGCTCGCCGACCCGCCGCTCGCCGACCCGCAGCTGCGTTCAAGGTTCAACTCGTAAGGATTCGCTCAGCTTCCTAGTGATTTTTTGCCAGATTGGTTCGATCGGTGTGTATTTTGTGGTTAATTTTGGCTTTAGGTTGGTACTTTCAGGAAGGAAGGGAGCATGATGGGCTGATGGCCAGGAGCTCCTTCAAGCTGGAGCACCCGCTCACCGCTCGGTTTGTCTAATTTTCCCATGCTCTTGTGTTTCTGTAGGGAAGTTACGATGTTTGTATAAACACCAGTGATGCTCTTTGTTTCGTAGGGAAGTTACGATTTTCCCATGCTCTTGTGTTTCTCATCTCTTGTGTTTCTCATCTCCCCTAAAATGTTAAGTGAAATCCGAAACCAATTTATAGGTTCTTTGAAAGACAAGCTATGACATGCAATTGCTAGGTAAGCAGTAGTAAGTAGATGATTGTGCTGAAAAACCAGTGTGGCAGTTTACTTGGAAACAAATTTAGTTGCATGCAGTTACATCTCATTGTCCATTTAAATCAAACATCTGTGATCTGATTTGTGGACTCAATTTTGTTTCTTCACCTGCTGTAGGAGTTGGTTGGGTGGAATGCCAAATACAGGGACAAATTTGGGTTTGTGTTCATGATATGTGTGTCGGGAAGGCGCCTCAGGGTCTTAGTGAGCTTGTGTCGCATATATCCATCTTAGAAGTTCCTGTATTTGTTTCCTGTAATTGACATTTGTGCCAATTTGGCCCATCTCAACACTCAGTGATGTTTAAAAGTTTGTTATGTCCTCTCTTTTGAGTAGTGAGGTATTGTGATTTGTGATCCGTGAAATACAACTAAAATGAGAACCGCTGTTCTCTTTTGAGTAGTGAGGTATTGTGATCTTGAATGCTTGATATTATGCCTTCCTTTCTATTGTTGTAATGGGATAATGACCTTGAAATTATCTTATTATATTGCTGCTATTTTCAGAGGCGTTATTGTGCTATATTATCCGTTTCCGAGTCGAATCCGTTATATATCCGTCCCGACGGTACCGTATTCGAAACTCCGAATATTCCGACTTCGTATTTGTATCCGGTCTTACCGTATTCGACTCCGAATCTGAAGAAAAAATATGGATTAGGATACGATTTAAGCAATATCCATCCAAATCCGATCCGTTTTCACCCCTACTCTTTACATGCCCAGGCGTTGGAAGTGAAGCCCCGTAGTCCATAGGATTTGACCAGGCGCGTGTTTCGAGCGAAGGATAAAAATGGTGATGTCTCTTTGTTCTAGAAAGCGAAAGACTGGACCAATTGAAATACTATTGAGACCAAGGCCTGCTCCAAACGTCTGTAAGTCATGTTTTTTTATATAGACTAGTTGAGTGTGTGAGCGTTTCTAGGAAATAAAAATATTTAACAGATATAGATATATAGGAAAATATATATCTGATAATTCATAAAATATTAACAAAAAAAATATTTAATGATGGACCGATTTTTAAGAAATGAAAAAAACATTATTGTAACCTCCCAATTTTTTTATTAAAAGAAGATAAGAGGTAAGTCATCACTTCAGTATGTTCATCCTAACTCTTTTAACATGTATGTTTTGCTCTGAAAATACTAGTTCACAACATACTCTAGAGTAAACAAAACAAATACAATTAGCAACAATAGCAGTAGCAAAAGAGTCAATGGAACCGAAGGTGTTCAGCATATTATGATACAAATAAACATCATATCATTATCATACGTAGCAATATTCGCTTAACAAGAAGCTGTCATTGCCAATACTGAGATTTTAAGTACTTGAGTATATGTGTATATGCATGCATGTGTGCGAGCAGTATATCACCTCCCACATAAACCAATGGAGAGAGAGAGGCAGTTCTTGTAAAAGTACTTAGATTTGATAGAATCATTACAGCAACCTCCAGTTCCTGTGTGTGCACATATGAACGTATGAATATATATATTGTTTGCTAGCAGACTTGTGGGAATCACATCAAGAAACAAAAAAACATTGTTGTAGCCTCCTAATTGTTTTATTAAAAAAAGATAGGTAAGTCCTCACTTTAATATGTTCATCTTAACTCTTTTAACATGTATACCTTACTCTAAAAATGCCAGTTCAACTTTTTAAACACAACCACTTTCCAAGCACACAAGGTGGGGCACTTACAATGACAACATAGATAAAGCATGAGAGCAAAATTATCAATTGTTTATATGAAATGAACAGGTACTATATTAGAACAAAGGGACTCAAAAGATTCAAGTATGGAGTACCTCGGTTATGAAGTTGTCCAGTATTAAATGGGGGTAAGCTTCTGACATTTTGCCCATAGCCTTCCTATCTTTGATATCATGTCGTGTCACCTGCCCAACAATGAAACCTCAGGTTACCACCAAGCCCAAGTATGGCCTCCCATATTGCAGAAAGCATCAGCTCAACGTGTATAAAACAAACAAGCACACTTACCACGTTGAGTAACCCAAAGTATGCAGTTGGACCAAACGGTAGATTGCAGACAATCAAACTATCGGGCTGAGCACGATGTTCATGCTCCAAAAATAAGATCAGTGATTTCATGTGAGCAGCAGGACTCAACAATCTCCGATATCACCTGTCGAAATGACAATCCATATCAATAAGAAGCACAAGAGCTAAGTTAACAAAAGCTATGAGTAAATTTTGCGATCCAAGCAAATACATTTTTAGCACATTTTGCTCACTTTTTAATCACCAAAACATTGTTCGAATGCATATCTGGTAACCAAAGTAAACATTAGAAACATTGAGTGCAATCGTATCATACTTGACTACCACGGTTAATTCATCCTTTGTGAGTTGAGAAACACGACTTTCAGCTCCTATAAAACAAGATGTGCAGTTAGCATTTGTTTCTATCTTGTTCATTAGAACTGCTCCTTATTTCTATTTTGGACGTGTGCATCTTTGCGCTGTCTGATTGTTTTGACTGATCATGTGGTCTATTTTTTATAGAAAAGTGATACTTGTCCAGCCTATTGAGTTTTTCTAAGGAAAATATTGTATAAAATGTTGTACCATTAGTCGAGTGTTTTTTCATCAAAATTAGGAACTGATCACTTGTGAAATATATAAATAAACCTAGGTGAACATATCAAAATTTAGAAAAAAGCTGGGTGAACATAGTATAGTCAGCATGTAGACTATTTAACTAATAACAACCATAGTTCAATTTCCACACATAAAAAGAGCTACTTTGTCACATACGTATAATAATCATTAATAGTCAGTGGCAGCATATCCTCATACAAAAAAATGATACCTTAGGGAAAATGTAGTAGAGTTAAAAAACCATGTGATGGATGAAGTGCAACTTGATCAACCGGCTTGTGCCCTTCAAGCTAAAAATGAATAAATTAAACAACGCCAAATGGGGCCTTCATACTCTGTAATGAACAAACACTCGTTAAGTCTCTCTCTCTCTCTCTCTCTCTATATATATATATATATATATATATATATATATATATATATATATATATATATATATATATATATATATATATATATATATATATACGCTGAAATTGGGCACCAGGGTGCCCAGGCACCTTGATTTCAAACGCGCAAATTCAACCCAAATTCGGATATATTTTTTAAAATACCAGTTTTAGGGTATATACCCATCTATAACAATTCAAATGAAACATATACCTTTGAAAAATAATACTCGAATTCAAAGTTTTGAACGAATTTAGATCACATGCTTTGCTGATTTATATATATAATCAGCACATACCTACAATCAAACTATCAATAAAAAATGCAACTACAGTTCAAATTTCAGTTTGAACTAGTTAGTAAACTAATTAAATTTGATATCCAAGAAATTTTAAAATTTTTCGCACGCGATACATACCTATTTTTGACTTATGGTGTCCAGGCACCAAAGAGCACTCGTTATTTTTACTATATATATATATATATATACACACACACACACACACACACACACACACACACACACATAGAACATGATTTTGAGTTCAAGATATCGTCAATTGTATTCTCAAAGATGTTCACAAGGAAAATAATCCAAAACCATTACTTTGGTAGTTCACTTCATTTTCTTTAATACTTGTACTACATATTAAAATAGACCATTATTTTGGCAGGAAACATTAACATACATAGCTAACTCATCTAGTAGGGTTGTCTGCACAATTACTAATAAGGCAACGAAATATTTTGGCTGTTAGACAACAAAGATTTCTCGTGAAGACCCTGCACAGAAAGTGCAATATGGGACTTGGCAATAGAAACCAAGACTTGCTGCAATGGAATATTGGAATATGAAACTAAAGAATGCAAGTCCAAGAACAGACCAAACACAACATGGAAGCTCAAGTTAGAAATTAAAGAACAGATGAACCAATAAAATGGTGTCAGATAATAACAATGATGGACAGGTGAATTCAGCTCTAAACCTGAAAAATGCGTGATAACATCACATTGCAACCAAACTGAACAGTGAACATCAAATACCATAGATTCTCTTAACACCATGATACTTTTAGAAACCATGGCACTGTTCACAAACTCTTAAGTACTACGTAGTAACAAAGATGTTCCCTTCGAATCTTTGTTCATATTGGAGACTCAAACACTGGTGATTATAAACAAACCTCCTCAAAGGCATCGCACAGTGGTACCAGTAATAAAATATGAGTGAGCATCATTTGAGACTTGTTATGTTTAGTACTTAGTATTAGATATCATATCTTAAAATCACCACCACTAATCATCCATACAACTTAAATAACTAAAGAACATGCAACCAAGCAATATGAATATGATATACACTAGATGGAATTAAGCAAAAGGACAGAATTCACAATGAAATAAATTTAAAAATATTTAACAAATCAGCCTTTTCTCTGTTATGTCCATTGGACTTTTGCGCAAACCAAGGGAATCTTGTTATGTTACAAGGAGCAATATATGCAAAGCTCCTGACCGATGAACTCGTAAAGCCTTAACTATTACAACCCTAACACCCGTCAACAGGGCTTATACATTAGTTTAATTGTATGCCCCAACGCCGCTTGATCTCTCAGTAACCGTATCTCCTCTCCAATGCATTACAAGATCAGTAGGAGTAGCCGCTTCTCTCCGTTTTCTACCGGATCAGGATCGGACATGTTCCCGAATGAAGAATCAGGCCAGATGGATGATGGCAGATCAAAATCATCGGATATGCTTATTTCCCAAACCTGTTTTTCGTGTGCCTTTGTGTAATATTCTGGATGTACTTCGACTCTTTGCTCCTTTTGGTTCTCGATTTTGGTTATCATGCCGGACATCGTAGACTTTATAATTTATGGCTTCCTCCTAACAAACATTTCTCAGCTACATTTCAGAGTGCCATATCTAGACAATCTTTAAAAAACAATTTATCAATATTCAGTTTATTCATATAAGTGTTCACACTAAAATAAAAAACTACCAGCCACAGCCCAAAAATTAAACCAACATATCACATGTACATGCTTGCTGCACAACGCATTGCCCGCTTACGATGAAGCCTCACCATGAGATCTCTGAGGCTTCAAGTAGCAGGTTAGGAGTACAATATTGTAGTAGTACAAATCTGTTCCAGCATTTTCTCACAATCCAGCAGTCCAGCTTCACAATCACATTCCTGATCAACTCAATTCATCACCAGGCTACTCAAACTTGATTTACTATAAATTACAGCCATCCCGAACAGATAAAAGGCACTTCGCATGGTTCACAGCATTTCTAGCTTCAATGCCAGACATGCAGAATGTCTCAAGAGCATCCAGAGCAAGTACCAAGGATAATTCAGAAATGGACTACTGTGCATTGCTGATAGTTACCACCAGATAGTTACTAAAAACAACAGTCTAGCATCTTTGAAAAAGACCTGAATAAATATGACAAAATGTCGAAGGGTTAAAAAGAAAGAAAGCTCAGCTGCAGTTGCCTCTACCTCTACCAACAAATCAAGGATGAGGTGGAAAATTGCAACATCCTACAATTTGCTCAAAAAATTTCTAGCTGCGCTAACACTGCTTCGGTGGCAATCTGAAGGCTACATTCCAAGTTATCCGGTTTCACGCATTTCTATTCATGTATTTAACCTCTCTTATGGTTATGGATGCAAATTGCAATGGTGAAAGTTATGTTTCCTGGTGACAATTTATTATTCTCGTCTGTAACACCAGAATAGTTTAGAGCTCATCATGGCCAGGCTGGTTCGTAGACATGCCCTCTAGTTTCTGTTCCAGATCCTGTTACATTAGCCAAAACTATATAAGCTCCAGACCACTAGGGGAGAGAGAGGGAGACGGAGAGAAGACATTTGTAAAAGGAAGAGAAAGAACCTTCAGCTTCTCTTCAATGCATAGTGCAGGAGTTGACAATACAGCCGCATACCTGCCACAGGAAATAGGCATATAAAGATAGTGCAATGCACATATTTAGTAAAGATGGAAAATGTATCGAAAGAAATCCACATACTCGCATCTGCTGGGTTCATCAATGTCATTAAGCTCATTACTCAACCCACATCTAAGCCTAACCTGCATAATAATTAAGCCATAAAGTTACATTTTAAGACCTGCAAACAGAAAGAAACAATGCATGCTAATAAAGAGGATGCAAGCCTGAAAAACAGAAGTACCTTTAGGCTTCGGTCAGGGCCATTCCAGCATCTGTCTCCGTTTGAAAAATGCATTACTCTGTAGGATTCTTCAAATTTGTCCCAGCGCCTGATGGCAGAAAATTCCATTTTATGCCACAACATAATCACAAAGCACTATTCTACGAGTGATAACACACTGCTTAACATGCATGTCTGCATGCTGCATGCACATAAATTGGAGTTTTAGGGCTTGTACACTTTACACATGGGACAGCATAAGCAAAAGGAAAACTATAAATTTCTTTCAATTGTCTTATTATAGGTACAACCCTCACACAGTCACACTTGTAAGCTATCTCTACAGTCTAGTACATACATATTCTAGAAACTGACTGACGATCAAAGCTAAATGGCAGTAAAGCAGGAGCAATATATGCTGTATAGACAACAAAATGAACAAAAAAACTTAATACTCTCCTAAACTTAGCTATTACTCAAATGGCATTCCCTAAAGAACATGGATAGAATTAACCATTTGAACATTATTACATAATATAGCACCATATAAAGTTGCTGATCTGCAACGGCCTATAAACCTAGGTAGTAAGAAAACTATTCATTGCCTATGTTGATGATCACTATTAACTTTGATCATGACATTTTCACTAACTCTCGAAACTCAAGCCATTTTTCTAGGTCAAGGCCAGCTCAAACTTTCAAGATTCTAAATTTATTTTGCAAGCTATTGTATTGAAAAATGTAAGCACAGTAAAAATGACAAAAGGATATGCTCTCCAAACAGTAACTATTGATCTACGCAATGCATTTTCCTAAAGAACACTATCACTCATTCTAAGCATCTAAGAGGATACCCTCAAGGTTGTCACGGCGCTCTGGCAAGTCGAGGCGAGCTCGGAGCGCCTGGACGCCTAGTCGACTAGGCGCCCGTCATGGCGATAGTTAGACGATAGTAGTTAGACGATAAATAATACATTATATGACAGAAAATATCACAAATAATTCAAATAACCATGTCTCAGGAGGTCTAAATCAGAAGTAATATATTAAAGAAGAGGTCAGTTTGTAATTTTTAGGAAGTTTGAGGACCTAATCGCAAAAAGACCAAACAAATATCTGGTCGTAGCCATGACCTTTGCCGAATCACCGTTGCCTCCCCATCTCGTCTCTCCCGCCCCTCCCTTGGCCTCGCCCCCTCCGGTAGCCTCCACTTGCCCGGCGCCTCCTCCCATGCGCCTCCTCCCACCGACTCCTCTTCGTCGCCTTGGGCTCGATGCCGCCGCCTCGACTGCCGCCGCCGCAGTGCCGGAGGAGTCGAGGCGGAGGAGCCGGCCGGAGGAGCCGAGGCGGAGGAAAGCGAGCACGAGCCAGCAGTTCGGACTTGGCGTCGGCGACCGTGGCGGGGAGAAACCCCTAGGCGGCGTTGGACTCGATCGAAGGTTAGTGACCCCTCGGTCGGGTAATGTCCGTGTTGAGTCCCCGCCATGGCCTCAGCGGCCGCCACGGCGCGATAAGGCGTCTCACGACGCCTGGCGTCGCCCGGCGTCGCCTAGCGGCGGGGCGGGCGATGGGCCACGGCGCCCACCGCCGGCCGGGACACCTAAGCGTCGCCTGGCGGCGCCATGATAACCTTGGATACCCTACTAAGATGCAGATTTGCCATGGCGCAGAAGCCAACATCTCAGGAGAATGTTTGCCCACTTTGAGCATGAATGTCCATAACATATCATTGTGACTCTTTTCAATCAAAAGTAGTTTGATACTTTGATCCATTATTAGATAGAACAGAACTAGACAGCTACATAATGAAGTTTATTAATGGATTAAATTTCGAAATAATATGAAAATTTAGTAAATCTGAAAGGACTCAACAAACATACCCCAGGTTAGTGGAACTGTGTCCTTCAACCTGTGAAGCTTTCTTGTATGGACAGACCTTGTAAAGATACCTATCAATAAGGAGCACAATTCACAAATGAGTGGAATTAACCAAATATAGAATGATAATAAATAAATCACAGAGAGGTTTAAATGAGAGAGAAAAATATGTGAGATTGGATGCCCAAAAGTACACATACTTGCCCTCCTTGCTCTCAAAGCACTGGTCATAAAAGTAATAGAACTCCTTCTCCTTACCTAGCAAAAAATGCATTCTTTCAATTAGTTTCAACTTTCCAGACATTTACCAAGGTAGTGTATTGTATTAACTGGACTAATAAACCAGATGAAGTCAACATCTAGAATAGCAATTAACCCGCAATACTGACCAATATATTGTTCTACAGAAATTAAGGCTCCAAAGTACAAATGTAGTGAAGTTGTTAGGTATTAAAAGGCAATTTTGTAAATGGAGGACACCCAGATCTTAATAAAAAAACCAGAAAATATAAAATATATTTGACAGAAATTTAGAAAGGGCTCTTCTCTGTTTCGATGGTTGGATTGCACTTTCCTGTAAATTCTGAGAGTTGTTCTTTAGCCATTTTAAAGAACAGCTTTCCAGTCTAGGCAAAATCATGCTAACATGGAGCTTTTGCTAAGGGACCCTGTTAGCATGATTTTCATTAATCTTGTCAGGTAAAAAAACCTCAACTGGATGGCTTAAGCAGTATTTTCATTAACATCGAGCACAATAAACTATAAATTATAGAAATATCATTAATAGCTAAAAACATAATATACAGGTGACTGGTGCACTCAATCACCAAGCGAACAAAGTTTCAACCAACTTACCAAAATCGTGTTTTAGCTTATCGGTCAGAGTGGATATCTTTGACTGAATTTTGGACAGCTTCGAGCTGGCATTGTCATACTCCTTCCGAACACGTGAAGCCTCTATAAAAGTAGGTATATAAGTGTTACAGCATCTCTCCATGACTCATGAAGGATCAGCAAAACTAGTTTATACGACTTACCTGATAAATCCACAGGGGTCTTGAAAAAGTTAAATGCTTGTAAAACATTTTGTACAGATTGCTGAATCTTGTCCAGCCATGATGCTTGTCCCGAGGCAGTTAAATCTGAAAGAATAAACATCATATAAATAATCAATAACCACATATAAAAGGAGAGGAATAGTAGTCACGTCATATGAAACATTGTACCTGAATGGTCATCACCTTTCTGATCGTCGTCAGATTTATAAGACTCATTAGGTTCTTCATG
Source organism: Bonia amplexicaulis (assembly GCA_036346245.1). NCBI lineage: Eukaryota > Viridiplantae > Streptophyta > Magnoliopsida > Poales > Poaceae > Bonia > Bonia amplexicaulis. Next base: position 32,942,627 of record CM070736.1, on the reverse strand, counting down.
ATCATCAACATATTCATCATCTGATGCATTAGAGAAATCTTCATCATCATATTTATGCCTGTCGTCCTCACCTTCTGAACGATAACCGCCATAATTTTCTTCTGCAGGTTCTGGAAAATCTAATTCATCTTCAAGTGCTTCTTCTGCAGGTTCTGATATATCATGCTCATCTTCATGCCCCTTTTTATCGTCTTTACCAACCTCATCTACCTTTTCTCCAGTCCAGCGAGAAGCTACCAGACGACCCAACTCCTCCCTTGATAAACCTTCAGAGTTGACAGAGCTAGGGTCCTGCAAAATTTACAACCACAATGCTTCATACCTAGCAGCGCAGTCCCAAGAGACCAATAAAACATTATTGATTGTATGATATGCAAGGACAACAATGATGTGCAAAGACTAGAAAGGGCTGGTGCGGATATGGCTTATGAGACATAAGACATCTAGCCAACGCATCACTACACAATGCAGAGCTCATCAACTGGACTGACTGACAAAGAGAGTGTTACGTTCTGTGGATTGTTGTGACATCATCAGACTTGAAATCATTTCCTACACTCACAAAGTCACAATAGCTAATTAGTAGATTACACTAATTGTCACTATGTAGATCCATATGGCCATTGTTATGACATCATCAGACTTGAAATCATTTCCTAGACTCACAATAGCTAATTAGTATATTACATTAATTGTCACTGTGTAGATCCACATGACCCATCTCCCATCATATGGCTCAACTCACAATAATTAATTACTTTTTGGGGCTGTTAGCTTTTGGCCAATTGGAGGGATGTCTACAAGATACAAGCACTAAAAGGGAAAAGAGTTAAACATATTTGAAGAGGAAATGTGAGAATGTTGGTTAACGAGTAATAAGAGAGGGGATTGCACAATTGTTTTTTTATACAGGTTCAACCCCTGGAAGGGGGAAGATCCCAAATTGATCTCTACTGTTACTTCTAAAGAGCAAAGGAAAACATCTGTTAATCAAATTCAATGACAAGTGTCAGGTGCAAAGCAGTTACTGCACCACCAGCACTTCGCTAGGTTCTGTGGATGTCTCCTCCGGTGGCGATTTATCTCCAGTTACAGCTTTAATGCTATTCTCATCTTGGCTTTCAGGATCATGCTGACGTAGAAATCCAACATATATGAATGGTCAATGTTCAGAATGAAATGTGAACAGTTAGAATTTTGATTTTGTAGCACCAACGCTAAATTATACCTGCTCAACAGATGTCCCGCTTTCTGGTGTGTGATTGTCATGGTCCGTGACATGTCCATCGTGATGTTCAGCTACCTATGTTCGACAGGAATAACAAAATAATATAAAAGATCTATTTATGGCAATGAATTAAACAGGCCGCCCAGTAAGTGCCTAAATCTCATGTGTGAGGATTACTACAGTATATGTTCCGCAATGGTCATCATTTGTATGTTCTTTAGTCATATGGGCATTCTGGGTGAACCGTGATTCCACAAAATACTTCTAAATAGCTTTAATGGAACCTCCAGTCACCAGGGTACATGGGGAGTATCTGTTTCTTAATGTTTATGTATATGCATATGGCATTTGCGATGAGAGGGTGGTTAATAATTCAGTTCATCTAGCCCAAAAGCCTAAAACAAAGCCAACAATTTAAGGTTTTATTTTTTTTAGTGGACATGCTGAATGATGGAGGAATTATAAAAGCTACAAGAAAAATTGATTTCTTCAGTACATATGTGAACAAGAAGTAGATGCATTAAAATCATTTCAAGGGTGGTGGTTCACTCCCAAGTTTGCTCATACTTAATAAGTACAAAACTACAATCATATTAGACATGCTCAACATGCTAACACCCAGTCAATGTCAGATATTATGGATGGGGATGATGAGTTCCTTCAAACTGAGGTGATAGTAATCAACATAGGAAAGGTGGACATGAAGTTAACCAATATATAGAAAAAGATGCCAACCTTGCTTTCATCCGCTTGCACATTCCCATTAGTTTCCTGAGAATCTACTTCCTGAGAGGCATCCGGTGCTTTCTTTTCATCAGCGGCTTGCTTTTCAGCTTCTTCTTTCATTCTTTTATCTTCTTTTCTTTCCTTAAGCGCTCCTCTTCCTCTGCCTTCTCTATTAATCTCTTTTGCTCTGCATAGAATATAAAGTCTTACTTTAACATAAAAACTATCCATTAAAAAGTAGCATCTTCAACAACATTTGCTCCACATATCACTCTTTGGCAAATGACCAGTAGTTACGAGGAACACACCATTGAGCTTGTCAACAAGCCCTTGGAGTATTTTCTCTTCACCCTTCAGTTTTGTTAGCTCTGCTTCGTCTTTAGCAAATGCCTCTTTTGCCCTTTCAACTTCTTGATTACGAATAACGACACCACTTTTATATGTAGCTACTTTCTTCTTCAACTTCTCCCTTGCCGCCTTGCCAGCCTCCCAGCATGTATTCTTACAAGTGATGTTGCTATCATATTCATCACTCCCATCACAGCAATCTAGAAGGCAATGAGGAACAAGTTAATTACGGGATTTCCAACAGGCACTACGGTCTACGGAACAAGAGCTCCCGCGGGTTTCTCAGTCTCTAGTCTTGTCGTGCATGTACCTTTAGTTTTAACAAAAACAAGTAAGCAATGAAACAAAAAAATTGCCATCAATTATTAGCCTCTTACCGCAGATACCATCATTCACTCGCGACGAGAAGATCGTGATTGGAGAATGGCCGGCATTCTGGCAGTAGAATTTCCCCTCTGGGCAAGCCGATGTCCCTGCACGGAAAAGGAAACACAATTCGAGTAATTGATCTGCTATAATAGATTCCAACGCTTCCATAAATACAGTAACCCAATAGAGCAAAGATCAAACTTTCGCATATCTACCATGGATCTTCAAACTCCCACAATTCACGACTAACCCGCACAGGCCATGAAACTACGGGAGCCTCTACAGCAACCCCAGGAAATCAACCCACCGCCCCCATTTTAAAAATTGTTTTAAGGCAAGAAGAAGAAGAAGGCGGTACCGGGCTCGTCGGTTCCGTCGGGGCAGTCGCAGAAGTCATCGTTGAGCTGGTCCCTGGTGAACTTGCCCGATCCGTCCCTACACTTGATCACGCCGCCCCTGTAGTACGCCTCATCTGCGCCCAGCAATGCCAAATCAAGAACCGCATCCATCTATGCCAAATCAAGAACCGCATCCATCTAGCCAAGGCAGAGAAATAGAAAGAGAGGGGAGAGCAAAGCGTGGGCAGATCCGGGGGAACCTTGAGGGGGGATGCCGAGGGTGTCGAGCGGCGGCTTGGACGCCGCAGCGGCCGCGGAGATCCGGAGGAGGAGAAGGGCGGCGAGGAGGAGCGGGGAGAGCGCGGGGCGCCTCATGGGTGGCCGGAGCAGAGGACGGGGTGGGCGATGGCTCGCTGGTGTGCGTTCGCCTCTTGTTTCTTCTTCAGATCGAGGTCCGGACTCGAGAGCCTCCGTCTCCCAAGGGAACGGGAAGGAGGAGTGTCGAATCGAGTGTATACTGTACACGCACACAGATTCGAATCAGTTTAGCCGGTTTTTACCATATTTACAAAAAATAGTAGTATACTAAACGTATTGATAAAAATATTATTTTTGTCGGTGGCGGATCAGCGGTAGCGCTCGCGAGACGACACGCCAAAGTTTTGGCACTGTTTCGTACCGTATTTACAAAAATAGTAGTATGCTAGACGTATTGATAAAAATATCATTTTTGCCATTGATGGACCAGGCGGCAGCGTCCGCGAGGCGACAACGCTTTCGCACCGTATTTACAAAAATAGTAGTATGCTAGACGATTGACAAAATGTCATAAGAGACCGGTTGAGGCGAGTGTGCTGCCTATCGCCACCAACTCAGTTGGCCTAATTATCTACCTAATTTTTCGGTTTAGTATTTGTAATTTTTTAACAAATGATAAATAAAGTCAGACCTTCCGACACAACAATCCTCATAGTGTAAGTTTGTGGCGAATGTTGGTCTACAATTTTGATATTTTAGTTTTTACTAACAAAGTAGAAACCTCCTAATCTTGAATTTTAAAAATAGCGAACTAACTTAACATAAGTTTAATAAATATTTTAACCAATATTAGTAGAAGAACTATTGGCTTAGAAGCTGTCGCCGCCCCAAGCGGTAGGTAATTAGGTCGGCTAATTAGCCGGCCTAATTACCTATCTAATTTTTTCTATTTAGTGTTTGTTTAATTTTTAAATATATCAAATGAGTTCAAAAATTATTTTATCCATGGAGAATCTTGCTCAAAATTCATACAATTTTGATATTTTACAAGTTTTATATATAGCAAACGAACTTCAAAATTAAGAAATTTTATGTGAAAAAAGAACATCACATTTGTTTTAATTAACTTAACCATGAATTTAACAAATATTTACCATATTTATTATGAAAATAGTAGTACTATGCATCAGAATGCGATATGGCTCACTCTTACGAAAAATAGTAGTATCTGTCTGCACGTGGTCTTGTCTTCCATCGCGCACGCAGCATGTATGAGTCGTACGGTGAAGGATTCGGAGAGGTATGGAGATCCGTTTTCCTTGTGATGTGAAGTTCGAGCTCGTCGAAGTCATCCGGTGAGAAGTGTCAGTATGACGTGAAGGATAGCAAAGCCAAACGAGCTCTACAACCGTATGACGTGACAGCAAAGCCGAAGGAGCTCTACCCACCGAAGTGTCCAAACCCTAGTCATGCCGAGAACACTGAGCCTTGCTCTGCGTACGATGCAAACCCTAGCGCCATGTACTGCTCTCTAGAAGTATCTGGGAGGTCCGTGTCGTCAATAGTGGACTCGTCGTCACCACTATGTTGAATTGGAGGCTACAAGACGAAATGAAATTATTCAAAATAAATATTCCGAATGTACAATGCGAATCTCAAACCCCCGAATGTGCAGCGAAGATGAACGACGGGGAGCGGTAGTCTGTGCAGGTGGTGCGGATTCATACCTCTCTAATTTTTTGTAGTACTTTAATTACTTTTAATTACACAAATTCATAATGTATCAAATTATAAAAAAGTGAAATATTTATTAAATTCATAGTTAAGTTAATCCGAACAAATGTACCTAATTCGGACCACATAAAATTTTCAAAAAATTATATAATAATTATTACTGCACGGGAGGCTTCACATAAAATTTTGTAATTTTTAGAGCTCGTTTGCTATATGTTAAAACTCATAAAATATCAACATTGTATGAATTTTTTAGGAACATTTGTCATGGATAAAATTCACCAAAAAGTACATTGTGAGGAATGTTGTGTTAGAAGGTTGTACATAAATTTTTATATTTGTTGAGCTCATTTGATATATTTAAAATTTTAAACAACACCAAACAGAAAAATTAGGCAGATAATTAGGCCGGCTAATTAGGCGGCCTTGTTACCTGTCACCGGGGGGCTGGCAATAGGCTTGCCTGCTGCCTGGTGGCTGGGCAATAGGCGCCTACCGTCGGGCGACGGTAAACATGATATTTTTTGTCAATACGTCCTACATACTGCTATTTTTGTAAATACAATGTGAAATAGTGCTAAACTGGCTTTGATTCCACAGATTCAAGTATCTGAATACGGATGCAAAATACTAAATTTTGGCACTTTTATCATGTTTTCAACCCATATTTTATAAAAATAACGGTGTAGATGTGGAATTAACAAAAATAGCACTTCTGCTGCCTGGTGATCGGGTGATAGGGCCATACAGCCGACACTTGTCCATCCCCTGCCACCCAGCCATTGGAGGGCTGCCCACTCACCTAGCGGCTCCCTCCTTGCCGTCCTGCCACCAGACAGTAGTTGATTAAGCCGGCGGCTAAACAATCATCTTAATCACCTGCTGAGTTAGGATTTTTTATTTACCACTTGTTTGAATTTTTAAATATAGCAAATGAGTTCCAAATATTATGAAATTTTATGTGCGGACTTCTGACACAATGTCCCTTATTGTGTAATTTTTTTATAATTTTATCTGCTATGAATGTTGCTAAAAAAGTTATACAATTATGATATTTTTAGTATTTATTACATATAGTAAACGAGTTCCATAAATTATAAAATTTTATTTGCAGCCTCTCGACATAGTCGACCTAATTGTTGAATTTTTTAGGAATTTTATGTGCTATAAATTTGTCATGTTATTTTATGTTAATTTAATCATAATTAACGATTGAAATTGCCTATCATATGGCCACCATGTTGTAGGCATCTTTTGTAGTGCATGACATCTGTCCTTTGCACATATGTCGACTCATTACTGCTATCTTTCTTTTCCCGCTGGCTCCTTATAATTGTCACTTTGTCCGTGCCGTCCCCGTGGCGCGCTCCATCGTCTGCACATATGTCATTATGTCCATCTCGTCCCTCCACAGTCGCTCCCTTGTCTATACATTTGTCATTATTACCATACCATCCTCCTCGCCCGAAGTGCTGGGCGTCGACAAGGAGTCCTTAATTTGCGGGGTGAGCGCACCGGGTTTCCTTTTCACTCGGCCATAAATACGAACATCTCACAGTTGGTCATCGCACATCTTAGTCGTTCATCGCAAAACTCATTCTCGCAGTCGTTGATCAAAATTAAGAGTGTATACCTCATTATTTTGAGAAGGCATTGCACATTTGTGGAGGACGCGGAAGGAGGATGCGGCAGTGCTGGTTGTTTCTCCCGAAAGATAGGTAAATTTTTGTCATATGCTTTCGACATTATTCCCATAGTTTTTACTATTTTGTGTACGTACGGTACCCATAATTTGTTATTGTGTGGTAATATGTATTAAGTAGTCATAATTACTGTAGTGGCAATTAGTTAGGGTTAAGTAATTAGTTAGTGCCAAGTAATTAAGTGGTAAGGATGACGATAATGAATCGCTTGTAATTAATTTTCGGACATCTAATCAAATTGTTGCTTATTAATGAATTATTCGTATACACGACTTTGATGTTCCTAGCGACAGGTTGCGACCATCGCTACAACTGCGTTGGAACATGTTGAGCTTCAAAAAGTTGAGGACAATTTGCATATCTCTTGTTGTCTCAAGTCATAAGAGAAGATGAGGAGTTCTACAATATAAATTGAATTTGATTGGGATAAGATTAAACTTAATGGTACATGTATGTATTTGTTCATGAATGATTAATCATTTCATTTGAGTTAATTGATTTGTGAAATAGATGTTTTGTTTCTGAAATAAATATGAATTGGGTGTATATATGTACTTGTTGTGTTTCTGCTTATTTCAAAGAGCATGTCTAGCATTTCCTGAGGCTACCTAACAAACAGAAATAGATTTAGTAATACAAAAGAATATCACATACGGTTTCATCTACAAACTGTCTGTGATACATATATATCACAAACTATTTCATCTACAAACCATCTGTAATAAATTACATATCATAGATGGTTTCAACTACAAACCATTTGTGCTAGTCAACTATCACGGACGATTATGAGTGGACAATCATTTGTGATATATCCGCAATCATAGACGGTTTTAACTATAAATCGCTTGTGATAGTCAACTATCACAGACGCACAGACGGTTTCAACTGCAAACCATCTATGATAGTCAATTATCATAAACGGTTATGGGTTAACAACCATCTGTGATAGTCTGCATCACAGACGGTTCAAAAACTGTTGGTGATGACCTCATATCATTACCGATCCATAAACTCAGACAACTCATAAAACCGTCAGTGATGATATTTTAGAATTGTCTATGATGATCTTTTTTATAGTGATATTCACCTTGATAAGCTTGGTATAGCCTATGATGGTATTTAATCACCTTATAGATAGCTAGTAATTAGGTTAGCAACTAAAATAATTTACTTATACTAATAAGGACTATTCGGTTCCACGCTGGTAGACTTTGAAATCAAACTAAGGGTTGAGGTTATTTGGTGGGCAGCCACTTGATGGTTGGAGCCTATGACTTCATCCGAGGACTAAGGCTTTGGTACGATTTTGGTGATGTTGTGCTATGATGTACATGGTATGTGAATAATAGTTTCATCTGTGGCAAGTAAGAATTAGACCATTATACCAAATAAAGGACACAAATCTCGCTCAATCATAAGCTTGACTTATTAACCTACTTAGTACACTGCTTGATCCGATCAAATTTCTACAAGAGGAATCGTTATCACAGGATCTTTGGATGGCCCATGTGACAATGGTGAGATAGAAGTTAGGCTTTTTATATCATTTTCCATTCTTCACATCGGTAGGCCCATTTCATGTCGGGTCGCAAATTCCGCACTGGTGTGGATACCTAATCGTTGTTGAATGACCTAGACTTGTCAAGTAGAGACTAGAAAGGAAAGAGTAATAAAATAGTCTTGTTACCTTAGCTTAGTCACACGCTATCATATTGCATGTTTAGATATTGTGAATTTGAAGTATCTTGTGGGTAAAACTGAGCAACTCTACAGAGTACAACATATATTAAAGCTGTGTTTAATGGGTGATTACAACATCAATGCATGCATAAGATTTGAATAATTTTAAGATGATAAGTAGAGTTGTTAGATTCCCTTTTCTCTTAATAAGATAATATTTTATACTTTAAGTATAAAGATCTTTGCAACTAAACATGCATTATACACATAATAATAGAACCTCCATACCTTGTTCTATTGAAATCCTGGCAAGTAGTTACGTAGATATCCACATGTGGCTTACTGAGTACAGTTGTACTCATGCTTGCTTAATCATCATCAGAAGAAGCTTGGGATGATATCGAGGAACCTTTTGAAGGAGACTTCTATGATTCCCTATAATGTGATGACTACTAGTTCTAGATCTTGGCTATGCTCAAATGTGCCAATAGCCTAGGAGATCTTTTGTATTATACCATAGACTTTGAGCTTGGACACCCTTAATAATATAAAGCTCGACTGATAAGTCGTACTCTCTTATAATAAAAAATTTAGTTTTTATAATTAAAGTTTGTTCAGACATAATGTACACTCTTCTTCGTTCCATAACTGATCTTCTTATTCAGTTGTGAGGAAATTTTACGGGCTCAGAAATAGGATCGTCGCTCATGTTCCAAAACAGTTGATTAAGGTGCCATTGCAAACTGTGGTCTCTGTAGCCGCCCGGAATAGACGCCTATCTTTATCTGAACAGGGGATGTCCAACCCACGGCACGGTTTCCCTGGAGATGTCCAGGTCTGCCATAGGCCCATAGCCATCTCAACCGAACAGCCCAGCCCGTCCAAAGGCATTGAGACCGACTGAGCCCTCCTCCTTTTTCGGCTGGCACACCTTCTGCCAGTTTTCAACTTGGGCCGCCTGCACTGGCAGTCCCTCGCCATATTCACGCCCTTCTTATCTTATCAATCTTTTATTATTATTATTATTATGGCTGCTAACACACAGTATTTCGTACCTCAGGATTAATCTGTTCTTTGGTGTCGTAGGATGCTTATATTCTGGTGCTAGATATCCTGGACCCATTGTTCAGTCCTTTAATCCAAAGTCCATTTGGTCATGCTTTCTATTTGGAAGCAATTATAGGACACGCATGGTGTTTACTCTTCCTATTACTGCTCGGCAAATAATTCAGCTGAGAAGATTTGATTGCAAATTAGCTTGTATATGCTTCCTTAGTATTAGACATAACTTGTGTTACGTCCCGCCGTATCTAAGATTTATTCCTGGGTCTTGTCACCGATCTCTCCTAATTTGGACAGCTCGGATAATCCATGCATGATAGCATTTCACTTGGATAAAAGCTAGTGTCGCAACGATCGATGCTGCATAAGTTGGATCCATTGATATCACTCGATAGTAGAGGTACTAGAATCGCCTTCAATGGTAGCAAGAGCAATAGGGGTGTAAACGTATCGGATTCGAACGGATATTATTGTTACCATATCTTAACTCATATTTTTTCTCCGGATTCGGTAACAATCAGATTCGGTGCCGGATCGATCGGGATTAACCCGAGCCGTTTGCACCCCTACTTGTTTGTAAGGAATGCATGTAGTACAACAAATGGAGTAGGAGGTCGTACTGTCAAGAACTTGATGTTACTACTTAATAGCTGATGTGGAAGATTTTATTTTACCATTGCAAAAGAAAATGAAACGTCAAATAGTAGCACTAACCTGAAATCAAACTTGAAGACGTATCGAATTCGGACGGATATTGCTGTTATCGTTACCATATCATAACCCATATTTTTTCTCCGGATTCAGTACCAATCGGATTCGGAACCGGATTGGTCGGGATTAACCCGACCCGTTTGCACCTCTAAAGAGCAAGCTTTGGCCACCAGAAAGGCCACTGATCGGTAAAGAAGATGCACGGAGAGATCCCACATTACAACCGTTTGATTAATTTACTAGCTCATTGGCTACTTAGACGGACACTAATTGATCCATGCAGGATCTGTTATAACACATGTGCCCAATGTTTTGCAACTGCATAACTGTACTCATAACTGTTACCTTTTACTTTATATATGCACCCCCTCATTCTCTATAAATTGTAAAGATATCAATGAATAAAGCAGACAATCATTCTCTCAATCACTTGTCACATGTTCTCTTGCAACACGTTATCAGCACGCACTCATACATTCACAAGTGAAAAACAGAGATAGGTATTAAATGGCTACCAAAGATTTTGAGCCACTCGCTATCGATGGTAACAACTACCCTACATGGGCTATGGACTTAAAGATCAACCTCACCACACGTGGGTTGGAAAGGGTGATATTTGATCCTCCAGCGGATAAAAATCCTCCGGATATTGTGAAATATTCCGCTTTGAGCACAATACTGAATCACATACATCCGTATTTGAAGGTCGAATATCTATATGAGGAAAATCCACTCACATTATGGTTAGCCCTCAAAATAGATATGAACAATGAAAGTCATTATATTACTCGAGGCTAATCATGAATGGGCACATCTTAGACTCCAAGACTTCAAAACTGTTGGAGACTATAACCATGCCCTTCATTCTATTTGCTCCAAATTGCGGTTTTGTGAAAAGGAACCAACGGATGCGGACAAAATAGAGAAGACTCTCTCTACTATGCTCCCATCTGATAGGGTCCTACAGCAGCAATGGCGTGCTGCAAATTACCAAACTTATTTTGATCTTATGCATACTATACTTCAGGCAGAAAAGCATGCTGAACTTCTTTTAAAGAATAATCAGCAACGTCCCATTGGGGCTGCTCCACTTCCTGAAGTTCATGCTAATGAAAATTACACCAAGTTCAATGGTTCCAAACACCATTCAAAGAACTTTAAAGGTAAATGTAACCGCAACAAGAAGCAAAACCAAGTGGATTCAAGAAAGGTAAAGGCAATTCGGTAAGAGAGTTGACAAACCGAAATTTGTCAAAAGTGTGGTTGCTTTAACCATCCTACCAAAAAATACCGCACCCCGAAGCATCTTGTGAACCTCTACCTCCAGTCTTTGGCTAAAGGCAAAGAGAAAAGATATGAAGCACACTTCAATCTCACATCCAACAATGATGAAACCGGATGTTATCAAAAGTTCATTCAAGAACTCAAAGACACATGTGCTTCTACAAAGAAGGATGATCTCATGTGCACCGAGAACACACTTGAAGAATTTCATTCTCAAGACATGTTTGGAGATCTCAATTAGACTCCTAGTCCAATAGCTACTTAGTACTATAGTGTTGTAATATAAATAATATTGTCATCTATATTGTAAGCTTTTATGCTACAATCATATATCGAACATATTCGGTATTGTTTAATAAAGTTTGTATGTTTATATATATACTATTATAAGAATTTCATTAAATTCTTCTTTTGTGTATATAGATTTTTGGAGTCGATCCAATGGAGGAGGAATTTTGCCTTGTGGATAGTGGTACCACAAACTCTATATTTAGGGACACAAAATATTTTCTAACTCTTACAAGGAGGAAAAGAAATGTTTTAACAATCGCTGGACGCGATGCAACGATAGTAGGCTCGGTCGCGCCTATCACTCTCCTATGGGTACACAATTGGAAATTGAGTATGCACTCTTGTATCCCGATTCAACACGTACCCTACTTAGTTATAGAGATATCCGTCAGAATGGTTTTCATGTTGAAATCCAAAATGACAACAAAGAGGAATATCTCCTCTTAACTAAGAACAACGGATATGGCAAACAAGTACTAGAGAAAATTCCATCTTTAAACTCCGGATTGTACTATACATACATCAAACCTGTTCAACATATTGCTTACAAAGTAATTTTTCAAGACACTAACACATTCCAAACATGGCATGATCGCCTTGGCCACCCAGGCATTGGAATGATGAGGAAAATTATTAGCAATTCTATTGGTCATACATACATCAAAACAAAATTTTCGAAATCCTCAGATTTCGTATGCACTTCATGTGCTACCGAAAAATTGATTTTAAGACCCTCTTATCTTAAAATCAGAGCTGAACCACTTAAATTCCTTGAACACATTCAAGGAAATATATGTGGTCCTATACAACCATTGTGTGGACTGTTCGATATTTCATGGTTCTCATTGACGATCTACTAGATGGTCACATGTGTGTCTTTATCCACACGAAACCATGCATTTACTAAGTTAATTGGTCAAATTATCCAATTACGAGCACATTATCCTCGAACATCGAATTCAATCAATTCGAATGTACAATTTTGAATTTACATCCCATGCCTTCAATGATTATTGTATGGCTCTTGGGATACAAGTTCAACACTGCTCCATATGTCCATACACAAATGGCTTAGCAGAATCTCTTATCAAGAGAATCAAACTCATTGCAAGACCATTACTACAGAATTGTAACTTACCAACATCATGTTGGGGTCATGCGATCTTACACGCCGCCGACTTAATACAATTGGCCCAACCGCTTATCACAAGACTTCCCACTACAATTAGTACGTGGGATATTTCCCATCTGCGAAAGTTCGGTTGCGCTACATACGCATCGATCTCACCACCGCAACATACCTCAATAGGACCGCATAGAAAAATTGGGATCTATGTTGGGTATAAATCCGTCAATCATAAAATACCTCGAACCCTAATAGGGGTCTAAGACGCGATTGCATATTCAATGAGGAACACATTAGGGGAGACAACAAGTACCAAACTAAATGCCGAATGTTCAATACAACCGACTAAGTGAGTTCCTAACCAAAAGGGATACTAAATAGCAAGCTTTGGCCACCAGAAAGGCCACTGATCGGTAAAGAAGATGCATGGAGAGACCCACATTACAACCGTTTGATTAATTTACTAGCTCATTGGCTACTTAGACGGACACTAATTGATCCATGCAGGATGGATACATCAATACTGATCGATGGCATGCATATGCAAGATCGATGCTTGCTTATTTCCATGATATTAGTTAGTAATTAACCAAGATGCATCTATATGCATGGTTGCCTGTTTGAGAACAATTAAATTAAGATCATGTTCTATACTATGTATGCGGTTACATGGTGATGTGTGCCTAGTTATGCAAAATTATGGGATGACTAGACATGCGGTTTACATGTACTGTTGTATAGCATATAAGACAGATGGATCCCATGCATCGATCATGTGGCACGAATCTCAGTGCGGGTTTCGCGGGTCGTGGCGGCTGTTGGCCCTGGACCCCGGGTAGTCCTCCGTCTGCAGGTCCACCCTCCTCACCATCTCCTCGTCGGCCAGCAGCGGCAGCTCCCTCCCACCGCCGCCTCCTCCGCCGTCGTCGGCACCACCTGCTCTCCGGAGACGTCGACGGCCAACGCCTCCCTTGGCAGCAGCGCCCTCCTGTTGCCACCGGCCACCGCCGCCGCGCTCGCCGCTGCAAGGACGAGAAACAGAAGGCAAAGGTGAGGAGCATGTCCTCCGGCGAGGGGTGCAGCGAACCGAAGAGCTCGATCGAGCCGTACAAACCGTGGACGAGGAAGAGGTAGGAGAGGATGGCCAGCAGCACCAGGATGAGAGGAAAGGAGCACGCCTTCCTCATCGTCGCTCACTACCGTACCGTACGCGCGTAGAGAGAGAGAGAGAGAGAGAGAGAGAGAGAAGCTACGAGCAGCTCAGTTGGTTTCTTCACAAGTTTGTGTGTACGTATGTGCCTTGGTTTGTGAGTTGTTGCAGATGGATCGCCTTTATATAGCTGCAAGATTTGATTAATTAAGGACGGTTCTAAACATGGATGATTTATGTTATTTGAAACACATTAGTTTTTTAAGACGGTTTTTTATTATCCGTAAAGATATAATAATACTTTTAATTTTCCTATTTCTTCTTTATTTTTAATTAAATATTTTAAAAAAACTAATAGTTGTTATAATACCATTTTAATTAAAATCTAAAACCACACCACTTTTAAAATAGATCGGGCTAAACAACACCATTTTAATTAAAAGACGAACCACGTCACGTGTGAGTTGAGATAACCTAAGCTAGAGGTGAGAGACGGGCCGTGCTTTTCTGGGCTAGCCCAAAGCATAGCCCAAGCATGGCCCAGCATGACACATGGTGGGCCATGTTGGCACGGCACGAATGGTGAGCTGGACTTGGCTTGGAAAGTCGGCACAATGGGCAGCACGGGACGGCCGCCTCCCGTCGCCCTCCCATGTCATCCCATGACTCACGGTCATCCCTAACTCCCCACAACACAAGCCATCACAGAGTAGGAGAGAGAGAGTAGAGGGGAAGGACCGAAGGAGTATACCGGTCATCGGAGGAGCCATCACGGCGTGCCACGGGGGTCATGTCAAGAGGTCGGCTGTTGGCCATGGGGGTCGGAGGGGAGGCCAGTGGTGGCCGCCATACGAGCTCTGCAAGATACCGAAGAAATGGCGGCGGTGCAGTACCTACGCTCTTCGAGCTATTCACTACGCGTGAGGATGCAACAAACTGAAGTAGCCGTACAATACATATGCGCCTTGTTGACATGGAAATAAATTCGACATTCAGGGGACTAGTGCGGAATGTCCCGATCTACTGCGTAGACCTGGGCCATTTTCCCTTTCTTACGAGCTCGGCGTTGAAATCCTCGGATGCCTCTTTGGCCTTGGCTGCCATTTCTCATTTTTTTCTCGCTCCCTATCGCGAGCCTCGCGCTCCCTGCACGTGCACGCCTCGAGATGAGTTTTTGTTTCCCAACGTATACGCTCGATTTTCTCATCTTGGCGGTGCTCCTCCTCGCGGATCTCACATGCCCTTTTGTCATTCCACTCCTCATAGTCTAGAGTCCACTGGTTATGTGGGTGGATCTCTAGGTTGATCCACTCCAGAACTATCTGTTTTGACATCCTCCTCCTCCTTGCTGTGCACTTCTTCCACCTGATCTGCAAGGTACTCGTGACAATCAACATGGGCGGCCCACCAGTTCTTCGCACCTTCATTCGCCTGAAAATTCTCCACACACCTCCTCAAGTATCCATCGCCCATTGCCTCGTCGATATCTTCTCCCGCACCAGCATCTTCATGAGCGCCGGAGACTAACCTAGGCACTTCATCTTCACTAGTGCCACCAGAACCACCCGTGGCGGACGATTCTATCATCTCCACGAAGTGAACATACACCATTGGCCTGACATATATCGTTGCGGTAAGGTTGCACATGACCTCCATGTAGTTGTCCCATAAAGCGTCACTGGTCACTTTCAGAAGTTGCCACATGGTCTCCCTACAATACCTACCACTAAGGCATACACAACCTCAATCCGTAACTTGTTCCTTACGGTGTCTCGATCGAATGCGGAATGCACGCACCTTCGTAGCTTAGATAGGCTCATGGTGTTTAGATTGGGTGCCCGGATCATGGTCTGATCACAATTTGACATGTCCGCTCTGTACGGCCCGTCGCGTACGAGACAATGTCATCCATGGCGTACCTAACATAAGTGCATACTGAACCCTCTTAGTATAGAACATGCAACAAGCGTACTAGCATACAGCAGCTACCGCACTGTAAGATTTTCATGTTATTTTCGTTGTTCTTCCTATCACCTACAAATACAATTTGTAATTTTTGTTTATTTGTAATTCTAATTTTTTTATTTATTTACGGAATTTGCTAACAAATTCCTATATAAATCAATTTACTAATGTAATGTATTTTTTCCAATTCTCTTATATACGAATCTTACTTCGGAATTTCAATGCAAATTAAATTACAAATTTTCTTTTATTTCACTCCTAATTTGTATTATTATTGTTGGAATTAATTCACAAATCCAACTAGTAATTTTCCTTCATTTTTACTTATGAATTCTTATATAAATCAAATAAGTATTTTGTTTCAATCTGTTATTTGCGGGACCAACAATCGAATTCACATAGAAATTACATTACAAATTTTCTAATGTAATTTTATTCTACTCATTCACAGTTAGTTGCTTTTTATTTGTAGCACCCGACAATGATGTCTACTTTTTTCTTAATCCGACTAACTGTGACTTTCTTGTTTCTAATCCGGCTACTCCTGTTAGCACATACAAATACTATTACTTAAATACTATATTTTTTAACGCTTACACGACCTGCAGTGACTACAACAGTACAAATAAATGTGTTCACAAAAAATAAAACTACAATACACTACAATACACCATGCTTCATATATGGAGGGTGTTGCATGAACAAACATTTTATCAAAGATTGACATGCAGCAACTTTCGTAAATAATGTTTACGCTAATTACGTGCTAATCACTATGATAAGATTATAGTCGCATGGGGACGATATTTACCTTTTCTTGACGCTCACGAGGCGATCTACAACTTTCACAATTGCAAAAACCTTTGATCCCAAACGAAAATTACTCGAAATCCTGTATTTACAATCCTTACTTCCTTCACTTCGCTCTCTCTCTTGCTCTGCCTATGCATGCAAGGTCACTCAAGGCTCCCAAACGCAGACCGTCTGAAGCATTTTATCACGCTACTCAGCTCACTCAAATGCAGACAACGCAGGTGGGGGACGACCAATGCATGCAATGTGCAGGCGCGTGTACATGTGCTGCAAGAAAAAGAGAAAGGCACGGGCGGCATCAAGCATGCAAAAAGCCAACACCTAAACCCCAAAAGCCACGCACACAACGACGTACTGGCGGCTTTTGGCGAGCGGATGGGACAGTGCACAGTGGTCATGCGGTTGGAGACCGCACGACTCGAGTGAACAGTAGTCATATGGTCCCCGATCGTGTGATCTCGGCGTGAACAGTAGTCTTGCGGTTGGGGACTACATGATTTCGCTCACGTGCGGTTCTCGACCGTATAATTCACACGTGTCGAGCTTAGGAAATCCCACGAGGACTGAAAATGAGATTGTGGTGGTTTGAATGCTAGATCTAATATTCTTATGATCAACAATGTTTGTTTTGACCAAAATTCTCAAACGAGGACATTACGATGTTGTTCAGTAATTGATAGCAGGAGTGAGTATCCTGGGTAGGCTAGGCTAGGCCCATGCAAATTAAAGCTATAACTATAGGTATAGCTAGGTCAAATAGCTTTTTTGGCCCCAAAAGGTAGGTCGCAGCCATGCACTAAGCTAGCTAGTACCAGAAATGGGCGGGATCGAGGCCACGTGCGTCATGCATGTGTCTTTCTATACACTGGCATCCACTACTGTTGCGTCGTGATCGGCTAGAATTAATGTGGAGGGAGGCGGCCCTGCTTATCAAAGTTTCTACTTTTTTTCTTCTCACTTCTAGCTTTTTACATTCGTTTTTTTATAATATATTTTTAGATTTTTTCATTATTTTTCTCTTTATTTTTTATTGTCCATGATGATATATATATTTTAATTTTTAAAATTTAATTATGTTGGAAGAACTATTAACAACTACTATTTTTAGTTGCTATAGTGCTAAGTAAGTTATAAGACAGAACTTTTAAGACTAAATAAGTATCACTTTTGTCAGCTAGATAGCAATTAATCTAGCTAGCTTGAGGCCATGGATTTCATAGATCGATCGATCGGATCCATCCATGCATGGGGTCGAGTCAGAAAATATCGCCCGGCCGGCCGGAATCGATCGACGATCGATCACACGTTTTCAACGTCGAAGGATCCATCGATCTCATGGTAGTGGGTAGGCTAGGTTGAAATCTCGTGTATATGTTCCTGTCATCTGCATTATGACACATACACCAGCTGATCGATGGATCTTAGGTGCCGTTTGAATAGATTTAAACAAATTGGTTTATGATTAAAATTATATTATACATAACTGAAATTATACCGTAGCTGACGATTGTTTATTTGGCGTAACTAAATTTTAAAAAATTAAAATAGAAAAAATAAATTAATCTATTATGGATAATACAAATAAATATGAAAAAAAGAACTGATAAAAAACTAACAAAATTAAATAATCAAAAATAATAAAAATAATAAAAATAGATTAAAAACTAAAAACTCAAACTGAAATAAACGTGACCTTAATTTGGCGTTTGGACCACCTCGCGGCCGGCCGAGGAGGTTGGCCAGATCGAGATTCGATCGATCTTGGAAAAATACCAGACGTTTCCATGGCCATATGTGTACAATTAATGGGACATGGTGTTCAGTCAACCTCAATTTGTATATATATGCTCGATAGTTTGGTAAAATTTCTGGCTTTAATGCCGTACGGGAACAGTTCAAGATATATCACATCATTGCCAAGTACCTAATTTCTTTTGGCCACGGAAGGCTGTAGAAGCAATATGACAACCGAGGCGATATACGTGATGTCTTCAAATTTCTTACTAAATATTTATTAATTCTTTATTTTAATAGATACAGAGCTATAATAGTTAGGATAAAAACCCAATACAAAAACCACAAAACAAGAACCCAAACGAGTCCAAAATAATCAGGTGAACAATAATTTCAGCTTCGGTGAACAGTGAAAAATAATACTATTTTAAATCCAAAAACAATAAACTTTTGATCAGTAAATTCAAAAGACTTGAAACTTGAATCAAGACTAGATAGTGACCTTAAGAATATATCATAACCAAAAATCTTGAAAGAACTTAAGAGAATTATGATCTTTTGGTTCGTGAAGCTCTGCTACACCAAAACTGGTTAAAACCTAAAATTGAGCTAACTCTCAACAAAGTTTCAAATCACTTGAAATTTAGCATGCATCTTATCTAAAATTTCAAGAACCAATTTTAATCAACGATCAATAAAATCTTTGCTAAAGTTCTGAGCTTTTTCTATTTGAAGGAAGGTTACATCCAAACTGGTAAAAACAATGAATATGACTTGCTCGTGGAAGAATAATGGTTAAGATGGCTCTATATGTATTACCATATCGTCACAGCAAACTATAGCACTCACGGAATTGAGGCAAAAATAACTAGATCAAGAAATCACTCGGAGAGACCAAATCAAGGAAAACCCGAAAAACTTCAAGAACTTGTCAAACCCGATACCTAGATGGATGAAGGTATATCTCTATCACTTATCTTTGACATCCAGCAAGATCAAGAAAGGGGAGAGGCAAGATCAAAATCAATCAAAGCAAGAGCAAATCAACCAAAACAAGAGGGGATCATGAGAGATGACCAAAGTTGATATATTGCTACTTGAAGATAAATATTTTATAGCTACTACACCGGAGAATAAGAGAGCACACCACAACACTCGCACTTCTCAAACTCGAATCCTAGAATAGGATGGTTAACTAGCTAGTCTTCATCCTAACCCAATAAATAGAGAGACAACCAATACCTTTCTAATCCTAATGCATACTATCCACTTAGCACATATGGGGAACCCGTTAACCCTATACAACACGGGTTTTACTCACACACTACACTTATACATGTTTTTCAAAGCATATAAACTCAAATCCGCTAAGTCCTTAGCATTTGATCCAACTTGATCTCCTCAGCTTCTCCTTAATCTAAACTATTTCCCCAAGCATGGCGATTTTCATCCAAGATAGTTTCTGGTATTTTGTGAACTTACCAAAATACCTTTTCTTGACTCAGTCTTCATTTTTCATTAGAGGCAATCGCCATGCTTGCTATGTGTAGATGCACCACCAGATTGCCACACGTCGATAAGTCTCTCCCATCCTGATTCCACTGGACCATGCCTCACTTGGACCGACCAAGCCACATGGTGTAAACCATCGCTCGAACTTTTCTTCAATATTTTCCGTCTTCTTTATGCCATGCTTGAGCTCAACCATCTCACTCAGCATCTTTGATCGTTCTAGGCCTTGGCTCCTCTATGAGCATAACCCCGATCCTTACCATTGACCATATTTGACTCCAAATGATCCTGCACATCGAAAGATCAAGAAATCGTTTCTAGACATAAATTATTTATAACTTTACCCACGTTAGCTGTAACAAGCATCATGCAAGACATATGCACTGACCTAGGTCAACTCAAATCAATCAATGACTCAATTTTCCAAAATCACAAAATTCGGCAAAAGCAAAGTCGAAAATTTGCAAAATCCAAATTTTCACTTCTCTAAAATGACAATAGTTCATCACAACAAAGCCTTGGACCTTCTTACATGGTCCTTCAACCTCTCCCTTTTTCAACTCATCAGTAATTTCTTAAAAATACAAATAGGAGGTGGTTTTAGAATAAAAGAGGGAATTTTGCAACTAAAAGCTCAAAATGATTACACAAGTATTGCAAAGACCGAAAATGACCATATGAGCTAGAAATGGAGTGAATCTACTGAAAATGATAAGTTTTTCTCAAAAAAGCTTCTAATCCACCAAAATCTTGTGAAACATCACTCTTAGTCCATATGAAAGAATAATTGTTCTATTTGACTTTCGTCATGGTGGTCATGGTGAGAAGATATCAAAAGATCAAGAGAATCACATCAAAAAATATTAAAACTCTAACTTAGCAAGAATTCACACAAAAACTTCAAATCATGATCTAAATATGCATTTTTACCAATCTTTCCCCCACTTTTACCATGAAATCATCAAGATGCATGAAAGAAGATAGAGCATGAATAAAATAAAGTGACTATATTTTATTCATTTTTTGCATAAAGTGCCATGAAAATTATGCAAAGTGTACAAGTAATACACCAACTCATTATGTGAAGAAGCTATATAGATTATGACAAACCATAAATAGCAAAGTTGAGGCCAAATAAGTAATAAACTGAAATTAAATGTATTTTCAGCATATCAAGTTGCTTAAGATCATACTTTAGCCAAAGGTTTTTAAAATGAGCCAAACCATGTCAATAACCTAAATGAAATCAAAAATTACATTGAGTCTATTTAGAGTGCTACAAGTTCAGAATTGAATCATTTTATTCAAGCACTTGGAATTAAGCATAATTATCACATTTAGCACTGACTGAAATTCATTTTTTACTATTATATTAGCAAAGCAAGTCCTGAACTAGGAACCATCCACAGTTGCCTCCTAAGTTTCAACCACTCTTCATAATTTGTGCTGATATATCCATGTTCTATATCTCAAGCCTCACTATGACCATCCCAAGCAAGAAGCTTAAAAGAGTGGTTTAGGTTATTCAAAACTCTCTCTGAGTTCATGCCTAGTGTAATGACAAGTCGTCTCATAAGAAAGAATTGGTGAGATAAGATTTTTCGCATAAAGAGATCATTTTTTAGTTTTTATTTTTAGTTCAAGAACAATAAACTACTCCTTAATTCATAAGTTGCACCCAACCCGAACGGCAAAAGCCTATGAGAAGTAAACTCATGCTTCAATAAAGAATTAGCATAGCTTGATCTAAATCTCAATTTTGATTAAAGACTCAACTTAAGATTTTTTGACATGGCATGGATCATAAGAGGGTCACTAGAACAAAACTAGTTATAAGATCCAATAAGACATAATTTTAGTTCAAGTTTCTCACATTTAAGAAAGCTAGCATGACAAAGTTAAGTTTTACATAGAAAGACATAACAAATCTAGCAAACTAGCATAAGACATGGAAAGATATAAAATAAAATATCATGTCACACAAGGATAATATTCAAAGCTTTATGTAGTTATATTACAATACAAGTTGCTAAAATTAAATATGCATTATGATACAATAGGTACAAAAACGTCAAACTCTGACTCAAATTGGCCAAAAGGACTAA
Organism: Bonia amplexicaulis; assembly: GCA_036346245.1. Classification (NCBI taxonomy): domain Eukaryota; kingdom Viridiplantae; phylum Streptophyta; class Magnoliopsida; order Poales; family Poaceae; genus Bonia; species Bonia amplexicaulis. Next base: position 32,920,487 of record CM070736.1, on the reverse strand, counting down.
TAAGTCCTCCCACCGCAAAGAAGCAAAACGAGAAGGATTAAGAGCCTTAATGAAAATATCCATAACCTACTGCTTTGACTTTGCAAAGTGAAGCACAACATCACCCTTCTTTGCATGGTCTCAAGGAAATGATATATAATATCAATATGCTTGGTCCTAGAGTGTTGTACTAGGTTTTGGCAATATTTATGGTACTAGTGTTGTCACAGAAGAGAAAAACACTATCTAAATCCAACCCATAGTCCCGCAGAGTGGATAAGATCTACATAATCTGAGAGCAACTGCTAGCAGCAGCTACATACTATGTCAAAGCAGTGGACTGTACAACAGAGGACTGTTTTCTAGATGACTAAGAGATAAGAGATATATCTAAGAATTAAGTGACAAGTGCAAGAAGTACTCTTTCTATCTATTCTACACCCTGCAAAATCTGCATTAAACAAAGCCTAAAGAGAGTGCAGAATCAGAAAAAAATCAAAGTGCAAAATCAAGAGTGTCTTGAGAGTACCTGAAGATGCACCTCACTGTTTTACAATATGAGGCACGAGGAGAAGCCTGAAATCGAGCGCATAAATACACAATAAATTCTATGTCTGACTTCGACGTCGTGAGGTAAAGGAGGGAGCCAATCATGCTTCTTGACTTGAAGACTAAGGAAGAAAATTAGCTCATCCATCATACTTTGAATTCTCGCTCATAGAATCTAAAAATATGGATACCAAAGCATGAGAAGAACCATCGAATATATTGTTATCTAGATAAGTTTGAACAAGTAAAAAGTTACTTCCATGCCTGAGAGTTAACAAGGTTTTATCTACCATTCCTATTTTGAAATCATTTTTACGCAGAAAACTCTTAAACCTATCATACCAAGCTCTAGAGGTTTGCTTCAATCTATACAAAGTTTTGGAGAGCTTACATGCATGATTTGGGAACTTGAGATTTTTAAAATTAGGAGATTGCTTGACATAGACCTTTTCTTCTATGAAACTATTTAGAAAAATACTCTTGTCTTCTATTTGAAAAAGCTTAAAGCTATTAGACGTTGCGAATGCTACCAATATACGAATGGCTTCTAATTTAGCAATAGGTGCAAAGGCCTTTTCAAATTCCAAGATCTCTACCTGGGAAAAACCTTGAGCTACAAGCCTAGCCCTATTGCAAACTCACAACCCATCATCTCTCAATGGTGCCTTCAAATTTTCCATAAGTATTCACCGATCCTTCACTACAATAGCTACAGAGTTATGAAGATTAGGATGAAAAGTCAACACAAAAATTGCCAAAACAAGAACTCAAACCAACCCAAAATAATCGGGTGAACAATAATTTTAGTTTGGTGAACAATGAAAATAACACTATTTTAAATCCAAAATCCATGAAACTTTTTATCCGTAGATCCAAAAGATATAAAAGTTGAACCAAGGCTAGATCACGACCTTAAGAACCTATACCAACAAAAACAATCTTGAAAGAACTTAAGAGAATTAGGATATTGTGATTCATGAAGCTCTGCTAGACCAAAACCTGGCTAATATCGAAAATTGAGCTAACTCTTAAATCAAAGCTCTAAATCACTTGAAGTTTGGTATATACTTTCTCCAGGATGTCAAGAATGTATTTCGATCAATGATCAACAAAATTATTACCAAAGTTTTGACCTTTTCTCGTTCGAATGATGGTTGCATCAAAATCGATAAAAATGGTGAATATGACTTGCTCTTGGGTGAATGGTGACCAAAATAGCTCTAAATGTATTCCCATATGTCACAGTAAGCTAGAATACTGAAGGAATCGAGGCAAAATAACTGGATCAAGAAATCATTCGGAGAGGCCAAATCAAGCAAAATGTGGGCAACTTGAAGAATTTGCCAAACCTGATCTCTAGATAGATGGGGATTTATTTTCCTATTGTATCTCTATTACTTACTTATCCTTGACATCCAACAAGATCAAGAAAGGGGAGAGGCAAGATCAAATCAACCAAAACAAGAGGGATACATGAGAGATGGATAAAGTTGATATATTGTTGCTTGAGGATAAATATTTTATAGTCAGTCACCTGAAGGACAAGAGAGCACACCATATCACTCATATTTCAAATCCTAACCCTAGAACACTTGGCTTCGAGAGCAAAGCTATGATGGTTAACTAATAAGTATCCATCCCAACCCGTTAAATTGATAGACAGCTAGTATATATCTAACTCTAATAGATAATATCCAATTAACATATATGGGGGAACTCGTTAACCCCCTACAATATAGGTTTTACTCATACACTACACTTATGCTCGCCTTTCAAAGCATATAAGCCCAAAACCGCTAAGACCTTAACATTTGATTCAACTTGATCTTTTCAGTTTCTACTTGACCTAAACCGCTTTCTCAAGCACCACGGTTTTCATTCAATGTAGTTTATGGTATTTCTATCAACTTACCAAAATATCTTTTCTTGACACGGTGTTCATCTTTTGTTGTAAGCAATCGCGATGCTTGCCATGTGTAAAGGCATCACTGGCTTGTCACACGTTAGTAAGTCTCTACCGTTCAGGTTCTACCAAACCACACCTCACTTGAACCGGCCAAGCCACATTGTGTAACCCATTGCTCGAACTTCTCTTTAATATCTCCACCTTACTTGTGCCATGCTTCAGCTCAGCCATTTAACCTGGCCTTCTTGATCGTTCTGGACTTCATCTCCTCCATGAGTGTAGCTCTAGTCCCCGCCATTGACTATGGTTGACTTCAAACGATCATACACATCCAAAGACCAAGATATTATTTTTGGGTATAAGTTCTTTACAACTCGACCCACGTTAGCTATAACATGCATCACGCAACACATATGCACTGACCTAGGTCAGCCCAAATCAATCCTCGACTCAATTATGCAAAATCACAAAATTCACCAAAGCAAAATCACACATTTTGCGAAATCCAAATTTCCACTTCTCCAAAATAATAATGATTCATCACAATAAAACACTAAAGCTTCTCACGTGATCCTTAATTGGCATTCATACAACAGAGTCTACCGAGGATTATTGCCACTTACTCTCAGAAGAAAGAAAGAAAACTTGTCACTTCGTATGTAGAACCGTCACTAACAAACAGTCAAACAGATCTCCCTATTATATGTTCTACCTTTAGAGAGAGACTAAGTAATTAATTAAAGAAAAATGTCCATGCTACAGATAAAACAATTCATATTATCCCATCAGGTCGAGTCGATATTATCGGGATTGGCTTGTTCGGCACATGCCATCGGCTCGACTCCATGCTCGGCCACTTTGTGCCTCTATGCCCTCGGCTCTACTGTGCACCCAATAGAGCTCTATTGTTATATTTGTAGAAATATTTTACCATGGTGGAATTTTTTTATAGATTGTTTTTATTTTTGTTAGAGATTTTGTAGGGAGGTGAATAAGGGAGTTAAAAGGGACAGATGAACCACCACCACCAACTCACTCCTTTAAGTAGTAGAGATAGCTAAACCTAATTTAAGTCAAACCACACACATATGAAAGTAGAAAGCACATCACCATGCATGCATCACAATGCAAGAGGAGTGATTCTTTTCGGGGAAAAAATTAACTGTCAGAAAACACACGCAGTTTCCCTTTTGGACGAGAAGGCCACATGTGTGGGAAAGTGTGGACTCTGTTACGAAACCTACAAGGTTACGTTGTGGGCAAATACCAAAACTACCCCTGAGTGGATTTGACTATAAATAGAGAAGCCTTTGCACAAGGAGAATAGGTCTGAAATTAATGAAGACTTCATTCCTTGGTGTTCTCTCTCATTTGTTCTATGGTGATTCTCTGTTGATTAGTTGCATGAATTGCATTGGCGTTCATTATTTCTTAACATATTATTAGCATGAATCGCTCTACAAGGTGTATGGTATGCAAATCCCAAAACCAATCTATTTCGCATTGCAATCTCGTAGATCAATCTAGATCGAAGTTATATTTGCTTGCAATGCCATGATTAGATCATATGTGTTCTAGTTGTTCTACTCTTAGATTGATCTATAATTTGCTAGTATGATTTTTATGCTCTTTTGTGAATATGTTTGATGAATATGCTAGAATCTAGATTGGTCTTGAAGATAGATTAGAAATCTGGATTGTTTGGGGTCACACACACAGAATTGGCACTGTCTCGTTATCGTCGACGCCAAAGGCCACCATGACCCCGCACCTGAAGTCGCCACTAGGCGGTCATCGACCGCACCTGCGCCAAGGCCACCGCTCGGCCTTCTCACTGCCGAGCCTCCCGAAACCACCGAGCCGTCGGCCACCCAAAGCCACCGATGCCGCAAGCCGCCTGAAGTTGCTAATGCCGCCCTACCACCATTGTGTTTGGCCACCTCACGCTCGACCATCGGTGTACCTGAAGTTGCTGCCACGACCACCTCCGTGCTTGGCCCATGACCGCATTCACGGTTGGCCACCGACGCGCCTGAAGCCGCCGCTGCTACAGTTGCCTCCGTGCTCGGCCCCCCTGGCCGACTCTGTGCTCGATCGCTGGTGTGCCCGAAGACGTCGCACCCATGCTTGAAGCCCAAGGCCACCGTCAGGAGCCGCCATTTCCCCGCCCACCCGCACCCGAGACCGTTACTGAGAGTCGACGCACCTGCGCCCGAGGCTTCTCACCCGAAGCCGTCGCTACCTCCGCTCTTTCCTCCACCCGGGGCTGCCGACATGCACGGCCGCCCGGAGCCGCTAGCGCTTGGCTCCGCCCAAAGGCACCTCCATGCGCACGACCGAGGCTACTGGTAGCAGCTGCCGCACGACCGAGAAACTGGTGGCTAGGGTTTCTTAACCCTAGCAACCAAAACAAATAAGCCGGCATGGGTAACAGGTCGAGCAGGCCCAAATTTTTGGCAGAAAGAATAGAAAAAACTGTCCAGCCATAATTTTTTGATTTAGCCCCTGGAGTTTAGCTGAAATTAGGAAATTTGCTGATAAAGTGGTAATGCTATAGAATTTCGATCCTGATGTTTGTCACAATAGCGGATAAGCCTAGCCGACTTGATTTCTTTCTAGAGAAATTAATTCCTAGATTATATGAGCTTCATTATAATCCTTTTAGCACTTTGGTACTATTACGTGTCTTTGGATTTAGTTCTTTTACTATTTTGTTTCTGCTCATTGGTAATTCCAAAAATTGCTTATTAATTTCCATAAATTTATTAAAATTACTAGACAATTCTAGAAATTCCTAAATAATGTCTACTGAATAGACAAAATCCACACCTTACTGATTTATCAATATTCATTCTTTTTACCTGTCGTAAATTTAGAAGTTTGCATGAATAATGTAGGAAATGTCTGACATCATTAAGGAGTTTGCGAGCTCGCCCTGGACGGTAGCAACTACCTCACATGGGGCAATGGATGCTAAGATCAACTTGATAGCTTGGTCGCTAGGCGTTTGCCATTCCTAAGGTCGCCAAATGTGCGACACTACACTTCTTGAGGCACCACATCCATCCAGACCTGAAGTCTAAATACCTGCTAGAAGATAACATGTTGACATTATGGAATTCCCTGAAGGAATGGTATGACCAACAAAGGTACATCATGCTACCTAAAGCACAGTGTGAGTGGACCAACATAAGGCTCCAGGACTTCAAGAAGATGTCAGCATATAATTCTGCCATTCACAAGCTTGTTGTTAAGCTCATGTTTTGTATCCAGAATGTTACAGATGCTGAGATGGTAGACAAGACTTTGAGCACTTTCCAGCCCACCCATAGGACACTCCAGAAGCAATCCATCAGGCCAAGTACAAGAAGTACTTGGAAGTGATTACCACTCTTTTCGAGGCAGAGAAGAATGATAAGTTGCCGATGAAGAACTATCAGACTCGTCCCACTGGGTCATAGCCACTACTAATTTCCAGAAGACAAGTGATGGCCAGGGCCATGAAAAGGGACCCAAGCAAAAGGGTGAAAAATGGAAGAAGCTGAATGTGCAGAAGGAGAGTGGCAAGCCCCGTTGGAGGGAAAACGGAGAGGAAAGCAACAGAAGCCAGACTTGGCCAACAAGACAGTCTACCCCTGTGCCTTGCTATAGGTGTGGTTGTATGGATCATTGGTCCTGTATTTGCCGCACCCCGAAGCATTTGGTAGACCTCTACCAGGAGTCCATTGGCAAGAACAAGAAAACGCCATGGAAGAAGGCAGAGTCACACTTTGTCGATCAGCCTGATGCGGACAAGGGTGATGCATCGAATGCAGAGATGGAGCTCGAGACTACAACAGGGGGTGGTCACATAGAGCTTGACCTATATGGCGACTTGTAGTAGTCCGTAGGCAACTCCCTCGAGCAACTCCAAATGTTATGATTTATTTAAGTTTGCTTTATCAATTTAGGTTATTATAGGAGAATAATGGATTCTTTATGTTCTTGCGAAGCATTAATTGTTTAGGATTTAAATATTAATTCTAGATGAAAAAATTGAGTTGCCTATTCTTTTGAGCTTTATTCCTATTGAATTATTGTTTGATTATATTATGTTCTATATAGAACAACTCCTTAAATCTGACTCGATTCTAAGGGTTACCAAGCATTTCCAATGTTAACTAAGAAAATGAAAAATGTCATGACCATCATTGGAAGTGATGCTCTAATCGTTGGCACTGGAAGGGCCACACTTGTTCTCCCTATGGGTACCCAAATAACGATAAAAGATGCTCTCTTGTATCCCTAATCAAAGTGTACCCTACTAAGTTTCAAGGATACTCGCTTGAACGACAATGAAGGGGGTACAAAATATCTCCTCCTGACTAAGTCTAACAACGATTAGAAACGAGTGATTGAAAAACTTTCCTCCTTCTCATCTGGGTTATACTATACCTACATCAAACCTAAAGAATATGTTGCAATGAAAATAGAGTATAAAAGCTCACAGCCCTTTAAAATCTGGCACGATCGATTAGGGCATCCTAGGGTAAGAATGGTAAGAAAAATTATAAGCAATTCTATTGGCCATAGCTTAAAAACTCTACCCTTTCCTTAACCTAAAGGTTTCTTGTGCCCAGCCTGTGCCAAAGGAAAACTCATAACTAGACCTTCTTATCTGAAAATTAAGGGGGAATCACCTATTTTCCTGGAGAGAATATAGGGTGATATCTGTGGACCTATTCAACCCTTTCCTAGCTCCTTTAGATATTTTACGGTGGTATTAGATGCATCTACTGGGTGGTCCCATGTATGCCTACTGTCTACTAGGAACCACGCCTTTGCTAAACTAATAGCACAAATTATCATATTAAGACCAAACTTTCTAGATGAAAGGATTAAGTCTATTAGAATGGACAATGCCAGTGAGTTTACCTCTAAGGCATTTAATGACTATTGTTTAGCTTTAGACGTTACAGTAGAGCACTCAGTACCACACGTCCACACTCAGAATGGCCTTGCAGAGTCATTCATTAAAAGAATTAAGCTTATTGCCAGGCCACTATTGCAGAATTGTATGCTCTTACCAGCTGCTGGGGCCATGCAGTGTTGCACGCTACCGCACTCATAAACTTAAGACCGACTGCATACCACCAAGTCCCCTTTACAACTAGTGCGTAGAAAAGAACGAAGTATTTCCCATCTACGAAAATTTGGCTGTGTTGTATATGTACCAATTTTAGCACCACAACGTATGACCATGGGCCCCCACCGGAGGTTGGGAATCTATGTAGGTTTTGAATCCCCATCGATTATTAAATACCTTCAGCCTACTACTGGAGACATGTTTACGACCCGTCATGCCGACTACATTTTTGATGAAGATAATTTCCCGGCATTAGGGGGAGGAAAGTACCTAACTGAAAAATAGATTGGAATATCTTGGGCATCCAAGCCCTTGATCCTCGCACTAAAGAAACTGAACTAAAAGTTTGACGAATCATAAACCTGCAACAAATAGTAAATAATCTGTCAGATGTCTTCACTGATCAAAAGGGAGTAACAAAATCTTATATACCAACAATAAATGCTCCGGAGGGAGTGTAAGTACCCTAGACGGATACTCAAAGTACTCTAACCCCTCATATGTAGAGGAGGGGGAGAGCATCAGAGAAGGAGACCTCAATTCAGCAGAGACGTTTGTTGAAAAAGAAACTTGAAGAAAATAAGTTACCTCCCGAGTTAGTAGAAGAGACTCAACCTGACGTTGAGAAAATTCCCGAAGCGAATCATCCTGAAGATAGCAACCCCAGTACAATTAAACGTGCACAGTCTAATACTGGGACATTGAAACAACTAGACTCCGTCATTGTGGGAAATCACGAGGAGCTGGATGTACCAAATGAAGAAATATCCATTAATTTTGTTGAGTAAGGAGAATTATATAAAAGAACAACTATAATTATCGACATCTATTTTGCCTCAAAAATTTCTAAAATCCCTGAACTGGATCCAGAACCAAAGTCCTTAGCTGAATGCCAAAAGCGCTCAGACTGGGGTAAATGGAAGGAAGCAATAGAGGCATAATCACTCTCGCTGAATAAAAGGAAAGTGTTTGGTCCAGTAGCTCGAACCCGCCTAAAGAGTTCCCTGTAGGATCCAAATGGGTTTTCATCCAGAAGATAATTGAAAATAATGAGGTGGTGAGATATAAATCAAGACTTGTAGACAGGGTTTACGCAGAGACACGACATCGATTGTGATAAAACCTATTCTCCTGTCATAAGTGAAATAACCGTGAGACCATATGGAGGTCACCTCATGGTTTTGATGAGTAATTGACCTTTGGATTAGAATTTGTGTAGAGGTTAAGTTTGGTTTTTGAGGTTTGTGCAGAAGTTGGCTCTCTGTCTATAAGGTCTTACGACTTGGTAGTCAGCTGAGGCCATACGACTTGGCGTTCGGTAGAGGTGGTCGGCAGTCATCCTTACAACCATGTGATCAACAGCCTGTGTTATGACTTGGTCGTCGTAGGCGCTGTTACGACTTGGGGGTCGTGGGCGCTATTACGACTCGACACCGGATTTATGACTTGGTGATCGGCAGTAGCTTTTACAACCATGTGGTCGGTAGTGGCATTTACGACCATTCGGTTGTCAGACGATTTTACGAATTTGATGTCAGCAGTTGTTTTTATGACTTGGTAGTCGGCAGAGACTTTTACGACTTGGTGGTCGATAGGTGCTCCTATGACTTGGTGGTCGTAGCTTCTGCTAGTCGATAGTCATAGCTTTGACTGATCGTGATCAATGGTCGTAGCGCTCTTCCTGGCTAGCGATCGATAGTCATAGCCGATGTAGGCGGTGGTCGTAGCATATGCTACGTGGTCGTAGCGACCTGTGTGATGGTCGTAGCAGTCTGTTGTGTGGTCGTAGGCTGCTGGGAAGACTTCATAGGCTACGAGTACCTCTGTTTTGTGCATCAAAGTAGTCGTAAGTTGTGTTAAGACCAGTGTTTGCTGAGATTGTTCACTTGGATACATTCTGATTATGCAAATTGATAATTCTTGTGTATTGTGCGGTGCTATGTGATGGTTTGCTTTTTTGTATTGGTTACAGGACTTCGGAGCTAGGTCGTGGTGAGGCGTGGGAGGACCGAGACTAGGCACAGGGAGGTGTTGAGGTCCAGAATGGTTAGGGAGACGCCGAAGATGATCGAGGCTGGTGAGGTGGTTGCAAACCGGGACGACGAGGAACTGGAGTAGGAGTACTGAAGATGGACATGACGAGCAACGGTGAGGTGGACCGGGACTAGGCTCAGGGAGTCGAGGTCTATATGGTCAAGGATGCCGGGTGCTGTCTTCCACGAGGAAAAGGACGTGGTGTGCTAAGTGACTTGGTTCGTTTGCATGCGAGGATGGTTCGTTGGGATTCAGACGCGTGAGAAGCTTGACAACAAGTCATTGGGTCCACATGTAAGCCGCTTTGAGAAGCGTGCGTGTAAAACCCGGTGTTAGGTGGGGTTAACGGGTTATCCCCTGTTTGGACCAATGGTAGGATCCATTAGGTATAGGGTTCGTTTGTGAGACTATAAAAACGCGAGGGGAGGCAAGAGTTAGGGTTGAGCAGGTTGGCCAAGCCTTAACGGCTGGCGCCACTCCCTCCCATGGGAGTTTGGTTAGAGAGTGAGTGTTGGCTCTAGGGTTAGAGCCTGGTCCTCCCAAGAGGAGTGGTTGTGAACCATTCATCAAAGAAATACATCGAGTCTCCATCTACATCTTGAGTATTCTTTTCTGGATGGTTTTGAGTTGGCTTGGTCTTGTTTGTCTGTGTTCTTGGTTTTCTCCATCCTTGGATCGTGTCTTTCCTTTCTTGACCTGAGAGAATGTTCTTCCTTGTTTTGTTGATGATCTGACTTGCTATGTGTTGGGAAATCATACTCAAAGCCATCGTGGCTGTTCTATTCCCATGAGCAAGGTCTGATTGATTTTTCATTCTCTCAGTTTCGGCTCTTGTGTGCGGTCGGTGAAATCCAGTAAAGATCTCAATCTGGTTAATAAGTTTTCAATTAAAGTTTAGAGTAGCCTCTTGAGATCTTATTCTTGCTATGCATAATGTTTTATGGCCAGTTGATCTTTGATTCAAAAGTTCTATGGAGTTCAGATCTGGCGATCGTACTGTAACATCCTGAAAATTTAAAATTGTAAAATATAATATTGCGAATTATTTTTTAATACATTGTATTTGAGTTTAAATTTTTATAGTATTTTCTGGAAAATTTGATAAGGTTCTAAAAAGTTAAAAAGCTCAAGAAAGGAGCACACCTGTTTAAATAATAGAAAATTTAAATTCAAAATCTGAATCTGAAAAGATGATCCATAAAAATGAAGGAGATACTTGGCCTAAAAACATAAATATCCACATGAAAATTTAGATACATGCAAACACAAAACACACAAACCAAAAATTAAAAAGAAAAAGAAAAAAATGGGGGGAGCCGAAGCCATGCCGGACGGCCCAGTCCAGCCTCGCCCCTCTCTCTCTCTCTCGACCCCGGGTCCACCCTTGACCCCTCCTTTCTTCTTCTCCCGAGCGCCGACCCCCTCTCCTCCGCGGCCGCCCGTGGGACCGCGACACGACCACGCGAATCCAGCAGGGGCAGCTACGTGGGAGAGTGCTTGATGGCGCCGCCTTGAATCCCGCTGCTCCGCCGCCCGACACCCAGCTTGTCCCGTGCGGGGTCATCCGTGGCCGGCCACATCCTGCCGACTATAAAGCCCGGGGCGCCTCCCAAAAGCATCGCCGTGCCTTCCTCGTCCTGCCACCCAGTCGACGGCAATCTCCAACTCGGCCGCGGCGCCTGCACTTCCACCTCCTCGCCGTAGAAACCCAATTCCCGCCCCCTACACCATCTCCGGTGCGTCGCCGACATCCTCCTGGCCTCACCCGAGCACCTCGTCGCCCGTACCTCGCTGGCACCGAACGCCTCCCCAAACTCACCGCCGCCGACCCACCTCCATCAGCTTCAGCCGGACTCCAGCAACCCATTTTGGCCCTCCCCTCCACCTCTGCAGCGGCCCCTCGCCGGCGCCACCGTCTCTGTCGGGACCCGGAGCAACGACTCCTGGACCCTCTGTGTAAATCGCACTAGTCCAGGATCAGCTAGTGCACACAGTGAACAACAAAGATAAATATCAACCATAATGACATTTAATAACTAAATATGGGCATGAATGCCAAAGTTTACATCCACGGCACATAAGCCAAACTTTAAATAATAGCAGCGGAAGAAAAACACCGAAGCGGAAGATGCCCACCGAGCCTGCCCACAGGCAAACGACAGTAAGACGCGGCCTACTCGTCCAAATCTTCACCGTAGTTGAAGTCGTCTTCCTCTGTGTGAAAATAGCAAGGTGAGTACAAACTTGTACTCATAAGTCACACCGGATAAATGCAATATAATGATAAAGGCCACAAAGGAAGGCTGATAGGGTTAGTTTGCATAAAACAACATTTAAAGATATACAATAAATAGATTGAAGTTGCTGAATTTAATACAATATGTAAAAAAATACAGTAACTGTAATTAAAAGTATTACCGTTAGTGCAGGCTCCGACCAAACACCAACATCTCAAAAACATCTTTTCCAAAAACATCTCGTATGGATTCCATCCATCCACACGCTTCCAAACACTCATGGATTCCATCCATCCATAAGCATTTCAATCTCTCATGGATTCCATCCATCCATAAGGTTTTCATAAATCATTTTGAAAAACAAAGTCTAATCCATGAAAAACTTTACTCAAGATGCCCATGACCGTGGCACGGCTATCCGGATAGATTATACACTCTGAGAGGTTGTGCTGACTTTACCCACAAGATATGATTATCTCATCATGTCGGCCATTACACGCTTCCGTAGGCGTGCGACTGAGTAATCATAACAAGGCCTTTACAATGCAAAGCCTTCAACCTGGCCAAGCCAACACTGAGGTTTCACTACAACTTGAATCCACAAGTTGGAGCCCCCTCTTGAGCCAAGTGAGACTTCTCATGGACTACGCCACGCTCACTTTCAACCTCGACAAGGCTCGGGTTGGGACTCGCAAATTAGTTAGCCAGACTGTCCCATACCGGACCTTGTGGTAGTACGATAGGGCTTTGCAATAGTAGCTCACAGACCGGTCCTTAATTGACTTAGGCTCAACCACATACCCCTGTGCCCGACAATCAACACTGTGTCTCCGAACAACAGTGCATGCCTGCACCCACCACCTAACCATTAGCCTAAGTCCAAACCAAGTTTTATATTTTATTTTCAAATGTTTCATAATCCTTCTTGACTCACCGAAGTCAAGAATACATTCCAAAAGCTTATCATTTTATGTGAAAAGATATCCCAAAACAAAGATTATGTCTAAGCAGGTCTAAGCATTTGATATAAAATTCTCTAGCCAATACTAATGTACTAACTAGAGTTTGATTCTAGGGTGACAAGGTATAAGGATGTGCAAGGTCAAAGGTGTTAATAACAATTAGGAATTAACTAAGATTAAAACTGGAATTTGAAATACTTGAATAAACATATGCATGCAATATAATTTAAAACAACATAATTTTATTTGCAATCTGGGATCAACATGATCAAGGAGTGTGACTTGCCTTGCTCTTGAGTTGGGTGCAAACCTTCGTCGAGAAATTCTTCCGAATCGTCGAAGTCTACACGCGAAGAACCAACGCGAATAAACTCAAATAAAATCCAAAAATTACAAAATATATATTGACGAATAGATTATGATCTTAAATGAATTTAGGAGAAAGAATCAATGGATTCGGAGTTCGAATGAGGGAGAACGAATATCTGGAAGATTTAGGTATAACATGAAATGATAACAAAATCCGAGAATTACTTTTTGAATAGCACAATGTCGAATGGCTGCGAGGTGTCTAGCGAATGGGCAAATTGGAACCCTGGCGATGAGGCGAAGGTGGTGACATGGTTATGGCGGTGAGGCAGTGGCAATCATCGGCGGTGAGAGAAAACTACGAGAACGACGTGGCGTGACGGCGGAGTTGGGGAGAGATAGTACGGGTATAGAACGTGGAGATGCAAGGTGAGTACAGGGTAGAACACGACATGGTGAAGCTAGGAAAATTATTGGCTAAGCTGAAACTTCAACGGAGACGATACAATCGACGTTTGAACGACAACGGTAGAGAAAAAGGAAAAACTTGATATCTTGATGCTCGGTGAAGCGAATCTAAAACCATTTGGAAGGTAGTTTCCTGGGTTGGTTTGGCACGATATGACGCGAACGGATTGGTGAAAACGCTACCGGATGAATGGGGACACGAGATGCCATTGGCGGCCACGGCGAGGTGTCTGAGGCAAAAATTTGTGGAGGCTTTTGGGGAAGCGGAAGGAAGCACGGCGAGAACGCGGCGAGGCGAACATAACAGTGCAGACGGCTCGGCCAACGGACATTGGATGGTGACGAAACACACGGAGAAGACATTAGGCGACGGCGGGTTGGCATCGGCGTTCCGCAAGCGGAGAGGAGTTAGCGGGTGAGGTTTGTGGCGAAGCGAAGAGGAGAACGTTGGGAACACAGTGCTCACCTCGGTTTTGATCCAACACGCACGGTCGGCTCGCAGCGAGGAGAGGAACGACGGCGTGGTTTGGTCACGGTGATCCGGTGATGCTCCGGTGAAGGCGGGGAGCACCGCGTGAGAACGCGAGGAGACGAAGCGGCGGTGGTCAAAAGCGACCGGACTCCTTTGTTGGGCGCAATCGGTCAAGAACGGCTCTCGGTACACAAAAGAAATATGACTATTGCGAGAGGTGAAAGGGAGATGGGCTTTGAGATTTCGGGGTTGAGTGAGGATGAGAAGGGCACCGGTGCTCCCTTTATAGGCGAGGTGGACCGAAAATTCAATAAAGCTCGAAAATATGAAATTACATCCAAAAATTCCAGAAAAATTCAAAGAACTTCACGGAGACATTTTGGACGTAATAAAAATATTTCCAACTACTGTTGGTATTTTAATTTCATACTTCAAATACTTTTTATTTTCAAAATAGATTTTAAAACTCTAGAAAAACTCAGAACACCAAATAAAGGCCAAATAAATCCAAATAGTTAATTTGTATTAGGATTTTTATAGAAAATCAAAATATCATTGTATTAAGTTTTTACTTTAAATTATTTTTCAAAACCAGCTTTCTAAAAGCAGAAAATCAAGGCACAACAACATTCAAACTTCACACATCCAAAACTCTTATTTTTATTTTAAACCAAATTAATTTAATATTTATTTATTTATTTATTTTCAAAAATTGAAATAAACAGCTAGGCTGTTACAGTCGCCCACCGCCGGTCCCCGAAACTTCCCATTCCACATGTGTGAGTCACGGCTTAAGAGAGTATATTACCCTATATGGGTAAGATATACCGTGAGTCTCCCCTGGCTAGCCACGCAAATTCTCTTATTCCCCCCCGGGCTCCCTCCACAAGACATTCGAGTCCCGCTCACGCAGCGCCGAGATTGAGCCCATTTCTTTTAAATCGCCGGTTGATAAGTGGGCCCCACTGTCGCCGATCGACCAGCGTGGCGTGTCCGGTGACGGTACGGGTCTGCTGCCGGCGATGGAAGGGGAAGAGAGGATGAGCCGCTGCCCGCCAGCCTCCCTCGGTCAAGCACGAGTGAGTGGGTCGCTGTCAGTGGGCCCCACCTGTCAGGATTTTTAGAATTTCTGTATTTAATTAAACCGAAAGGTTTCAAATGGGCATAACTTATTCATTTTAACTCCAAATTGAATGAAATAAATTTCTAAATTCATCTAAATTCAAGATATGTCCAATGGAACCAAAACCATGAATTTTAGAGCTCATTTGAATTAATAAGGAAATTAAAGAATAATTTAGAGAAGCTAGTAAATTCTGATTAGGATGTAAAAGAAATTATGGGAGATTCAAATTTGAATTAGTTATCACAATGAACGATTAATGAGTCTTTAATATTTATTTTTAATCTAAGTTAATTAAATGCACTAATAAAGGAAAGTGGTTTTGGTTAAATGTTCAAATTAAGTAAAGACATCCTTAAAAATAATTGGCATAGGTGTCCAATATTTAACATGTCATTTTAAATAAACCTTAAAGGTAGAGTTTGCAAAATAACAAATATTAAAGTATAACCTTGTATAGCCATCCTTGTCTCAAACCACCCGAACCGCCCCTTGAACTCATAATAAAACTAAATCAAGATTGATATGTGATGGATATGATTATTTTTAAACATGAGAAAAATTGGTTGGGCAGTCATGGTGGTAATGACTGTTATGTGATGGATATGACTATTTTATGCTCCCAAAAACCCCAACTTGCTTAAATATCTGGGCGGATGGTTTGGGGGCTAGTGTGTGGTGGTAGAACCGTCCAGATACCCCTAATGACCGAATCTTGTCATGACCTCCCACGTAAAACAGTGCAACCACAAGTCTATAAAATACAACTTGGCTAAGTAAATTTATCGAAACTCCCGGACTCATCTCAGTGGTAGTGGATAGAAGTGGATAAGCAAGGGCAAGGAGGCCTAAAGGGACACCAAGTGGAGGGTGAAGTTTCTCAGCTGTTCTAATCGTTGCAGGAAGTGGAGCCCAGCTGCGTTAGTAACTATGGGGAACATCCCGTGCATAGATGGGACCCACCGCAAGTGGGCAATTTCCCATAAGGCGAGATGACAAAAGGAACTGGATACTATGAAAAGTCACTGTGATGGTCTGCTCAACTGTATGACTAAGGAATCATGTGGGGCAACGAGTTGACTGTCTCTTGTGGTGAAAGTGTACAAACTCTGCAGAGTCAAAACTATTCGAATAGCCGTGCCCACGGTCATGGGCGGACATGATAACTTAACCAGATATAGTTTTATTTCAAAAACTTTATGGGTGGAAATGGAAAAGTGGAGGGTAGAGCAAGGCCCTAATTTGTGTTGCCCTGGGTGTCGCCCCAGTGATATGGTAAGCGGTTATAACACTGAAAGGTTAATCATATGATGCAGAGGCTATGTAACGGTGGATGAAAGTTGGATCGCTATTACTATTGCATTCTCATACAAACTATGATTTTGTTCAAAACTGCTAGGTTTCAGGAAATTTCTATGTATTATATTTCAAAGCAAATAATGATAATACTCTTCATAAAATAAAATGCCAGGAAAAATAAATAGAGTCGTAAGAAAAGAGAGTGACTGTTGTGGTAAATACATACAATAATTGGTGGATTCATGTCGATTATAAAAAGAAAATGATAGAAAGGAGTCTAGGAAAAATAAATTGGTAGAGTCTAAATGAATAGATAAGCTAGATAGATGATCTAAATGTTTTTTGGAGGATTAGAAGAGTGTAAAGGTAATTGTTGGATTTAATGGGATTAATAGGATTTGATCTAGATAGATGAATTGAATTTGTGGAAAATTTGGAGATCTGATAATTGAGGTATAAACTTGATTAATGATATTCTTGGTGGAGAAATACCGATGAATCATGTTAGAGAATCATTAGAATTCAGAAGTGAAGAGTTAAGGAATAGTGATTAGGAATTCGGAATACAAAAAGTATTGGTGGATTAACTAAATGATGTCATCCGCTGTTTGGAGTTTAGACAGCAATCAACATAGAAAGTGTGTTCGGTGGATTACATGAATGATGTCACTATGTTTGGTGGATTAAATAAATGATGTCACCCGCTGTTTGGAGTTTAGACAACAATCAATATAGGAAGTGTATGTTCGGTGGATTAAGTCAATTATGGCAATCGCCGTGTGAAGTCCTAGGTAGCAACTATAACACTAGGATTTAATAATGATAATACCACCCAAAAGCAATTTCTGGCAAATAAAATAACCCGAGCCTTTCCTTTGATAAGCCTTGCATACTATTTATTTGCATTCTGTGTATTAGCTCGCGGAGCACGGTGGTTGGTGTGCTCACACTCGCTCTCACAACAAATCCAGAATCAAGAATCAGATCACTGCGCCTCAGTCATGATGATAAAGAAGATGAAGATGTCAAGGGATAGGTCGCGAACCTCTAGTTGGCTGCCTGTGGGCACGTCCTGAGGGTTCCCCCTGTGTGCTTCGTTCTTCCGCTACTGCAATTTAATGATTTCGGCCTAATCGGCTCATGTGTAAGTTTACTATTTTATTTACGCTTCCGCATGGTATGTATTTGATATTCATTTTCTATATCTGTGAGCACTATCTATTGATCCAGGGAATAGTGCAATAAATCACAGAGGATTCCGGATAGTAAAATCTAGGGTCTAACACGTACGTTCTCTACTTTCCTCTGTTCTTCCGTAGAAGTTACGACCGCTGCCAGTCTTAAGACCACGGTCAAGACTCAGATCGTTTCATGTATGTTTTCAATCGCACTAGTTTCTGATTGCTCGATGGTCATAGATCTCGTGGTCGTGTGCCCCCATTGCCTTACGAGTTGTTTACGACCGCAGTCCGTTACGAGTGCTCGACAGTCTTCGACCACGTTGATCGTTCGACCATTCCATTGGCTTACGACCATATTGGTTCTGACTACACCCATCTTTCGATCACGTTGGTTTTGGTATGGGTGGTTATCGACTATAGTGACTTTTGTTCGGTAGTCGATATTCAATCAAGTTGTACTTCGGTCTAGTAGTCGAATTTACGACCACTATGCAAGCTATCGACCACATTGTCGGACTTACGACCACATTGTAAGTTTTGATCATGTTGTCGTTCTTGATTTGATTTCTTTGATATTTCTGCTTGCTTTGACATGTGGGATTGTGCTCAAAGCCATTTTTGCTATTCTCTTCCCACGAGCAAAGATCTGCGCCTTCTCTGCAACCTCTAGTCGTTTACGACCGCACATGGTTTCGATCGCTCAATGGTCATAGATCTCTCGGTCACAATCTGATTTGTTATGACCATGTACTGGTTTTCGACTGCATGTATTTTCTGTCTGTACTTTGGTCATCGACTACTGTGGTTTCGACCACGTTGTTTACGACCACATTGGTTTCGACCACGTTGGTTATGACCAAGTTGGTTACGACTACATTGGTTTCGACCACGTTGGTTACGACCACGTTGGTTACGACCATGTTGGTTACGACCGCGTTGGTTTCTACCACGTTGGTTACAACCACGTTGGTTACGACCATGCTGGTTTCGACCACATTGGTTTCGACTACGCTAGTTACGACCACGTTAGTTTTGACCACACTGGTTACGACCATGTTGGTTTCGACCACGTTGTCTGCTACGACCACGTTGTCTATATTTTGACTATGTTGCTTCTCTCTGCTGACTGATTGCGTTCAGTTTGGTTATCTTGTGCTTTTCGACCAGTAGTCGTTTTCAACCATGTTGTGCTTCCGTTGAGTGGTCGGATCTTGACCACATTGTGTTGTGATGTGGTCGTACGGTGGTCTATGTTCCTATGTTTTCAAGTAGACACCATATCCTAATCTATTGAAGAAAAAGGAATATGTGAATATTTGGAGGAAAAATCTTTAGGCACCATTCACCCCCTCTGTTGCCTGTCCTGTCCTACAATAATGTTCTAATATTTAATATCAATGACAACATGTATAAATTTAAGTATGTAGTTAATGGAAGTAGTGACCGCATATTTGTATGGATCACTATACTCGGAGATTTATGTGAAAGTCCCAAATGAGTAAAAATTCTGCATCCAAATAAATTAAATAGCAATATGTATAGCACCAAATTGGAAAGGTCGTTATACGGATTAAAACAATCTGGAAGGATATGGTACAATCGACTTAGTGAATTCCTCCTGAATAAAGGGTACACTAATAATGAGCATTGTCCCTGTGTGTTCATAAAGAAATCCTAGAATGGATTTTGTATTATTTCAGTGGACATCGATGATCTAAATATCATCGGAATGACAAAGGACATAAAGGGAGCAAGCTCTTATCTTGTGAAGGAGTTTGAAATGAAGGGTTTGGATCGAATCAAATTTTGCTTAGGCTTACAACTAGAGCACCTCCCTGGAGAGATTTTAGTACATCAATTCTCTTATACTAAGAAGGTGTTAGAGAAATTTAATGTGGATAAGTCACACCCATTACAAACCTTGATGATAGTTTGATCCCTAGAAGCGGATAATGATCCTTTTAGACCAAGGATGGAAAATAAGAAAATTCTTGGACCAGAGATTCCATATTTAAGTACCATTGGGGCACTAATGTATCTTGCTAACTCTAACTCAGTGCAACTCCAACACGAAGATATTGGGTTGGCGTTAAAACTCTCCTCAGGTATCTTCAGGGTATGCAAGATCTTGGATTGTTTTTCCCGAAGAATCAAAACTTGACTATGGTTGAATATACAGATGCAAGATATCTGTCTGATCCACATAATGCGAAATCCTAGACAAAATTTGTATTTTTTGTGGTGGTACAGCCATTTCTTGGTGGTCATTTAAGCAGACCTTGGTAGCTACATCTACTAACCACTCAGAAATAATCGCATTGTATGAAGCCTCATGAGAATTTGTTTGGCTCAAGTGAATGATTAGCCATATCAAGAAGTCATGTGGCATAAACAACGTCGAAGATCCCACTATTATCTATGAAGGTAATGCAGCTGGTGGCACATATGCAAATGGGCTACGTTAAAAGTAATATAATGAAGCATATTACTCTTAAATTCTTTTATCCTCATGAACTCTAAAAGAACGGAGAGATAAATATATTAAAAACTAGGCCTTATGATGATCTAGCATATTTATTTACAAAATCTATCCTAGCCTATAGCTTGTAGAAGTGCGTTTGAGGCATAATGATGAGATGACTTAGAGAGTTACAAGGTTCAGGGCGAGTAAATCTTAGAACCATAGCCCTTATATAAGACCGAAAGACTTACATGATTTTGAAGATCTAATATTGTACTTTTTTCCTTTGTGAGTTTTTCTAAAATTTTCTCATGTGAAGGTTTTTAATGAGGCAATAAGTGCGACACAAAAAACGGATGCGATGTCTCTTTTTTCATGTTTTTTCCACTGTGTTTTTGGGAGGAGTTTTTAATGAGACATATGCATATCGTGGTATTTGTCTAAGGAGAGTGTTATGAAACCTAGAAGGTTACGTTATGTGTAAATACTGAAACTACTCATGAGGGATTTGACTATAAGTAGAGAAGTCTTTGTAAAAGGAGAATAGATATGAAATTAATAAAGACTTTATTTCTTGGTGTTTTTCTTATTTGTTCTTTGGTAATTCTCTGTTAATTGACTACATAGATTATATTCGCGTTCATTATTTCTTAACAGATTCCACCAAATAGGCGCGCGAGGTTCGGCAAGTGAGACGCCACCTTTACCTCTCGTCACAACGATCGATGGTGGATGCGCTCGTCGCCCGCACATGCACTGTTAACCACATGGCTGCCCAGACCGACCCAAGTGCCTGTATCATGCAGGTTGGTCAACACAGTCCACCACCACCACGCAATCCGGATATTGTTTGGCAGAAGGTTGGCTTGCAAAAATCACGGCCAACAAAGTCAGCGTCAAAGTGTGAGCGTCAAGTGCATCCATTGAGTGAACAATATTGAGCTTAGGAACAAAAGTGAACTTTATAACAATATAAGGGCTTTAAAGCCAAGTATTTCAAGAAGGCCAACGACCTTTAGTTACATTATAACCACGACCCTAATCCGATCCATCTCAGCGCCACTTCTTCATCTTTATCGCCTCCCAAAGATGTTTTTAGCAAGTAAGAGTACTCAACAAGTCACCGGACTTATCAATAATTACATGCATGATATAACAAGTGAAGGGACAACAGGTTTATTATTTTATGTGGATGCACATTGAAAACCGGATAAAAGCTTGAAAAGTAGCTTCATTAATGTAAAGGGGTTTTCAAGCGTGATTATCAACATTCAACACTACCAAACTATTCTCAATTCTACTTATGCCTTGTTATTGGATTCACCCATTAAACATAGCTTCACAAGCACGCGTATTCGAATACCATTAGTCATGACTACCACAGGCCAACTTACCCACAAGATTTCTTAATCCCCGTGCGGTTTTAAGAAAACAAAGTTTTCAACGCTCAATTCTTTATATAGCCTCCACCTAGTAGGCTTCCCGACAATCCCATACTTGCCTCGACCTACTATTGTGTGGATCATTGATAATCAAATCAATTGTTCGAAAATAATCACTCTCCATACGACCTGCTCAACCCCTTCGTATGGACTCAACCTCCGCCTTGCTTACGTAGAGGTTCAATTGAATTTGAGCTTTTACTAAACCGGGTTTGACGTATCAACGCTTGTGGTTGGGCGATCACTATGTTCTTTACTCGGCATGAGGATCTAGTCCTTATATTTTCACCGGTGGCAAGTTCTTCCCACAAATTCTTGTCCGGTCTGGTAACACATCAGCGATTTATGATCCTTGCCTTCACATTCGGTTAAGGTCATAGGATCTAACGATCCTCGCTACCCTAAAACCATTCTCCAAATAAAGACCATCTTTTCTACTAACTGAATATGTTATTGATTCTCTGAACTATCATGGCTACTTAATACTATATTTAACAATACTAAGTCTTGTCAAGGTGAATATGGCCAACAAATTAGACTGGGCTTCTTCGGGTGGTAGGACATAACTAATATCATGTCATTCTAAGCATTTATTGTACATAAAATAATAATGCGCAAATAACATAATGAAAATACAAGTAAATAAATAACTTAGGAAATGTTGGATCAACATGTTCAAAATATGTGCGACTTGCCTTGCGGGATTACGATTTCAATTAGCTTGCAATCTTCGGTGGACTGGGCCCGAACTTGAGCTTCTTCCTCCTGCTCCAAGCAAATCTTCAACCGGAAGCTAACAAAACCATTAAAATAATTCAATTCCATGCCGAAGGACTAGGCTAGGAATAAAGAAAATAAAAAGAATAAAGAAAATCTGAAAAACTCAATAAAAATTGGGTTTTGGGCTTTTTAGGAGGGTTATATGGGAAAATAGGCCTGAGATTTGGGTTGGCGGGCTCGAAACGGATCTAGAGTACAAACTTGATTTTTGGGCTTGTTCAGGGTATTTTCTCGGGCTCGGACCCGTTAAGGCGGCGGGCGGTGGACTGGCGGACCAAAATCGAGGATCCGTACGTAAAACCGGGGACTCGCGTGATTTCGAAACGCGGGGCTATCGAGCAAAATGGAGGGGCAAAAAATTTGTAAGGACCTTTTCACGAGAACCGTGGACCTGACGCAATTTCGGAAAATTCGGGTAATCACCACTACCGGCCGTACCGTTTCTCGTGGCCACGCAATGATGGCCAGGCAAGGGGGCGACGTGGCCTCGCCCATGCTCCCCGATACGTCAATGGGTAGGTATATGTATATATGTAGCTAGGCGATTATATTTTCGGTTATATAGAGTGTGTTCTTTAGTATGATGGTTTATGGTTTATAGTTTAAATATTTAAATTTTGATTGGTCACGAGAGGCAGTACTCACAGGAAAATAGTCGCATGTAATTATGGCCGATACAGCTGAACTCAATACACTTTTTACTATAATCTTTTTATTGACCCTGTTTTAAAAACATATCATTTAAAAATTAATTACTGTAGATAATACAAATATAAGTTGATCGGAAGTCAAAAGAGCATAATAAGTCTAAAGCATTGGTTTTCAATCCAGGGACGGGCCAAATCTGAACTACGGGGATGCATCATGGGTGAGTGGAGGTAAGGTCCACCTACCACCACAGCCCAAAAATGGTGTGTGTTGCTGTGGCATGGAAAGGCAGGTGAGCACTACTAGCCTAGCAACATGACAAGATACTCTCTCCATTGTGCACCGCACCAGATTAGCCAGTCGAAATGGGGGCTCTCGTGAGATCAGGCTCGAGCCAATAGTGGTGTACCATGATGTCATCATCTCTCGATTAAGAGTGGGTTTTTGCTATAATTTTAGCTTTTATCTTATAATTTTTAAATTATGACTGTTCGTAATAGACAGTACGTAGAAAAAATAATCACATACAATTTTGTCTGGTATAACTGAACTCGATATAGTATACACTACAATCTAACTATAGACTTCGTCTTAAAAAGATATATCGTTTAAAAATTAGTTACTGCAACAAAAAATAATAAATTAAAATCAAAGCCAAAGACTAACTGAACCCAACTAAATCCCTGTGCATAGGGGTGTAAAACGGTAACGGATAATTAGTTTTATCCGATATTCGTATCCGAGAAAACGCGAATATGGTAAGCAAAATCCGTATTCAAAAATGTTCGTATTCGAGAATATTCGTATCCATATTTGAGAATATTCGTATTCAGATTCAGATTCGAGAATATTCAGATCGTATTCGTATTCGAGACTATTCGATTCGTATTCGATCCGCTTCTAGAACCCATAAAAATCCGTTTAATTTTGTGATTCAAAATTTGAATTTAGGCGGTTTAAAACTGGTAACCGACCAAAAACTGGTGAAAAATCGGCAAAACTGCTAGGAATCCGTTTTATCCGATATTCGTATTCGAGAAAATCCATATTCAAAAATATCTGTATTCGTATTCGAGAATATTCGTATCCGTATTTGAGAATATTTGAATCCGTATTCATATTCGTTTTAAAAATATGGATTCATATTCGTATTTGAGACTATTTGATCGTATCTGATCCGTTTCCACTCCTAGTTGTGCACAAGGTGGCTGATGTGCGTCTCACAAGTGTCGACATATCGTGGGTCTGTGGATTCGTATTCGAGAATATTCGTATCCGTATTTGAAAATATTCGTATTCGTATTCGAGAATATTCGTATCCGTATTCGTATTTGAGACTATTCGATTCCTATTCGATCTGTTTCTAGAACCCATGAAAAATCCGTACGAATTTTGTAATTCAAAATTTGAATCTAGATGGTTTAAAATCGGTGAAAAATCGGCAAAACCGCTAGAAATTCGTTTTATCTGATATTCATATCCGAAAAATCTATATTTGAAAATATCTGTATTCAAGAATATTCGTATCTGTATTTAAAAATATTTAAATTTGTATTTATATTCATTTTAAAAATATAGATTGCTATTCGTATTTGACACTATTAGAGTATCCGTCAATTTTCACACCTACCTGTGCACAAGGTGGTTGATGTGCATCTCACAGGTGTCGGCACATCGTGTATCTGTGGCTCTGAACACTGCTGCCAATTTGGAGAGGAGAAAAGGATTCTTTTTTTTTTTTGTGTTACGACCAAAAAATAGTGGCTATGGTGCTGAGAGTTAGTGATGCATGAGGTGAGATCCAGGAAGCTTCCAGATATGCTGGATGATGATTCTATTGTCTCGTTTGAAACGTTAGAATTTTTTCTGATTTATACGAAAATTAAATTGTTTCCAATAAGATTCTTGTGTGGCATCCATGCGTCCAAAACGAGGACCACGACCTGTTCATATTGGATTTTTCTAATGATTTTTGACAGTGTCTAATGAATAGTAATGAAGCTGAACATTTGTATTATCTTATGATTTTTATCTTTTTGTTAAGTGCATTATGTAAGAAAGAGAGTAAACAACGGTGCAACAAAAAGAACTATAATATGCTGAGCGCCATGCAACTTACAAAATTATGACATAATAAAATACAAAGTGTGTTACAATATGCAAAACCATAAAATAGTGGTTGATAGAAGGTGGGACGTTCGTATTGACTTTGGCTTCTCTAAGTAAAAGTCAAAAGCCAAAGTCAATATGAACAGACGCTATATCGCATCATTGCGAGGAGTCTGTAGGTAGATAGTTTGGAGCTAGGTGTCTGCTTAATTGGTAGAAGATACACTAGAGAACGATCAACAAAAACTACAGACCACTGTGTTCGGTGATGGCGGAGCTAGAGATTTGTAGAGGCTGGGCAGAACCTCCAACCTTAGAGGTTACCCCTTTTAAGTTACGGACAAATATGGTTTTCGGTTAGAGAAAACGTTTAAAGAATTCGCGCTTCAAGAAGCTACCTTATTTCAATGTTTGACTTTTTGACTTTCAGATGAGTCAAAAACCAAAACCAAATACGAAAAGAACATGGCTTTGATCACGCTAGATGATCTGAACAAAGGAAATAGTGTTAAATACCTGGAGTAGTCGTTACAGGCTTAATTATTCTTCGGTTTATCGACGGTGGTGTGGGCAGCCGCCGAAGCAGCATCAATGGTGGCTAGCTAGCTCTGCCTTTGCTTATAGTAATAGACTATGCGTCTGTTTGATATGGCTACGGTTTATGATTTTTGGTTGAAAATTTTGAATTTTAGCTGTCTGCGATAGAAATTACGGAGAGAGATACTCGCTTGCAATTTTGATTGATACAGATGTTGGGCTTTTAACGTGTACTACATTTAACTTGTAGACCCCGTCTTAAGAAAATACTTCGTTTAAAAGTTAGGTACTATACCAAAAGCCAAAAAATACTTTTAAAAACTATTAAAGAACATACCCTATACTAGTTCTACTTGTACACGAAATGACATGGTAGCTACGTAACAATTTCCAAACGAGTAGTGCTTCTATGGTAGGCACTGTCATTCAAGATCCACATCCTCAGAATACATCACTCATAAAATGGGGAGCAATGGTGTTATCCTCCTCTTCTTTTTGAGAGAGGGGAAGCAATGGTGGTAGCTGTTTTTTTTTGAGAGAGAGAGAGAGAGAGAGAGGGGAAGGCAAGGCTATTAGTATTATTGTTAATGAAAGTTCACATTTATACTGAGATAGTCCGGCTGCCGTAGGAGCCAAGTATAACACAAGCACTTTTAGCAAATAAATGAGGTTCAAAGTTTGAGTCCCTGCCTTCAAAACGGAAACTGACCTCGGGATCAGTTCAAACTAGGGGTACAAATAGAACGGATAATTTATATCCGTTCGATCGATTGAAGGCGTGCAGAATGGATACGAAAGGGGTAGATGGGTATCCGGCACTATCCGTATCCGACTCTGAGGAAAAAATATAGAATAGGATACGGGATAAGTGATATCTGTCCGTGTATATCCGTATGTCAAATGATATGAGGGAGTATATTATGACTTCACCTAGGAACAAAATAACATATAGGCAGTTTGTCACATCTAAACAAGCGGGAGTACTAAGTGTTCTTCCTTCAACATCTCAGTAATTAGTCTCTCTATGTTTGCTCTGATTGTATCATACTGTCCAATATCCTGTGCAAAGAAGCGGATAATTTCCGTCCGACCGACCGTCCAGAAGATTACGGAACAGATACGGAATGGAGAAATAGATATCTGATATTATCCATATTCGACTCCGACTCTGTGGAAAAAATATGAAATATAATATAGGATAAGCGATATCCGTCCGTATCCATTCCGATTACACCCCTAGTCCAGACCTCTTCTGAATCTCCTGCAATATCATTCAATAGGCACATCGATTTTGCTTCTCCAGGTTTGTTATGACCTGCAAACAATCGGACACAATCAAGCACTTTGTCACACCAGTATCCACAGTTAAAGACACTCCATTGCATGCAATCGCCTCCGAGGAAGCTGGATCAGTAAGTCCACCAACAACCAATGAACTTGCAGCAATAAACTCCCCCTCAATGTTTCTACATCGATCTTCATAGTGCCAGGAGGAGGAGCTATCCATTTCGTTTCCCGTCGGGTTTTCTGTTTGGTAGCAACAGGAGGTTCTTTTGCAATCCCCGCCATCTCCAAATCTTCCGGGAATTTAACAACGAAAGTATAAGTGGATAGCGGACTCTGGAACTCACCTTCATGTAAAGTTTGGGGTTTTCAATACTTGTTGCAGCAAATATCTCTTCGCCAAAAGAACCCAAACACATCTAGCCAATGTGCAATGTAGCAGTTGTGAGGAATTTCGGCCGATCAAAATGTCTAAGGTCACACACAAAATTGGAAACACAGAACAAAAATATAAGAGTTTTTGCGCTGCTAGAAAACTGGGTAACTTTTCTGTTGTATTAGACTGTTATTTAAAGAACATCATAGTCTAACTCTGGTGGTTAAGCCACCCTTATTATGCGCCACTACCTGCACAATCCCACGGACCGGGCCATAGCGCACACGATGTTAACAAACAATGTAAAAGCGTTCTCGCATGGACAAAGCACGCGTCGAACAGCTATAGTGATTCCATGATCACACCCACTACGATCACTACAGTAACTATACGACCATGACGCTAAAGTAACTCTATGACTTCAACCACGACCGCTACAACTACGACCACGACCGCTACGACTAACTCTTCAACTATGATCACTTCGATCACGGTCATTACGACTGACTCTTCGA
This sequence comes from Bonia amplexicaulis, assembly GCA_036346245.1. Classification (NCBI taxonomy): domain Eukaryota; kingdom Viridiplantae; phylum Streptophyta; class Magnoliopsida; order Poales; family Poaceae; genus Bonia; species Bonia amplexicaulis. The sequence goes on along the minus strand of CM070736.1, from coordinate 32,892,691 downwards.
GCACGGTGAGCATGCTGGATTGTTCAACATTCACCACTAATTCTTACTGCGTGCACCTGTGATCTCGACGACGCCAATCCTTACGCGCTGGTCCTAGAACTTGAGCGCCCGAGCGGCTTCGTGAGAATGTCCGTGAGCTGCTCTTTTGTGCGAGTATGCTCGAGTACAATTTTCCCTCCATCAACACACTCCCGGATGAAGTGAAAGCGAGTGTTGATATGCTTGCTCCGGTCATAGAATTCTTGGTTAAAGCAACGATGGATTTGTTGTCCACCTTGAGCACCGGCACACTGGTCTCCGAGCAGAGAAATTCGCCCATCAACTGAGCTAGCCAAATGTATTGACATGCCGCGGCTATCGCGGCGATGTACTCTACATCGTAGGACGACAGCGCCACCACCCTCTGCTTTTGCGACTGGCAAGCGATGGGGTTGCTTACAAGAAAGAAGAGCACTCCAACGGTGCTTCTGCGGTTGTCGACGTTGCCGGCCATGTCGCCATCCATCGAATCCTAACAAACAACGATCAACTATCTCTTCCTCGTATAGCAGACGTCGTGGTTGCGCATTCCGGCGATGTAGCGTAGTATGTGCTTGACTGCGACCAGGTGGTCTTTGTGTGGTTCCTCCATGAACCAGCTTGTGTAGCCCACCGCATAGGCTATGTTTGGTCACGTGTTCACCAAATATCGGAGGCTGCTGATAATACTCTGGTATTGGGTGGCGTTTACCAGCAAGCAGGAGCTCGATTTGCTTAGATTCAAGCGAGCTTCCATCGACGCTTGACGGCTGTTGTAGTCCTCCATGCTGCTCTTCTCGAGCACCTTGAGCGCATAGGACGATTGACACAAGGACATGCCACTTGGCCCTTGATTCAATTCAATGCCGAGGTAGTAGGAGAGCAACCCCAGATCGTTCATTCGAAATATTTTCTTCATCTCGGCCTTAAACGCGTGAATGTCATGACTTTAGTGTCGGTGATGATCAGGTCATCGACATACACTATGACTATCAGCCGATGCGCTATATCACCGTGTGTGTATACAGCATGCTCGGAGACACTCTTGTGAAACCCCATCATCAATAGGCTGGCATCGAGCATGGCGTCCCAAGCTCTGGGTGGTTGGCGAAGGCTGTAAAGTGCCTTTCGAAGCTGAAGCACCTTGTGCTCGCTATTGTCGATAACGAACCCAGGTGGCTGGGCCACATACACCTCCTCTGTCAGGTTGCCATTGAGGAAAGCAAACTTGACATCCATGTGATGGACTTGCCACCCCTCGTGCACTGCCACAGCAAGTAGCAACTGGACTGACTTCATGCGCGCCACGAGAGCAAACACTTCCTCGAAGTCGATACCGACCCGCTGTACATAGCCCTTCGCGACTAGCTGCACCTTGTATTGGAGATGGCGTCATGTTCGTCGCGCTTCACCTTGTAGACCCACTTGAGCCCAATAGGTCTGTGGTCAACAAGGAGATCGATGAACTCTCAAGTGTCGTTGTCCTCAATCGACTTCATCTCCTCGAGCATCGCCTTGCGCCACCACTCATGCTACTCTGCTTCGTCGAAAGATGCTGGTTCGTCAGCTGTGGTGAATAGCAGCCCAGTCGGGTCGAGGTCATGTGGTGCAAAACCATGGGGTGAGGTCAGCCTGATGACGTTGTTGATGGTGCAATACCGAAGCAGTGCATCATCGTGGCCGGCGTCGAGTACCTCTCCTGAGTTGGTTGGCGGCAAAGCAAACTCCACTATGCTTGGCATCACAGGCATCGCCGCATCTGCCCCTAGCATGGTTGTGTTGCCAGAACGTGCACTAACAGGCGTGTGTGGCAAGTCCTTGTCTCTGTCTGCGCCACCGATCCCCACCGTTCCTGGTTCATACACTGCAGTATGCTCTATGGTGACAGGGACCTCACCACTCACCAAACCTTCTTTACCATGAGCTATCCAGTCCCACTACGCTGTTTCATTGAAGGTGATATTGTGCGTCACGTGTACGCGCTGGGTGACTGGGTTGTACACGCGGTATGCCTTGGATCTGGACTCGTACCCGACGAAGATCATTGACATGCTCTGGTCGTCCTGCTTCTTCAGGTGCGGCTTCAAGTTCCTGACATGCGCTACACAACCGAAGGTACAAAGGAAGTGCACCACCGATCGCTCGCCGTGTCAAGCCTCGTACGGTGTCTTCCCATCGACACTTTGTGTCAGTGCACAGTTGAGAATGAAGATGGCTTCTCCCCAGAACCTCTCGGGGAGCCCCTTAGCCTTCATCATGCTGCGCGCCATGGCGACCACCGTCTAGTTACGATGCTCAATGACCCCATTCTACTGCGGAGAATAAGGGGCCATGAGCTATAGCTGCACACCGCGCTCAGTGCAGTACTCGCCAAATTCCACCGACATGAATTCCCCGCTGCAGTCGGTTCGGAGCACCTTGAGCTTGCGCCTAGACTCCACATCCACCATGGCCTGAAAGTGCTTGATCGACGTTGGAGCTTGGTCCTTGCTCGCAAGGAGACTGAGCCACATGTAGTGGCTCAGGTCATCCACAAGCAGCAAGAAGTAGCTGTTGCCGCAAGGCATCATAGGCGTAATCGGCCTGTAGAGATCGCCGTGGACAAGATCAAGCAGTGGCGGACCCAGGAAAAAAATTTAGGTAGGGCGAAATCTAGTGACGGACCCAAAAAAACTAAGTATGTTGAAATCGGAAGTGTGAAATAAACAGTAGTACCCAAAAGCAAAATAATTCATGATCAAACTATGTTACAATCACACTAATAAAAGTATATGATACGAAATAGAAATAACAACTACAATTCGCATGTTAACATATGTAGATAACTGAAGGATAATAAAAAATACCTCACTAATGAAGCTTAATCCATAATTGTAAATGAGTTGTAAAAACAAACAACCTGTCAATTGTAAAAGATAGATAAATTAGTAGTATCACAATTCGATAATAGAATATAAAAGATCATGACAAGTAACAAAATCATCAATTCTTCGCACATGAAGAATGAAGGTTTCAAGTTGATCCTTGATAGCCGCACGATCAGAAATAGAGAAATCTTCATCATAGATATCCGCAAGTCGAGCAATATTATCCACATTGAACTTTGAAAAGGAGTCTCTTGGATCAAGACAAGAAAAACATACAAGTAACTCCGAAGATACCTCATTGAAGCGATGATCCATCTCAGTGGTAATAGCATCAATGGCAGCAAAGAAAGTATCAACACGATAATGATGGTCTTGAGTGACTGTATTAGTACCTTTATTTTAACAAGTTAGTTTACATATAAAACTATAAAAGTACATAAAATAAAATTATGTTAACAAGTTAGTCACTGTCTCGGATCTTAAAAATCACCGTCGGTCCCCTGCCTTGGCTCTCTCAATTCTCAAATGGCCTCCTGCTCCTACTCCTCGGCCCTTTCTCAAATCCCCTTTCTCAAATCGCCGCCCACTTCGGTTCTCCTCGGTCCTCGCCTCCTCGGTGGCTCCGTCCTCCTCCGTCCTCCTCCCGACTCCCGATCGACCGATCCTCGGACCTCGGTGGCTCGTCCTCACGGCTCGACCGACGCCTCCTCAAATCGCATGCGCGCACACCTCGGCTCGGCCTCCTCCGTCCCTGCCACTGTCGCAGCCTGCCGCTCAGTAGGTCCCCTGCCGGCCTGTCCCGTCTGCCCGCCAAGGCCCCGGCTCCCAGGCCCCGACTCCCGCCACCGCCTCCGGCCTCCCCTACCACTGGCGCCACCGCCGCCTCCTCCGATTCCTCCGCCTGGCGCCGCGCTGCGCCTCCTCCGACTCCGCCGTGCGCCGCCGCTGCCCTCCGCCTCGCCCTCTCGCCGCCCGCCCCTAGGTTAGCTCTTCCGCCTCTTCGTGGAGACGTGGACTGTTGGTCGGTTTTGGTCCGTGGATCCTTCCCGTCATAAAGAATGTTACATATTACATTTGTTGGTTGTTGCTTTGTTAATTGTTGGGCACTTGGGCTGTCAGATAATGTACACCCGGCCGGGTGGTTTGTGGCTTTGTGGCATGAGCAATGGCGCTGGGGTGGTTTGTGCTTGTGGGGGTCCGGCCGGCGAGGGAGTTTTCAGGCGCCGCCGCCTCGCCAGAAGGGCAGTCCGCCCGAGATCAAGGATATCTTGTGCGTGATACTTTCCCTACTCCGTGAAAGGGTCTACCACTATTTCCAAGCGAGGCACCATCGTATTCTTGATCCACCTAATCAATCTGCAGCAGCCTTCATACCATATCGCATTGTGCGAGCTTGCGCAGAACTTGGAAATTGAGATGATTGTACCTTGCGTGCCACTATCCGTCTGGTTGCGACGCTCAACGACCCTATTTTGCTACAGAGAATAAGTGACCATGAGCTGTGATGCACACCGCGCTTGGCGTAGTACTTGCCAATTTTCACTGACGTGAATTCCCCACCGCGGTTGGTTCAGAGCACCTTGAGCTTGCGCCCTGACTCCGCCTCCAGCATGGCCTAAAATCACTTGATCGACGCTTGAGCTTGGTCCTTGCTCGCAAGGAGACTGAGCCACATGTAGCGGCTCAGGTCGTCTACAAGCAGCAAGAATTAGCTATTGCTACTCGGTGTCGTAGGCGTAATTGGCCCACAAAGATCGCTGTAGACGAGGTCGAGGACATCCCGCGCGATACTTTCCCTACTCTGGGAAAGGGGCCCACCACTGTTTCCCGATGAGGCAGCCGTCGCAGACTTGATCAACCTAATCAATCCGTGGCAGCCCTCACACCATGTCGTGTTGTGCGATCTTGCCAGAGCTTGGAAATCCAGATGACCGTACCTTGCGTGTCACTGCCATGCCTTCTCCGAGCTCCTTGCTGACAGGCACATCGGTTGCGTTATTTTGAGCCGGAATAGGTATAGTTGGCCGGGTGAGCGCCTGACCTTTGCAAGCAGACGCTACTGCTTGTCGCGTATCCTCAGGATCCTGTTATCAATCAGCACTGGGCAGCCCATCTCATCAAGTTGCCTGACGCTAATGAGGTTGGTAGTGAGCTGGAGAATATAGTATACCCTCATAAGGGTGCGATGTTCCCTAGATTTGCATGTGTAGAGGATCATCCCGCGCCCCTCGACGTTGACAATGGAGCCATCACAAACTTCATAGTGCCGACCACCTCGGTCCTCAGCTCGGAGAATACCTCAGAGAGCCGGTCATGTGGTTGATCGCACCGGTATCGAGGTACCAAAGCCCGTCATCACATGCCTCTTCCTGATCTAGTTGTGCGAAGATGTTCGTCTCGACTAGTCGGAGGGAACTGCATCATGGTGATGGGGATGAGTGGTCAAAACCGTGGTCGAAGGTACGGTCGAAGAATGGTCATAGCCACGGTCGGAGCAGTCGAAGCCATGGTCAAAGGAGCAGTCGAAGCAGTGGTCGAAGTCATTGTGAGTGGTCGTAGGGATCGTGGCTTAAGCAGAAGGTTATTATGTTCCTGCCTTAAGCAAAAACATTATTTCTGCTTCATGTTTACGAGTAGAAGGTTATGAGTTCAGAATAAAGAACAATTGTTGTTCAATTTATTTGAATGATATGCTTTATAGTCATACTTCATTGATAAATGGATTATATGTTTTAAATCTTGAGGATGTGCATGTCTATAATATTAATGCTAAGAGACTTCGGCCTAATGATTTGAATCCCACTTATATTTGGCATTGTCGTTTGGGTCACATAAATGAGAAGCGCATGGTGAAGCTCCATAAAGATGGTTTTCTAAACTCATTTGATTTTGAATCATTTGAAACACGCGAGTCTTGTTTACTTGGCAAAATGACTAAGACACATTTCACTGGTACAGGTGAGAGGGCAAATGACTTGTTGGCCTTAGTATTCGGATATATGTGGACCAATGAGTTCAACAGTTAGAGGTGGTTTTTAGTACTTCATAACTTTTACCGATGACTTTAGTAGACATGGATAAATCTACCTAATGAGGCATAAATCTGAATCATTTGAAAAGTTCAAGAAATTTCAGAATGAGGTACAAAATCAACTTGGCATGACAATTAAAACCCTATGATCAGATCGTGGAGGTGAATATTTGAGCCATGAGTTTGGTGATCATCTAAAGCAATGTGGAATTGTTCCACAACTAACTCCGCCGGGAACACCTCAATGGAATGGGTGTCTGAACGAAGAAATCGAACCTTGTTAGACATGGTTCGGTCGATGATGAGCCAATCTGATCTGACATTATCTTTTTAGAGGTATGCTATAGAAATAGCTGTGTTCACATTAAATAAGGTTCCATCAAAATTTGTACAGAATACACCATATGAGATATGGACTAGGAAGCGTCCTAGGTTGTCTTTTCTCAAAATATGGAGATGTGAAGCATATGTAAAACGTTTGACGTCTAACAAGCTCACACATAAATCTAATAAATGCTTCTTCGTGGGGTATCCTAAGGAAACTAAAGGATAATATTTTTATAAAAGGGATAAGAACAAAGTGTTTGTTGCCCGAAATGGTATCTTTTTGGAGAAAGAGTTTATCTCAAAAGAAGTTAGTGGGAGCCCGATGAGACTTGAAGAAATTCGAGAGACATCAGAAAATGTTCCAGCTCCTACTAAAGCTCTACAGAGTGTACAAGATGTTGTACAACCTGTGGAAGAGGCACCAGCCCCACATAGGTATGAAAGGCCACATCAATTGCCAATAAGGTATCGACATGATATTTTATTGTTAAACAACGATGAGCCTTAAGACTTATGAATAAGCGATGATGTGCCTGGACTCTGAGAAATGGCGTAATGCCATGAGATCCGAAATTCAATCCATGTATGATAATCAAGTTTGGAATTTGGTTGATTCACCCAATGGTGTAAAAACTATTGAGTGCAAGTGGGTTTTTAAGAAAAAGATAGACATAGATGGAAATGTTCATATCCATAAGGCACGATTGATGGCGAAGGGTTTCAAACAAATTCAAGGTGCTGACTACGATGAAACATTCTCGCCCGTCGCTATGCTTAAGTCTGTCTGGATCATTTTAGCTATTGCTGCATATTTCGATTATGAGATATGACAGATGGATGTCAAAACAACTTTCCTAAATGAAAACCTTAGTGAGTATGTGTACATGACACAACCTGAGGGTTTTGTCGATCTGCAAAATGTTAGAAAGATATGCAAGCTTCAGAGATCTATCTATGGACTGAAGCAAGCTTCGCGGAGTTGAAACATTCATTTTGATGAGGTAGTCAAAGAGTTTTGCTTCATCAAGAACGAAGAAGAGCCTTGTGTTTACAAAAAATTCCAAGCAAGAGACCGTTGCCGATTCTACAACGGAGGTAGAGTACATTGCGGCTTCCGAAGCTGCAAAGGAGGTTGTTTGGATAAAGAAGTTCATCTCTAAGCTAGGTGTGGTCTCTAGTGCTTCTAGTCCAATGAATCTCTATTGTGATAATAGTAGAGCCATTTCACAAGCCAAGCAACCTAGATCACATAAAAGATCTAAGCACATACTTCGGTATTTTCATCCTATTCGTGAGATTATTGATAGAGATGATGTTAAGATATGCAAAGTGCATACGGATTTAAATATTGCTGATCCATTGACAAAGCCTCTTCCACAACCAAAGCATGAGGCGCACACCAGAGCTACATGTATTAGATACTTACATGGTTGACTCTAGTGCAAGTGGGAGATTATTAGTGATATGCTATCACTAGAGGCAATCATAAAGATGATTGTATCACTTCTATGTTTATGAACATTTGAATAAAATGTTATTTTGCCCCTTGAATAAATATCTTTCGTGGTGATCAACAAGTATGTGACTTGTTTGTGAAACTTTTTATTCATATTTTGATGTTATTCTAAATTATCTCTGATCTTATATCATTATGTGGGACGATTATGATTTATAGATTAGCACACGTATTGATTGATGATCATGTTTCACGGATCATGAATATGAGATATCAAATCAATAATATGGACACATGTTAGAGAATATGATGTTGGATTGACCCATCATGAGATACTGCGAGAATTGTTGTATTCTTAAGTGTCATCAGTTGGTCTTATATATAGTGTATGTAGAATCCTAAGACCTGAGGTCGTCATTGTTTCATACATGTTTAATAGTTTGCTTAGGGGTTACCAAATACTACTCCGCAACTGGGTGGTAATAAAGATAGCTTTCGGGTTTGTTATGAAACATGCGGAGGAATATGAGCGATCAAGATGGAATTTGCCCCTCTTATCTGACAGGAGAGATATCTATGGCCCCTCGATGTGGTTGGATTAAGAAAGTACATGGCTATGCCAAATATGGTTGAGAAGTCAATCACAACTGAGTAATCCACTATAGGTTCGAGTGAAGGATCGAGCTGTCATAGGATGGCATGTTTCTCGCCTTAAATTCAATCTAGTATCATGAGACAAAGGGATCGATACATAAGCACTATATAGGTTCGTTCGATATGATCTTTATATGTGTTTGGGAGTCGTTATGTCCTGCTAGAGACCGCTACTAACTTATGGGCCGGAAAGGAGTTTTCAGCCTATGGCCAAATACACATGAACCTACAGAGTCACACACTTAATGGGTTGGAACGATAAGGGGTCGGATGATAGTTTCCGAGTGGGATTCGATCTCTACTCGTATCGGATATGGATTCGATTGGAGGCTATATAAGAAGAGGTACAGGGGCTAAGGGATATATCCCGAAAACACACCCGTCGATACCCTAGCCGCTACCTCTCGTATCCCCTGCCGTGCACGCTGGTGTTAGCACATCGACGCACGGTGCTCCATTCCTGGATGTGTGGATTTCGGTAGAGGCGCTGCTGTGACTGCGGCGCTGATTGGGACGATCCCGAGGAGGAGACGTTTGGATGGAGGACGTTCGACTACTACCGCTACGCCGACGCGCTCTTCGTTGTATCAGCTGCTTCAACCCTGCTTCCGCTGCACTGCGCGTCTAGTGGTAATGATGCATGATCTCTTACTCGTATAGCTTCCTGTGTACGCAATAGAAAATTTTAATTGTGCTAGCGTAGCCCACCCATATCCCGACAGTTTACACGCCGCAGACTTCTCCATCGATCGCCGGAAGAGAACTTCACGAAAAGGAATAGAATTATGAGCTAATCTCCAAGCGAAAACGCGAATTTTAGATGGAACATTTACCTTCCACGTCTTCCTCCATTCCTTGCTTGCACCATTGATATCTGAATTCTCAGCTCGATCCTCCAACCACGCTTCTCTACTAAGTTTTGTATGGACCAACATTTTGTATGCCGAACGAACCGAAAACAGTCCATTCCTTTCATAGTGCCATGCCCCACATGTCCGCTTGTCAAATTAGGCTCAAAGGGATGTTTCTAACAGCTTCAATGTCCATCGGATAGAAGGTGTTCAAAAGATCCATCTTCCATGTCATAGTCGACTCGTCAATCAGTGCACTAACTTTCAATGGAGGATTTTGAGCTTTTGCTGCAACAGGCTGCAACATTCCATATCTATGGATCCAATTATGGTCCCATATATTTGTGTCTTGCCCTGTCCCAATTCTTCGGATGAGCCCCTGTTTTAGAATATCTCTTCCCTCTGTAATTGCTCTCCAGACCTGAGAAGGGCTTATTCCTATAGGAGCGCACAGTAGATCCTCAGATGGAAAATAAATTGCCTTCAGTATTCTTGCACTTAATGAATCAGGATGCTGCAGAGCAATGGTGGTAGCTCAGTAACATGTGTTGTCAACCCAGGCCAAATTAGGTTGATGTCAGCCCATCTAAAAGAGCATTGGGCCTTGTTAGGCCGGAGACATTACAGGTCAGGATTTAGATGGCCTGCCATGTGCTCATTTTTCTCAAAGAGAAGCCATTCAAGTTCCAAACCCTTACACCACATTTCAGGGACTACTTTACTATGGTAGCCCTAATAATTTTGTATTAAGGTCCAAAATAGGTGGGGCTTGCTTAGCTCATTGAGGCCCAGGTACGGGGATTTTTTTTGTCAATGCCTTGTTGCTTAGCCGAAAATTTGTGTGGCTTGTTGGATGGAAACCAAGGAAGTCATCGCGCATATATAGCACCATAGCATTTTTTTTTCAAATATGGCTCCCAGGTGGACATTTTTACAATTTTGGTCCTTTCGTGATCATGGTAATAGCAGCAGACGACATGGGTCGCCTGTCGCGCTCGCCAATCACGATAGGTGGCAAGGATTGAGGCAACCAGCACCGTCTAATGGCCAAATGCAGTAGGGGGCTAGCTATAGGGAGTTGTAGATTAGTTGGTTGCTGCTAAGCCCCCTAGGCGTGGCAGGGCGGTGGGGCTCATCGCCTGTCGCACTCGGTCGTCACCTACAAAGCCGGCGTTGGCTACGGCGGTGCTTGCCACCCACCGCAATGGGTGAGTATGATAGGTGACACGTGTCACTTGTCGTGGTCACGGAGGGGGTTAAATTTGCAAAATCTTGCGTCGAGAGAGGGGTGGCAGATTTGAAAATATGATTGCTATGGTGCTATATATGCGATGGGTTTACCAAACGGTCCTCACATCTTTTTAGGGTATGTGGGACATTGTTTTTTTTTAAGATTACAACAGAGGACACACACTCACGCACGCCCCACTCACACAACACATATGTACACATGCATGTCTTATTGAAACATATGCTAGGTCTAGAATGGAGATAGCCAGATAAATTTTAGATTTATCTAATACCTTACGAAGTATGAGCATGCTTTTTTCCACTAAAGATATGTGAGGTAAGATGCACTGATGTTGCAGGCTTGCAGCAGGCCTACTAGCGCTGCTAACCACCCGAACCATAGCTCAGTTCTCTGGATGTTGAAATTTTACATGAAACAATTTACAAAATTTGGAAAAGTATCTGTGTTCAATACAGTCTTATGTAAACAAGGAGTACTATACCTATATATTGTATTGTGCAGGGCGGACCTAATGTAGCTCATGGGTGTTCAGTTGAACACCTATTTTTTTTAGGAAATACACTGTATTTAGTAGGTATATTATTTTATATGTTGATAAATTGATCCAAATACTTCATATTTATATCTCTAATATATTTCAACTCACTCTCACACCCCTCCCCAATTTGCTTCAAAAACTGCAACCTAGCTGAAGCTTCAAGGAGGTCGGTGGCTATCGACCTATTATCAAGGTTCATTCAAAATTCACATAGCTTGACTTAAAATCATTTTATTTGTCTTTTAACTGGTTGTTTTAAATTCGAGCTAATTAGCCATTATTGAGTCGATCCTCATTAACATTTTTCACTCTAAATTGACTCATTTCACTTTGGAACCTGTTAACTATTGTAATCAAAGTAATTTTAATTCAAGCCCAAACAAACTTTTTTACCAGCCGACTAGAGGCGGTGAATTGATGATTTAATTTTTTTAGGGGGGGTGGTGGATGCGGCGTGGAGGGGTGGAGACGGACGAGCACAACGCATGTGCGGGGACAGCTAGTTTTGTTTTTTTTTGGGGGAGGGGGATGTGGAGGTGAGGCAAACACATCTCGACCGTCTGATGGAAAAGTGTGATCCGACGGCTGTGGACCGACTCGATCCGGACCGTACAATCCACGAGCGCTGAAACAGGCGGAGCTTCCCAGAACTTGCCGATTCCTTCCCTTTAAGAGATAAAATATTAGTAACAGAGCCTATAAAATGATTTACAAACATAAAACAGAGCCTTTAGAATAAAATTGTACAGATCATCTAGTGGCACCCTCCTTGTCATCCCCCTTTTCCCTATGCAAAAGCTGAAGGGGGATCAAAAGGCTTACACTGTTACACAGCCTTTTCCCTCCATCAACTTTACTTAGCCGAGTTGCATGACCTTCATCAGACTTTACTTCCCCACAGGCCATACTTTGCAATATCTCAGGTCCAAAGTACAATTTAAATGCAGGTGCATGCCCTTTTGTAAAGGAAAGCAGCAATCCACAAAGAAAGTATGGGCTGAGAAGCATCACACTTACAAAAGGAAGAGAGGAAGCACTGTGGTTCATACACCAAACCAACTCATTCAAAAACTTTTTGGGTCGGTGCATTAAAATCAATACTTCAACAATGAGGTTAACCACGTGATATATAAGTCCTGTATTATATAGTATAGCAAATATCAAGCATGCAATTGCATATGAGGTTTCTCCTATATTGGTGTACAAATACGCTCGTGTGTTTTCAATCCAAAACATTAATTTCTTGAGAATCTAAATGCAACAGGAGCATTGTACATGCATGCTATTTGTTCTTTCTATGATGCCCTTTTTTTCCTTTGTGAATGGTGACCTGTGAGAATTTTTAAGTTTAATTTCGTCTATGCACACCTGATACCCACTCATTTCTTGATCTTCCTCCCCTTTCGCCGCTTGGTCACAAATTCTGCACGTTACCACCACAGCCATAAGTCTTTCTTTTAGATTTGATAGGCAAATATGGGTTTGTTCTTTTGTGGCTACGGCTTATAACTTTTGGTTGCGGTTTGTAGTTTTTGGTTGTTCGTGTGAGAGATTACAGAGTAATTGAAATTCATGTACAGCTTTTGCCGCTATAAATGAAGTCGATACAATATGTACTACAATTAACTAGTAGACTCCATCTTGAAAAGACACTTCATTTAAAAATTAGTTACTGTAGAAAAACCAAAAGCTGAAGCTAAATGCCACAAATATGTTTCAAATCATGGGAACATGAGTTTTTCTTGTGGTTACTAGGGCTAGAATTTTTGGGCCCCTGCGGCAATCCACTTGTAACTCTGGTGGTGGCCCATTTGGTGGAAGATCGGCCTGTTCTTTTTGGCTAAGGTTTATGGCTTTTAGCAGCGGCTTATGGTTTTTGGGCTGCTCGTGCGAGAGATTACAGAGTAACAAAAACTCATGTGCGGTTTTTGCCGATATAAATGAAGTCGGTACAATATGTACTACAATTAACTAGTAGACCTCATCTTGAAAAGATACTCCTTTTAAAAGCTAGTTACTGTAGAAAAGTCAAAATCAGAAGGCAAAAGCTGAAAAAGAACATGGCCATAATTTGCCATGTAATCATGCTCACAATTAAATACTCCTTCGTTCTTTTTAGTTGATGTTTCTAACTTTCTATGGTCTATAAGATATAACTTTGATTATTACTTTTTATAACTTTATCTTATTATATATTAATAAAATTACAATTTTATAAAATTATTTTAATGACAAATCTAATAATATAGTTTTTATGTAGCCAATATACATAGTACTATTTCTAGAATGCATTGATGCTATGTATTAAGTGCCTTTTTCCAGTTTTTCTTCACGTGCCTTTTTTTGTCTTTTGATAAACCTTAATTGGCTTTTATACTCTGGATTAGGGGTGGCAATTTGATTACCCCATGGGGATTGTCCCCATGGGGGCAGTGGGTCATTCTTCCCCATGGGGGTTGGGGCCAGCTAGCATAGCGGGTAGGGGTCAAGGTCTCTCATGGGGGTTCTCCGGGGCCGCCAAAAAATAAATATATTAGTTTAGTTCATATGTTATATTTTTTTATACAATATAGACATTCTTTATTGTATGTTTGACTAAAACTTATGTTTATATATTGTAATTTAAGTTTTAAAACTATATATTATGAAAAAGTATACACAAATACTTATAATTTAATAGCTAAGTTGACATTAACAAGTAAAAAAACTATATTTAAATTGCATTTTTAGTCCCAAGGGATCTCTACGGGGCTCGAGTCCCCCTGGGGGAAAGGATGGGGAACACTTTCCCTTTAAAGCTTGGTGGGCCGGGCCAAGGCTATAGGGCGTCCCTCGGTCATCCTCGGCTTCGTTGCCATCCCTACTTTGGATTGGTGATTGCTCAATTTTTCATTAATCAAACCATTGGTTCTGTAGGAAAAATGACACAAGGGAGGCCAAGGCCACCAAGCGAGGCAACACCTCAAATTCATTGGTTCATGATTTTTCTCTTGATGTAGTCACAGTAACTTATGTGAGGTGGGGCTTCAATGTCAGGCCTTCCTCCCTAAAACTTGCTTGTTATAGGCCTTCCTAAAACATGAATTCTCCAGGATAATGATAACATATACTAACAATTAACACAGGGAGAAAAAGGGTTGCACTGACCTTTACAACAGTCCACTTTCTGTTCTTTTGGAGATAACATGAATTCTGACAGGATCACAAGAATATAATAAATTAATAATATATCATGATGAGAGAAAAGTTAGCAAATTTATTTGAGTATCTGAAAAGTGTCTAAAGGAACTTGCTATTTCTCGTATTAGTAGTATATTTGTTTTGAGAGCTAGAGTTCTACACTCCCTATTTGTTTGGAAAGAATCAAGGAAGTACGAATTGGACCTTTTTAGAATTAAGAGCTAAAGCTTGATCCATGAATAGCAGTCTTACAATCTATACGTACAAGAAGACAACCATACAAGAACTCTGGTGCTTGGTTCAGCCACTTAGTTGGAGAAACAATTAGAGCAGTAATATATAGTGTTGGTGTTAAGGCCCCATTTGTGAGGCCGTCTGTTTTCTCCGCAATTGTTTAGAATGTTCAGTTGTAGGATTTTGAGTATGAGTGTGTGTGTCATAACTGCTCATGCTTTAAACTTAGAAGCCAACTTCATTACAGAATATTACGACCACTGATGTCACGGCGTCGCCTAGACGTCGCCAAGTCATTCTGGCGCCGGAGAGGAGACGCCAGGAGGATCGCCTAGCCTTGGTCCGAACCCTAGCTTCACCGCCAGTACGCCGTCCGCCCTCTCCTTTCCGCCACGCTCGGCCCGCCGCCTCCCTCCTCCCGCCTGCCTCCCTCTCGTGCTCCGCCACCTCCTCTAGCGTGCTCCCGCCCGGCTTCCCTCTCCAGCGGCTCCCGCCGAGGGAGGGAGACGACGAGGAGGCGGCGGTGGGGAGGCGTCGGAGGGAGGCGCCGAGGGAGGAGGTGGCGGCGGGAGAGAGGAGGCGCGCCGCCGGAGAGAGACGGATCGGAGACGCGAGAGAGGCGGAAGGGAGATGCGAGACGCGAGAGAGAGGCGAAAGAGAGACGCGAGAGAGTGGTGGAGATGAATACGCAGCTACGCACGTATATAGTATATACGTCCATCGTCGCCGTGCCCCTCGCCTAGGCGTCGCCGGGCCCTCGCCTAGGCGTCCAGTCACCTCTCACTCGCCGTGGTCGCCGACTTCGCCGTGACAACCATGATTACGACATATCAGTCGAGATTTATAGCATAAGGACTTCAAAGCCCAAAGCTTATATTACATCACAAAAACTTCCAAGAAATCCACAGATGCGCCTGAGCGTGGATAAGATCTAAAATCAGTAATCATCTCCTACTAAGGGATCATCACAGTTCCTCGACAGCTCCTTCATTATTTTCCCATTTCTTCTATTGATATTTTTTTAGCAAATATGAGTACAATTATACTCAACAAGTCATATGGAAATATGTAATAATCTACTTGCCAATAATCCAATGGAGAGGAATATATTGGTTTTATCATTGTATTTGTGGGTGCAAATTTATTTGTAAACAGTACTAAACTTCAAAAGTACAATATTATCTTCTTAAGAGAAAAGCGGTTTAACCAACTTAATTACCAACTTAAAAATCACACCAAAACTATTTATGCCTTATTATTGGATTCACCCATTAAACACAACTTTATTTATGGAAAGCATAGTGTATCAGAAAACTATATGTCTTACTTTGCAGAGTTGTCCATCTTTACCTACAAGATTTCTCATACTTACAATATCATGCAATATGAATGCAACATTTTAGCGTGCAACTGAGTTGAGATAATGAGGCCGTTCACTGCTCTATTTTTTCTAGCTTTTACCCGGTAGGCTCGGGACCATTCAATCCATATCAGGAATCCACAAGCCAATGCGAAAATCATGACCCGATGTTGAGTGGACCTACTGTTGTGAAGAATGGTAAGTGACTTTACCTGTCCTACTTTCATTTCCCCCCTTGTTCGCAGGCTATCCTCAAACACTAGAATAGCTAACTTTCCTGCAAACCTTTGATTGAATCGAGCAGTGTACTAAACCAAGTTTGACAAGTCAAACTTGTGGTTGAGTGATTTCTGTGTCTTTTTACTAAATATAAGGGTTTTGTCTTTACTTTTCCCAAATAAGTCCAACATCCATATTCCATGTGCACCACAGCACAGAACCACTGAACCAAACCAAAATCTCCACCTTAGGATGAGGTCATGGGCTCCAACAATCTAGTGACTTCCCATTAATTAGCTTTAATCCTAGTATCATTTTAAAATCTAATTGCATAAAGCTAAAATATTCTTAGTAGTTTGAATAAATCATTTGATTGTCTAATTCTACTAATAATTAATTATACAGTAATTAATATCCAAGTTTTTCAAGGTGAATATGGCTTACAAAATTAAGACATGTCTTTCTTTTGTGGTAGAATTTAACTAATTATCATATCATTCTAGGTTATTATTTTATGTAAATAAAAATGCATAAATAACATAAATGAAATTAATGCTTAATTAAATAATATGGGTTCAACATGATAAAATACAGTAACTTGTCTTCCTGTACGAACTCTTCAATTGGATCTAAGTCTCTTGCATCTTCTCTTGCATCTTGATCTGCTCCTATGACGGACTGCTTTGCGAATCTAGGTGCTATCGCAAAAGAATAAGCTAATAAGTCTATGCTCGAAAGAATATGAGTTAGGAAAAGATAAGATAAAATAAAAAGATATAAAATTCAGAAAAGGTTAACCATGGGTGGGTTTGAAATGGTTAGGGTTTAAACAAAGTCTGAATGGATTGAACGGAGCTAGCAATGGATTAAACATGCTTGAAATGGTCGAAATGGGTATAAATATGCTTACTAGGTTTTGAATGAATATTAACGGGTTAGGTGAATAGTATCGGATTGACACTATTCCTTGTAGGTCAGGTTGTGTGAACAGTACTATCTTTGGGCTAGTTTTAAATAGGCTAAACAATATTGAGTTTGGGCCAAGAACAATGGTGACCTATTGGGTTTTGACTGTTTTGGGCCAATTTAGCCAGCCCATTTGCTTGGCCTGCCAGGCGCGAGGCCCAACCGACTTGAATGTGCGCCATGGCCGCCCGAGTAGAGGAAGAAGATGGTGGCGATGATTGCACGTCGACGAGGGCTCTGGCGAGCGGTGATACTTTGAGGACAAGTGAGACCTGAGCAACCCATTTTGGGTATGCAAATAGTCGAAGGGCACCAGAGACAGCAAGCGGTGGAGGTGGCTTGCCAGAGCAAAGCCACATCATGGTGGCACTCCGGTAGGTTTCCGACTAGTTCCAAGGTGATTTGAGCTTCTATGGCGCATAGGAATGCTAGCGGTAGTGGTGGCTTAGGCTAGTTTGGCCTGTGCATGGATGTCTATGGTGGCCATGCATGGCCGGTGGTGGCACACAACGCCGGCGACCTAGAGGCAAAGAGGTGGGTCAGCGTGGTTGGGGATGGATTTGTGGTGCTACAGTGATGCTATGGCAACAAAGAATTGGCTCGGAATTGGGACTATTGGTGGAATTGATTTTGTGGATCTCATCGGCATGGGCTCAGTGGTGACGATGGTTATCGACCAAAATTGGGAGAGAAAGGCCTTGGGTTTTGTAATTTGAGCCAATGCAAACTTATGAGCAGCTGAGCTCGGCTTTAAAGCCCAGCGAAGGCGGTGGCGACAGTGATGTGGCCATGATGTGGCCAACGCGTGGAAGACGGTGTAGACTGCCGCAAGGCTTCGTGTGAGGTGGTGGCAGCTACTACTACAAAAAGGCTAATACTAGATGCCACATCACAGATGGTTAACCAAAACCATCAGTATTAAATACAATCATAAATAATTTTTATTTAGAGACCATATATGTTGCTGCTAGTGATAAAAATCGTCTGTAAAAAGGCAATATCACAGACAGTTCATGGTGAAAATCACCTTTAAAGTATCACAAACGGTTATTAACAAGAACCATCTGTGATATTACCAAATATCACAGACGGTTTTTCTTTGAACCGTCTGTGATAATTTTACTATATTAATTGCAGACCCGTCAACCCTCACTGATCTCTCTTAAATTCCAAATATGTTCTCACAGGCTGCTACTTTAAGGATGTGGGGCTTTGAAGCCATTTGGTGAAAGGAGATTGTGGATTTAGCAAAAGTGATTATAGATCCATTAAGTTCTTGACTATTTATGGTTAGTAATTTATTCCTAACTGCATTATATTTTAGATATAGCTTTCGGTGAAAGGATAATTGAAGATAGTTTAGATCTAGCTTGATGTAGAGAGAAGATTATTTACATCTAGCGTGATTTAGTGTTTAGGGTTTAGCCAATTCATAGTCTATGTCTACTTAATTCAATTTAATTAATTATTCTTACTATATATAGCTACTTCAGATCATATATATCTAGTATACTAATTAATTAATTCAATTTTTAATACTAAATTGTTATATGTGTAACGTAGGACCAAAGCTGGATGTATGCTGGTACCCATGTGAGTGAAGAGTACATTAATGGTGTGTCTACTTTTACAATAGCTGTCGAAGAGGATATGTTGAATAAGGATGTGGAATATATGTATTGTCCATGCATTGACTGTGAGAATATGAAAATGTTTAAGAACCAAGCACAGATTGAAGTGCACTTGATTCGAAGGGGTTTCAAAAAAGGGTATGTACGTTGAACCAGTCATGGTGAAGAGTATATTACACAGGAAGGTAGTAATAATGACATCGCTAATGAAGTGAATGATATGCCACCGGATGATGTCGATTGTGGTTCCAATTTGGATAGGCTGCACGATGATAATCTGGATTAGATACTTCGCAATGCAGAAGGAAACTATGATGAGGGAGAGTATGTTAAATTCTAGAGCTTGATGGAGGACTCAGAGAAATCTTTGTTCACATGCTGCAAGTCAAAGTACATAAGGTTATCAGCCATGCTTAAACTACTAAAACTAAAGGCAAGCAACGGTTGGTCCGACAAGAGTTTCACGGCACTGTTAGGTTTTTTTTGCGGACATACTTCCAGTGGGAAACGAGTTGCCCAAAACCACCTACAAAGTTAAGAAGGTTCTTTGTCCATTGGGAGTGAAAGTAGAAAGAATACATGTATATCTGAATGACTGTATCATCTACCATAAAGAGTATGCAAACATGCAAGTATGTCTAGTGTGCAATGCATCACGATACAAGTGTAAGAATCAATCAGATGACGGTGAGAAAATAGAGGTGAAGAAAGAACCTCCTGCTAAGGCGGCATGTTATCTTCCTGTAATTCCCCTTTTAAAATGGTTTTTTGCGAACCCAAAGGAGACAAAATTGTTGCGTTAGCACTCGGAGGAGCGTAAGAAGGATGGAATGCTAAGACACCTTAATGATTTCGCCCAGTGAAGAAACATCGATTGGATGTTTACAGAATTCAGTGCAGAACCGAAGAATATATGCTTTGGATTGAGTATAGATGGAATGAATCCTTTCGATAACATGAGCAGCTGACATAGCACCTGGCTCGTGACTCTCTGTATCTACAACCTTCCTCATTAGTTGTGTATGAAGCAGAAATAATTTTTGCTGTCAATACTTATCCAAGGACTGAAGCAACCTAGGAATGGTATTGATGTATACCTAACACCGTTGGTGAAAGATCTAAAAATACTGTGGATCGAATGGGTACAGGTATGGGATGCGTACAAATTAGAGAACTTCACTTTACGCTCATTGTTGTTCTACATCATAAATAATTATCCTGTCCTTACTAACCTATCGGGCCAGAGTACAAAAGTGGCCAAAGCCTGTACTCACTACTTAGATGATATCAAGAGTGTGTGGCTGAAGCACTCGCGCAAAACTATGTATATACGTCACCATAGGTTCCTTCAGAGGGTTTACCTATACCGTAGGATGAAGAAATAATTCGACGGAGAGAAGGAGGACAATTCAGCTCTAAGGCATTTAAGCAGAAAGAAGGTATATGATATGGTTAAGGGTTTAGATATTGTGTTTTGAAAGGGACATAATTAAGGACTCGTAAGAAGAATGTGGAAGAAGAGATCAATATTTTGGGACTTACCTTGTTGCGAGCACCTAAAAGTTTGCTACTGCATTAACGTTATGTACGTAGAGAAGAATGTATGTGATAGCTTGATTAGTCTTTTACTGAATATTGATGACAAAACAAAGGATGATGTCAACATACGGCTTGACTTGGTTGATATGGCATCAGGTCTAAGTTAGTACCGACAAAGACCAATAAAGGATGAATTTATCTTTCCCCTGCTTGTTACACTCTTTCCAAGGCCGAGAGAACCGAATTGTGCTATTGCTTGTATGGTGTGAGAGTTCCATCTGGTTACTTCGCCAACATGAAGAAGCTTATTTCAGAGAAGATTTGAAGGTAATTGGCATGAAGTCTCATGATTATCGTGTGCTAATGACACAGATGCTCCCTATTGCAATTAGAAGTATTTTGCTGATCAAGGTCTGAGAGACAATCATGAGATTGTGTTATTTCTTTAACACAATTGCTTAGAAGGTCATCGATACCGAATGACTAGATGCTCTGCAAGATGAGGTGGTGATGACTCTATATCATCTTGAGATATATTTTTCTCTATCATTTTTTATATCATGGTCCATCTCATTGTTCACATTGGCCCTACATAGTCTTGATTTAGCATTAAATTAGGTTTTGTCACTTCTATTATCTTTCAAAGATGTCATCCGCTCATTCTTCATCATCGTTGCTGGATGCGTGTGATGCACTGTCCTCTGGAAAATCCAAGCGCTATGGAATAGAACTATCGAAAAGGCTTGAGGGCCGATTTACCATCACGGATATCAATACATCTAAGATCCCTTTCAATCCTCGCCGAGCAGTGTCCGCATTCCAGAGAATGGTCAAAATAGTTGCACGGAATGGATTGAGATTACATACGATTCGTGGAAGAACGTGATCGAAGTTCGAAAAAATGAGCCGGTGACAGAAATTTTTCGATCGTTCGAAATCTCGAAGAACACCAGGCCTCCGTGCGATAACATACATTGCTAGTGGTGTGCAAAGTGTGGAAGAACTTCAAGAGCATGCTTATCAAGCAATATGTAGAGAAGGATCTGATGCCCTCCCAGAAGTATCCATCTCTGGTACCGTAATGGCAAGAGTTTGTGGCGATAAAAACGACAGATAATTTTAGGAGTGAAAGTGCAGTGCACCGGGCCTTCCAAACAAAAAAACACACACCCCACAGACTCAGAACCAATGGGCATGTGGGTAAAATCTTGCAATGGGGGGAGAAGGATGAGCAGGCAATCCTGCGGGAGGCCTCCCGCTATTTACGGGGATTCTTGATAAGCACGCCTAAAACTGGATAAGAGCGAGGTCATCTACCATGTCATCAGGGGCTATCTCTTTTTGAAACCCTACAAACGAGGAAGTGTCCCCCCTCTTGGTAAGATATCGAACTATCTAGTTTGTAATTACTCCATAATTTTATAGGAAGTGAAATGACATGTCAGACTCTTGCAGGAAGCGCCGAGTGTAGAATCTTCCTAAGGCTCATTTCAGCCAGTCAGGGAGAGAGATATACTCTCTGTGGCCCTGAGAAACAAGGAGCATTCGGGTCACACGAGAGGCATTGGTCTTTATGTTCCTTAGAAACATGGTTTCTCAGAGGACTCCGAAGCATACTAAAGTAGAAAGAGAGCCAAAACCAAGCGCGAGGCACAACTACGAGAGGAGATTAAGGCGTCCCTTAGAGAGAAGATCGTTGATAATATCAGAGATGAGATGCAAAGGTATATGAAAAATCGCTTGAGGCCACCTGTTTCAGTGCTACCCAAATTTCAACAATGTGAGTAGCCGACGTCCAACCCTACCTCAGAAAAAGACCACAGATTTTCTATCGATTACATCCTAGTAATAATTATTATCTTTGAAATACTCGATCCATTGATAGACCTATTGGAGTAGCTAATTTTGTATCGTTATGTAGGTGGCTGCGAAGTGCAAGATTCAAGTGAGATATGCCTCCGTTGCCTTGTATGCTACTCTGGGGCCTTGGTGCACAATGTAACTCTAGCACCATATTTCGCTAAAGTGAATGTGGATAGTGTTCATGCCAATTTTGAGATCGTCCAACTACAAATGCTCCCAAACGATGAGGTCGTGACTCTAGGAAAAGCCATTGGAAGATTCATCCAGTGGCCTAAGAGGGACATCTATCTGGATGCTCTTGCACCGGTGCCAAGTCCATGGGAGATATCTGCATACGTGCTAAGTTCACGGAGCTATCTGCATCGAAGCTACCTACACCGATGCGGTAAGGGCGCAGTGCATCTATATCTCGTGACCGGTCGACCAGCATGAAGTCCACCTCTTACAATTGAGGCGGCAAGGGCAAACCGAAGAAGACCGATAATATCCCCTACTTGCCGTTGGTCGTCCCATAGAGCGCCTCCAAACCTTAGGACTGGCTGGCTAGAGATTACATGCATAGTACATGGAACAGGCAAACAAGTCAGAGGGACAATGACGCTCGGGTGTCAACGTCAAGTTTAGCTCGCATCATCTTTAGCATGATATTCATGACTGTGTTTTCACGATGACCTTCGATGACTTGTTTTTTCTCTTCAAACTCGATGCCCTCGATGCCTCACTCAGTCGATGCTGGACACTGTAAGTGTGTACAATCACAGTTTACATTCATGTAAAATTGAAATATCATATATATAACTCATTGCTTTTGTGTGTGTGTGTGTATATATATACATACACATATGGTGACTGAAACCATATTAACGAAATCCCCAGTAGGTTTTCTCGACTCACACTTGGGCTCCATGGATACCATCAAGGAGAATGCATCCTTCGTCGAAAATTACATGGCGAAGGCATTCGTGGCTATTCTTGTTGATTTGTACTTTATAAGCAATGTGAACTTAGGTTTAATTACCATGACGACATACATATGTAGGTTCCACTAGATTCTAATTGTAGTTATACCAAAATAGAACAGTGTAATATACCTTGATTCTCTAAAGAAGGCCAAAATCGACTTCATAGTTGTCCAACAATTAATCGATAGGTAAACACATTTTCTCCATAAATAACTCTATTGTAGTATTTCCTTCCTTCGCAATGACTAAGGCTAAATTTTTGAAACACGTAGGTCGTTCGCCTCATATGTTACTACTGTTCAGAAATCCAGAGAGAGATCAATGCCCTACGACACAATCTAGGTTTGTCGGTATTGGCTAGTACACATTAATCCTATATATAACACTTGTAGTAATACCTATCGAACTAACAAATTCTATTTTTACAGTGCCACCAGCAACCGCTGCTGGGCAATATCTGTGGATTATATGTTTGCCACAATATGGAACTACTCATCGGTTCCATGAAGACCAATGATCCTTAGGTTTGTCAATCCTATAATAGTTATTTCATACAGATCAATTTATTTGTATGGACGACATTGATCTTTCTACTGACAAAGTTGAGTTCATCGCTACAACTGAATTGGAACAGGCCGAGCTCCAACAAATTCGAGGACAGTGTGCATAGTTCTTGATGCCTTAGGTCATAAACAAAGATGGACAGTTCCACAATGTAGAATGGATTTGATTGTGATAAGATTGAGTATAATTGTACATATGGATATTTGTTCATGAATGATTAATTTATTTCATTTCAGTTAATTCATTTGTGAATTGGATGTATACATGTACTTGTTGTGTTTCTGCTTGTTTTAGAGGGAATGGTTAGCATTTCCTGATGCTTGCATTTCCTAAGGCTAGCCAACAAGACTCATAACCGTCTATAATAGCTGACTATCACAGATGGTTGTAGTAGAAACCGTCTATGATATCTCATGAATCACAGACGGTTTCAACTATAAATCGTCTGTGATAGTTAACCTATTTAATAACCATCTGTGATAGTACGTATCACAGACGGTTTGAAAACCATCGGTGATAACCTCATGTCATTATTGACCTATAAACTCAGACGGCTCATAAACCATCTGTGATAATATTTTTGAACCGTCTGTGAAGACCTTTTCTGCAGTAGTGAGTGCTGATAGTTGCGGTGGCGTCGTGAGGAGAGTGGTGTCCCATTAGCGTGAACACGCACACTGGAGGGGGCGTCGGGTGCACATCAAGCAGATGACGGTCGCGGTGGCAGTGGCGTGGCCAGTGATGATTGAAAATTTTTGAATTCAAGCAAAATTCAAGAAAACTTCAAATAAACTTTGAAATTATTTTAGGGATACTTCAGTTGGGTCTGGTACGATGGGATGACAACACCACGCTACTTAATTCAAATGGTTACCTTACATGTTACGGTGAGTATTTGTAACCTATTCATGTTTGTATATACGTCATGAGGATAAGGTGAATTGACTTGGATAGCTGCCAAAAGGCTAACTTGGATAACTGACAGATTAGGAGTAGAAAGTATTGGTAGTAAAAATGAAAAGCCAAAAACATGAACCCACCCAATATTTTTGGAAACGACTCCGACCCAACCAGGCCGAGTTGTTCGAGCTTACGGTGATTCCATGGCTCTCTCTCATCAACCTCTCAAGTACCCAATTATTTCCCTTCTCAGGTTAGCCGGCGAGGCCGCCGTGATACGCCGCAGGCGATACAGTATTAGACAGGCAACTGCGCTTTTCTCACGTGGCGGCGCCTGCCCCCCCAGACGCTGCGACGTGGGTCCCACGTGGGATGGGTTGGCACGTGGAGGAAAAAGCTGACGGCTCCGACTTTCCCGTGCGCTGCCTTCTTGTGTTGCATTTTCTTCTGTTTTTTTTTGTTTTCTTTTCCCTGCGGTCGCCTTCGCTTTATCATATATCTGTTGGGATTTCTTTTAAAAAATCTATTATTTTATTTGAAATTATAGGAATATATTCGTGCAAATTTTTTTTACAGGAATCAACTCTAGTCGCCGAATTGTTAGGCGACTGGAACCTGTCGTCCAACGGCCGCGCAACACGAATGCAGTCAGTGAGCCGTTGGGCGACATAATTGCAGTCACCGGACGGTGGGGCGACTGGATGCTGTCGCCTAACTGTTGGATGACTATAGTTCAATCATCTAACTGATCGGCGACTGGATGGGATATATATTTGACCGCTCGGTCGAGCCCCCGGCCGAGAGGCCGATTCTAGTATAGCGCGCGCGAGGAGAGAAGAGAAGGCGGGAAGGGAGATGGGAGGTTCTACTATTTCTGGGAGGTAAATATTTTTCTATGTTTTAGTCAATATTTTTATATGAAGTTGTAGGATCGGAATGGCAACAGAGGGGGGGTGAATGGTGCCGTTAAAAATTTACCCTCAAAGTATTCAAACACGCTACTTTCTTCTCCGATAGCTAGAACAGCTATGAAATCAGAATAAACATGCTCACTGAAAGCCTAAAAGATTTGAACCAACGGACTGCAGGAGAGAAGATTAAATCAAAAGAAAAATCTAAAAACAGCAAGGTCTCTGAAGGCCGAATGCTCCTGACAAGAGGAATACTAGCATAGCAATTACCACTTTAGATAAAACAAGTTCTGAGTAGGGAGCACACATGCAGCCAACCAGATTAGGAAAAGAGTAGACTAGCAATCAACTCACAAACAAACAAGTTCATAGACACTTTGACTGCAAATAGTTACCTTGTCGAAAACAAAAAATACATGTTGCTGCAAATTTGTTTTACCCATGGCTAAGAATCTGGAAGAAAATAACAAACACAGAGATCGGCTGCTTGCTGCCCAAAAGCTAAAGGAAAAGCTATTTGCTGCGGGAGGAAACACCAAATGTACTGCCGAAGGCTGCTAGAAAAGAGAGCAGTAATTTTTGGACTGCACACAAGCTTTAACCGAAAGCATCTAGAAAAAGGGGGCTGTAATTTTGGACTGCACAGGACTGAAGAAACAACCGGAAGACTTTGCAGAAATCAGAGAGACACTGTTGTTTAGACTTACTGCCGTGAGACACATTCAAGGCTGCCGAATACTGCAATAAGATTGTCCTGATGAACCGAATGCAAAGATGTAAATAAGAGCAGAAATCTGCAGCAAATGCCAACCGAACTAAAAGAGAAAGAAAGACAGCAAGGAAGCATAAAAAAACAAGGCTATTTTCACTGCCAGCCGAGTAGAGTTTTGCTGCCAACAAATTGCAAATGGCAAAGGAAGGCACAGAAGTAAACAAGCCAAGATAAAAGAAGATTGACATCAATTGGCTACACTTCCATTTCAAGTACATAAAATGGGACTAAACACCAAAGAAAGCATCGTGATCAGAGGAGCATAAATTCAGATCAAAAGTTCATCTCGGCAAGGAATCAAAACAGAGAAAACTAAATACCCCGAGAATCTTAACAACAAAGTTTCTCAAGAAAAGCAAAGAGATGGATGACTACATGATTGTTCATAGTCAATACAATCCATTCTCTCCAAGAGAACACATACGCAGAGACTAGACTAAGGACTATAGCCTGAACAGCTCACTCCCAAAAGAGAAAAGAAGACATTCACACATGGAGAGCTGAAAACAAAACCCCAACTCTCATCCTAGGCAACTCAAGCACAAAAAGAGAAAACACTGAGAAGGGATTCGTCACAGAAAAGAAGAACCAAGGGTGAAATTCTCAGATAAATTCATATCCATGAAAAATTACAAGAGAGACCCCAAACTACGTCCCCATACGCATGGACATTAGAACAAGAGGGTTGATTACAAGACTCTCAATCCATCCACTCCCTCTCAATCCTCAAAAACACCAAGAGTCTCATATGTTTCTTGGGAGGAACACACACAAAATGGAGAGCAAATGCACAAAAACCCTCAAGGGGGTATGCAGCCCCCAAAATGGAGACCAACAAGGAACACATCAAATAGCACCGCTCGACACATGAAAGCATAAATAGCATCAGTGATACAATATTAAGCTCAAACCTGTCAAATCATCAGAATAATCATCCTAATCCTATTGACCAGGTTTGACCAAATCCAACCGAGCTCGTTGCACCCTGCAACGACATGGTCCGAACCAACCAACTCAAACTCGACTTCCCTAAGCCGATGTCAATTACTCATCATACACATGGGATGACCTCATATGGTCTCTCAATCTCCCCCTTGATGAGTATATTGACAAACACCGAAAAAGCATGAAGTAGAGTTTAAAGAGTCCAACATGGTGCAAAGAAGGAAATGATGCTAATGACCATGTCGACAGAAGGAATCACTAGAGCAACTCAAGAAAGAGCAAATTGTTCTCAAAAACTCTAGAAAGATCACAAAAGTCTTTTTCTCCAATATTCTCCCCCTTTTGGCAATAAACACATCAAGGATGTAAAAGAGAGAATATGACATGACATTAGATAAGATGGCTGAAGTTTGTTTATTCTAAGCATTTAGAGCCATGAGAATTATCCAAAATGACCATTAAGTATTACACCAAGCCATAACTCAATAAAAGCTATCTAGATCATGACAAGATATGTATATGCTAGCTAAACCGAAGAGATGACAATCTGAATTATAGTGCAATTTGTGAACAAATTAAGTCATCAATGAGCAAAGTCTAGCTTGATACATCCAAGGATGATGCAGTCCATGTCAATAAGCTAAGCGGAACCAAGAAGCTACAGTTGAGTCCAAATAGAGTGCTATATGCTCAAGAAGGAAACATTGGTTTAAGTACTTGGTTCTTTTGTAACTTAAGCAAATCGAGCACAAATGACATATTTTCTTATGAAACTTGTGGTTGTTTCCAACCAATATTTTTATCATGTGCTAGATCTCAAGCCTTATGCGATCATACCAAGCGAGAAGCTCAAGGAAATGATCTTGGTCATCCAAAACTCCCCCTAAGTTCATGCCTAGTGCAATGCCAAGCCGTCCCATGAGAAAGAATTGGTGAAATCAGTTTTTTTCGCACAAAGAGATCTTTTGCTTTTTAAACGATTGTACTAACTTATGCATCATCAAGAGACTAAAAAAGCTCAATCTAAGGCTCAATAGAGATTCAACGCTCAACTCAGCCTATTTGACATGGCATGGATCATAAAAGGATAGCTCAAGAAAGACTAATCTCGAATGCTAATATGACAAGTTTTAGTTCAAATTGAGCGAGTTTAATTAACTTATCATGGCAAAAGCTAGTTTACACATAAGAAGTCATGATAAATGTAGCAAAATAATAGGTGTAAAGTATTTTAAGCATGTCATAACAGGATAATAATCAAGGCTCAATGTAGTTATATGACAATGCAGAATGCAATGCAGAAAATTCAGCTCCCCCTCAACATATAATGCAACTCTTAGTTCAAGTTGAGTTATGTCAATATTAAGCTCTAGAAGCTCCCAAATGAACTCCCCCTGAATCAAAGCAATAAAATCGAGAAGCTGGCAAAGAAATCAAGGAGGGCAGTCCTTAAAACATAGACGAGATATAGAGGATACTATGGCTCAGACTGACTCTCATCTACCCCATATGACTCCAAATTATCAACTGATCATCTAACACACTAAGGAGCAAACACGTACCCTGTCTATCCGAGAGTGGCCCGACCCTCGCTAGAACCTAAAAGCAGTGGGTAAGCGTAGGACCGAAATGGCGACAGAGGGGGGTGAATGTCGCTTTCTTTTTACAATCGCCCCCGAGAATTCGACACTGTTTTTCAAAATGATGCAAATCAAAGCACCTCACAGAAAAATAAAATTAATCTTGCTGAAATTTGAACGCATGCGACATCGAAAATTCAAGATAAATCGAGAGTAGTCAAGAAAATTTCAGCTGAAAATATTTCCGTTTGATCTACATGCAAAATCACCAAAGATCAAGAAAAGAAATAAAAGAAAGACAACTAAAGAGCAGCAGCTAGTGCAAGCTTGCCGAGAGGAGACTGATTAGTATTTGCTGAATGCCGAAGGAAAAGCAAACAAAAGCGAGATTGCAAAGAAAACAACACGAAAAGAAAAGGCTGTGAGTCAAGAAAGCGTAACCCACCGCTAGAAAACAAGAGAAATCTGATCGGATCGTCGCTGGCGAAATCAAGAAAGGAAGATGCAGTGAACTTAAATCTGCCGAAAGCTCAAACTGCTGCAGTAAATATTTGTCACACTGACAAACAGAGAAATTAGCATATGAAAATTTGTCATTTTCAGAACTGATCAATAAGATTGAGAACTAAATATCATTGAGCCCTTGGAAAGGAGAAATGCAGTCAAAGAACTTGTGAAAAGATTGATCATCTGGCTGTACGGTCGGAAACTCGAAGAAAAGCAGTAGCAGTGAGCAATTGCTGATTTTCACCGAGTTCTGTCACGAACCTTTCAAAAGACCACATGCTGCCCTAAACTAAAAGACTCTAAATAAACTGTCATCGAACATAGAGAATCGAAACAGAAAGCGAACAGAAATGCAAGAATGCTAAAATCAAGGAAACAAAGGAAATTTTGCTGATCTTCTAAAACCTCCTTCACAAGAACTTTAAACTAAACAACAAGATAATCCCTTGGAAGAGAGATTTGAGACAAGGATCAAGAACCAAGAAATCGGGCTGAAATCAGCCAAAGAAGAAAGTGATCGAGAGCCGAAGACTTGTGATTTTGAAATCTTTGATCCCGAGGCTTTGATCTTCAACAGTAAGGCCCTCACAACTTGAAATCACAAATCAAGTCACTGTTCAACAAGAAAATCAAGAGAACAAGAAGGCTCTGTCTCCTGGAACAGAAAACCCAAAAAATCAGAAAACAGAAGATACTCAAGGCAGAGAAGATCCAAACTGAACCGAGAAGAGTAGAAACAAGCAATCACAACACAGAGAGAAAATAGATTCAAACATATGAACCACCAGCCTTCTCAGAATGACTAAGAGACATCAATGAAAACAAAGGTTTTCTACAACCATTTCAACCCAGGTCTCACATGCCGAGAAAAGCACACATACAGTCACTCACGACAAGAACTCATGGAGAGGAGGCAGAACAGCCCTCTGTCCCTCTCTCAACAACTCTCACCAACTAAAGAAAAAGATGCAAAGCAAAACCAATCCTTTCTCTAGAAGGCATTGAATGAGTTGATGAAGGGGTATGCAGCCCTCTCCTCTATTTATAGCCTTGGCTAACGGGTCTCCGCCCCGTTACGCCCGCTAAATCCAACGGCGCCCGCTCCCGCTTTTGCAGTATTGCGAAATTCCCGTTTCGCCCCTCCTGCACCTTCCGGGAAGCTTCCGCGCTCCTTGCCTCGCAACCACCTCGAGTCCACGTCGTCTTCGACACGTCCCGACCGTTCTGACCTCAGCGCCACCTGCGCCTAGTCCGGTCCACCGTGTCTCGCCACGACTCCGCCCGACGCCCTGCGCAACACACGACAAGAAACACGCCAAATAGCACCGCCGATACATGAAAGCGTAAATAGAGATCAAACCTGTCGAGTCATCAGAATATGCAACCTAAACCCAAACGACTAGGTTCGACCAAGTCCGATCGAGCCCGTTACGCCGCGCAACGTCTAGGTCCGAACCAACCAACTCAAACTCGACTTTACTAAAACGATGTCAATTACTCATCATTCTCAACGGGATGACCTCCACATGGTCTCTCAATCTCCCCCTTGATGAGTATATTGACAAACACCGAAAAAGCACATGAAGTTGAGTTTGAAGAGTCCAACATGGTCCAAAGAAAGAAATGAAACTCATGACCATGTCGACAGAAGGAATCACAAGAGCAACTCAAGAAAGAGTAAATTGATCTCAAGCTCTAGATTCCCAAAGACTTTTCTCCATCTATTCTCCCCTTTTGGCAATAAACGCATCAAGAATGCAAAAGAGAGAATAAGTCATGATGATGGATGAAATGTCTGAAGTTTGTTTATTCTAAGCATTTAGAGCCATGAGAATTATCCAAAATGACCATAATGTATTACACCAAGCCATAACTCAATGAAATGCTATCCAGATCATGACAGGATATGTATAAGCTAGCTAGAAGCAATTAGATGACAATCTGAATTTTAGTGCATTTATGAGCATGTCAAGTCATCAATAAGCAAAGTCTATCTAGAGACATCCAATGATGATGCAAGCCATATCAATCAAGCTAAGCGGAACCAAGAATCTAATATTGAGCCCAAATAGAGTGTTATATTCTCAAGAGTGAAACAATGGTTCAAGTACTTGATTCTTTTGATAATTCAAGCAAATTGAGCACAAGTGATATTTTTCTTTTGAAGCTTATGGTTGTTTTCAACCACTATTTTTATCATGTGCTAGATCTCAAGCCATGCTGCGACTACTCCAAGCAAAAAGCTTAAGAAGATAGTCTAGGTCATCCAAAACTCTCCCCAAGTTCATGTCTAGTGCAATGGCAAGCCGTCTCGTGAGAAAGAATTGGTGAGATCAGTTTTTTCGCACAGAAGAGATCTTTTTGTCTCTATTTTTTTTAACAAGTTGTACTAACTCATGTTACATCAAGAGTTTAAGACAGCTCAAACTAAGGCTCAAAAGAGATTCAACGCTCAACTCAGCCTATTTGACGTGGCATGAATCATAAAAGGATATCTCAAGAAAGACTAAACTCGAGTGCTAATCATGACACGTTTTTAGTTCAAATTGAGCAAGTTTAATTAACTCATCATGGCAAAAGCTAGTCTACACATATGAAGTCATGATAAATCTAGCAGATAAGCATAAATCATGGCAAGATGTAAATCATTGTAAGTATGTCATAACCGGATAATAATCAAGGCTCAATGTAGTTATCTTACAATGCAAAATGCTAAAATGTAAGAAAATCCAGCTCCCCCTTAACATGTGATGCAACTTTTAGTTCAAGTTGAGTTAAGTCAATATTACATTCCAGAAGTTCCCAAATGAACTCCCCACAACCAAAGCAATAAAATCGAGAAGTGGCGGAGAAAGCAAAGTCCTTAAAGCATAGATAAGATATAGAGGATACTATGGCTCGATCGACTCTCATCTACCCCATATGACTCTGGGACTAATAGCGTCCAGTAAAACACACACTAGAGAGCAAACACGCACTGTCTCACCAGAAGGTGGCCTGACCCTCGCTAGATCGCAAGAAGTGAGTAAGCTCAATCATACAAAGCTTTGGAAAGCCTGTAGACATGGCTTGGGTATTTGGGGTTCTCGAAACCTGGAGGCTGTCTAACATAGACTTCTTCCTCAATGAAGCCATTGAGAAAGGCACTCTTGACGTCCATCTGGTAAACCTTGAAACCTTTAGAAGCTGCAAAGGCAAGCGAATTCTAATGGCCTCAAGGCGAGCTACGAGGGCAAAGGTCTCCTCGAAATCCGGACCCTCAACCTGGGAGTACCCCTGTGCAACCAGTCTAGCTTTGTTTCGAATGACTACCCCATCCTCACTTTGCTTGTTCTTGAACACCCATTTGGTTCCAATGATATTGTGATCTCGAGGGGGCTCAACAAGCGTCCAGACCTTGTTTCTCTCGAAACTCTCTAGCTCCTCATGCATGGCATTGACCCAAGACTCATCAGATAAAGCATGACAAACGTCCTTGGGCTCAAAAGAAGCTATGAAGGCGAGTGGAGGTAAAAGCGACACGTCCGACTTGGAGCGTGTGACTCGCTCAAAGAGATCTCCAATCATCGCTCGAAGGATGAGATTTTGAATATGTCTTGGAGGTCTGGATGAGATGAAGAAATGGCCTCACCTCGTTACTTGACGGGGTAGGAACAGAGCCACTAGCTCCAGAAGAAGCAGAGGGTAAGGGCTGATCACCTCGAGGTGCGGTGGAAGAAGGTACCTCAAGGGGTGGATGAGGGACTGGATCAGCTAGACAACCCTCATCTCCATCATCCTCATCATCCACGAAGATGGTCTCGGACTGCTCTAGTGAACCTGAGATATCGGGCCTAGTCCCCGGATTGGCCTCATCGAAGGTTACCTCACGTGTCTCTACCATTTTGCTAGACTCAGTTCTGCACCCTATAGGCCCGCCAAGAAGTCGAGTAGCCTAGAAAGAGTCTATCACAAGAACGTGACTTGAACTTATCTAGGTTCCCAGACTTCAGAATAAAACACTTGCAACCAAACACACGAAAATGGGAAACACTGGGCTTTCGCCAGTATCTCAACTCATAAGAAGTGCGGTGCAAATATGTTCAAGAAAAACTGTTCAAACATGGCACGCGGTGGCTATAGCTTCACCCAAAACTTCCGCGGTGTAGAGTACTCATCAAGCATCGTCCGCCATCTCGACCAAGGTGCGGTTCTTCCTCTCCACAACGCCATTCTGCTGAGGGACGTATGGAGAAGAGAACTGGTGCTCTACACCTGTCTCACCACAGAAACTCTCAAAGTAGGAATTCTTGAACTCCGTGCCATTGTCACTGCGGATCGCTCGTAAGGCACCTGGAAGCTCAACAGAAAGCCTACTGAAAAGACCTCGGAAATGTGTAAACGTCTCATCCTTCGAGGCCAAGAAAAACACCCAAGAATACCTCGAGAAGTCATCGACTACGACAAGAACATACCACTTCCTTCCTGCTGACTGCACTCGAGCTGGTCCAACTGTATCCATATGGAGCAGCTGTCCCGGTGCATCGGTCATAGTGCTGTGATGGGAGGATGAGAAGCGGCAACCATCTTCTGCGTCTTGGCATGGAGCGCAAACAAGATCTTTGACCATCTTGAGTTTCGCAGACCACGAATGAGATCATGGCCGCTAACTCGGGTCAAATGGTCAAATCCAATATGACCAAGTCTCCTATGCCAGAACGAAAGATCGCGGGACTCAGAAGCAAGCAAACAACGGAGAGGATCACCAGAAGACTCAGAAAAATCAGCACGAAAGATCCTCCCAAAACGAGAAATCCATAAACCGGACTCACCAAGAATCAAGAATTTTGCGGTTGTTTTCTTAAAACTCACTTGAAATCGTCATTGGTAGTGAGAGACGAAAGCAAATTGTATCGCAGACTTACTAACCAAGGCAACATCTTTTAAAACAAATGAATCATTAATGCGTCATTGTACCTTTGGCGATAACTCGCCCGGAAGAGGCATCTCAAGGTGATCGTCTCATCACCGGAGCACGGCAAGGAAGAAAACCAACGGAATCTCCGGTCATGTGTCGTGAACACCCGAGTCTACAAGCCAAACATTTCCTTCCCCGCCCGCGAACCTGAGTCAACAAGAGAGCAAAGTCTCGATCGAGATAAATCAACATAGATTTTGGCACCCAATCTTGAGTCACACGTCGAGCGAAGAAGTAGTCACACGATCGACCTCTAACTACCCTACGCCTCCGTCGCTCAAAGAAGCGGAAGGTCTATGTGTAGACTGAAGCATTGCCGGTCCGATCGCCACGGAAAGCGAGCCGAGCACCGGCAGATGTCGATCACGCCGCTGGTAGCTATCTCGATGGAAACGAGATCTACCCTCGGGACGGCGGAAGTCACGACCGAGGGAGCATGAGGACGAAAAACGAAAACTCGGAAGAACCAAGTCCTCGATCTTCGCCCAAAGCTACCAACAAGAGCAAGCCTAGACCTCGTGTTGGTCTTAGGTGCACTCAAGGTCCGGGCTGACCACGAATCGCCTAAGAGCTGCAACACGGTCTCACGCGCGATCTTGGCGCTTGAAGCAATGGTCAAATAAATGCCCATCCTTCGCGCGGAAGGTACAATGATACCATCCGAGGGGTCAAGTCAGGTGAAATCACCTTGTTGCCGAAATCCCTTGGACAAAGCCCGATTTAAATTGAACTTTCTTGTTCTTGGGCTTGACCTCAAACACACCATGACTACTGGTCCGAGCACTACTGGTGGATGCTTCCTCACATCCTCACGGAGATCATATCCTAGTCCTTTTGAACTTGCAAATCTTTGATTGGTCTAGAATAAGATTGAGATTCTTCTTGCCTCCTACAAATTTCTCGAGAGTGTTCATAAGGCACCGACACTCCCGAAAGAGAGAGGTGCAAGAGGAGCAAGGGAAGGAGAAGTGACAGCGGGAGGAGAGGAAGAAGAAGAACCAACAAAGAAGGAAAGATTTGCTTGTGCACGCACGTACCGACTCGTGAAGGACAGCCCCATCGCTAGCCAATTGGTTCACGCCGCTGGCGTCTCTACCAAACCCTCATGCTTCTTCCCAAGACACACAATGCAAGCAGATGGTTGCTTTTCTATAAGATCCTTAGTTAGCTTCACATTTTCATCTAATGCAACCAATTCAGATTTTAGTTTGTTACAACAATTGCATGGTGAGCTAACAGGTCCTTAGAAGCAAACTTGGCCAATTTGTTATTGTCATCAACTAATTCTTGAAACTGTTTGGAGGCGACTTCAAGTTCGTGAGAAGCTTGGGACAATTCACGCAAGAAGCAATAGGCTCAAGTAAGAAGGTTTGAAATTTGCAATTTTATGATCTGCCTGCTTTAGTTTCATATTCAAGTTATCACAATTTACACAAGACTCGGGCAGATCCGAAGCATGGCATAAGGTCCTCTATCATTAAAGTCCTTATCCTCACATGAGGTGGGAGCAATAGTCTCATCGGTAGTAAGTAGGGTAATGACCATCCTACTCAATTCTAAATCGCAAGCGGACTAACATTCTCCACCTTAATTGCATCAAGCTCGAGGATGACTATCATGTGAGGTCCTTAGCTTCTCCATATCACCGATCAAAGCACAAGATGTATCACAGTCATCACGGAGGGAGCGGATATAAGTGAAGTAAGCTCCGTGATAATCTCTACTTCCTTCTCCAACTCACTACATCTAGTCTTAGCTCTAGCATGAAAATCTCCTAACTTAAGAAAGGCTTCATTAAGTTGGTCATAAGAGGACATACCTCATCGAGTCGAATAGAGATCGTTGTCGTCGGCCGCCTCAAGGGCCATGAAGCACATCCCGAGAAGTCGCCGCCCTTGGGGTCTTGGTCACCGTCCGTTGTCGTCGCTCCATCCCTCCACCTCGGTGAGGTCGAGGTCGTCAGCAGCGAGAACGCGGTGGAAGAGCTTCTTGGCCTTCCCAAAGTCGCGGAACTTCTTCTTTCCGGGCGGTCTTTGAGGGCTTCGAGTTGCGATTCTTGTCGATGTAGTTGTTCTTGCCCGAACCGCCGAAGTCACCTTTTCCCTTCCCAAGCTTGGGACAGTTTGCTCGGATGTGGTTGGGGCCACCACACTCGAAACAAATCACGGGTCCTCTTTTCCTTCCGTCCTCCTCCCTTTGTAAGCATGGGAGAATCTCCGTGCGAGGAGGGCTAGTGCTCATCCGAAGTCGCTCTATCTCGATCATCGGTTATGTCACGAGAGAGCCGAGGGAGAATCCGCAAGATGGCTCGAAGAAGTGGATCCGAGCGGGATTGGTGACTATTGCCATCGATCGAGACTTGACCGACGAGAGACTATGTCAATCTCGTGAGTCTTGAGGCGAGTAAAGCGCATCAAGAGTCAAGGTCGAGAGGTCCGTGGTGTCCTTGATGGTAGTCACCTTCATCTCCCAAACCCTAAGATCGAGTGCGAGAAAGAATTTGACGAGCGTTATCCGAGTCGGAGTATGTGAGACCGACGGCTCGGAGGTTGCTCAAAATCTTGTGAAAGCGAGAAAAGCACTCGTCAAGGACTCACCGAGCAAGCATCTCGAATTTCATGTATTCTCGCTGAACCGGTCTTGTCGAACTGTCTTGATCCGGTGGTGCCCTCATGGTATGCATCGAGGGTCACCCAGATGTCGTAAGCGGACAACAGGTGAGAGATACGATCAAACTCGCTTCTACTCAACCTCGAATGATGATGTTCCTTGCCTTTGCATTCGCCTCAACATCACCATATTCCGCATTGATGTTCTCATCGGCGGGAACAACAAGCGAATCTTCACCTTCCGCGGATGGCATACCCCCGAGCACGGATGTAAGTTTCCATTCGGCTTTTTCGAAGGGTAATCCAGCCATCGAAGATGGGCGGCTTGGTGGAATACTTGTCTGTCGCCATGGCTTGCGCATCGGTTAAGATCTATAGACAAGAGCTAACCGGCTCGATACCAATTGTAGGATCGAAATGGCGATGGAGGGGGGTGAATGTCGCTTTCTTTTTACAATCGCCCCCGAGAATTCGACACTGTTTTTCAAAATGATGCAAATCAAAGCACCTCACGGAAAAATAAAATTAATCTTGCTGAAATTTGGAACGCATGCGACACTAAAAATTCAGCATAAATCGAGAGTAGTCGAGAAAATTTCAGCTGAAAATATTTCCGTTTGATCTACATGCAAAATCACCAAAGATCAAGAAAAGAAATAAAAGAAAGACAACTAAAGAGCAGTGACTAGTGCAAGCTTGCCGAGAGGAGATCGATTAGTATTTCTTGAATCTGCCGAAGGAAAAGCAAACAAAAGCGAGATTGCAAGAAAAACAACTCGAAAAGAAAAGCTGCTGTGAGCTGAAGAAAGCAGAACCCACCGCTAGAAAACAAGAGAAATACAGATCGGATGCTGTGGCGAAATCAAGAAAGGAAGATGCGATGAACTTAAATCACCGAAGCTCAAAGCTGCTGCGATAAATATTTGTCACATCGACAAACAGAGAAATTAGCATATGAAAATTTGTCATTTTTAATCGATCAATAAGATTGAGAACTAAATATCATTGAGCCCTTGGAAAGGAGAAATGCAGTCAAAGAACTTGTGAAAAAGATTGATCACTGAAAACTGTACTCGGTCGGAAACACGAAGAAAAACAGTAGCAATGACAGATGCTGATTTTCACCGAGTCTTCACGTTGGCAGAACCTTTCAAAAGACCACATGCTGCCCTAAACTAAAAGACTCTAAATAAACCTGCTGTCGAACATAGAGAACTGAAAACAGAAACCGAATAGAAATGCAGCGATCTGCTAAAATCAAGGAAACAAAGGAAATTTTGTCGATCTTCTAAAACCTCCTTCACAAGAACTTTAAACTAAACAACAAGATAATCCCTTGGAAAGAGAGATTTCAGACAAGGATCAAGAACCAAGAAATCTGGGCTGAAATCAGGCCAAAAGAAGAAAGTGACTGAGAGCCAGAAGACTTGTGATTTTTGAAATCTTTGATCCTGAGGCTTTGATCTTCAACAGAGTAAGGCCCTCACAACTTGAAATCACAAATCAAGTCACTGTTCAACAAGAAAATCAAGAGAACAAGAAGGCTCTGTCTCTCGGAATGTAAAACCCAAAAATCGAAAAGCAGTAAGATACCAAGGCGAGAAGATCCAAACCGAACCGAGAAGAGTAGAAACAAGCAATCACAACACGTAGAGAAAATAGATTCAAACATATGAACCACCAAACCTTCTCGTAATGACTAAGAGACATCAATGAAAACAAAGGTTTTCTACAACCATTTCAACCTGTGTCTCACATGCCGAGAAAAGCACACATACAAATCCTCACGACAAGAACTCATGGAGAGGAGGCAGAACAGCCCTCTGTCCCTCTCTCAACAACTCTCACCAACTAAAGAAAAAGATGCAAAGCAAAACCAATCCTTTCTCTAGAAGGCATTGAATGAGTTGATGAAGGGGTATGCAGCCCTCTCCTCTATTTATAGCCTTGGCTAACGGGTCTCCGCCCCATTACGCCCGCTAAATCCAACGGCGCCCGCTCCCGCTTTTGCAGTATTACGAAATTCCCGTTTCGCCCCTCCTGCACCTTCCGGGAAGCTTCCGTGCTCCTTGCCTCGCAACCACCTCGAGTCCACGCCGTCTTCGACACGCCCCACCGCTCGACCTCGGCGCCACTGCGCCTAGTCCGGTCCACCGTGTCTCGCCACGACTCGCCTCGACGCCCCGCGATCCACAGACAAGAAACACGTCAAATAGCACCGCCGATACATGAAAGCGTAAATAGAGATCAAACACAGCCGAGTCATCGAATATGCAACCTAAACCCAAACGACTAGGTTCGATCAAGTCCGACCGAGCCCGTTACGCCGCGCAATGTCTAGGTCCGAACCAACCAACTCAAACTCGACTTTACTAAAATGATGTCAATTACTCATCATTCTCAACGGGATGACCTCCACATGGTCTCTCAATCTCCCCCTTGATGAGTATATTGACAAACACCGAAAAAGCACATGAAGTTGAGTTTGAAGAGTCCAACATGGTCCAAAGAAAGAAATGAAACTCATGACCATATCGACAGAAGGAATCACAAGAGCAACTCAAGAAAGAGTAAATTGATCTCCAAGCTCATGACCATCTGCTTGATCTGGAAGCCAAGGAAGAAAGTCAACTCACCCATCATGCTCATCTCAAACTCGGTGCTCATGACATCCGAGAACTGTGAAACTAGAGCATGAGAAGAGCCGCCAAAGATAATGTCATCGACATAAATTTGGACGAGCAGAAAGTCAGAGCCATGCCTACGAATGAACAAGGTCTTATCCACTTTACCCATCTCAAAACCATGACTCAACAAATAGGACTTAAGCCTCTCATACCAAGCTCTAGGGCTTGTTAAATCCATACAAGGCTTTGGAAAGCTTGTAGACATGGTTTGGGTATTTGGGGTTCTCGAAACACGGAGGCTATCTCATAAACTTCTTCCTCAATAAACCCATTGAGGAAGGCACTCTTGACATCCATCTGGTAAAGCTTGAAACTCTTAGAAGCTGCAAAGGCAAGCAGGATTCTAATGGCCTCAAGTCTAGCTACAGGGGCAAAGGTCTCCTCAAAGTCGAGACGCTCAACCTGAGAGAAGCCCTGAGCTACCAGTGTAGCGTTGTTTTGAAAGACTAACCCCTCTTCATTCTTCTTGTTCTTGAACACCCACTTGGTCCCAATGACATTGTGACCTCGAGGGGGCTCAACAAGCGACCAGACCT
The DNA here is from genome assembly GCA_036346245.1 of Bonia amplexicaulis. Classification (NCBI taxonomy): domain Eukaryota; kingdom Viridiplantae; phylum Streptophyta; class Magnoliopsida; order Poales; family Poaceae; genus Bonia; species Bonia amplexicaulis. The sequence goes on along the minus strand of CM070736.1, from coordinate 32,852,775 downwards.
TGTTTCTCTTGAAATTTTCTAGCTCTTCATGCATGGCATTGACCCAAGACTCGTCAGAAAGAGCATGACAAACATCCTTGGGCTCAATGGTGGCAACGAAGGCAGAATGGAGACAGAAAAGTGATGTACAGATTTGAGCAGTGACTCGCTCAAAGAGATCTCCAATAACTGCTCAGAAGGATGGTCTTTTTGAATGTGTCTAGGAGGTCCAGGATGAGATGAAGAAGTGGCCTCTATCTCATGAGCTGACGAAGTAGGAACAGAGCCACTAGCTCCAGAGGAAGCAGAAGGCATGGGCTGATCGCCTTGAGGTGCGGTGGAAGACGGCACCTCAAGGGGTGGATGAAGGACTGGATCGGGTAAACAATCCTCATCTCCATCCTCCTCATCATCCACAAATATGGTCTCAGACTGCTCTAAAGAACCTGAGATATCGGGCCTAGTCCCCGGATTGGCCTCATCGAAGGTCACCTCACAGGTCTCTACCATTTTGCTAGACTCGCAGTTCCAGACCCTATATGCCCGCGAAGAAGTCGAGTAGCCTAGAAAGATTCCATGACAAGAACGTGATTCGAACTTATCTAGGTTTCCTGACTTCAAGATAAAGCACTTGCATCCAAACACACGAAAATGAGATACACTGGGCTTCGCCCATATCTCAACTCATAAGAAGTGCGATGCAAGTGTGCCCGAGAAAACTCGATTTGACACATGGCACGCGGTAGCTATAGCCTCACCCAAAACTTCCGGTGTAGAGTATTCATCGAGCATCGTCACCGCCATCTCGACCAAGGTACGATTCTTCCTCTCCACGATGCCATTCTGTTGTGGGACGTGCGGAGAAGAGAATTGGTGCTCTACACATGTCTCACCACAGAACCTCTCGAAGTAGGAATTCTTGAACTCCGTGGCATTGTCACTGCGGATCGCTTGTAAGGCACCTGGAAGCTCAACAGAAAGCCTACTGAAAAGACCTCAGAAATGTGTAAACATCTCATCCTTCGAGGCCAAGAAAAACACCTAAGAATACCTCGAGAAGTCATCGACCATGACAAGAACATACCACTTCCCTCCTGCTGACTGCACTCGAGCTGGTCCAACCGTGTCCATATGAAGCAGTTGTCCCGGTGCATCGGTCATAGTAACTGTGACCGGAGGATGAGAAGCGGCAACCATCTTGTCGCATCAAGCATGGAGCCCAAACCGGATCTTTGACCATCTTGAGTTTCGGAGCACCACGAATGAGATCGTGGTCGCTAACTTTCCGGTCAAATGGTCAAATCAATATGACCAAGTCTCCTATGCCGAAGGAAAGGTCACGAGACTCGTAGCAACCAAACACCGGAGAGGATCACCAGAAGACTCAGAAAAATCAGCACGAAAGATCCTCCCAAAACGAGAAATCCCGCAATCCGCATCTACCAAGTATCAAGAATTTTGCAATTGTTTTCTTAAAGCTCACCTCAAAGTCGTCATCGGTGGTCGAGAAACGGAAAGCAAATTATCCGCAGCTTACTAAGCAAGGCAACATCTCTCAACATAAATGAATCATTAATGCGACTGCACCTTTGGCGATGACGCCCGGATGAAGCATCTCGAAGGTGATCGTCTCATCACCGGAGCACGGGCAAGGAAGAAAACCAACGGAATCTCCGGTCATGTGTCGTGAACACACAGGTCTACGAGTCAAACCTTTCCTTTCCGCCCTACGAACACGAGTCAAATAGAGTAAAGTCTCGATCTTGGGGTAAATCAAGAGTGATTTTGGCACCCAATCTCGAGTAACACGTCGGCGGATGAAGTAGTCAAGCACGATCGACCTCTATCTACCCCACGCTCTCGTCACCCAAAGAAGCGAAAGTCCGTATGCGCACTGAAGGCTATTCTTTGGGTCCGCCCCGCACGGGAGAGCGAGTGAGCACTGGCGACATCTCGATCACGCCGGGTAGCTATCTCGACGGGAAACGAGATCTACCCTCAGGACGGCGGACCAAAACCAGAAGACTCAGAAAGACCAAGTCCTCGATGCTGTCCAAAACCATCAGAAGCAACTGAGGCAAACCTAGACCTCGTGTTGGTCTTAGGTGCACTCAAGGTCTGGGGCTGACCCTGAATATGCCTAAGAGCTACAACACGGTCTCTACGCGCGATCTTGGCGCGCCTGAAGCATCGATCGATCAAATGTCCATCTTTCTGGCAGAAGGTGCAATGATACTTCACCTTCTAAGTGGCGTATAGCATGATGGGGCTTCGCCCGAGAGGTCAAGCTGCAGTGAAATCACCTTACTGTCAGAAATCCCTTGGACAAAGCCCGCTGACTTGAATTTGACCTTCTCGGTCCTAGGCTTAGTCTCGATCACACCTGGTGCTATAGGTCTGAGCACGGCAGGTGGATGCTTCCTTCTGTCCTCATAGAAATCATATCCTAGACCCTGATTAAATCTGCAGATTTTAGATTGGTCTAGAATAAGATTGAGCTTCTTCTTACCTCCTACAAATTTTTCGAGAGTGTTCATAAGGTACTGACACTCCCGAAAGAGAGAGGCACAAGAAGAGCAGGGAGGAGAAGAGACTGCAGAAGGTAAGGGAGCGAAGAAGAACCAACAGAGAGGAAAGAATGGCTTGTGCACGCAGGCTACGACAAGGGACAGTCCTACTACTAGCCAGTTGGTTCACGTCGCTAAGCGTCTCCACCTTACCCTAGGGCTCCTCCCCCTTCTCAGGAATCACATTACAAGCTGAAGGTGGCTTCTCTAGTAGGTTCTTAGTTAGCTTCACACATTTTTCATCTAATGCAATCAAGTCAGATTTTAGTTTGTTACAGTTTTTGCATGGTGAGCTAACAGGGTCCTTAGAAGCATACTGAGCCATTTTCTTATTGTTGTCAATCATTTCTTGAAACTGTTTGGAAACAGATTCAAGCTCAGCAGTCAGTTTAGGACAATTCACACATGAAGCAATAGGCTCAAGTAGAAAAGCTTGTAATTCAGCAATTTTATGATCTGCCCGTTTTAGGTTCATCTTCAAACTATTACAACTTTCACAAGTCTCGGGCAGATCGAGAAGCATAGTGTAAAGACCTCTAAAAGCATTGTCCTTATCCTCACATGAGGTGCAGGAAGTAGTCTCAATAGTAGATGAAGGAACGACAATCCTAGTCATTTCTAGTTCAAAGAAGCGGACTAACATTCTCCACCTTAAGAATATCTAGCTCGAGGTCACACTATCATAAGAAGTCCTTAACTTCTCCATATCACCAATCAAAGCGGGCATGTATCACATTCGTCACGGAGGGAGCGGATATAAGTGAAGTAAGCTCCGTGACGGTCTATCTACTTCCTTCTCCAACTCGCTACATCTAGCTCTAGATCTAGCATGAAATTTACCTAGCTTAAGAAAGGCATCATTAAGTCGGGTCGTAAGATGGGTATACCTCGTCGGTCGGAGTAGAGCTCATTGTCACTCAGTTCACCCTCGAGGGCCATGAAGCACATGCCGAGAAGTCGCCGCCTTTGGGGTCTTGGTCACCCGTCCGTCGTCGTCGCTCCATCCCTCCACCTCGCCGAGGTCGAGGTCGTCGAACGCGAGAGGACGCGGTGGAAAAGCTTCTTGGCCTTCCCAAAGTCGCGAACTTCTTCTTGCCTTGCGTCCCGAGCTAGAGGCTTCTTGTTTCAGTTCTTGTCGGTGTAGTCGTTCTTGCCCGAACCGCCGTAGTCGTTCTTGCCCTTCTCCAGCTTGGGGCAGTTTGTCCGAATGTGGTTGGGGCCACCACACTCGAAGCAAATTACAGGTCCTCCTCTCTTTTCGTCCCTCCTTCTCTTGTAAGCATGGGAAAATTTGCGAGCAAGGAGAGCCAATCGATCATCCGCAAGCTGCTCTAACCGATCATCGCCACGTCACGAGAGAGCGCAAGGAGAAACCGCAAATAGAATCGGAAGAGGGGCCCAAGAAGAAACGGATCGGTGACCAAGGCCATCAGCTGTGACTTGACCCACGAGACAACGTCAATCTCATGAGTCTTGAGGCGCGAGTACACAGTAGCGTCAAGAGTCAAGGTCGAGAGGTCTGTCGTGTCTTTGATGGTGGTCACCTTCATCTCTCAAACACGCAGATCGAGTGCAGTGAGCATCTGACGAGCGTTGTCCGAGTCGGGATACGTGAGACCGACCGCTCGGAGGTTGCTCAAGATCTTGTGAAAACGCGCAAAACACTCATCAAGGGACTCGCCAGCGAGCATTTTAAACTTGTTGTAATCTCGCTTGAACTGGTCCTGTCGCACCGTCTTTATTTGGGTGGTGCCATCATGGTAAGCATTGAGGGTCGCCCAAATATCGAAGGCGGACGAAAGATGAGATATGCGGTCAAACTCACTACGACTCAGGCCCTGAGTTATGATGTTCCTTGTCTTAGCGTTTGCCTTAACGTCGACCATGTTTCCGCATTGGCGTCCTCATCGGCGAGAACAACAAACCGAACCTTGACCTTCGCCGGATGGCGTAGCTCGAGCCGGATGTGGGTCTCCATCCGACTCTTCTAGAAGGGATAGTCCATCCCATCGAAGATCGGGGGTTTGGTCGAGTACTTGTCCGTCGCCATGGCTCTTGAGACCGGTTAAGATCTACGAGGAAGAGCTAACCGGCTCTGATACCAATTGTAGGGCCGGAATGGCAACAGAGGGGGGGTGAATGGTGTCGTTAAAAATTTACCCCCAAAGTATTCAAACACACTACTTTCTTCTCCAATAGCTAGAACAGCTATGAAGTCAGAATAAATGTGCTCACTGAAAGCCTAAAAGATTTGAACCAACGGATTGCGGAGAGAAGATTAAATCAAAAGAAAAGTCTAAAACAAACAAGGTCTCAAGGCCGAATGCTCGACAAGAGGAATACTAGCATAGCAATTACCACTTTAGATAAAACAAATTACGGCGGGGAGCACACATGCACCAACCAGATTAGGAAAAGAGTAGACTAGCAATCAACTCACAAACAAACAAGTTCATAGACACTTTGACTGCAAATAGTTACCTTGTCGCTGCAAATTTGTTTTACCCATGGCTAAGAATCTGGAAGAAAATAACAAACACAGAGATCGGCTGCTTGCTGCCCAAAAGCTAAAGGAAAAGCTATTTGCTGCAGGGAGGAAACACCAAATGTACTGCCGAAGGCTGCTAGAAAAGAGAGCAGTAATTTTTGGACTGCACACAAGCTTTAACCGAAAGCATCTAGAAAAAGGGGGCTGTAATTTTGGACTGCACAGGACTGAAGAAACAACCGGAAGACTTTGCAGAAATCAGAGAGACACTGTTGTTTAGACTTACTGCCGTGAGACACATTCAAGGCTGCCGAATACTGCAATAAGATTGTCCTGATGAACCGAATGCAAAGATGTAAATAAGAGCAGAAATCTGCAGCAAATGCCAACCGAACTAAAAGAGAAAGAAAGACAGCAAGGAAGCATAAAAAAACAAGGCTATTTTCACTGCCAGCCGAGTAGAATTTTGCTGCCAACAAATTGCAAATGGCAAAGGAAGGCACAGAAGTAAACAAGCCAAGATAAAAGAAGATTGACATCAATTGGCTACACTTCCTTTTCAAGTACATAAAATGGGACTAAACACCAAAGAAAGCATCGTGAACAGAGGAGCATAAATTCAGATCAAAAGTTCATCTCATAGGAATCAAAACAGAGAAAACTAAATACCCCGAGAATCTTAACAACAAAGTTTCCCAAGAAAAGCAAAGAGATGGATGACTACATGATTGTTCATAGTCAATACAATCCATTCTCTCCAAGAGAACACACACGCAGAGACTAGACTAAGGACTATAGCCTGAACAGCTCACTCCCAAAAGAGAAAAGAAGACATTCACACATGGAGAGCTGAAAACAAAACCCCAACTCTCATCCTAGGCAACTCAAGCACAAAAGAGAAAACACCGAGAAGGATTAAATCACGAAAAGAAGAACCAAAGGTGAAATTCTCGATAAATTCATATCCATGAAAGATTACAAGAGAGACCCCAAACTACGTCCCCATACGCATGGACATTAGAACAAGAGGATTGATTACAAGACTCTCAATCCATCCACTCCCTCTCAATCCTCAAAAACACCAAGAGCCTCACATGCTTCTTGGGAGGAACACACACACAAAATGGAGAGCAAATGCACAAAAACCCTCAAGGGGTATGCAGCCCCAACACCTATTTATAGCCCTTGGCTAACGGGTCTCCAACCACACGGCTAAACCCTAACGGAGCCATCTCCCGCTTGTGCGACCACGCGAATTACCGATTCGCCCCTCCCGCACCTTCCGGGAAGCTTCGCTCCTTGTCGCCCACGACTCGCAACCACCTCGAGTTCACGCCGTCTTCGACACATCTCGACCGTTCTGACCTCAACGCCACCTGCGTCTAGTCCGGTCACCCCGTGTCTCGCCACGACTCCACCTCGACGTCCTGCAGCCAACACAGACAAGGAACACATCAAATAGCACCGCTCAACACATGAAAGCATAAATAGCATCAGTGACACAATATTAAGCCCAAACCTGTCAAATCATCAGAATAATCATCCTAATCCTATTGACCAGGTTTGACCAAGTCCAACCGAGCTCGTTGCACCCTGCAACGACATGGTCCGAACCAACCAACTCAAACTCGACTTCCCTAAGCCGATGTCAATTACTCATCATACACATGGGATGACCTCACATGGTCTCTCAGAAGTAAATAGTTTTTTAGTGTAAAATTAAAATCCGTACAAAATTATAGTTGTAGAACTTTGCTATGAAGTAAATAGTTGTAAAAAAATTTAATCGACATAGTGATAAAAAAATTAGCTTCCGTAGAAAATTTAGTAAATATTATAGTTGTAAAAAATTTAGTCAATATAGTTATAGAAATCTAGCATCTGTAGAAAATTATAGTTGTAGGGTTTAGCATCCGTAGAAAATTCTAGTTGTAGAAAAATTAGTCAGTATTATATATAAAATTAGCATTGTAGAAAATTAGCATCCGTACATAATTACAGCCATAGAAAATTTAGTCAATATTTACTTCATAGAAAATTAGCATATGTAAATAGTTCACTTCGTGCAAAACATTATAGATAACATTTACGATTTATTACGAACGAATGTAATGCCATTAGTATATTGCAAATGCACATGTACCGTTATAACTGGCAAATTGGCAATTAAATCATTATGTTATGTAAATTGTTGAAACCATTAGTTATAATATACAGTAGGAGAGAGCTCAAGCGGCGAGAGAATAACAGCATCGGTGTGCGTGGGAGCAGGTAGAGAGCTGATGTGTATTGGGGCAGAGGATAGACAGCGGTGCCGATGCAAATGAGGAGGGGTTATGCTATGAGGGTATTGTAGTAGTTCAAGATAGATGGATGATCATAGAAATGTAAATTACAATATAGCGGTAGCCCATATTGTGCAATGCGATTTGACCAGTTGTAACATTGAAAATGTTTGCAGACAGACATCAGCAATGCCAACACCCACTATATTAAAAGTGCATTACGGTGTCGGCACCATTTGTGAAGGTTCGAATGGTGTTGACTTGAGCAGTTTTATGCAAGCCACTCTGGTACAACCAAATAGAGAGAATGCTCGAATTGCAGATGTGATGTACTGACTCACCCATAGCTTCTCTTTGGACCCTAAGGAGTGCAGAGTCATCATACAAGGGTTTTGGAGCCGGTCTCCCACGCACATTAGATGGGAGTTAAGACCATTGATGCTCACTGTTGCGTGGAAGGACTTTGTGAAAGGCTGCTGGCACCGTGGATAGAAGTTGTACAAGGCCCTACCGACGGCTATCATGCGGATAGTGCGAGCAGCTTAGGCGCCTAGCATGTTGGTGAATAGGAGGACTCCGGAGGCCGGTGTTAGAGAGGTTGCAGAGGAAATTGCTCGTGATGAGGCCGATGCGGTAGATGGAGGAGAGGAAGAAGGGTCACGGCATGGTAAGCCTACAAGACAAGCTGATGAAGGGGAGCATATGGAGTACATAGTACATCAAATGGAGAGGGATGAACAGATGGCCTGGGCTGAAGAGGAAGCTGCACAGGAGGACGACGATGACAGTTCCGATGAGGACGAAGCTCCCATACCACAGGAATGGAACAGGTGCTGCGCAGGACAAGCACAAATCACCGTGGGAGTATCATGGCACAGAGGTTCGGTTGCACTCAATGAATACTGACAAGGCATCGTTGCAGAATTTCATCAAGCTGCGGGCCCTGTCCATGCAGCGGATTTTTTGGGTCATCAAATCAAGCTCTCATGTCCTCGCCGCATGCGTGACTATGGGCACGGATCCTTCGAGTTTCATTTCTGAGTACTTCTTCAAGGAGAAGGTAATGCAGGTGTGGTGTGACGAGCTTAGGGGTTCAGGGTTATGGACAACTTTGCCACCTTGAACATTGCAGGGAGAACTTGGATTCCAGATGTTGACATGCTGAAGGGTGGATAGGTTCATCGGTAGAGCTGTCGTATTACGAATGATATGGACGAAGCGCAAGCCAGGGCGTTGAGTAGATGCTGCGGGTACTGCGGTCAAGAGGGCCACATAGCCAAACGATGCAAGGCACCTGTTGATGAGTAGGCACAGTGCCAGTTACTATGTGATGTTTGCAATACTATTGTGTTCTTATTTATACTCCTTTTTATGATGTCCATTTTTCAATCCATGTCGATGCCTCTAGTTCAATGCACGCGACGCACCGCTGAAACAGTCCACTCAATAAATGACAACCGCAATAACGTGTAATACATTCGACTACATGCTTTACGATAAGGAAAATAACCGCGAATAATGGGGAGAGTACTATGAAACAACCTTGTCCGTGCATGCCTACTAGCCAATGTGCCTCGCGCTACCCACATGGAGTGTTGCAGAGGGGGGCGCCTCGGATGTGGCTGACCGTCGTTGTAGTGGTACGCACATATGCAGCTAGGGTTCGCGCAGTAGCTTGTTGGATCATACGAACTTCCTATGTTGACGACCCCCTCGTTGCCCTTCTCGTGTTGCATGTACTGACGGAGGTCATCGTTGTTCTCTTTGAGACTTTCAATCCGTGCCTCCAAGTTAAATATTCGCTCCCACAATGTATCCACGAACATCGCAACATAGCATTCATGGGGAGGATCGATCCAATGAACAAAGTCACATTTCGTCATCTGCTGCAAAGAAGGGTTAACATCGAAACTCTATTAGCAGTAATACAAAATAAACGATTGCCTATCTGTACCCCGGAGTGTGAGCATCGGAAGAAACATTGTTCGCCATCCGAATGGCCTTCCACGACCTGCATGACCATGTCCTCCCTGTATTTGCATTTCGGCCACACTGGTTGTGCATGCCTGTTTGGCATCAAGCAGTAGTTAGGGCCGAAGTCCTGCATTATTTCCAAGGGAAGGTCTAGCTTTGGTGACTCATGTTCGACTGGCTCCCCGGCGTCTGCCATGGTAGGTTACTCTAGGACGGACAAGGTACTTCTTTCTATGGTTCATTGCGTCGAGTGCTCCTACTCTCAAGGGGGTGGGTGTGTATTTTATAGCCTGTGGGGGAGGCAGCGTGCTTTATGACAAACCGCATCACGTGTTAGCTTTGTGCAGCTTTGCCCTAGAGAGAACTGGCAACACTACACCCTCAGCTTCTCACACTAAAAAGATAGACCTCTGCAAAGCAAGACGTGACAATACAAAAGGTGTGCAACATTGTGCAGTGATAAGACCAGACAGGGCAACTCTACGTAGTGACAACACCAGACAAGCCATCTTTGTGCAGTGACAAGACCAGACATGGCAATTTTGTGTAGTGCCAAGACCAGAGGAGATAGCTTTGCACAGTGATAAGACTACATGGGGTAGCTTTGTGCATTGACAATACCAGACAAGGCAGTTTTGCGCAGTGACAAGACCAAATGGTGTAGCTTTGTGCACTGACAAGACTAGAAGGGGCAGATTTGCCTAGTTATAAGATCAAAGGGGGCAGCTTTGTGCAGTGACAAGACCAAAGGCAGTTTTGCGCAGTGACAACACTCGGCCTCGCCAGCTTTTTAGATCGACATGATAATACAACTCCTCAGATTTTCAAACCGAAAAGACATGACTATGCAAAGTACGATGTGACAGCTCTCTACACCGTGCCAACCCTTCAGCTTATAAAATGAGGTGGAAGAGATCTGGGAGAAAACACTACACAAGCAAACCCAACACTACAACAAAGCTTGGTTCACTACGTCGAGATGGGCAAGAGACAAAAGAAATAATGGGGCGAGATGATGAAGCAATGGGAGGAGACCCGCCAACTAACAACATCTGCTGCGGCCCACGATGAACAAGCAAGGGCTACAATGACGCCCCACGTAGCAGCAACCCCATCCTAAACATTCCAACCGAGTGTTCATCGCAATAGCCACCCGAGGGTGCTTGCCATGAAGCACATACCCATGAAGTCATCAGTGTTCTTATTCTTGCCTTTGACATGATCTTTGTCGTGGTCGTCATCGTCACATCTCTCAAGATCCTCATCACTCGGATCAAGGCGCTCAATAGCTGATAAAATTTTTTCAGCAACTTTGCGATGGAAACATCCACCCTTGATGTTATTCTTGGATGGTCGATGATAATAATTCCTATCTTACTTTGTTTACTTTCCCTTCGAGCTTGGGGCAATCTATCTTAATGTGGCCTAGCTTGCCAAACTCAAAACCTCTTGATCAAGGATCCCATGACTTAGGCAATAGAAAAAATAAGTTTTGCTGCCTAGCAATGAAGAATAAGAAGGCGAAAGCAGTTGGCAAGGAGAAAATCAAACAGCCCATGCAGTTGATCAAGGAGGAAAGAAGTCCGGTTGATGGGAGAGCAAAAGGGAGGAGCCCAAGGACTTAAACTAGAAGTTTTGGATAAGATTTTCAAGCCAAATTTAGACCTCCCACGTGCTCAATCCAATTCAAACTCGGATTCAACTCAGAATTCAATTCGGATTCGGTTCGGGATAGCCTGACAGGCAGTTACTAAAAATGACATAACTTTCACAAACGGAGTCCGATTCAGGTGTTCTTGTACTCGTTGGAAAGATAATTTCAAGGGCTACGCAATGGATCTGACCCCACCTTCAAATTCATCACAGATAAAAAGGTATGACTGAAACATGGTGACGGTTTAATTTTAGGTTTTTCCTTTTGTGTGAGTTTGTTTCCAATACATGTAGGGATGAGTTGGAGTTGGTTTAGGACCTCTTGGCCAGCCATGAGGTGGACAGGGTACTATATATTGAGGGTTAGACCCCCATTGTAAGGGACCAATTTTATGCATAAGATTGAAACATTGCTATTGCTTGTTCTTTCAACACCAAAGTTCATGCGAGGACTTTGAGAGAGAAATAGGTGATACATTGTTCGTTCTGGAATTCAAGGTCAAGCCGTCGTTCCATGGGGAATTGGGGACTTGGCGTTCGTCGTTTGTGGTCTCACGACGAACAATTATTCGGTGTGTTTTGGGCGTATTCCGAAGAGTTGAGGGTTCGTGCATTGGCGTGAGTGTTCAACTAGCGACATCGTCTACTTCGCATCAACTATCCACGGTTCCTCACTGAGAAGATCGGGCCTCCCCGTATCACCATGACTTAGGCAATGGAAAAAATAAGTTGATGTTGTCACAAGAGAATAAGTACTCTCGATTGTATGAAAGGTTGGCATAAAGCGTTAATGTATTTTGTTGTCCAAATAAGGAAAAGATATTACCCTATAGGATACATAGAAAGAATACATCTACTTGAGCCTAATTGTGTGGTTGCAGTTCATGAGAATGAAGCATTCTCTAGAAAGCCCATGAGCAAATCAGAGAGCATGACCATATAACGCTCCGTTTAGGCATGGTTCATTAGCATCTTAGTATGAATTAAGATTTCAAATGAAGTCTAATCATGAAAATCTATGAATTCAAGACATTGTCCATTCATCATCTATGAGAAGATGAATCTTACAATTCTAGGTGCAAGTTCAACCCGTACGAGACATACAATAAAAGACCGGTATATTAACAGTACTTTAGTACAATATCTTTGACATCTTTTTTCTACTTGCATATGAGTAAAGCCCATTTCCTATAATTCTAAAGTATGCATAGTTTAGTACTACATTGCTAAGAATAAGTGGAGGAGACCAAATTATAAGGTAGAATTCTTGCCACTTCTTAAAACATATGACATGTGGATGGGAATGGCACGAGGAGGGCTTTGGCTAAACATACACGCACGTACACATGCGTGCACGTATTCGCGTATTTTCGCGTGGAAATCGTGTGACTTGTGACTTACGGCACGCGACCATGTCGTGAGTCTCCCACTCTCTATTTGAATGTGAATTCAAACGTCTGAATTAATCCGGTTAATGATGTTAGTTACTAGATTAATTCGATTTAATTGAATTAATGGTGTCAGTTACTGGAAACATCTATAAAAGTCAAGGAGATGTCCAGGCCAATGTGACTAAAAAATCATTCTTCCTCTACTTTCTCCTCTGTTCATCTATCCTGATGTGCTGTGCGACCAAACCTCGTTGGCCTTTCTTCTCAGCGTGCACCTGGAAGGAGGGAGAGCAACCATCTCCAAGCCTTTTCAGAGAGTACCTACATGAGGCAGCAACAAGGTTTTGGGCAGTACATTTGTGTGACCACTTCTGCTCTACTTCATCTATGTTCTACACTACATCGAGCCTACACTGCTTTTTGTTTTCATCAAGCCCAACAGTAAGTCATTCGCGTGATCGATCAACTTTGATATTGTATTTTTCATATTAATTTCTAAAGTACAATGAGTAGCCTGCTGTTAGTTATGAGTTTTGAATCACTAGTCTTTTACTTTATATGTCTCCACTAAAATTTAGAATTAAAATATTAGCAATATTTTCAACAGTTAAGCCTCGCTTACCCATGGCCACGAGGCGTTGTGGCTCCTCTCTTAGGCACCTCCGTTGTGTGCCTACCGCCATTGTCAGGCACCGATGCCATTCCCGCTCACCGTAAAGGCAGGAATGATAGCACAAGTTTGCACAAAACCCGTGTGAGCCAGTTAGAGTCCCCCACATTGGGGCTATAGAGCATGCTCTCTAGCCGCTCAATTGATCTTGAAAATAATACTTTTAGCAATTTTATCACGAGGAAAAAGTAGGTTGTATACCTAAGTACTCACAGAACCATCGATCTCAAAGTTTAGCTGTGTTTGTACTCCTCCCCCTTGGCTATGCGCCCCTATTTTTCTCAAGCATGCTTTGTAGTGCCAATTCAAGTGCCCGTCTCTCTATCTGTATAAGTAGTTAATTGAGCTTTGCAATAATTACAAGTTGCGATCTGTACCGTTTGGCCATCTTGGATTTCCTAGCCCCAGGTCATGTGCTTCCAGCAAGGTGCCCTTCGTCCAGTGGCACAGTTGTCAGACAAGGACTTGCTAATGTTGTCGTCCGTGGACAGGGGAAAGAAGTCTGGTGTCCCCATTGGCTCTGGACCACCCTGAAACTCCTCATAGCCCTCTATACCATCCATATGATAGTTATCCATGTCGTAGTTTCTCATGCTTGGTGAGAGCTGACGAGCATCAATGGGAGTTAGAGCCAAAGAAAGACTAGGGGAGCAGCGACAGGAGCTTACACTAAGTCTCTCTATTGCTTTTTTTGTTCTGCAATTCTTCAATAGCATATCGCTTGGGAGCTCCTTAGTGCTCCAACTCCTTGGTAGTATAATAAACTTTCTATTATATAGACTAGTGAGATTACTAAGTAGAGCAAAGAGAGAAGAGAAGCTTGGACTTGGTGCTTTGGTGGTGAAGAAATGAGGAGAGGAGGTGGGTTTTATAGCCATGGAGGAGAAGATTGCTGCCTGATTACCTCCCCGAACGTTGCTTGCTCTCACTCCCGATCATTGCCTTCTCCTCCTACCGTTGCCTGACTATATTCTCTCTTTCAATCTCTACTCTCATCAGTCATCACTTTACTCTTCCCACCGACAACACTCTCTTCATTCTTTCCTTTTTTTCTCTTCCCTTCTCTCTTCTTTCTTTTTCTCTTCCCTTCTTTCATTTTCTTTTTCCCACCAACACTGGTGTAGGCAAGGCGAGGCAAGGCATGGGCGAGAGGCGAGGAGGGCGGAGGGAGGTGAGGCAGAGGCTGCTGGAGGCCACAAGGCAAAGGAGGCAGCGTGGTGGTGATTCACCCGACCCGACCTACCACATGGCAGGCTGTGCCATGCTTAGGCCGTACCGGGCCGATCGAGCCTTGGAATGGCACAAAAAACACGACCCAACTCCCTACCTAAGGAAAGATTACACATGGGAAACTCGATGCCCCAGAGCATAGATGACCGATAGCCAAGTGCTAGCTAGAGGATGTGACATGGGACTCTTAACGGATGTTGCAGAAACTAGTAGTAAGCATATTTCGAGAAAGGCTACTTCGTCATTCTCTTTTATGGAACTAGTGTCACTTGGTTCATACCAGCAATCCTTCAACCACTATTGTTGCCTCTTGATTCATGGTTGTAGTCGCATAACCAGTGCCATCGATGCTTGGTTTGCGCTCGCGGTCGTAAAAGAAGTCCATGGGTGGTGATGATCGACAATGGTCATGTGATGAGATTGCAAGATGTGTACTGGTCTACATGTATCATGAGAGATGGAAGGGACGACATGGATGTTAGCTCTAGTAGGTCGATGGAGGCATGGGTCGAGGAGTTGCAAAAACATAAGAAGTCAGTGGTGGTGGGGGGGCGCTTTGCAACCATCGGAGCTATCGCTGCTCACACGCAAGTTGATGCTAGAGTCGAAGAAGATGAAATGGTATGTTTCTCCTTTTTATTGGCGGACTCCACTCGATGAATTGGCCACTTGTGTTGCCCACGAAACAAAACCGCCCTAGTCATTGTCCAGCATGGCAAGACCATAATTTGGCAAAACAATAATTGTGAGCTGTAAAGCTAGCACAATGGCAACTCGAACTTAGGGTCTTTTTGTATTGGTTTTTTGCTAATGATTTTTTGTTGTAGTTTTTAGAAATGACTGAAAATAAATAGTAATAACTGAAAAATGTCTCTTTTTAGCTTATAAAAGCTGTTTTTCGGCTTTTCTACAGTAATTAACTTTCAAATTGAGCGTCTTTTCAATGCGAGGTCTACAAGTTAATTGTAGTACACACTATAGTAACTTTATTTATATTGGCCAAAACTGCACACAAATTTCTATTACTCCGTAGTCTCTCACGAACAACCTAAAAACTATAAGCCATAGTCAAAAGGCATAAACAAAAAAAAAGAACAAGCCCATAATTGGCTTTTAGAAGGAGCAAACAGTGAATAACGTGAGAGAGATGTATGTGTGTGTGTGGAAGTAAGAGGAGTAGAGAAATCGCTTCGAAAAATCATGTGTTCATATTATCTTTTAGTTTTTATGTTTATAAACAAAAGCTAAAAATAGAACTAACATATACAAGCCCTTAGCCCTTCAAATATTGGATGCAACGGATGTTCTCGTGACAACATATATCCAATATACAACTTCATGTTGGATGCTGGGATGATAAGATCATACTTGCGTACGAAGAGATGGCTGTCGATTATAATTTTTGAGCTTGTACGAGTAAACTAATATCGATATATCTTTTTGAAAAGCATGTCTCAATAAATTGCTTGGACACGGTGACGAGAAAACTATGGGTCTATTTTTTTTCTCTGATGCTGGTAACTTTTGATTTTTGTTACAGTACTTAACATTCAAATGGAGTATTTTCTCAAGACGAAGTCTACAAGTTAAATGATGTACATATTAAAAGCCCAACATCTATACCATCCAAAATTACAAGTGAGTAGATGCCGTAAGGCAAAATTTAAAAATTTTAGGCCAAGCGTAGCCATTGTCAAACAGACCCCTATATCATTTGTTTGTTACAGAGATGTCGTAAGGAACTTGGCCAAAATTACAGTTTTATTGCAGTCCACAGACGGTAGTAGGAGTGACAAAAAAACTTATTAGTAAGACTTTTTGACTTGATTTAAAATTATTCTGATTATACTTATTAATTGGTTAAACATTCAAATAATTTTATTTTAAATAAATTTGAATTTTACTCTATCTCGACTTGGCTCGTTAGCTCTTTCTAAAAATACTCTAAAATTATATGTAAAATAATATTTAATCAAATTTTTTTAAGAAAAATCGATAAGAGAAGGATTCTCGATATCCGCCTGTAGCGGTGGTGACTGCACAGGCAGCCACCGGCTGCAACTGGTCACGCACAGCCGCTGGCAGATCCACGTCATCCGGCGCCTTTCCCGAGGCAGTGCAGCGGAGGAACTTTTTAGCGAACCCACGGGCCCCACCTGAAATAATCGAACTGTCCCCACGGCTCAGCCTCGCTCTACCTAAAGAGGATAGTGCTATTATTGAGTTCAGAAAAAGGCCAAAAAGAGGAAGCCGCTAATTTGTTTTTTTTACATTGCATGAATTTTTCCTAGTGGTACTCTGAGGTCCCTACTTTTGAAAAGAATTGGTACGCTAAACATACGTGCTCGACCATT
Organism: Bonia amplexicaulis; assembly: GCA_036346245.1. Classification (NCBI taxonomy): domain Eukaryota; kingdom Viridiplantae; phylum Streptophyta; class Magnoliopsida; order Poales; family Poaceae; genus Bonia; species Bonia amplexicaulis. The sequence continues at coordinate 32,836,184 of CM070736.1, read as the reverse complement.
TGAGAATATACTAAATTCGGCCTAAATTACTTTGTGTTAACTTCATACACGCAGAACAAGAAAGATGTTAATAATTTACTTTTTAAAATACACATTTGAATTTGCAAAAGCAAAAAAAGATGGTGTATTGCATCCCCCACAGGTTTATCCGCGACACTTCGGTATTCCAAGAGCTCGTGCAACTTTTGTTCCTCTTTATCTAATCCATAGAATTTCGAGTTCTGATTAATTTTACTTTATGTTAAAATTTTTGGAATATTTTAAATTGTAATTAGGTATCAGATTTAAAATGTATGGTGAATATCCAACTCTAACTGTACAGTTATACCTAAAACGAAAAAAAAGACATCCAAAGACTTAAAACTGAGACGAAGCTTTCATTTCCATGTTTCAAAAAGATCATTTCGAAGCTTACTATTGTACTTGTAAAAACTATTTTTAATAAATGAATAAATCATGTTTTAATGTTATGGTTTTCTAGAACACATATAACCTGCTAAGAAAGAACTGATTGTGCCACACTTGTATTCCGCAAATTAATTGTTAGTACGACTTAAACATTGTATTGAATTTAGATCTTACTATTTACTCAAACAATCAAGTGGTTTTTAGCGAAGTAGAGAAGGATTCAGAAAAGAACATGTGATTGATATCCAATAATCAACTCGTCGCACAAACACGACTGGTAGAGTGAGTTGCATGTAGAGCAAGCCAAATAGATCGGGTTAATCATGCCGGTCTAAGACACGATATTGTTGATTTAGTCTAAGCATGAAACGACATAAATGGTAAATGGACCTTGCTGGCCTAGCCTGACCAAACGTGTCGTGCTTGAGTCAGTACCTTGATACGACGGGATGGGACGGCATGCATAGTAACTCTCGTGTAATAGCGCAGTAAAATTACTTACAATTGGTAGTAAAATTACTATGTTATAGTTACTATAATCATATAAGTAAGAACGAGTGATTTGGCAGTAAAATTATCTGTGACTGATAGTAAAATTATTTGTGGTTGACAGTAAAAATATTCGCGACTCAACGACTAACAGTAAAATTACGTATGACTAATAATAAATTAACAGGTCATTGGTGGTCCATTTGGCTAAATGTAGCTGGGCCAACCTAGCATAGCATGACTCCTCTCCGTACCATGCCCGGCTTGGAGGATAGATATATGAGCCAGCACAGCACAACACAATAACTTATTCGGACCAGTCATGCCGAGTTTAATCGAGCCTTGCCCTATCATAACCCATATAGTGTCATGCTAGACGATCCATTTGGCTAGGCCTACTTTCAAGCTATAAAATAGATCACATGACCTGCTCCTACACAGCTAGACTCTGGGCTCCGCTCATTTCAGTTTTAGCTTCTGGTTTCTAATTTTTAATTCACTATTTCTTTATTTCGTCTTTTTCTGACTTTTTGGTTTTTTGGGGCTTTTTTGCCTTTTCTTTTCTTCCTGTATTCCTTCGCATTGTCGTGATGGGCTAACATGTTTTTTATTTTTAATTTTTTCTAAATTTAATTGCATCGAATAACCCACCATCAGCTATAGTAAAAAATAAGCCAGTTACAGTAAAAAGCATAACCCATCGCCAAACTGAGCACCACCCTAGACAATACTCATAGAGCCTGACTACATCAATGTGTTTGGTAGTACCCGTGCATGTACGCTGGCATTATCACATGACCCTATCTAGGCTTGTTCGAAAGGCTTTTGCTAGTGTCTTTTGACTATGATTGTTAGCTTTTAGCTAAAATAGGTACAGTAGTGGTTGTTAGTTTTTGTTTAAGACATTCAATTAAAGAATAATAAAGAAAAAGAGGAAAAACCATTATGTCTCTACGAACAATTCAAAGGAAAAAAAAAACCACATTAAAAAGGTAACATGTTCAAAACTGCTCTTGGCTTTTGAAAGGCACAAGCATAGACAAAAGGTTGTTTTCCCTAATCTGTTCGCCTTTCCAGCATAGTTATCAATTTTATTTCGGAGGCCATTCCGGTTTGCCTCTTAGTATGGAATGCGTTGGTACCGGTCCATTCCGGTATATCGTTTCAGATTTTAAAATTTTAATATAATAATATATATTTATTCATAAGTATATATATCTAATTATATATACATAATTTCACTTAAGATCTCACTTTAAATACATAACCATAGCATAAATGAGAAGTCACTTCAATTATGTCCAGATTAAGACTGCTATGTGCCATTTTAAGTGTTGTTATGAAATGTTCTGGCCATTTCAATCATACCCAAAGATAAGCTTGCTTTCTGGCATCGGGACCCAAAAGATAGAATTTTTTAAAAAATAATTGAATTTTTATTCAAAATTATAGAAATATAACCGCACAAAAAATTACAGGAATGGGCTCTAGTCGCCCAACCGTTGGGCAACTAAAACCTATCATCCAACAGCCGCATGACAGGTATGCAGTCGGTGGGCCATTGGGCAACAGGATCCAGTCGCCGAACGGTCGGGCGACTGCATCCTGTCGTCGAACTGTTGGGCGACTGCATGTCGAGTCACTCGACCAGTCGAACTGCTACCTCAGCCCATTTTTTCGCAATTGGCACCCCCGACAGCTCATGAGGGTAAATGAAAATTGTTGTAGGTAGGTAACATTTATTAAATTTTGTCTATGATTTGTATTTTATCAAAAAATGGCAAATAATGTTGGATGATCCATTTGTGATTTTTCGTAGATTATGAATGGTATAAAATCTGTTAGATTCGCAATAACAATTTGTGATCGTCGTATGTTGTTATAGTGCAAGAAATTTTCAGAAAGTTTTTGAGGATGATTCAGAAGATGCATAAGCCACTGAAAGTCTTTGGCACATCATCAACGAGGTATACAATAGTCATCACGAAAGGTTTTCTCAACCCTTTGTCGTTTATTCCTGCAAGGAGCCTCTGCTACTAGATTGTTATCATCCTTAGGGATATCACAGATTGGTTCAGAAATGGTGGAAAGTTTAGAAGTTTAATTATTCTCACTTAAAAAATAAAGCATCTCTCGACTTGATTATTATGTTAGCAATAATCTCACGAGTTTCTGATTTAACTACTAAAAATTCATAGGCCATGCTATTATGAGCATATCCTAGAAAAATACAATTGACTATTTTAGGTCTAATTTTCTCTTTTTTTGCAATGGTATATTGAATTTTGCCACCAAACACTGCAAGTTCGTAAAATATTAACATTAGACTTTTGCCCTTTCATCCCTCATGTGGAGTAATCTCACTCTTTTTAGTAATTACTCTATTTAGGATGAAAGTTACTATTGATATAGCTTCCCCCACCATACCTTAGGCATATCGACACTCTAACATAGCATTAACCAAGTCTATTAGTGTCTGATTTTTTTTCTCTCAGTTAACCCGTTTGATTGGAGTGAATATGATGGTGCAAACTCATGGACTATTCTATGCTCAGAACAGAATTGGAAAAATTCATGAGAAATATACTCTCCTCCACGATCAGACCTCAGTCCTTTTATTTTCTTCTCTAATTGGTTCTCAACCTCGGCTTTGTAAGTCTTAAAGTAGTTTAAAACTCCATCCTTAGTTTATAGCAAATACACATAGTTGTTGCATGTTGCATCATCAACAAAAGTTATAAAATATCTTTTACCCCCTTTTGTCAAGAATCCATTCATTTCACACAAAAATAAATGAATAAGATTTAATGGTGTCAAGTTGGTTTTTATCCTCTAATCCCTTAAAAGGTTTTCGAGGCTACTTTACTTACACACATGATTGTCACTTTGATCTTTTGATAATTTCATATTTTAGAATTAAATCTAATCTAGACATTCTAGCAATGCTATCAAAGCCAATATGATATAAACGAGAATACCAAATATTAGCCTCAGATTTATTTAAACCAGTTGCAACATTCAGATTATAACAAAACTCTAAAGTACTTAGGCGGAACAAGCCTCCGCTCTCATAGCCTTTACCAACGAAGTTCCTGAACTTAGACATTATAATTTTATTTGACTCAAAGACTAGCTTATAAGCATTGCTGCATAGGAGAGAACCACTAATGATGTTCTTGTTTATTGTAGGAGCATGTGCACGTTCTTCAAATGGACAATCTTTCCTAAATTAAGCTTCAGATCCATCATACCAACATCAAGAATAGAAGCATATAACCCATTTTCTATTAGGATGGAGAAAGCCCCTGCTGCCTGGTAAGAAAAAAATAAGAAAATATCAGAACATATGTGAATATTAGCACTAGTATCAATACACTAATTAGTGGATTGACATGCTAAAAAGACAACAGATAAATTACCATACCCTCCTGAAGTCGAGGCCTCACTTATGATCACGTTGACAGCTTCTTGTTTTGTTGTTCACCATCTCTACTCTTGCAGAAGCCACAGTCCTTCGCCATATGACCGTTTTTTCTGCAAACAAAGCAGGTGATGTCCCTTGAATCCTTTTTCTCAGTTTTCTTATTCTTAAAGCTAGTTGTCTTGTCCGGATTGTTAAATTTGTACTTCTTTCCAAGTGTCTTTTTCTCTACGATATTAGCATTGTTCTGACCAAAAGTGGTGGGTGCATCTTTTGTTCTGGCTTTTTTTCACCTCGAGGGCAGCAATAAGATCCTCAATAGAAATCTCTTCCCTCTTGTGCTTCCAGTCAGTGGCAAAATCTCACCAACTAGCAGAAAGTTTGGCAACAATGCCCGCAACCACAAACTTAGGAGGCAACACACACAAGCCCAAGTGCGCAATCTAACCAACCAGTAGCTGGAGGTTATGAGCATATCCAACTATGGACTTAGGCTTATCCATGCTAAAGTCAAAGAATTGCTCACATATGTAGACGACCTGCCTTTGTCTCTATATATTTGTGCTCTAGTGTATTCCATAACTCTATGGCGAACTTGTTGTCCATATACACAACGTAGAGCTGATCTGCCAGAATGATTAGAATACAGCCAAGAGCAATGTTGTTCGCATATTTGAATTGCATGAGCTGCTCAATTGTAAATGGATACTGCATGTGAAAAACCCACCACAGGCCTAAAGACATAAGCGAAAACTTGGCTCTAGTCTGCCATCTACGAAAATTCTAACCAGAAACCTTCTCAGGTTTCATAGCATCAGAAGCACCAGCCATTGCTATATTGTAACAAAGCTCACAATAAAGTTTCTGGAATGTTGAAAATGTGGACAATATTTTAATTTGAAATTTTACTAAGAGACAATACAGTAAAAGATTAGTGATGCAAAACTCATAACTAACAGTAGGCTACTCATTGTATTTCAGAAAATACACAGAAAAATACAACATCAAAGTCGATCGACCGCGTGAATGACTTACTATTGGGTTTGATGAAAAATAGGAAGCAGTGCAATCTTGATGCGGTGCAAAACGTAGGTAAAGTAGAGTAGGAGCGGTCGCTGCCCAGAAACCTTATTGTCGCATCGTGCAAGTACTCTCTGTGGCAATGACTCAAAGATAGTCAGTTTCTATCCTTCCAAGTGCACGCCGAGATAATAGGCCAGTGAGGTTTGGTTGCACAGCATACCAGCATATATCAACAGAGGAGAAAGTAGAGAAAGAATGATTTTCGGTCACACTAGCCTGGACATCTCCAAGTCTCTTATAGACATTTGCAATAACTGATGCCATTAATTCTATTAAATTGAATTAATTCAGTAACTAATGTCATTAATCGAATTAATCATACGTTTGAATTCACGTTCAAACAGAGAGATGCACGGTTTAGCAAAATAAGGTGAATTTGGTCTGCTAAGTGGTGCACCACGGTCACGCATCATAAGTCACAAGTCACGCAGTTTTCACATGAAAATATGCGAATATGTGTGTGCATGTTTAGTCAAAGCCCTCCTCATCCCATTCCTATCCACGTGTCATATGTTTCAAGAAGTGACAAGAACTCTACTTTATAAATTGGTCTCCTCCATTCTGCCTTAACAATATGGTATTGAATTATGCATGCTTTGAAATTATAGGAAATAGGCCTCACTTATATAGGCATATTTATAACATCAATGGTGGCAGCACCAGAGATGCAAGCGGGGTACAACCACAGCACGAGTGGAATGAAGATAACAGTCACCGCCACCATCTTCACCATTGTCTATAGGTACGCAGGCTGGGCTGGAGCACGCAAGGCACGACGCCGATCCGTCGTGCTTTGGGTCATGCCTGAGCATCACCATAGACGAGTCGGGTCGACACGCACAACACGATGGGGTTGGCACGGTGACGATCTGACTCCTAGCTCGGGGTAGCTACAAAGCTTTGATAAGATTTTTTTACCAGAAAATGAGGGGTTTTTTACTAAAAATTGCTTTACTAAAAATTACAGTACTTCTATAGAAAAATCTATTAAAAAGGGCTGTTAAATGCTCTTTGTAGGGACCTAAGGAAGCAGTAGAAACCGTAGTTGCAGACCGCAGGTGTGTGAACGCCCTCAACCTTTTACCGGCTGCCCCGGTTTTCGTGCAGCCATCGAAAAGGGCAAAAATTCCCAAGAAATTCTTCTGCTCCCAGCCGCCTCCTCCTCTCTCTCTCTCTCTCTCTCTCAGCTTCTGCTCCAAACCAGGCCACTTTTCGCTCGCAATTATCACCGGCTTCTCCTCCCTTCCCTTCCTCCTCGCCGAGCTCGAGCTCGACTCCGCGGCCTGCGCCCAATAACATGCCATTCTCCCCCGCCCCCATTCCCCTCCTGCGCCTGAGCCGGTGGTGGTGACCGGGCGGTCGAGATCGGGGCGCCATGGCCGCGCTTAGGGACCGGGACCACGCCATTAAGCTCTTCGGCCGCACCATCCCGCTCCTCGACGCCGCCGCCGCCGCCGAGGTGAGCAGCCGCAGCCGCAGCCGCAGCCTCAGCTTCCCGAATCTTTCTGTCCTTTCCCTTCCCTTTGGATGCGATGCGGTGCGGTGCACCTTTTCTTCTTTCTTGGCTGCTTTTGCGCTGTCGATGCGCTGTTGTTTGTGCTGCTGGGATCCCCCTTTTGGTGTTTGCTTTGTTCTTTCTAGTTCATCCGCGGTTTCCTTTTCGTCTTCTCTTGTTTGAAGAAATGTGTTTTGAGTGAAAGATTAATCGTTTTGCTTTATGTGCCATTCTGTGTCGTTAAAAATCGTTGTTTTGCTGCCATGTTGTTTGAATTTTGATGCAAATCATGCAATTTTGAACCACATTTTGCCTTTTCTCTTTCCTTTTTTTTAAGAAAAAATTGATCATATACCCTCCATTTAGATGGAAATTGAGGATTTACCTCACGGCGCGAGTCGGTGACTTATGATGCATGTCGAGATATGGAGGTAAACTCAATTTCCCAACTAAAGAGGGTATGTCAATCTCCTTTTTAATGCCGAGTGACTCTTGGGTTGATCATGGATTGAAAGAGATTGGGCTAGTTTTTCTTCCCTGCTTTCGGCTAGAGAATAAAAATGCCATTTTTTCTCTCCCTTTTGGGGAATTTGCTTAGTCTTAAATGTTAAGGAGATAAGGGTATTAGAGATAAGGTATTAGAGATAGAATAGGATCAGCATATTCCCCTGTTATATCTCTTATACCTTATCTCTAATACCCTTATCTCCTTAACATTAAAAAACCCCATTGAATTCCCTAGCTGATACGATTATGTTTGGCTCTTCTGTTCGTGGCTTGGAGTTCTACTCTATGTTTCTTCGACTATTGGCAGCATTTGGGTTCCAGGGGATTGGTTGGGTTATCTTTTTGTGCTAGGAGCCTTCTTGATTTGATAGGATGTACTACCTTGAATTGGTTTGCTAGCAGCCTGCTTGTCCTTATAGTCTTTACCTTGAAAAGATAATACTATCTGTTTCCTTTTTTGTTCATTAAAAAAAAAAGAGAAACACTTAAACCAATCCTTATATTTCAACTTACATCAGGTATTGTAAGGATTTTTTTAACCTTTTGTTGGCAAATGGAAAATGAAAGGCGAGTGAGTTACAATATAAAAAAAAAGCATATGTTCTTAAGATTAAGCCGGTCTGTTCTCCAGTAGTTTTGAAAACACAACAGAATTTAAATGCAGACCTGGAAAAGTGTGTTTATACTCTGATACTGGGATTAGAGGGAGACTTGATTTGCAAGCAGCACGTCTATCTGCCTCTAAAAGCAGTTATAGTTTGTGTTTTGGAATGATTCATGATAGAGCCAAAGCTATGCAACCAGTTGGAACTATTGTTTAGACTTGAGATTGTTGGTGATTGCCGAAATTTGGACACATTTGGCACCGTAGCAATCTAAAATTCCAAATTGGCTCGGTGCAAAAATTTCCAAACGGCCCCTTCCCGACCGCGAGATTACCGTGCGCGACACTGGCGAGTCGTGCGGTGCGGCACCGACCCGCCTTGTGACGGGTCGTGCGGTCCCGCACCGCACGATCGCTTCTGTCTTGCTTGGCCGCCACGACGACCCGCCTCCCGACCGCACGACCCGCCTCCGCCGCACGACCCCGCCTCGGCCGCATGATCATGGTGTCGACCGCACGACCCATTGCACTAAATTTTGTTTAGGGTTTGATATATGTATTTAGTATAAGAATTTATATGTATTATTGAGTTATTTACAATAAAAATAAATTTGGATATATGAAATGTTGTTTCAAAAAATTTGAATTTGATGTAGAGTCCAGTTTATAGCTTGTGTGATTTTTGTTGCATTTTAGAAAAGTTAAAATTTTGTTTGGTAGAGTACGAACGAAATATGTGTGAAGTAATGATTGATCTATTTGTGATTTTGTAGATTGTCGACCGTGAAAAAATGTTGAACCGACAATAACAATTTTCGATCATGGTATGTTGTTTTATTGTAGAAAATTTAATGAAATTTTTTGAAAACAACGTGATAAGAACAATTAGGCAAAAGGAAGGAAAGTGATATTTAACAATTGGGAAAAATGAATGCGAAAAGATGAGGAGATTTTATGTCGATAATTAAAATACACTTCATAATAAATGATATGTTGAACTAGATGTGAAGTAACGATTGATGTTGTGTTTTTGTAGATTCTTGACCGTGAAAAATATGTTGAACCGACAATTTTGTAGGAAGGCGACTTGAGTCGATCCACCGTGAGTTTGTAGAGTTTTGTGAATTTTGTACTTTTAAAATGGAAAAATTTAGGAGTAATTGTAATAAAAGTTTATGTTCCTTTGTATGTTGTAGGTGCGTAAAAATTTTGAGATAATTTTTGAAGAGCTATTGATTTGTAGAACGATCGATACATACAATGGTAAGTGATATTTTGATTTTAGTGAGAATTAGTGTACGGAGAGAACCAAGATATTAATATTGGTAAATGACTTGCAATCGAATCATTGAATGCGAAAGACGAGATAATAAACTTTATAATACGATTGGGAGTAACATGTGCGTACATTTTATTACATGCATAACATATAGCATGATATGCGACTAATGTACCCAACTCGTCAGACGACCCTTGTGTGGACCGGGGCCACTTTCCTTCCTTGCCCGCCGACGTTGAACTCCTCCGCGCCTCTTTTGCCTTAGCCGCTATTTCCCTCTTTCTCTCGCGCTCCCTCTCGCGAGCCTCCCGCCTCCTCCGCGTGCACGCACGAGATGGGCTTGCAGTCGCGTTGTATCTGCAGGGTGTGCTCGTGGTCGCGCGCTCCTCCCGCAAAGAACTCCTTGTCCTGTTTGACATTCCACCCTAGAAGTCGATGGTCCATTGGTCGCCAGGTGGATCTCAAGATCGATCCATTTGCGGTAGCCACATAGGGGCCCGGAGACCGCAAAAAGAGGGGAGAGATTGTTAGTACGTGATATGAAGGAGAAAATGTCGGGAAAAATGGTGCATGTGTTCGTTACCGGTTCCCGATACTTTCATATTTTCGCACCCTCTACATATCTACAAGTTCATATTTTCGCACAACATGAAACTACATTACAATACGTATGATCTCAAAAAACAGAGTACAACATTACATACACTACAATACATCATGTCTAACATATGTAAGATTTGCTACAAATACATAGCTATTAAAGATGGACCTAAAATAACATTAACCAAAGATGGTTTGCTTAATTATAAACTAATGGCATACATAAAATATTAGTTGCACTGCACGAAACTTACTTCTTGAAGCTCACGAGGCGATCTACAACTTTTGTACTTGCCAAACCGGCGATTCCAAACGAAATCAACTCAAATCCTCCTTCTTCGCTCCTCGGTTTCTTCATCGGCTCCCTCGCTCTCGCTTGGTCTTCACTATGAAATGCAAATGAGCTTCCTCATACGCATCCGTTCTTTCACCTATATATTATGCCCGTGGAGATGTCTTGCGAGGGCCATGTAACTAGTGCACCGCGTGTGCACGCCTGTAAAAATAATACCGTCTTTTTGCTTTCGGCGGATGGATTAGACAGGAATCAATCATGCGGTCGGCGGCGGGTCCTGCGGTCACAGGCGGGTCGATGCGGTCGCCAACAAGCGGGTCGTCTTGATCGCCCGGTGGTCGTCGCGGCGGGCGCTCGCAAGACAGTGGAGGTCGTGCGGTCTGGGACCGCACGACCCGTGAACAGTGCGGTCGTGCGGTCCGGGACCGCACGACCGGACGCGTGTCAGCTCCAGGCGATCGCGCGGTCGGGAAGGGGGCCAGTTTTGGAAATTTTTTGCACCGAGAGCCAGATTTGGAATTTTAAGTTCTCACGGTGCCAGATGTGTCCAAACTGGTCTACCTTTTAGTTCAAAAAAAATTTGCCTGGTCTATCGACAATGTGTCAATAATCAATATGTTTCAAAACATCCATAATGGATTCTGAGCAACATGGCTACAAGCAAAAACTCAAATTGTGTCATATATGACATTCGCTAACCGAACAAATTTTACTACCTGCTGTAACAATCACAGGACAAACTGATTCCAAAGATGATTTTGCAACCTGATAGAAATACAAAGCCAACTCATGTACATCAACTACATGCACACTGGGCCACTGGCCAATGGTTTTGTAGTAAGTTTTTCTGATGCGAGCATAGAAAGTATGAACTATGAAATTGAAGTTGTATTTCATCTTAATCTTGTGCTTTATGGTGAAACATAAGTGTGTTAGAATACTTTCAGTGTCACACCACTGGTTCCTTGAAAGGTGGTAACATATGAAGTTCTTAACAATCCCAAGTATGAAAGAGTTTTACTAGTGCAAGTGACTATAGTAAAGAAAGGGGACCAATAGAGGGCAAATTATCAGTAGTATTAGTAAATGCTCAACATTTCTTGAAAAAAATACATAGTGAGTCATGTAATTCATGGGAAAACATGAAAATAACTTGTACATAAGTACGTAACTGAAGGACATTGAAAAGGCAATAATGCATTCCATGGTAATGTAAATCAGCTATGACATCATGTGGTTGTTATGACTGCACAAGATTTCAGCAGCAGCTCTAATAAATCTTCCATAAACTTTTATGCTGGCAGCGTCTGCATCGTTTTCAATATGCCATATTTATATGCTTCATGATAGCTAATTGCATCTCCATGTACTATTACAGAGGGGATGGTTACTGGATCACTGTTAACCCCCCACCAAACCAAAAGTTAACCTTGTATTGTGTATGTTTGTGGCCAAATTAACCTGAAATTCTGCTCGATGTTTTGTTTTTCATCTGTTGACATCGTCTCAGACTCTATGCTATGCCTATTTGAAATGTCAGCTTCATGCATCTTAAATATTCTATTTCAGGTTATCAGCAAGCTAACAAATGATGTAAAAAACAATGATGCCATACCATGTGTCCCAAACAAGCTTTTGGATGTCAAAGCAATTCCTTTTTGTTCCAAGAACAATGAAGAGAATGATTTACACGCTATCAGCAGACAGGGTGGAAAAATGGAAATTGATTCCAAGTCCGACGAAGTTAAGGCTGACTCTGATGTATCTGGCCAAGAGAAGGTACTCAAGAAGCCAGAAAAGATTTTGACATGTCCTCGCTGCAATAGCATGGAAACAAAGTTCTGCTACTTCAACAATTACAATTTTAACCAGCCCAGGCACTTCTGCAGGAACTGCCAGAGGTATTGGACTGCCGGTGGAACTATGAGGAATGTCCCCGTAGGTGCTGGTAGACGCAGAAATAAGCATGCATCTCACTTCCGCCATGCTATGATGCCATGTGATAATATTGTAGCTGCTCCTGGAGATGTTTCTGATGCTATTCACCATCAAGCTCTTCCACTTGTACCTCCTGCCCTTCCAGGACCAATTAAAGAAAATGAAACAGTTACGGAGTTTGGATCTGAAGTGCCAGTTTGTAAGTCCATGTCTTCAGTTCTTAATATTGGAGAGCAGAAGAATACCGACCTTATTTCCTTGGCCTCTGGTGATAATAAGGAAGAAAAATCATGTGCATCTTCTGCAGCAGTATCCGGTTGCTCAGAAAATCTGATGCCAGGTAATGCAGTGAAAGAAGAACCCAACAACTTGTCAGGATACTGTAATGGCGTGACATTGCCTCACCCTTACATTCAGTCTTACCCTACCGGACCTTCTCTGGTGTTTCCCTTGAGTCCTGGATGGAACAGTGTTGCTGTCATGGCAGCTACTCAGTGCTCAACAGAGCCTGTTCATGGGTTGGAAAATGCGAAGCAGAGTCCTTCGTGGCCACATCCATCGATGATGGCTGCTCCAGGAATTTGTGCACCTGTTGTTCCCTTTCCTCTCGTACCACATTTCTGGAGCTGCATTCCTGGCTGGCCTAATGGAACGTGGAGCCCACCATGGCCTGGAAGTAATGGCACTGCAATGCCATCTATCCCTCCAAACAAAATTACTTGTTCAGGAAACAACTCTCCAACATTGGGAAAGCATTCAAGAGAAGCAAACCTGCAGGAAGAAGAAAAGACAGAAAATAACCTATGGGCCCCTAAAACTCTTAGAATTGATGACCCTAGTGAGGCCGCAAAGAGTTCAATCTGGGATACTCTCGGCATTAAACCTGATGATGAGGAAGGCATATTCAAGTCGTTCCAGTCGAAGGTCATAAAAAATGACAAGACACAAGAATCTCCTCAGGCCCTGAAGGCCAATCCAGCTGCATTTTCGCGCTCTCAGTCATTTCAGGAGAGGACTTGAGAAGCTTGCTGTTTGGTTGATCTATGGTATCATACCGCCATCAAGTCTTGCCCAAAGGACAGAATGGTTACAGTGTTTCTGTCGAGCATCGTCTTGAGTTTATGTTGTTAAGAGTGCAGCACTTGTACAGTCAACTCAAATCTAGTAAAAGACTTGCTAGTGCTGAACTTATTTTTGTGCCAATGTTTAGGTTGGTCAGAAGTCTCTGCTTCCTCCAGGAGTATGTGTAAATGTTTGGTGAGTGAATCCATGTCTATAGACCTTTCGCTGGCACCGGTCGAGTTTGAAGTATTGCTGCTGCATTGAAATGGGCAACCTGGTTCGCCAACCGAGGAGAAAGCATTGTGAGCTTGTATATGCTGGAGTTCAAAACGTGCTCCATTTACAATCACCAAATCTATAGCTCTTACTGTGGTGGAGTTGAAAAAAATAGTTGTGATGTTTCCTTTCATTTTTAGGAGGATTGATACTCTGATGTTTATATGTAGCTAGCATGTTCTCAAGTTCATGTAATGGTGGTTAACTTGTTATGCTAACCTGCACCAAAAGCACAATTTTCTTTGTTATATATCTCTTTTCTTAGCTTAATTTGAGAACTGAAATGGGATCAGTTCAGTTTGACCAGATAAGTCTGCCTCCAGGTGACGCCATTTACAACCTCAAATTTATCTGAATAAATTCTTTGATGTGATTATGTGAAGCATGCAAACTCCTATTGCCGTCAGCGCTACAGCATTGCTGACACAAACATGCATTTACCTCACAGAATTTAAGAAATGAACATACACAGACAAATCAACATATGAGCAACAGAGAAACAATTATGTTGGCCGACACAAGGATGGAAATTTTCATACACCAATTTCTATTTTCTTTTCCGTAAGTGTTAGATGAATACATAAAGAGGGAATGAGGTGATGAGTGAAGGGCAATCTGGTCATTGCATAGGGTAGTAGAGGGAGAAGCCAACCAAAGCCCTTCTTAAGCCATCAGCCACCAGTGTGCAGTACACATTTTTCTCCCCTTAGCCAAGAACTCATTCAGAGAAAGCAAACTATTCCTCATCTCTAACTCTGCTAAGACACAAAACAAACAAAGCCCATTTCTTTCCCTCAACCGAAGAGCAAGCCCCTTAGCCAAGCAGAGGTGAGGTGAGGAATAGGAAGCCTGGAGGAGAGGAGCACGGGTGTAAGAGAAGACGATGGAGAGGAGCAAGGGGACGGCGACGACCTGGAGGCGCAAGACGTCCGGCAACATCATCTCCACGCCAAGTCATCACCCACCCCCAACCCTTTTCTTCAGCCAACATTAAGCCTCCATTCTTTCCCCTGTTATGAATATTGTGTGTATATTAAAGAGCCCTAATGGGCAATATATATAGGGAGTACAAAGGGATATTTCAGGGGAATATACCACATGAGATAAGGAAAGAGAGGCATATAAGGAAAGGAATAATACAATTCCTATTATATCTCTAATACCCTTAACACCCCCCTCAAATGCAAGGCATATGCAATAGCATTGCATTTGAAAAAGGGTTAACACTAAAACAAGATAATATTCGACGTCTGAGTCTTGATAACGTCGTCGTTGCGTGTAGTTTTTGAATAAATTATCAAATCAAGCTGAAGAGGAATAGATAGATGCATAACGGCGCACATCGAAGCCCAAGAGGCGGGCGGTGCACGATGATGACGCGCGCCTTTTACACTGGGGCGGCGGCTAGAGAAGCGCTGAGATCATAACGATTTCTACAATCGCACGCTGCTCAAAGAGTAGAGCGGTATTTTGTCATGCAAAAGAAAAATTCTACACTTCTATGACTGACAATAAATTTGTGGACTTGCACGACTTGAACGAACAAAAAATCAGAACTACGGACCTGGATGGACGCAACAGAAGACTCAAAAGAAAAATAACTCGAACACTGACTCAAAAGAAAACAACAGTAAAAAAATAAATATCCACCAGACCACCCGCCTCCTTACTCTCTCTCTTCCCACCCGCGCTGTCTCATCTCCTCCCTCGCGCCTCTTCCCACCCCACTCGCCTCCACTCGCTCCCTTCTCTCCTCGCAGAGCACAGAGACGAAACGGCAGCGGAGGAGCGGCCAACACTGAGACAGCGGGCACGAGGCGCGGACACGACGATCAAGGAGGCGGCGGCTAGACCGAGCTCGGGTCGGCGACACGGCGGCGGCCGGATCCAGGCGGGGCAAGGCCAAATCCGAGCTCGGCGGTGGCAAAGACAGCCGGATCTGGCCCGGAGGCGGCCGGATCCAGACTTGGCGGCATCGGATGTGGCCAGATCCGGCGGCGCGATGGCCTCGGGCGCGGGAAACAATGGCAGCGGCGTCACCAGCGCGAGGCGGCGTGAAGGCTTCCTGGCGGCTATCTCGGGTTTGGGTCCGAGTCTTCTCTCGGCAAGGGTGGAGGCGACGGCCGGCTCCCAGCGATCGTCTTTGGAAGAGAAGACGGCGCTTCGGCGGCGACTGCGGCGGCCGGATCGGCGGAGGGCGGATCCGAAGCGGGAGGCGGTCGGCCTCAATCGTGGAGACGGCGGGCGGCCTCGGGGCGACGGCGGCACGCAAGCGCGGTGCAGCGCGGCGACGCCACGAGCGCAGCACCCACGGCAACAGCGTCGGAGCGCCGGGCGAAGCGAGCGGCCGATGAGGGTCGGCGGCCCAACGCCGGCGACGGCGTTGAGGAAATGACCGCCCTAGTCACGTAATCATGTTTGATACCACTAGAGATGGCAACGGGCACAAACCCGCTGGGTTTTGCTATCCCAAACCCGTGCCCATGAAAGTTGGACGTGCCCGCTAAAAAACCCATGCCCGTGACGGGTACAATTTTTTGCCCAAACCCATGCCCACTTGGGTAACGGATACCACGGTCGCCGGGCCCGACAACAAATGCAGTGATTGCAGCATGCAAGGCTTAGAAAGTCAACAATAAGTTTAATCTATATGCTACTATGCATGAAACAAGCAACGACAAATCCACAATGCACATCACTAGTTCACTCTATCAATTCTCAGTTCATAGTTCACTAGCATAGTATATCATTACAAGTTCACAGTTCACAACTCAGTTAAAACCAAAAGGAGAGACATCAACTGCTCCTTGTACTTGACTAGTGGGCTATGGGCTGGGCTGGTTTGCATGGAAGCCTGGGTTTATAACTCTTATGGATCGGGTTTATATTACCCATGGGTTTACGGGTTTGGGTACTATAGGAACGTACCCGAACCCGGCAGACCCGATGGGTTGAGTTTTTTGCCCATTAAGAGACCCATGGGTTAGGAAATTGACTCAGATCCATGCCCTAATAGAGTAAAAACCCACCGGGTATCGGGTTTCGGGTACCCATTGCCATCTCTAGATACCACCAATTTAGTATTTCTAAATTACATAGCTGCTATTAAATGTTATTAAAAACATCCTCAAGCAGAATTGCAAAATAGCATGTCCATAAAGCAACGAGAGATATCTTACCTCTGTCTGTCACCAAGGACATCAATCACTACATAACCAGATGTTCGCTCAACAAGCACAATGCCATAAGATGCTGCAGCATAAACTAGTGCCTGCTCATCAGGGGACTCACCCTGATAATCAATCAACTTTTGTTTAGAGTCTCTAGTGTCCAGGACAAGTGGCACAATGGTATTGCAGGCAGCAAGAGCAAGGAAGAATTGAAGGACAAGCTTTACTTCCTCATTTGTGCCACCATCCCTCAATAACATCAAAAGCTAAGGATCAGTCCTAACTGCCATCTTTGGTGTCCATAGAAGATCATCAACTGTCCAACACCAGCAAGAAAAAGGCCTTGTTAGTCAACTAAAACACGAAACAAGTAATAGACATTAAAGCTGTCGTACCTACAACTGAGTATCCGCCTGTATCTTTGCCAGAGCTGTAATCAACCCTGCGAATCGATGCACACTGGAACTCCATCTTGTTCTCCGTCAGCGTCCCTGTCTTATCAGAGAAGACATCTTTAATCTGCCCCAAATCCTCATTTATATTCAGAGCCCTGCACTGGAACTTCACCCTTGACGACTCGCCATACAAGTCTTTGTCGGTGCCCATGAAATATGCCTGTCCAAGCCGTACCAACTCCATTGATATATACAACGAGGTTGGAATGATAACTTGATACACTATCATGCCATGAGGAACAAAATGAATATCTGCATTCTGATGCCATAGTAATTGCAGTTCTTCCCAGTTGTGTAATCCTTCTCCCTAAAGAATTGGGTGAACTCCAGCTCCGCTCGGTGATTCAGCAGCCAAATCCCTGCAAGCACAGATGCTGCTGTGCACATCCCAATGAGCATAATTGACAATATGACACTGCTACAGAAGAGGCTATACTCGACGGGTACATCACGCACGGTTTTACCGGCAACCGCTCGTGATATTTTCATAGACGGTTATTAACATGAACCGCCTCGTGATAATTGAGATATCACAGACGGTTTTATTAATAACCGTCAGGAACTTCGCGACGGTTCTTAACACGAACCGTCTATACCATCGAGATAACACGACGGGTCTGTTAAGAACCGTCAGGAAAGTTCCTGACGGTTATTAACACGAACCGTCTGTGAAAATCCAGATAACACAGACGGTTCCTCGTAAGAACCGCCTCGTGATAATCCCATGTCACTTATAATTTGTGTGTAATAGTCACATGTCACCAATAATTGGCGTATACGTGATTTCGATCTCACCCGCCTATTCTCGCCCACATCGAATGGCTGGCACCAGTTCCTCCCACGGCCAGGCCCTTATTAATAACTCCCCATCAACCTTTCCACCGGTACTAGTCACGCGTGAGTTCATCCACTCCGACATCACATCTCGACAGTAGTCGGCATCGTGGAGGAACATGCAAATACAGAGTCCACGGTTAGTAACACAAACCTGTAATAGATCGATCTGATCAATGTGTTGTTGAGTTTTTGTGCTTGCCTCAGATTTGCATGTTCTCGACGATGCCGACCATCGTCGAGATGTGATGTCCTCCGACAATCCTTCTTTTCCGCAAAATTCAAGGCAATTTTATTACAAAGTTCAAAGACATTTCAGATTCTTGGTGAGAGTAGGCCGACATACCGACATCTTGGTGACGACTATTCATCGCTTCTTCCCACTTCTTTTCTTGTGGGAGAAGTGGGAAGAAGCGATGGATAGTCGGTCACCAAGAAGTCGGTATGTCGGCTCGGCCGCTCACCCAAGAACTGAAATGTCTTTGGGGCTCGAACGCGGAGGGAGCCGAGATCGTACCGATAGCCGGTGGTTCACTCGGTGTTGCTTAATTACTCTATGAGGGTAATAATCCCCTTTGAGATATCTCGAAGGCGGGTTGAACTATCACAGACGGTTGTTACTTATGAACCGTCTGTGATACTTAGTATCACAGACGGTATGTGTTAATAACCGTCTGTGATAGTATGCATCACAGACGGTTCGTGTTAATAACCGTCTGTGATAATGTAGACTATCACAGACGGTTATTTATGTGAACCGTCTATGATAGGCAACAATCACCGACGGTTATTAAGTTGAACCGTCTGTGATATTGCTTGTATCACAAACTGTCTCCCGAATCAACTGCGTCTCCAAGTGTCTCCGCTTCGATGGCGCCCCAGAGCTATTGAGCATGACTTTAGTTTCCTTGCCAGCATACACCACAACCCCTATTGCCCAGGTGTTCTTGAGCTCACACCCACGGAGCACAATGTTGGATGGTCCGAGCGATACACGCTTGAAAGAGTAAATCCCGTAAGTGCATGGCACTGTTCACATACGGTTACTGTTCATACGTACGTACATGCCGGTTGCGTTGCCGGAACATATATCGTATCGCTTCCGTGAAAAGCCAGGGATCGCGTTGCTTCCGTAGGGCTGGCAACGTCATGGCATAACTGTTGTAATGTTCTTGTATAAATACGTGCATGAAATCAGAAAAGTTTGTATCCATTCAGTGAAGCAAAATTGCAAACTCTCTCTCGCGTGCGTGAGTTCCATTCAGAACAGCAGTTTCCGTCTTCCTCTCTTTCGCGTGCTTGTGATCCATTCTGCGAAGTTGTGCCACAGGCATCGTCCGGAAGATAGCAGAAAACTGCACGCAGGCGGTGACCTCAAGACCCTTGACGGAAGGCGGGCGGCGCCGCTGGAGTCACGCGTCAGTCCGCAGTGCCGGAATCCCGGGAGATTTCCAAGCCAACATCAACTTGCGGCAACTACAAGTGGTATCAAAGCCACGTTCCGTGAGACGCGATTGATGTCGTGATGATGACCGGCGGAGATGGAAGCAACAGCGTGCTGCGCGAAGTCGTGGTGGAGCGCGCGGTGCGGGAGACGGGCGCATCGGTTATCTACCCGAGTTGACGTGCACGAATTACCACGAGTGGGAATTGGTTATGCAGGTGAATCTCGAAGCTCAAGGACTGTGGGAGGCAATCGAGAGCACTAAGGTTGAGCGTCATGAGGATCGGCTGGCCCTGGCCGCTCTCCTTCGCGCGGTGCCATCCGAGATGCGTGCAACCCTTGCTGTCAAGAAAACGGCGAAGGAGGTGTGGGAGGCCGTGAGGACGATGCACATTAGCGTCGCCCGCGTGCAGGAAGCCAGCGCCCAACGGCTGTTGAAGGAGTTCGAGACCATCACGTTCAAGGATGGGGAGACGGTGACCAACTTCGCCATGCGCATCACTGGGCTCGTCAGCAACCTTCGGTCGCTAGGCGAGCAAGTCGAAGCTGTGCGCGTCGTCAAAAAGATCCTGCGAGTAGTGCCACCCCAGTACTCTCAGGTCGCTGTTTCAATCGAGACTCTCCTTGATCTTAAGGAACTCTCGGTCGAGGAACTGGTCGGGCGACTGCGGGCGGTTGAGAATCGTTTTGACGTTGATGCCATCACCGACAAGACAGGGCGACTAATGCTCGCCGAGGAAGATTGGCTTGCAAAGTACAAACACCGCCTCATGCCCGAATCCTTGTCCAGCGGGGAGAAAGCGTACGAGCAATTCCATCCCAAGAACAAGGGCGGAGCGCGACAGGAGAACCGCAACACCGCCGTGAAGCTGACATCTGAAGGTACACCACGTCGGAAGGGAAGTTGCCGAAATTGCAGCAAATGGGGGCACTGGGCCAAGGAGTGCAAGAGGCCCAAGCGCGAGCGCAAGGCGGAAGCGCATCTCGCGACTACGGAGGTTGATCAGCCGGCGTTGCTCATAGCGACATTGAGCATGATCACATGCACGACGATGCAGTTCGTGCACCTGAATGAGCAGCGCGTCATCCCTGTCGACAAGGACAACGACAACATCTGGCACCTGGACACGGGGACGAAAGCGTGCGCGGAGCGGTGAGATTCGGCGACGGCTCTATTGTGGAGATCACCACCCTCGGCTCGGTGTTAATGAAAGTGAGGGACACAGGGCACAAAGTCCTGACAGAGGTATATTTCATTCCGAAATTGAAAAGCAATATCATAAGTTTGGGGCAACTTGAGGAAGGAGGGTGCAAGATTGAGATCGACGACGGGGTCTATATTATGCTCGACGCAAAACACACACTGCTGATCCGTGCGCCGCGCACTAGGAATCAGTTGTATACTCTGAAACTGAACCTAGTAGCACCGGTGTGCTTGGTGGCCAAGGCAAATGACCAAGCGTGGCTATGGCATGCTCGTTATGGTCACATCAACTTCCGGTCGCTCCGGGAGTTGGGCACAAAAGAGATGGCAGAGGGGCCACCAGTGATCAAGCGCGTCGAACAGTTCTGCGATGGCTTCGCCCTCGGCATGCAACACCGCTCTCCATTCCCTACCGTCGACAAGATGCGCGTGGCGAGCAACCTCGGACTTGTTCCATGACGACCTGTGCGGACAGATCAAGCCCAGCACCCCGGGAGGTAAAAACTACTTCCTACTAATTGTCGATGATCACAGTCGTTTCATGTGGGTTGAGCTGCTGGCCACGAAGGATGAGGCATTCAGGTATTTTCGCAAGGTGAAGGCTCTTGCCGAGAATGAGCTCGGCAGCAAGCTCAAGGCATTCCGCACGTATCGGGGTGGAGAATTCAACTCCCTGGAGTTTGAGACGTTCTGCAACGAGCAGGGCATCAAGCATTTGACCACCGCGCCATACTCACCTCAACAAAATGGCGTCGTCAAGTGGCGTAACCGCACAGTGGTGGAGATGGCACGATGTCTACTGAAGAGTAAGGCGGTCCCAGCTGTATTCTGGGGCGAGGCGGTGAAGACGGCTGTTTACATCCTCAATCGCGCGCCCACAAGGGGACTCGAAGGACGGACACCGTATGAAGCGTGGTATAAGAGGAAGCCAAAGGTGAATCACCTACGAATTTTTGGGTGTGTCGCACATGTCAAGCGACTCGGCCCAGGAGTGAGCAAGCTTTCAGATTGATTGACTCCCATGGTGTTTCTCGGGTAAGAACCCGGGACAAAAGGCTACCGGGTCCATGATCCAGTGGCCAAGAAGCTGCACGTCACGCGCGATGTTGTGTTCAAGGAGAATCGTGCATGGGATTAGAACGCAGGCGACGCCATTGCAAAACTGCCCGCAACATTCACGGTGGAGCACTACACGGTGGCGACTTCGAGCGAAGTGACTGATGAGTCACCACCGGCGACACCGACTGCGCCAACATCAATCGAGGCACACACTCCAGGGGTGCCGACGACACCAGCTACTCCAACAATCGAGCATGCGACTCCGCCATCCGATGCAACGTACGACACAGAGAGGGTGCCATTGAGGTACCGCACGGTACAGAATCTGCTTGACACCACCGACAAGATCCTCGACTACGAATACAGCGGCCTCTGTCTCCTCGCCGCCGAGGAGCCTAGGAGTATTGAAGAGGCGCTTGAGGAACATTGATGGCGCGAAGCAATGGAGGTGGAGATGAACTCGATTCATGCCAACAAGACGTGGACACCGGGAGTTCTTCCACATGGACACCGTGCAATTGGACTAAAATGGGTCTTCAAGGTAAAGAAGGATCCAGCCGGAAATGTGGTTAAGCACAAGGCACGTCTAGTAGCCAAGGGCTACGAACAGCGACAGGGGCTGGATTATGATGAGGTTTTCGCACCCGTGGCGCGGCTGGAGATGGTGCGTCTGCTACTCGCTCTCGCCGCACATGGCGCTTGGTAGGTACACCACATGGATGTTAAATCTGCTTTCTTGAATGGTGACCTGGACGAGGAAGTTTATGCGCATCAGCCCCCCGAATTCATTATCGACAACGATAAAAGAAAGGTTCTCAGGTTGCGTAAGGCTTTATACGGGCTGAAGCAGGCGCCCCGCGCCTGGAACGCGCGCCTCGACAAGGAGTTGCTGGCGCTCGATTTTGAGCGCAATCCTCTGGAGTACGCCGTGTACAAGCGTGGTGGAGGTGCATATCTCCTGCTGGTCGATGTGTACGTTGATGATTTGATCATCACCGGCCCTAGCAGGGAGGTCATTGCAGCATTCAAGGAACAGATGATGAAGAGCTTCAGCATGAGTGATCTTAAGGTCCTTGAGGTGGTCGACATGAAGGGATGCAATCCGAGCCACACTCCAATGGAGAATCGATTGAAGCTGAGCAAAAAGGATGGCACAGCACCAGTTGACGCCACAAGATATAGGAGCATAATTGGCAGCCTGCGCTATTTGGTACATACTCGTCCCGATCTTGCTTATTCTGTCGGAATTATGAGCAGGTACATAGAAACTCCTACGGTGCAACATTGGGCAGCAGTTAAGCAGATTCTGCGCTATCTAGCAGGAACCATTGGATTCGGGTGCTTTTACAGGAAGACAGAGATCATGGAGCCGGCACTTGTAGGGTTCAGTGACAGTGACCACGCCGGCGATGTTGATGATCGGAAGAGCACCAGTGGCTATGTATTCTTCCTCAGCTCTAGTTTGATCACCTGGACATCGCAGAAACAGAAGGTTGTTGCTCTTTCCTCATGTGAGGCTGAATATATTGCAGCAGCGGCGGCATGCCAGGGTGTATGCCTCAGTCGTCTACTTGGCGAGCTAACAGGCCGGCACGCACCTACAGTCAGACTATGGGTGGATAACAAGTCGGCAATCGCACTCAGCAGAAACCCAGTGTTTCATGTACGCAGTAAGCATATAGACACTCGATTTCACTTTCTGAGAGAGTGTGTTGAAGATGGCAGGGTGAAGATTGATCACGTCAGTACTGTCGGGCAGCTGGCGGACATTCTAACCAAGGCGCTAGGCAGAGTCAAGTACATCAAGCTACGACAACAGATGGGTGTGGTAGAAGTAGCACGTGATTAGGGGGTGAAATGAAAGAATAAATCTCATGCGTGCATGGCAATCGCTCACGCATTTGCCATCGCTCATACGCACGTACATGCCGGTTGCGTTCTGTCGAACATCATATCGCCCGTGAAAAGCCGTGGATCGCGTTGCTTCCGTAGGGTCGTCAACGCCATGGCATAACCGTTGTAATGTTCTTGTATAAATCACGCATGAAATCGTAAAAGTTTGTATCCATTCAATGAAGCAAAATTGCAAATTCTCTCGCGTGCGTGAGTTCCATTCGTAATGGCAGCTTCATCTTCCTCTCTTCGCGTGCTTGTGATCCATTCTGCGGTTGTACCACGTGCATCGTCAGGAAGATAGCGAAAAACGCGCGCAGTGGTGGCCTCAAGACCCTCGAGATTTTCAAGCCAGCATCAACTTGCGGCAACTACAACGCTTGCCGTCCAAATTAGCCTGGAATCCGTAAATGTTCTGTTGGGCGCTCACAATGCGGGATAACGCCACCCCGGATTCGGGAGAACCTCACTGCGCTCTGCTTTGCATACCTCATCTTGAGATTGGTCTCCCCGTCAAGATTCACGGTCTGGACATGGGTTGATGGAAATTAATCTTGTCTATCATATGTTAGATATGTCACATTAGAGTTATTCAGTGGTGTGCTGGGTGTATTAGAAGAGATACATACACCAAAGAACTAGTCTTTTACATGTTGCATGCATGCATGTTAAGTGTGCATGTGTTAGTTAAGTTGTTTCAGTAGGCCAAGTCAGAAGATGAAGGTGTTCATGAAGGCCCAAGGCGTTTGGGAAGTTGTGGTGGCCGACGATGTTGATGAGCGCAAAGATCAGATGGCCCTTGTGGCCATCGAGTCTCGAAGGAGACTCTCCTCCTACTCGTAGAAAAGGAGACGGTGAAAACTGCGTGAGACACGCTCAAGACGATGTATGTCGGCGCCGACCGCGTCAAGGTGGCGCGCGTGCAGACCCTTAAGAGTAAATTCGAGGGTTTGCGTATGAAGGAAACGAAGTCGGTGGACGACTTCGCCGTGAGATTGACGACTCTCGTCAACCAGATCCGCGGTCTTGGCGACAAAATGGAGGAAATCTACATCGTGAAGAAGCTTCTTTGCGTTGTCCCGAACAAGTACCTACAGATTGTCTCAACTATTGAGCAATTTGGGGACTTGAAGAAAATGATGGTGGAAGAAGCGATCGGCCGCCTCAAGGCGTATGAGAATCGTCTACGCATTCCGGGCAGCGACAACAACGATGAACATCTTCTCCTTACGCGGGCCGAGTGGGAGGCCCGATTGTCAAAGTGCGAAGGCGACGGTTCCGATGGCAATGGTGGCCGAAACCGCAGGTATCGCAAATTTAACAAGGCTAAAGTAAGATGCTACAATTGCAATGACTATGGGCATTTTGCTTTCGAATACTACAAGAAGAAGGAGGAGGCACATCTCGTATGGTTGATGCCGATGACGAACCGGTGCTACTTTGAGGCTTGGTGAGAAGGTACTCAAATAAACGACATGTCAAGATTATGGGGGAGATTGTTGGAAATTAATCTTGTCTATCATATGTTAGATGTGTCACATTAGAGTTATTTAGTGGTGTGCTGGGTGTATTAGAAGAGTTACATACACCAAAGAACTAGTCTTTTACACGTTGCATACATGCATGTTAAGTGTGCATGTGTTAGCTAACTTGTTTCAGTAGGCCTAGTCAGAAGACGACGATGTGTATGGTTTAAGAGTAGGTCTGAGTGCTTGCATGTAGGAAATGATGTGTGGAGCTAGCAAAGTCGTGGCACACATGGCTCAGTAGGAAGTGGTCAGGTTGTTTTAGACTGCATGGATTGAGTCCTTGCTTGTATTACTTAAGCCATGTACTCAGGTAGTTAAAAAATAAGTTGAATAGGAGCATATGCACTGACGCGACTTGAGTTAGGCGTCTCTGAGTTCCTAGTATTTATCTTCTTTAAGTTAAGTAGTACAAGAGAATATGAGTGTATGTGTTCTCTCTGAGTACTCTAGGCTTGCTCCTGTATGTATGTGTGTGTGTGTGTTCTTGTAAGAGAAGTGTCCACGGGTGAGTAGTTCCTGGTGTGTTTTCTAACATTTGCAGGGATTTGGAGTTCCAACATGGGTGACGCCGGTGGGGTCGCTGGTGGCGAGCAGCACCACGTTGGCGGGCAGCGTCTTGTTGGACGCGACGCGCACGACGTACCCGACACGTATGTGTTTCCATTTCTTGGGCGGGAACTCGACGACTGTGCCCGGCGCGAGGACAGCGGCGAGGTGATTGTTCTCCTTGCGGTCGGAGCGGTGGCGGCGGAAGTCCTCGTAGGCGTCCTTGACGGCGGTGACGAAGAGCATGAAAGCGAGAGGGAGCATGGACGCGTCGCGGCCAAAGACGGCGACCTGGGGGAGCTGGTTGAGCACGGTGATGGCGAGGAAGTAGACGACGACGGTGGGCCGCCGAATCGCCGAACAGGTTGCGGCGGAAGGTGAGCACCGAGTACCATGCATACGGATGGCTTTGCTGCGAACGCCGCCGAGGGCTCCCCACGACGACGGTGCGGGGCTCGTCCCCTCCCGGAGCTCCCCGTTGTGTGGGCATAGCCAGCCAAGGGCTGGGCCTCGGGCCCAATCTACTAGAAATAAAATTTTACAGTCCATTCTACTATTGCTACAGTATTTATATAATGCATTTTTTGCTCTGGGCCTTGGGCGCGCCCGAGGGCCCGAGGCCAGCCACGCCCGCCTGCCGCGACGCAGATAGGTCGGGGTGGTGGTGGTCGCGGCGGGAGGGGCGGAAGGGCTCGGGGACCTTAAAGGAGAACGCGATGCGATCGCGGACATGCCACTCCACGGCGGGCATGGCGGGAGCAGCGACGCCGCGCCGCCAGGCGGGAGGCGGCGTCTGGGTGGCGGTGTGAGCGGGCGTTGAACGTCATGGGGAGGCGGCGACTAGTGGGTGGTCGGAGGCATGGGCGCATGGATTTGGGCGGACTCGGAGAGGACAAAGGAGGCGAAGGGAGCTTGGAGAAGACGGCTTTTCGGTGTCGAAAATTTTCGGTTTGGGGGAGGAGGTGGAGAGCTGTTGGTTTTTGGAGGGGTTTTAGGGTGCGATTTTGGGACAAGGGAGGCGGTTAATTGCAATTAAGTGATGGAAATTTGCTAAGGTTAGAAATTTCTAGTGCTGTGAATAATTTCCAATCAAATTCCCCATCAGAGTAGAACCTTATTGGTTCACTGAAGTAGCTTTCTAAAAGTGTGCTCTTATACCATTCTGCTTATTAGTTCACTCTTTCTGTTCATATAAGTCCAAAGTCCACTATACACATTAATCAGTAAGACATTAATTTAAATAATAATAATAATAATAATAAACTATACATATCTCTATTAAATGGTATACTATAACTATTCATTCATTTTTCAACATTAAAGGTAGGGATGTATAGCGAAAATATAATAATAACTACCTATTTGATCTCCACAATAGATTTATATTGAAGAATAACGCTCCCCACGAATGGTGACTAATATTATGGGACAGAAAGAGTAGCTCAATTTTTGTGTGCTTTGCAATTAAGTCCACTGATAAATTAGCAGCGAATATGTGTGATATATGCTATTGTCGGTTTTCCAAATGCATAATGGCATTTAAAATGTGCAACAAAGAGGCCAGATTCATTCACTTTTATCTAATACATTTTGGGCACGTAAAATCTTAAATAAACCTTAACGGGGTGCATTTGCATATTTTCTTTGTGCATAATAGAATGTGGCGTCTCTACCAAGGAATGGAAATAGTGTTTTTTTTTGCTGAGGTCCATCTTATAGAAGGTAGTTGCTCTCCCTCCCCAGTTCCCTTTGGCTTTCTCTGCTATTAGTTGATTGGATTTGAGCAAGTAGAGTTGTCCACTGGGCCGTGCCGGGCCAGCACGACACGGGCCCGGCCTCGGCACGGCCCGCTTAGGTACGGCCCGTTAGGGCCGTGTAATAAGCCGCCGTGCCGCGCCGCCCGTGGGCTGCGGTGCGAACCGTGCACGGCCCAATCTCGTCGGCTGCCGCCTGGCATGTGTAAGGCTTAACGGGTCGTCTTGCCTGTACCCGTTAGGTTTAAAAAGAAAAAATTAAAAAAATGTAGAAAATTAAGAAAATTATAGAAAATTAAGAAAAAAATTATAGAAAACCGTAGACATTGTTAATCATGAAAATAAATATTTTCAATGATGTAATGAGATTTATTAACTTATTAAATTACATGGGATGGCTGCCTCATTAAAAACTTTGCCAAGTAAAAACTCAACTTGAGAAAATCTTAGTAAAGAAAAAAGAGTACAGCCTATAAACCTCATTAATGACTACATGTGAAGAAAAATATTGAAAATCCTATTCATTGCTATCAAGATATAAATTCTCAAAAGATTCTTCTAAATCTCTATTATCCGCAGATGTTGGAGTCTTGATTCACTTGTTCCCGCCTTTGACAATCGAAGGACTTGACCATCTCGTTGGAGAGACTTGTTCGCCTCTCCTCGATTATTCTTCCAGATAGACTGAATGCTGACTCCGAGGAGACTATAGAGACTGGAACAGTCAATACATCCCGTGCTAATATGGATAGCACTGGATATGATACCTTCTGGGTTTGCCACCATGAGAGGATGTTCAACTCCTGCTCGAAGCTAACGCTATCATCTGTTGAGATAGCTTGATAGGTCTCGGTGCTTTGCCGTCCTCCTCCTCGACCGATGTGTACCGCACCGCACGAGAATCTCTAGACGAAGAACCAAAATCTTGCCCCATTGCATAGTCCTCTAGAGGTGCTAGGGACTACGGGGTCTTTCCAAACGCATGCACTCCAAACTTATTTTCATATTTATCATATACCTCATATAATTTATCCTTACAATGTAGTATAGTATGTACAGTAGTCTAAACCGTAGCATCACTTAAAAGTTGTAAAACATTTATAAATCCTTAGAGTTTGGCCCTAGGATCCAAAATAAAGGCGAATGCATATAAAATAGGAATTTCCTCTAATATTTTAAAACTCGCCATGGTAACTACATCATCCCGTAGTATAGGATCATTTTCAAAAGCTTTTAGGTGAGTGGCAATTTCGAGAATGTTATGAACAATTAGAGGAGATGTAGGGTAGTATACTCCAGAAAGACAAAGTGTAACTTTATAAAAAGTTCTAGAAAGGAAAATATTTTTGACCAACAACCCAATCGCCCTCGAGAAGTTCGTGGTCTCTAACTTGGGTTCTCTTGGAGGAGCTACGAGATTGATGACTTTGGGTGTGAAGGAATACGAGATAATGTGCTCTTATATGGTAATATATGTTTAAGCATAAGGTAAGTAGAGTTCCATCTCACGGCATGTCTAAACCAAATTTTCTAGACTAACGCTCATTGCTACATAAAAACTCTTATATGCGACTATTCGTTGATTAGAACAATTAATAAATGAAATTACATCCCTAAAAGAATCAATACAAGCATTTAATCTTTTTAATCCAGATTTAACAATAAGATTAATAATATGACAAACACAACGTTGATGCAGTAAAAAAGATTGTGTATAAGAATTAAACAAAGGAGTAAGAATTTCCATAGTTTAGTGTTTGCAGTTGCATTATCTAAAGTTATAGAAAAATCTTATCATGAGGCCAAAATCTTCTACAACTCTAATAATACTTTCTGCAATATTTTCAGCATTATGTGAAACATTAATTAGTCTAAATCCTATAATTCTTTTTTCTATTATCCAGTCATCATTAACATAATGAGCAACAACAATAATATAATCTTCTCTAGCCCTACCACTCCATATGTCGGATGTCAAAACAATAGACAATGTACATGTATGAAACATTTCTTTTAATTTATCACGATAATTGTTATAATATTTAATTAAATCTCTAGTTGTTGTTTGCCTAGATACAGAACTAAATCGAGGGTTGTAAGCATTCCTAATATATTTTTCAAAAGCATCTGACTCACCCAAATTTAAAGGTAAATCTTGAGAAGCAATCAATCTACAAAGAGATTCCCGAGCTATCTCTGGGTTGTACTCCCACGTACGTACCGAGCCGTCGTGGTTATATTGCAGCTGTGTCTGCCGCATTTGTATTCCTTGCCTTCTTTTGCAGCTTGCCGCATGTTGTTGTAGGTGACCCATCCCACCTGAAGATTTTGCAGTTAATTCATTACCACAAATTTTACAAACAACATACCTCACTGAATTCCTATCATCGTCGGTCTTGAACTTCTTGTCGAAATCATTCCAAACTACTGATGTACTAGTCTTGTTCTTTTTGCACTGTGCTTTGGGTTGTGGATGCACTTGTTGAGCCCCAGAAGATAGATCGATTGGACCTCGCGCCACGGGCCTCTCCAGCTTGTTGTATATCCTCCGATGATGGATACGCTTGTTGAAACGGTTGCATATCCTCCGCCGAGAGGCCGAATTCGGAGAGTTCAAAATCGTAGTTCTCCATTAAATCAACTGCAAATTGAAATATGAAAGAACGATTAACTTACTATTAAACCAACAAATAATACCAAAAAATTAAAATAAGACAGCACTACTACATCTTTTGCACCTCCTACAAAAATCTTTGAAGATTTTTGAATTTTCGGAATTTTGCCTAAATTTTCACCAAATTTGCGCAAACACTTTCGGATTTTTCACAGCTAAACCGAGAGATGAGAGTGAGGTTTGAGGTGTGGAAAATGGAGGTCGGATGCCCCCTATTTATAGAAAAATTTCAGATTTTTTCAAATTTTTTTGTTATTTTTCCGAATTTTCCCCCTAATGGTAAAAAACAGCTATTTTTCGAATTAAACGGGCCGGGCGTGCCGTGCTGGGCCGTTTAGAGCTGTTGAGCGGGCTTGATCACGGCCTGATTGCTAAACGGGCCGGATCTACATTGCCAGGCCATGGTGCGGCCCGAGTAGACTCGACCCATTTGGACATGTCTGTGAGCAAGCAAGGAAAATAACCCCCTAAGTTGGTGGCTGCCTCAGATGACGTCATCACCAATCTGGGAGCAGCAGCGGCGGCGGCAGCAGAATACCCAACTGGGTAGGAAGAAACTTTTTTTTGTCTCTTTTTGCCATTTCTGGCGGAATGGCCACAACGCATGCGGTTTCGGCTTCGTTTTCCGGGCGGAAATCAACTGCCGTGATTTACTGTCAACATCGAGTCCTGTTGCTACAGCAGTTATGTAGCAATTGTGTGGGAAGACCGCTGTGAGATGCTAAGCTGCCTGTTTGCAGTGACGGAGCTAGAATCAAAACACCTGTGAGATCAGCTTCTCTAAAAACTTTGAAGTTTTGTGTATTTTAGTGTGAATATTGACAAATTTAGTACTAAATTGTAAAAACTTATGGGGTCATTAGAACATGGTTCTGCCACTACCTCAGTACATTTACTACTATCTTAGCCTTCGAATGTGCTCTAAGATTTATGCAAGGATATGGCTTGAATTTTGAAAGACTGCTTCAGTCGAGGCACAAATGATAGTGGTTATGGTACAAGTACTACAAGCGGAAAAACCATGCTCAATAATTACATTCTTTTTCTGCACGTGAAATTCATGTGTTCCATATTATTGTTCCTTTAGAGTTTTGACCGAGTTATTGGTTGTAGATCACTCGTAGTCTATGAGGGTGTTTAAAATGGTTTGGGCTTTCGACTTCTAGATTCTAAAAGTTGAAAACCGAATCAAACTTGATCACATATTTTGAGGCAATAATATTTTGAACATTGCCTTGATCACTTTAAAATGAGTTTAAATGATAGTGCTGATTGTTTGGAATGCTATATGCTTTCTACTTGTTTGTCTTTCACAAGTATAAATAATCAAAGTAGCGTAACTGAAGTGTGGAAGGTATTAAAGTTTTTCTCACTCATATTTAAACAATTTAATATGGTGTTGTTCACTACTAACTTATATACAAACTTACAAAAGTCGAGGATGACTTTTCTCGACGTGAGGGGGAATGATGTGGATGAATCATGCACTAATGCTAATATGATGTCGTGTGCTAATCTGATGTCCTTTGGCTATTGTTTTTATGCTAATTGTGTTGTGCAAAACAAGAGAAATAATAAGAAAAATGATAAACATATATACTATGCATATACATTGTTCTCTTTGCTTAGTACAATTTCATATTATCAAAAGATGAGGACAGCTTTTTGTGAAGAATGGGAGGATGATAAGGACATCCTTGGCTATGTTGTTCCTTGTCGTTCATCAAGCACTTCAGAACAGCATGAGCTTGCTAAAAGAGCTAGAGTTTTAGAAAAGAAGCTTAACATTAAAGTGAACTCATTTATATCTATTCCTACTAATGTTATCCATGAGAATAGAATACTACCTTATGTCACAACTTTGTGCATTATCAGATTTGACAACGAAAGACTTTAGAACTAAGAGGGAGAAGAGGGAGGCTGAGACCAAAGCAATGAAGAAGATCAGGGAAGAGGACATCCACATTTGCTGTCAAAGCCATGGGAGAGCAAGATAAGTTGTTCATGCAGGCAACAAACACCAAGAGGTCCATACGGCCAAAGGGGCAAGAGGAGGCAGTCCATGCGGATGGAAAGGGGAAAGCCCAAGTCCATGATGTTGTACAAGGTGGAAAGCCCAAGTTTTGGACAAGATTTTCAACCCCAATTTGGACACATCCAATGGAGTCCGATTTGGGTATACTTGTGCTTGTTTGAAAGCTTATTCCAAGACACATCCAATGGGTAAGGTGCCAGCCTCAAAAACCTTTTGGTCACACTGCAATATTCAAAATAATGTGATGTTGTAAAATTAGGGATTCCTTTCAATTGAGTTTGAGTCCAATACGTGTGGGGATAAGTTAGATTCGGTTTGGAAGGCTTGTGGCCGACCCTAGGGGTCATATATACTCATGTAATTTGTGCATTGAACCTTAGACCACCATTATTTAGAAATAATAGATCAAATAGTTTGCTTGTGTTCTTCATGATGGTCGAACCATCCATAGGAGAATAGATCGTTCAACCTTTCCACATAGAATTGAGAGCGTGATAGGGCTTTGCTTCATGGTTGCGAAGTCCAGCATGTATGTTCTTGCAAATTAAAAAGTGCTAGCTCTTGCATTGACAACAAGGGATCACTACGATTCAAGAGGCTATACATAAAGTATCTTTATCCTATGTTGAAAAGATCGGACGACAGCATATCATTGTATTTCTAACAATAACCCAGAAGTTAAGTTGCAGACAAAGAGTATCGTACCTGCTCACAAAAATTTTAAAAAGATTGATTTGATTGAAATATGACCTAATGGCCAAAATATGACAGCTTTACGGATGTCCAATCCCAAAATTTGACTTACATTAAGATGAACCAATGAAATCCCACAGGAACACTTGAGTTCGTAAGCAAAGGAACACGTCGGTGAGGGCGATCAAGCGACAACGAGGGTGAACGGCTGCGTACGGTGGAGCGGTAAGGGTCACTGGGACCTGGGCAACCCATTTTGGGTACGTGCATGGTCGGAGGGGTGCCAGAGAGAGCTAGTGGTGGAGGTGGCTCGCCGGAGTAGGAACATGACATGACAGCTTTGTGGTGCAGCTCCGGCTAATCTAAGTGTGGCTCGAGCATCTACACACAAGTGGGTAATATAATCCAAGCCGTATGTTACATCGGTCACATAGATTGGATGATCGAGATATATTCTTTTCTTCGATTAATGTAAGAATTTATAGTATTTTTCTTTTATCCGATTAATGTGAGAATTTCTAGCTTTTTTACTTTCTAGGATTAACGTGGGAGCTCCTACGAGAGCCTCTAATTCATAGATGTCAATTCCATTCCGAAGGCCATTTTAGTTTGTCTTTTGGTATGGAATGTGTCCGTATTAGCTCATTTCGGTGTACCGTTTTGAATTTTAAAATTTTAATATAATAGTATATATTTATTCATAAGTATATATATTATAAGCGCGAAGATTAAACCGGTATGTATTGTAAACAATTCATGCGGGCCCTACCAAAGACCAAAGCATTTACAATTTACAACCCTATCTCATGTCATCTACTCTGCTTTCGTTTCTCTCTCTCACTTTCCCTTTCTCCCCCAAATTCCCAACTCCAAGTCGCAATCCTCCATATCCACTCCACACCGCTTGGATACACCAATAGATCTCCCAGCATGGTGCAACACTTGGGGCAGCGCGAGCTAACCTCTAGGTGGCACGGTAATGGCATGGTGGTGCGTCGTCATACACAGGTATGCAGCAGTGAAGTCCAAGTGAGGCATGCGATGTTGGCACAACCCATGAGAAGCCACGAGACATGTCCGAGAGGTAGGTGATAGTTTTCTTCCACGCAAGGTCTACTTCAAATTTGTCGGTAGCAGAATTAACGAAATACTCGATTTGGCTGAAATGGCCAAAATTGATTGAATGGCCAGAATTGAGGTTAGTATAGAATGAAGCCTCTTTTGTGCCATTTTGGGTGGCGGAATGGCATATACCTGCCATTTCGGCCGGTACCGGAATGGAATTGATAAGTCTGCTCTAATTAGTATAGATTTCTTCGATTAATGTAAGAATTTATAGTATTTTTTCTTTTCTCTGATTAATATAAAAATTTCTAGCTTTTTTATCTTCTAGGATTAACATGGGGCTCCTAGGAAAGCCTCTAATTAGTATGGATTTCTTGGATTAATGTAAGAGTTTATAGTATTTTCTTTTCTCTGATTAATGTGAGAATTTCTAGCTTTTTACTTTCTATGATTAACATGGGAGCTCCTAAGAGATTCTCTAATTAGTATAGATTTCTTTAAGAATTTCTAGTATTTTTTCTCTGACTAATGTGAGAATTTTTAGCTTTTTACCTTCTAGGATTAATATAGGGCTTCTAGGAGAGCCTCTAATTAGGTAGATTTCTTTGATTAATGTAATAATTTCTAGCTTTTTTCTTCAAATAATGTGAGAATTTTTAGCCTTTTATCTTATAGGATTAAGGTATGTGGCTCCTAGGGGAGCCTCCGATTACTAGATCGATAGATAGGTAGAAGATATAAATAGAAGATATAGATAGATAGACTAGATAATTTTTTTATTCGTATGAATTAATTAGCTTCTATGGTTGGATTCTTTTGGGTTTATAATTTGACTTTCTACAATAATTAGCTATCAAATGGAGCGTCTTTTCAAAATGGTGTCTATAAGTCGATTGTAATAGACACAGTTTCGACTTTATCTATATCGGCCAAAATCGTACGCATCTCTTTCCAAACTCTCTCTCATAAACAGGCAGAATCTAAAATTTTAAACCAAAAGCACCTACAGTCCAAAAAAACTCATCCTATGTTTTACCATTAACATGGCTATATTGTAAGAGAATTGTTTTAAAAATCAGTAAAAAAGGGCGATCAAGCGACAACGAGGGTGAACGGCTGCGTACGGTGGAGCGGTAAGGGTCACTGGGACCTGGGCAACCCATTTTGGGTACGTGCATGGTCGGAGGGGTGCCAGAGAGAGCTAGTGGTGGAGGTGGCTCGACGGAGTAGGAACATGACATGACACTTTGTGGTGCAGCTCGGCTAATCTAAGTGTGGCTCGAGCATCTACACACAAGTGGGTAATATAATCCAAGCCGTATGTTACATCGGTCACATAGATTGGATGATCGAGATATAT
Organism: Bonia amplexicaulis; assembly: GCA_036346245.1. NCBI lineage: Eukaryota > Viridiplantae > Streptophyta > Magnoliopsida > Poales > Poaceae > Bonia > Bonia amplexicaulis. The sequence continues at coordinate 32,801,012 of CM070736.1, read as the reverse complement.
TCTTTTCTTCGATTAATGTAAGAATTTATAGTATTTTTCTTTTATCCGATTAATGTGAGAATTTCTAGCTTTTTTACTTTCTAGGATTAACGTGGGAGCTCCTACGAGAGCCTCTAATTCATAGATGTCAATTCCATTCCGAAGGCCATTTTAGTTTGTCTTTTGGTATGGAATGTGTCCGTATTAGCTCATTTCGGTGTACCGTTTTGAATTTTAAAATTTTAATATAATAGTATATATTTATTCATAAGTATATATATTATAAGCGCCAAGATTAAAGGTATGTATTGTAAACAATTCATGCGGGCCCTACCAAAGACCAAAGCATTTACAATTTACAACCCTATCTCATGTCATCTACTCGCTGCTTTCTCTCTCACTTTCCCTTTCTCCCCCAAATTCCCAACTCCAAGTCGCAATCCTCCATATCCACTCCACACCGCTTGGATACACCAATAGATCTCCCAGCATGGTGCAACACTTGGGGCAGCGCGAGCTAACCTCTAGGTGGCACGGTAATGGCATGGTGGTGCGTCGTCATACACAGGTATGCAGCAGTGAAGTCCAAGTGAGGCATGCGATGTTGGCACAACCCATGAGAAGCCACGAGACATGTCCGAGAGGTAGGTGATAGTTTTCTTCCACGCAAGGTCTACTTCAAATTTGTCGGTAGCAGAATTAACGAAATACTCGATTTGGCTGAAATGGCCAAAATTGAGGTTAGTATAGAATGAAGCCTCTTTTGTGCCATTTTGGGTGGCGGAATGGCATATACCTGCCATTTCGGCCGGTACCGGAATGGAATTGATAAGTCTGCTCTAATTAGTATAGATTTCTTCGATTAATGTAAGAATTTATAGTATTTTTTCTTTTCTCTGATTAATATAAAAATTTCTAGCTTTTTTATCTTCTAGGATTAACATGGGGCTCCTAGGAAAGCCTCTAATTAGTATGGATTTCTTGGATTAATGTAAGAGTTTATAGTATTTTCTTTTCTCTGATTAATGTGAGAATTTCTAGCTTTTACTTTCTATGATTAACATGGGAGCTCCTAAGAGATTCTCTAATTAGTATAGATTTCTTTAAGAATTTCTAGTATTTTTTCTCTGACTAATGTGAGAATTTTTAGCTTTTTACCTTCTAGGATTAATATAGGGCTTCTAGGAGAGCCTCTAATTAGGTAGATTTCTTTGATTAATGTAATAATTTCTAGCTTTTTTCTTCAAATAGTGTGAGAATTTTTAGCCTTTTATCTTATAGGATTAAGGTATGTGGCTCCTAGGGGAGCCTCCGATTACTAGATCGATAGATAGGTAGAAGATATAAATAGAAGATATAGATAGATAGACTAGATAATTTTTTTATTCGTATGAATTAATTAGCTTCTATGGTTGGATTCTTTTGGGTTTATAATTTGACTTTCTACAATAATTAGCTATCAAATGGAGCGTCTTTTCAAAATGGTGTCTATAAGTCGATTGTAATAGACACAGTTTCGACTTCATCTATATCGGCCAAAATCGTACGCATCTCTTTCCAAACTCTCTCTCATAAACAGGCAGAATCTAAAATTTTAAACCAAAAGCACCTACAGTCCAAAAAAACTCATCCTATGTTTTACCATTAACATGGCTATATTGTAAGAGAATTGTTTTAAAAATCAGTAAAAAGGGGACAAAATTGCCCCCCAACAACAACAAAAAAAGAACCCCACTGCACCAGGCACCCAGCAGAGCCGGGAGTCCCTTTCGCCAGCTTCGCACTCCACTCGCCTCCTCTCTCCCTCCCAGATCTCCCCCCGGCCGTGCGGCGCCGGGCACGTCAGCAGGTGGCGAGTAGCTGCGCCGAGACTCAAGGGGGAGAGGCCGTCCCGGCGGTCGGTGGCGGCGGCGGCGCGCGTAGCTGCCGCTCGGCGGATCGGGGGATGGACGGCGGCGGCGTGGGCGGGCTCCGGTGGACCGCGGAGGAGGCGTCGACGATCGGGGCATCGCGACGGTGTCGCTGCTGCACTCCTTCATCCCCACACACTGGCTCCCCTTCTCCATCGTCGCGCGCGCCCAGCGATGGCCGCTCTCCCGCACCCTCCTCGTCAGTCAGTACCCGCCTCACTACCGCCTATCCATCCCACCATCATTTTTCTTTCGTTGCTGCCGTTGCTATTTTGCTGATGTTCACCGCTCCCAGATCTGGAGCCTAGCTGCCTAGGGGCGATGCCCGGCTAGGGTTTATTCAGAGGGGGTGTGGGGTTAGTTGATAATTGAATCGGATCGATGTGTCGTAAAGAAATAGTGGTGGCAGCTGTTCCATGGTAGTGTTCCCCGAGGTACCGCATACAACATGGAGAGCACCGCCTGCGGGGGCGGCACCTGACGATGATAACTCGGATTTGTTGAGTAAATAAGTTCACCCAAAACCTGGACAGTCTACTCATACTTTGATAGGGTGCGGGACGCAGGCTTGTAAAGTCGTCCTTTTTGTGGGGATCCCTGTTCCACAATCAGGAAATTCTGAACTTCGTTGGTGAATGTGATATGTTTTTGTTCCGTATCAGTTGTTATAATCTTTCTTTCGCCTATGGAACCCATGAGGGAGGTGTTTGTGCCAAATGCATTGTTTTGTTGTTTCTCAAGTTCACATCCCCAGGGTCATGGAAGAGGTTTGTGTATAGTCTTAGTAATGCAATGCATTTTATTCATAATGGAAGTTCAGGCAAAAAAACATTACAGATCTGGGCTTAGAGCAGTTGTCAATACTCAATATGTGACTACATGGGTTGCATATATCTAAGTTTGTAGTCTACTTACTGCTTCACATTTATGATTTCTAAGATGTGTACCATACATGACAGCAAGAAGTTTTCATTTATGAACTGCAACTATTTGATTAATCTATGCTCGAGTTACATGATAGTTGGAATGTTGATTTATGGTATATTCCTGAACAAAATATGCAAACTAAATTAATCTTGCACGTTTCTGTTCATCTGCTGTGAAGTAGGATTCTTTGTTATGGGGAAAATTTGTGTTAACATGAATGAGTTTTATTGCTGTTTATAATTGTGAAGATCGGTCATTATCCTTGGAGGTCCTCTATTGTGCTTATTTTTGTAATCATGAGTTGGGATAAAGATTGTAATGAATTAATCACAATCACTTGAATTTTTTTTTTTGCATAACTTGAAATGCATTTTGCCATCATAACTTATTCTGTTTTCTGTGTCTGCAAACCACCAAGATATAGAATCTCTATACATTGTGTTGCCAAAGTTCTAAATGCTTCTAAAATGGACTTTTGCTCCCTGGTTGGCTCCCTGTTCATGTCTTAGAATTATGTTGTTCACTTCATCCATGGTAGGATACTTGTTAAGAAGGTTACCTGTATTTTGTAATTTCCTATTCTACTTCATAGTGTTTTCTACGCGAGTTAGTGAGGAGTACTTTGTTATTTGGCAATGATCCTTCTTCTATGTATTGTTATTAAGAAAAAAAATCCTAACTTTTGCAGCTGCATTTGGAGGTGTCCTTCATGTTGTTTCTACTTCTCTTCTTGGGATAACTGCAGTTACTATGGCAAATACCATAGCAGGCGAGGAAACAGTGCATAAACTTGCCTCCCTGTTGCTAATTATTCTTGGAGGAAGTTATATCCTATTGTACGCATTAGGAAAAGGTGGTCATAGCCATGCTCATAGTCATCCAATGGAGAAGATGGCAGTCGCTGGTCTTGTACTTGTACCTGCATTATCACCCTGTGCGACAACTCTTCCAGTGTTTCTTGCTGTTGGCAACTCATCCTCAATGATGATTCTTGCGATCATTGTGCTCCTCTTCAGGTGGTCACTCCCTTCTGCTGTTTTGCTTGTTGGTATTTAACAATTAAAATGCTACTGTTATTTCCTCCTTTTATTTTCTCAATGCATTAAAGGGGAAAGATCCTTCCAGGCTTGTCGAGAAGTATTTCTGAACCATTCATCTAGTTAATTAGTTGCTGAGTTGGAAATTTCCTTTTTTGTTGGGCCAATCACCAATATGTCACCCTAGTTAATTAGTTATACGGAGAGCATATTGGGACAAAAAGGAACAATATCAAAAGAGATTCTTTTTAGTATGCTGTATGTAGTGGTAAGAAATACTGGTTTATTTCCATATGTAAGCTTTCCTTTCGAGACATTTCTCTTTCTTCTTCATTTACCAATTTGCTGCAGCTGCATATATAGCTAAGGCTTCTACACATAAGTGGTTTGGGATTTAGGTACAGAATAAATAATCTGATTATAGTATATTCTGTTCTGAACCTTTATTCAACACAATAAATAAGCTGATTATAGTACACAATAAATACCTGCATAAGAAAAGTTATGTCTCTTTTTAACCTCCTGTTGATGTGAAATGTTCCCACTAAACTACAGCTTTTACATGTATGGACTATGGATATAAATGGAGATTTGATTCGGTATTAGCCTTCAACAATGTCCTGGATAAGATCAATAGAATCTGAAGCACTACCCTTAAAGATAGCTATGAAGCCTTGACTGCCACTATCCTGAGCCTTGAGGGAGTCTTAACAACAGCCTCAGGTGTGAACTAAAAGGTCCATCCTGTATGCCATGTGGGCCATGTGCTCGTGTGGCATGCCTGTGAGTTGTGAGCATAGGTTTGGACATGTGGAACACTAGAGTAGCCAAATTGAACATAAAAGCACCTTGTGCAGTACATATATGATCAGTAAGATTGCTGAACAAGCACAACTACTTATTTCATGGTAGTATTTGTGTCCTGTGGGGTAAGAAGTATGCTAGACGCCAGAGGAAGAACACTGCGGTTGCCAGCGATGCTACAGGCGACAGGCGCTGATATGCTACAGCCGCCAGGAGCCAGGATCCAATCTGGTTAGGGTTTGCTAGTTAGGAAAGTCTGGATTTGAGTCTGTTAAGTACTAGATATGGTATATTAGAATCCGAGTAGGTTTCCACTCGGGATCCGAGTATATATATATACATATCAGACCAAGGATCCTTCGGGAGATAATAAGAAAAGACATCACCTCAACTCTACTTCTTCTCTTCCGGTTAGACCACCGGGAACCCTAGCTCCCGGTCTGACTGCCCTCTATTCCTTCCGGTCCAACCTCCCTTCTACTCCCGGTCCAACCTCTCTTCTGCTTCCGGCCCGACCGCCTCCGCCGGTCTGACCGCCGTTGGAACAGCACGGCACCTCCGACTACTTCCAATTCTCAGCGACCTGCAGGCCACACGTACAATCTGAGATCCAGACGTGACAATTTGTTGAGTGGTAGGATTGTCAAGAATGGTTGGTATGGTAAAATGAGACTGGTAGCTTGGTTAAGCCTTTTCGTAATTTGATTAGTTGATTTAATTTTGAGCTTTGTCTGTCTTCTAAAAACAGATGGCACATGACTTTGTGAGGGCTATGTAGTGTTAGTCATCATTTGAGTGGGTGCTTTGTGTTGAATAAACAAGGCACGTAGAGTATATTAACTAGACATTGTACAGTTTGTCTAATTCCCTTGTAAATCCTTTGCCTCCTGTTTACTTCTGACTTGCATCTTTCTTCTGCCTGCAGTACCATCACAGTGATGACATCCCTGGTGGCCCTCTCATTCTACGGTGCTAGCCAGATTAAGTTTCACTGGGTGGAACGTTACGACAAGATCCTTGTCGGCTCTGTGCTGTGCCTCGTTGGAGTTTTAACCTATGTGTTCCATCACCATGACGGGGATGAGCATTCGCTTCACGCACATGTGCACAGGAAACTCGTGGGTCCATAGAGGAATAGATAGCAAATGAAGCTCACTATGTTCTGTGAAACAAATTTTCAGTTGTTCCTTGCTGTATAAAGATCTGATTATTAATCCATCGGAATCCATCCTCCTTTCTGGCTTTGCTGGGAATTCAGATCAAGTAAATATATTGTGGAAACTGCGTGAAGTTTGTACCCTTTGTTTTGGTTGTGCCTGATGTATTCACCTGTACACTTGTACAGGGGAGTATCCATTCGGTTATCTTGATGGCGAGTGTTCCAACTGGGGCTTTGTTTGATATCGTGAAACTTTCACTTTTCTATTTTTGGATGTTGGAAGTTTGGTACTGTTTCCCAACATCATTTTCTGGATACATAAAAGTAAAACCCAAATGAGATTGGTAAAGATTCCTCGTGACTAATTGTAGAGTACAGCAGTGATAACTAGCCCTTAGGTTTAAGAGTTCAGCTTCCCTTTGTACTTGTACTGCCATGTACTACAGGCATATGACTGGAGAATCGAGATAGCGGGTGTGCCCTCTCGACTGTGATCTAGAAGTTTGTATAAATAAATTGAATATTGATAAATTACTTCAAAAAGCTGTGGAAAATGTTTCGTTTATTTGATCAGGGAAAGATATAAACTGTAAGTTGAAAGAACAGGGCCAACATCGTGGCTGATGTTTTATAGCTGATGGTTTTTGGTTCATTATATGTTCATGGCTGGATGATTAATGACAACTAGATATGTAAGTTTTACTTTAAAAGCTTATCTTAGATTATACAAGTGTTGTGTACATGTTGTATACTCGCAATTCAAACTTTATCTCATTATTTGTTGAGATTGTCATAAATTACCAAAAAGGAAATATTATATAATCTAATCCTTTCATTATGAGTTAATGGTGAAGTTTGGTAATTGATGACAAATATTTTGTGGACTAATATTTTTCATGAGTTGGATGAATAGGTTAGATTCCACAAATGAGGAAGACTTAGGATGATTTCATGTGTTGAAGATCATTAAGTTAAGTAGTGGATGCATCATGAATTGATGCGTGTCCAAGAGGAGATGATCATGTGTTGATCATCAAGTCAAGTAAAAATTCATCATGTGTTGATGGAGTTGAAGTAATGGATACATCATGAGTTGATGCATGTCAAGACTATGACTCAAAGCAAAGGTATGGCTAGCTAGGGCTAAGGATACGTTCCTAATGTTTTACCGGTTTTGGTGTTTGGTTGGAAGACCGTGTTGCTAGTATAGGTTGCCGTACTATTAAGAGGGGTCATGTCTAGTAGATTGAGTCTCATTATGTGTTGATAGCTCAACCTCACTTGCTGTAGATCTCCTTTGAATGAGACTTGTATTTGCGAATGTGTTTTGTAAATAGTTGTGGCTCATATGTTGAACCCTTGTAATATGGGACTATACATTGCGGATGTCTTTTCCACGCATTTAAAGTCCATATTTCCATTCTTTGTAGTATGAGGCTTACATTTGCAAATATGTTTTGCAAATGGTCGAAGCTGATATATACAATCCTTGTGTTATGATTCTAAAAGTGTGTAAATATGTTTTGCAACTTGTTGAGAATCATGAATAATCCTTGTGTGCATATACTGTAGTTTGCAAATGTGTTTTGCAAAATCTGTTGAAGTATATGCATTTCTCAGGGAAATCAGAACTACCGCAGTGTATTCTACGGTATTACCAGTAGTCAGAATTACTAGTGTTGTAATCATGGAACTACTGCGTCTGTTGGTGGTCAGAAGACCTGGGTGGTCGAGAACCATTATGGTCGAACCAATGTGGCCGAAGACCTATATGGTTGAAAATCAATGTGGTTAAGAACCAGCATAGTCGAAGCCAATGTGGTCGAAGATCGATGTGGTCGATGACCTGTGTGGTACAAGATCGACGTGGTTTAAGATCAAAGTGATTGAAATCAACTTGGTCGAAACCGACGTGGTCGAGATCTGTGTGATCGTAATCAGTGTGGTCGAAACTGACGTGGTTGAGATCTGTGTGATCGAAGACCATCGTGGTCGAACCAAGATGGTCGGATCCGATGTGGTCAAGATCTGTGTGATTGAAGACCAGTGTGGTCGAAATCGACGTGGTCGAACTGACGTGATTAAAACAACACGGTCAAAAATTGAAGGAGTAGTCAAAGATCTATGTAATCGAAGATTGATATAGTCGATGTGGTCGGGACCTGAGTGGTTGGAACCAATATGGTTAGAGACCAGCGTAGTCGAAGACCTATGTGGTCGATCCGAACAACGTGGTCGGAAACCAGTGTGGTCGGAGACCAACGTAGTCAGAGACCTGCGTGGTTGATCCGGACAACGTGGTCAGAGACCAGCGTGATCGGAGACCAGTGTAGTCGGAGATCTACGTGGTCGATCCAAACAACATGGTCGGAGAGAAGCGTAGTCGAAGACCTGTGTGATCGATCCAGATAACGTGGTCGGAGACCAGCGTGATCGGAGATCAGTGTAGTAGGAGACCTATGTGGTCGAACCGGATAACGTGGTTGGAGACCTGAGTGGTCGAACCATCCGATGTGGTCAGGGACCAGTGAAGTCAATGATCGGTACTTTTTACCAGTTCTGTATGAGCGGTCTGATTGGCTCTGTGTGAGCGGTCCGATCAGCGAGCGATACTATCGGCTCTATGTGAGCGGTACTTCTGATTTGCGAAACGTCCGGCTTGTGGAGCGGTACGTTTTCTTCAGAGAGACACTTGTGTGGAGTCTTCTCGTCCTTGAGGAAATCGGTAGTTTCATATGAGTGTTGCGGTACTTTCGATGATCGGTAGTACCGAATTTGCCTGCAATGGCTAGTTTTCTGACCATTGCTGAGGGAGCGGAAATACCGGTCGTTTACCTATGGTACTTACAGAAATCTTGTTTTTCTGTCCCAACGTCTAGTTTCGAGGTGTGGGGTATATATACCCCCTTGTGGTCGGTTGGAGAATAAATTTTGGCACTCCATTTCACTCTCTTGAGCTAGTGTGAGGTCATTCTCTCACTTATGCATGTGTTGCACCTTGTGAGTAAGGAGGAAGACTCTAGATTGCATGTGTTGCATCTAGAGGTGGATTGTGTATCAACTCGAGCTTGTGCATTCGTTGCAAGTGATGAGAGTCAAGCAAGGTGCTTGACTTATTACTCTTGAAATTTGCCGACTCCTAGATGGCGTTAGAGGCGTCGTGTGCGGAGATCTTCTCAAAGAAGGTTGTGAGAAGACCTGGCAAAGTTGTAAAGGTTGGAGCTCACCTTCTCGGAGCGGGAAATAGCTACCACTAGTGGATTGATTTGTTTCGGCTTAATTCATGGAGCCGGTCTAATTCATTTGGGCTAACCTCAACTTGTACTCGGGGAGACCGGTAAATCTCCGAACACCACGGTAAAAACAACCATGTCAATTGTGGTTTATTTTCTTGTACTCAATCTACATTCAAGCAATTTACATTCATAGAAAATTGAATGCTTGTCATCCTAGGATTGCAAACCTTAACATAGACTTATTTTATTGGTGCACTTATGTTAACCCGGTTGTTTAGGCTTTATTTGTGCTAAACCTTTTTGAGTTAAGCTCCCACATTATTTTCTTGGTTTAGCCAAATAAAAATTGATAATTAATTAGAGGAGAATTTTTAGACCGCCTATTCACCCCTATCTAGTCAGCCTCCTCAATCTAACAGCCTCCACTCCTCCTCCTCTACGCCCTCCTCGGCTTCGAATGTCCCCCACTCCTCTTGTGCGTCCTTGGCTTTGAAGAGCTACAAGTCGCGCTCCTCCTCCTCACCAGCTTTGAAGGACTACGGACATGGAGGTTGCGGTGCCTCCTCCTCGGCTTCTAAGGGCCAAGGGCAGCATCACGGGCACAATGCCTCATCCTCCTCCTCATCAGCTTTGAGTGGTAATGGACACAATGGTGGTCCTCATCGCCCACCACCTGGTGCTGGAGCTGACGCCTTTGCTTGGGTGAGAGCCAACTGGAGAGTCCTTTTGTACGGGTGTGATGGTGCCTTGTCCTACTCCTTGGGTTCAAGTGGCAATGGATATAGTGGTAGTTCTTGTACTCGTCACCTCCAAGGGTGTAAGATCGAGGAGGCCGACTAGAGGGGGGTGAATAGACGGTCTTAAAATTCTCTACAAATTAATACTAAGTAATCAAGACCTTTTCTATTTGTCTAAATCAAGTATATAATGCAGAAGCGTAAATCAATTTGGTTTAGCTCAAATAGCGCTTACGACAAGAATTTCGTCTAAGTGCACCAAATTCTATCCTATGTCAATGTTTGCAATCCTAGGTGTACAAACAATCAATTTAATTCTAAGAATGTAAATTGCTTGAATGTAAATAAGGCACAAGGAAACAAACCACAATTGACACGGTTTCTTTTTACCGTGGTGTTCGGAGAGTTGTTGCTCTCCCCTAATCCATGTTGAGGTAAGCCCGAACAAATCGGACCGGCTCCACGAATTAAGCCGAAACACGTCAATCCACTAGTGGTAGCTCTTTCCCACTCCTGGTAGGTGAGCTCCGATCTTCACAACTTCACCGAGTCTTCTCACAACCTCCGTTGAGAAGATCACCGCACATGACGCCTTCAACGCCGTCTAGGAGTCGGCAAACTCCAAAAGAAATAAGCCAAATCACTCACTTGACTCTTACCACATGCAACGAATGCACTAGCTCGCTGGACACAAAGTCCACTAGAGGCAACACTTGCACTCTAGTTCCTCTCTCACACCTCACAAAGTGCAACACATGCACAATTGAGTGGAGAGCCTCACACTAGCTCAAAGAAGTGCAACACATGCACCAACAGGTCTATCAATAGCATCAACAACTTCTCCAACCGGCCACAAGGGGGTATTTATACCCCACACCAAAAAACTAGCCGTTGGAGTAAAAGTCTGAATCGGGACGAGCGGAACACCGCCGCCAACGGCAGTAGTTCCGCTCCACTCGACATTATGTAACGGCTATGTAAGGGCTTCTGAACTAGCCGTTACACTGTTGGTGTGGTAGTACCGCCGTTCATTTTACTGGTACTTCCGCTCAACGGTAGTTCCGCAAAATCAGCGCGGTACTTTCGCTCAAGCCGAGCCCAAACTTGACGCTCTCTGGAAAAAAGGCTCCGCAGGAGAGTCCGGAGCTTCCGACGTCCGGTAGTACCGCACAACACATGTAGGTACTTCCGCTCCCCGTTAGTACCGCTCACACAGAGCCGGTACTTCCGCAAGCCGAACCATCTACTCACACAGAGCCGCTCGGACATCTCACGTCTGGTAGTACCGCTGAAAGATCAAGCTCCGTTTAAGTTGATTTTGATGTTAATGACAAATGTCATTATGAGATTTTGATGTTAATGACAAATACTTTCATAATATTTTGGTGATAATGATAAATGTATATATGAGACTAATATTGTTTGTTGAAGTTTATTTATGATTAGTCTCATTTGTTGAAAAGGTGAAATCAAAGAAGTATGCATTCGAAATTATTCTCTCATATATTAGTGCATTCCTTAAATCCAAAATATAGATTGAACTCCACAAATTTGTTCAAAATGAATATGTGCATATGTATTCAATATACATACTTGTATGCATACATTTAGGGGGAGCTATCTATATATTTTGGAATTTCATGAGTATTGATCCATGCTTCTTTCAATATGCATATTTGGGATCTTTACTTTGAAATACATTGTTGGGTATATATATAACTTGTGTAGTTCATATATACTCAAGTATAATCAGGTAGTCAACTAACTTCTCCATTATATGTTAATGGTTGAATAGTCAAATGACAACCGGATAAGTAAGCTTTGTGTTTAGCCTAGAGTATACAAATTGTTGTGTACAAGTTATATATTCGCAAATCAATCTTTATATCATGATTTATGGAGATTTTCACGAATTACCAAAAAGGGAAGATTGTTGAATCTTGTCCCTCCATTGCGTGTTAATGGTGAAGTTTGGTAATTGATGACAATTGTTTTATGGACTAACGGTTTCCATGAGTTGGTTAAATAGGTTAGGTTCCACAAATGAGCATGACTTGGGATGACTTCATATGTTGAAGATCATCAAGTCAAGACGTGAGAAGAAGATAGATTCATGAGTTGAATGCTATCAAGAATATGAATACTTCACGTGTTGAAGGCCATCAAGGTGATCATGTGTTGATCAAGCAAAGACCATCGTGTGTTGATAGAGTTTATGTGAAAGATGCATTATGTGTTAATGCATATCAAGATGATGACCCAAGGCAAAGGTATGACTAGCTAGGGCTAAGGATGTGTTCCTAGTCTTTTACCGGTCTTGGTGTTTAGTTGGAAGACCGGATTGCTAGTATAGGTTGCTGTACTATTAAGAGGGGTCATGTCTAGTAGTTTGAGTCTCATCATGTGTTGATAGCTCATCCTCACCTCGCTAGCTCAAATTGACATGAGGCTTGTATTTGCGAATGTGTTTTGCAAATAGTTGAAGCTCATGTGTTGAACATCTTTGTAACATGGGACTATGCATTGCGAATGTGTTTTGCAAGTGCTTGAAGTCCATGTTTCTATTCTTTGTAATATGAGCCTTAGATTTGCAAATGTGTTTTGCAAATGGTTGTACCTCATATTTAATCTTTGCGTCCTGATTTCAAAAGTGTGCAAATGTGTTTTGCAACTTGTTGGAAATCATGTGTGATCCTTGTGTGCATGATATCATAGTTTGCAAATGTGTTTTGTAAAATCTGTTGTGATATCTGCACTGCTCAGGAAAATCGGAAGTACCGGCTCTGTATGAGCGGTACTACCGGCGAGAGGAAGTACCGGCATGTGTTGAGCGGTACTATCGGCTCCCGGAAGCTCCGAGTCCCGAGCGGAACCTTTTTTTCCAGAGAGCGCCGAGTTTGGGCTCGACTCGAGCGGAAGTACCGCGCCGACTTTACGGTACTACCGGCGAGCGGAAGTACCGAAAAATGAACGGTGGTACTACCGCTCTGACCGTGTAACAGCTAGTTCAGAGGCTCGACACACCGTTAAATGCTGTCGAACTGGAGCGGTACTACCGGCCGTTAGCCGGCGGTACTACCGCTCGTCCTGAATTTTTCAGGACTTTGCTCCAACGGCTAGTTTTTTGGTGTGGAGTATTTATACCCCCTTGAGGCCGGTTGGAGAAGTGGCTGGAGTATTCATTTGTGAACCCTTGAGCTAGTTTGAGGTTCTCCACTCAATTGTGCATGTGTTGCACTTTGTGAGAAGGGAGAAGAGGACTAGAGTGCATGTGTTGCCTCTAGGTGAGGACTTTGTGTCCAGCGAGCTTGTGCATCCGTTGCACGTGGTGAGAGTCAAGCGAGGGGTTTGGCTTATTACTCTTGGAGTTTGCCGACTCCTAGATGGCGTTGGAGGCGTCGTGCGCGGTGATCTTCTCAAGAAGCTTGTGAGAAGGCCCAGTGAAGTTGTGATGGTCGGAGCTCACCTACCCGAGCGGGAAAGAGCTACCACTAGTGGATTGAGGTATTTCGGCTTAATTCATGGAGCCGGTCCGATTAGTTCGGACTAACCTCAACGTGGATTAGGGGAGAGCGGCAACTCTCCGAACACCACGGTAAAAAGAGACCGTGTCAAATTGTGGTTTGTTTCCTTGTTCCTTATTTACATTCAAGCAATTTACATTCATAGAATTAAATTGATTGCTTGTATACCTAGGATTGCAAACCTTGACCTAGGATAGAATTTCCTTGTTTCTTGTTGTATGCGCTATTTGAGTTAAACCAAATTAATTTACGCTTCCGCATTATATACTTGGTTTAGGAAAATAGAAAAGCTCTCGAATTGATTAGCAATAATTTGTAGAGAATTTTTTAAGACCGCCTATTCACCCCCCTCTAGTCGGCCACCTCGATCTTACAAATGGTATCAGAGCTTGGTCTCTCATATATTAGACTTAACCGTCTAGAGAGTAAATGATGGCGACTAGTGGGTTTGTGCACCTAGATGAACCACCTCACTTTAATGGTCAAAATTATGATAATTAGAAAATCCGCATGATTTGTTATTTTAAGACCATGAGCCTAAATATATGGCGGATTGTAGATGTGGGCTTTTCTCCTCCATAGGATCTTCATGCTCCAACAATTGAGGATGAGAAATGCTCACATCTCGACGCTCAAGTAACTAACGCTTTATTTAGTGCTTTGAGTCTAGAGGCGTTCAATGAAATATGCAATCTTGAGAGCGCTCGTGATATGTGGACAAAAATTCAAGACAAATATGAAGTGTCCACCTCATCTGATGAGGATTGCATAAAAGAGTGGATGTCGGGAGATGAATGTTCTACTTCTAGCTCCGACGATGAAGAATCCACCATTCCCTCCACATCAACTAAATGCCTCATGGCAAAAGGTAATAAGAAGGTAAATTTCAATGATGAAAATGATGAACCTTCATATGATGAGTTGATGGACATGTTACAACAATTAAATGAATTTCTTGGAAAGGAGAAAGCTAAATTTAAGGTTTTGAAGAAAGAATATGACTCTCTTCAAAATGATTATGATGTATTAAAAGAAGAACATGAAATTCTCCTTCTCAAGGAATATTCTAAGCCTAGTGTGGATATAGGCATAACTTGTGATTTAATAGATGATTTGCCTTGTATAAGTTCTACTTCTTGCAATTCATAAAAAAATTGATATATCCACCTCATGTGAGGATTTATTAGATGATATGCCATTTATAGCTCCTAGCTCTAGCAAGTCATCTAAAATTAATGTATCTACCTCATGTGAGGATTTGCTAGAAATTCCTTGTTGCTCAAAAATAGATGCTACTAACTCTTCTATGTATATTGAGACTAATCTTGTAGAGGAGAATAATGAGTTCAAGGTCCAAGTCACAAGTTTGAGAAAAGACTTGGAAAAGAGTTACAAAGGAAAGACATCTCTTGACAAAATTTTGGGAAGTCAAAAATTGTCAAATGACAAGAGAGGTACAGGTTTCATCTCCAAGAAGGAGAATAGCAAAACAAGGCACAATGCAAGACACACGAAGAAAGGCAAGTGTCATGGTTGCAATGAGACGGGTCACTTCGCCTCTAAGTGCCCCAACAAGGTGGAAAACAAGATAAATCCATCAAAGAAGAGGCAAGCCGGTAATAAGCAAGACAAAAAGATTAGAAGAGGTAGCAATTGCCAAACTTGCTACAATTGCCGGGAAAAGGGACATTTAAGTAAGAATTGTCTCAAAGGTATCATTCCTAAGCCATCTTTATTTAATGAACATTATTTGCTTAGGAAAGATAAAAATAGCAATGTGTTTGTTAGGAATGTTAATTCACAAAAATTAAATGTTAGGGCCATTTGGGTGCCCAAATCTATTGTGACTAACATTCATGGACCTAACCAAGTTTTGGGTACCAAAATATGCTTAAAAGCTTAATAGGTACTTGGAGATACATTGGAGACTTGGCTAATTAATAAAGAGGTGAATTTCACCATATGCAAAATGGAAGCCAAGTTTGAGGATAATCTTGCCACATCATCAACCAATGCCATCTCGGTAACATGTATCTACATTCATGTATTAAGCCCCTAGCCTTGTGTAGGTTGCATTTAATGAAAATTATTTAAAAGGGGTGTTCTTGCTCTTGTGCTTAAATTTCATTATTATAATCTTGAGCAAGATGTAAGTGGCATATTAAGGGGGAGTGCTAAATCATATCCATGTATATCACATCCCTAAGTGTGCCCATATTAATTAAGTGCTAGAATTGTTTTTCAAAATTTAGCCATTTAACCAAAAGTCAAAATCTTGAAATAATGAGTATATCTTTGAAAAACTAGTTGAAAAATATATACAAATGCATTTCAAAGGTTTTACAAAGGTTTTGGCTTTAGAAAACCTTATTTCGAGTAAAATTGAGTTTCCAACCCAAAACTATCAATCTAGTATCTTGTTTTGGCTTTAAACTCAAAAATTTGCTAAAATCAATTCTAAAAGGAATTTGAAAATGTGTTCAATACCAAAAACCTAAAGTTGGCTATTTCAACATTATTGGTATTCAAAAGTTTTCCAAAAACCAACTAATCAAAAGTTATTTGGTTTTGAAACTCATCCAAAATATTGAGTTGACCTATGTGGTCACTATTTAGCACTTAAGTGAGTTTTGCCACTTGAGCTAAATCCATTGACATATATTAGCTCATAAGGGTATTTACAACTCATATATGAAATTGAATGTTTAAAAATACCCCCAAATGCTCATTTTTGCATTCTTGTGAAAATTATTGAAAATGAGTTTGTTTAAAAATTGAAAGCTTAATTTGTTAAAAACTATATTGAAAAGTATTTTGATCTTAGCTTATAGTTGGAAATGCTCCACAAGTAGCTTTTATTTCTGTGTGAAAAACTTTGGAGCAATATACAACAATGTATCAAACCTCACCTCTGAAAATCCAACTCTCGGCACGTTCCCAGAATTTTCGGAACTACCGACAGTCAGTCTGCGGTACTTCCGGTTTTCGGAACTACCGGCAGTGAATGCGGTACTTCCGATATTTCTGGAAGGTGGCTGATTTGATTCAAAATCTGTTTTTCAATTTCCTTAGCCATTTCATTTGCTCCTCTCAGTCAAGATGATCCAGTTAGCTACCCTCAATTATTTATTGACTCCATATGCCATTTTCGCTCTTACCTTGATTCCTTTTCATTAAAATGGCATCCTCCTAAAGAGAGGTAGATCTTAAGTCATCTTGATCTCAACATGTGCTTCACTCCTATCTTCTCAAGTGACATCATCCATTTTCCTTCAAGTGATATCACTTAATTGTGAAAATTAAGTGGTATGCTTATCTCCTTCAAATGATGTCTTTTGGATTGATATCCTTTTATTCTTGGCAAGCAAATATTTCTGTACCAAGCTCTTCACATATATGATATCATTGATTTTCAAATGATATTATTTTCAAGTGGTATCTACTCTTTTGACTTGGTATCTCTTTATTTTGAAAAATAAGTGATATCCTTTTTTCACTTGCCGAGACAATCTTTGTGAGATACAAGTGGCATTCACCTATGATATCATTTTCTTTCAAGTGGTATCCACATTGACAAGTGGTGTATCCTCTAATGATATCATACTCCTCCTCCAAGTGCTATTTCAAGTAACATCTTTTTCTACAAGTGGTATACCTTCATCAAATCAAGTGAAGATCATTAAAGATGAAGTACCAAAATTTGACCTTGTGGGATACAAGTTGATCATACAAGAGGCATCAAGTTTTTACAAATGGAATCAAATACATTTGGTGCCATGTATGCTCACAAATAGTACGAGTGGTATCAAGTTTTCTACAATTGGAATTAACTATACTTGACATCACCCATGTTTACAATTGATATTTTTCTCACAAGTGATTAGAAGAAAAGGGTTAAATCAAAAGGAGGAAGAGATAAGAAAAGAGGAGAAAAATAAGAAAAGAGGAGAAAAATAAAGAAGAGGAGAATCCTTTGTGTGTCAAAGGAGAAGAAAGGATTGACAAGAAGAGACCTTTGTGTAAGAGAGAATTTTTCTTTATGAAAAACATATATAATACTTTTGTGCTTACTAAAGCAAAAAGGGTAAAATAGTACTATTGGAAAAATTATTTTACTTATTTGCCCAAAAATGATTTATGGTTCTTGGGAATGAATGTGTTTCATTCTCTTTTGCTATTCATGGAGTCATAATCAAATGATATTCAAGATTTCCCTTTCAAAAGAGGCTCTTTGGTCAAAAATCAAAATCTTGTTTTAAAAGGCCAAATGTTGTGAAAAACTAAATAAAAGTACTCAACTATATATTTCAAATGATTTCAAAGCCTTTCGAGTAAATATTTCTATTTTAGAAATCAAAAGGAAGATTTGGCCGCAAAAGAATCTCATATGATCTTGTTTTCGGATTAAACGACATATTTCCCTATATTAAAATCTATTGAGTTTTTGAAAAAGTGTTCAATACAAAACACAAAGGATTGGTCATTTCAAACATTTCTCTAGTTCAAAGCTTTTGCAAAAGACCAATCATTGAAAAGTTATATTCATTTGAATCTCATCCAAAACTTTAATTTGCCCAAAATGACCTATTCTTGCATATAATGAGTTTAGCTATTTTAGCAAGATTTCTTTGTGCATCTTGGCTTCAAATAGTATTTATAACTCATATGAAGCTAAGAAAGCAAAATACTTCATGGAAATCCAATTGGTTTTGATTTTAAGGTTTTGATGCAAAATCAATTCATTCTCTTGCTCTCAAAGCGCATTTTAGTATATCTTTTGATTGGAGAAGTATTTTTCAAAAATTCTTGTTGGAAAAGGTCACCAATATCATTAAGTTCATATCTGAAAATTTTGAAAATATTTCAAGTTCATTTGAATAAGTTTTGACTTTTTCTCTCTTTGGCTTTTTGCTGAAAATTCAGAATGTTCATGATTCTGAGCCGATTTGTGAGTTTTATATCTTAAAATGAGTTCAGATTTAAAGGAAGCCACAATAATACAAATTGATCCTCTCTAGTTGGTCTTCAATGTAAAAATTTTCTGAAAATTTATAAAGAGCATTTAATCAATTTTTGATCTCTCTCTAGAAGCTAATGTGAGATGCAAAAGTCTGAATTTCAGACTCAGATTTCTGAAAACTTATGTTTTGAGCTGATTTATGATTTTTGTATCTTTAAGTATGCTTATAATCTGAGGTAGATGAAATTATGACTTTTAATCCTCAGATATTAGTCTATGTTGACGAATTTTCTCAGATTTTTTGAATATTTTTAAGTCAGTTGTTTATGAAGCTTTTGAAGGCCACTTGGAATGCAAAATCAGGAAATGATCCAAATATTACAAGTCATATATATACAAGTGGTGTCATATCAAGTGATATTATATCAAGTGACATCAAGCCTTCAGGGAGCTTAAATGAGTAAGATTATTTGAATGTGTTTCAAATATCTTTAGTTATTTTAAGTGGTAACTATTGGTCAGTTGCATTTAGTTTCATATTCCTTCATGACCATATTATGTTAGATTAAATTCGTATCAAGCTCCTCACTTCTTAAGAGCATATCATGTACTCTTAATTGGTATTAAACTCCTCATAATATCTCCTTTCATGGCTTAACTTGTATTCTTCCCATGCTTAACTTTTACAATAATCAATGCTATTTTGTGATAATTGCCTCTCCTTTTTTATGCTTAATGCCAAATGGGGGAGAAATTTGTGATAATAGCTTTCATTTCTTTGAGAACTTTGTGATAATGTCAAATGGGGGAGATTAATAGCCTTGTATAATAGAATAATAGAAATGCTAATGCCATGTGGGAGAAATGTGATAATATATTTCTTGAGTAGAAATTAAAATTTTTAATTCTATATGATGAATAATGCTTTCACCTTCTCTTATGCACTTAATTGCCTATCATTTAGTCATTTTCACCTATATGTTATTATCATAAATGGATTTGTCATCAAGCTCCGTTTAAGTTGATTTTGGTGTTAATGACAAATGCCATTATGAGATTTTGATGTTAATGACAAATACTTTCATAATATTTTGGTGATAATGATAAATATATATATGAGACTAATATTGTTTGTTGAAGTTTATTTATGATTAGTCTCATTTGTTGGAAAGGTGAAATCAAAGAGGTATGCATTCGAAATTATTCTCTCATATATTAGTGCATTCCTTAAATCCAAAATATAGATTGAACTCTACAAATTTGTTCAAAATGAATATGTGCATATGTATTCAATATACATACTTGTATGCATACATTTAGGAGGAGCTATCTATATATTTTGGAATTTCATGAGTATTGATCCATGCTTCTTTCAATATGCATATTTGGGATCTTTACTTTGAAATACATTGTTGGGTATATATATAACTTGTGTAGTTCATTGTAGGACCGAAATGGCAACAGAGGGGGGTGAATGGTGCCTTAAAATTCTCCCAAAATTCAACCCTATCTTTCTCCAAGAGCTAAAGAGTCGTGAAGAAGAAGATTGGTTGTTCAACGGAAAACTCGAGAGAACAGAGGAATCTTTAGTTTAAGACCGAGAGGAAAAGAGTCAAAAGACCGTGGTCGAAATCTAGGAAAGAAACGTCACCGGGAAATCAAACCGTGGTCTAAAGCTATTCAGAGAGTATCGGCAGAGTCTCTCCGCAGTGGTCGTGAAGACCAGAGTAATCGCCATGGTTGAAACCAACTGATCGAACACCGCCGTGATCGATATCGAGATTGCGCTTGTCGGCCCGCTCGACAAAGGATGACAGCGGCGACCAACAAAGTATGACCAACAGTGAAGCGGGCGATCGAAGATGAGTCCGGTCGAACCGCCGTGGTCGTAAGCCAATGGGGATGGTCGTACGATCAACGTGGTTGAAGACCGACTCGCACCTATAGCCGATTGCGGTCGCAGACACCTCATGTGACCGTGGGGCACACGATCACGAGATCTACGACCATCAAGCACCTCGGAAACCAAGGCAAAAGAAAGCAGATGATCTATATCTTGATCGGTCGAACCAACCGACTGCCGACAAAGAAAGTCGAACGTCGTGATTGGACCACGTCGGCGAGCGATGCTTGGAAGCAAATAGAACGTGGTCGATACTTGATCGGAAAATGACGAGCAAACAAGAAGTACTACTTTTGTCGGAGCGGCGACCACGGAGCGGCGAACAACGAAACTGATTTCACCACTAAGGAAGTGTTCGACCGGTTGAGAAACTTGAGATAAACAAACCGAAACTTGTATTCTCAAGTCGACTTCCTTTCGACCGATCTCCTCAAGGCGGTCGAAGTTAAAGAGGACGCAAAGTCTAAATACTACAAAACCGAAAGCGAGAACTGGAGGCGCATGACCGAGAGACACGAAATTTCTCCGATTTGACCTTGCTCTGGAATGAACTCGCCAAATTGCCTTGAGCCGATTCTCTGCTCGAGCAAATCAAATATAAGCCAACTCTCAAAGGAAATACGTATGAACCGAAAATGAAGAGATGGCAAATAAATCAATGAAAACATCTCAAGAACGACCTCTCAACCCGGATCACAAACATGACCCATCTCATAGATAAACTCTAACAAGTACAGAGATGAGCCCTCTCAAATCATAACACGGAGGTTTCGCAACCACTCCCCCAGGAGGACAAGCTCTAGCCCTAGAGCACACACACACAGATACACTCCCAAGGGAGGGAGAGGCGGCGCCCACACTGCCTAGCCGACCAACTCAAGTCCAACACTTGCCTCCCTCTCCCTTTTATAGCCTCACACCGAGACTAACCCTAATGGATCCATCCATTAGTCCACACTGGGATAACCCGTAAACCCCACCTAACACCGGTTTTATCACTCACTTTACCCGCTAACTCAAATGCTTTGCTGCTATCCTAACAGACCCGCATTTTGCCCGTTAGCGCCAGCAGAATCCACTTCTTTTCTCGGTGCTTTACCGGAGGGATGACTTCCTTTGCAGCTTTGGCATTTCTCCAAAATGCCCTCACACCGCCTTCTGTCCAAGCTTGCAACCACCGCAAGACTAGGTCTCCTTCGCTTCCCCGTTCGTTCGGACCCCAACACCACCGTGTCTCGTCCCGACCATCCTAGCCTCACCTGCACCTATCTCCGACCGCGTGCATCGACCCGGTTCCTCATCGACCACCTTGAGCTCCAGTCTTCTTTGGCTTCACCTACTGCTCGACCTCAACATCTCCCATGTCTAGTCCCGACCATTCCAAGCCTCACCAAGACTTGTCTCCAAGATCATTCGTCCCTCGACTCCTCCAGTCTAGTCTCGATCCGTTTAAATCGCACACGACCGCACCCGCATCTCGACCGTCGGACCTCCGACCTCCCCGAGCCTAGTCCCGATCCACCGCCGCCCATCGTGCTCGGCTCTGCAGTTCCAGCCTCCGGTTCCTCGCCTCCCGCCGCAACCACCTCACCACCTCGATCATCTTGGCGTCTCCGACCGTCTGGACCTCAACACCTCCTGTGCCTAGTCCCGGTCCTCCCACGCCTCACCATGAAATAGCTCCGAAGTCCTGCACCACACGCACAAGCAAACCGTCACATAGCACCGCACAAAACACATGAGACCATCAATGGTCACGCTCAACAAGATCTCGCACAATCACGCAACCTTCTAGTCGTACACCCCATACGACCACTCGAACACTCAATTCATGAAGTGGTCAAGTCCTGAAGACTTCTCAACAACCTTCGACCACACAAAGATGCCGTCACGACCATCTCAAAGCTCGTTACGACCATGCGCATAGCTACGACCATCACTAGCCGCTTTGACTTTATCGCACAAAGTCTAGACCTCATACGAGCACTCTGTTGCACCAACCAGAGACACTCGAGCCCAACAGAAAATAGATTGCAACAAGACCTGTCAAAATGATGAACCAATAAGTCCACAAGGTCCACAACATCACCAGAAACCCAACCGACCGATTCCCATCATAATCGGACACCATATGTGCCCACACGACCGGTTTTAATGAGCTCCATCGACCACGGTCAGACATCCGCTAACGTGGTCGAAACAGCGAGAGCCCAACGTGATCGAACGCCCGATCTCCCAACGTGGTCGAAGACCCACGCGCCACAACGTGGTCGAAACGCCAGCGTCCAACGTGGTCGACGCTCCCAAGCGCCAACGTGGTCGTAAACCCCGGCGCCGACCACCGATCACGACCAACGCGGTCGAAACTTCACAACGTGGTCGTAGATGGCCCTAGAGACCTCCGACCACGGTTATTTTCGCTGAGTAAGATACCGCGTGGTCCTACGCAGTCCGACCGACTTCCGATCACGTCCAAATTCACCAAGGATGCGCCAAAGGATAGAGAAAAAGGCATTAAGGGGTGCAAAAGGCATTAAAATGGGAGAATGCATCAAGGGATGTGAGAAGGATAAAAGGCATTAAGGGGGAGAATGCTTGGTCATCTTGCTATGACAATGGTCATGTGCTTCTTGGACCATGAGCAAGATTGTACTACGTGTGATTTGGAGTTTCAGAAATTTTGATCTTTCTCATCGCTCCATTTCATTACGTGTCAACATGGTCTTGAGTCACTTCTTCATTCTTCTAGACCATGTGTGGCTTTGCATCTCCATCCTTTCTTCGTTCAAAACTAACTCTTCCTCATGCTTTTACGTGTTTGTCAATATACTCATCAAGGGAGATTGTGAGACCATGGAGGTCACCCATGGTTGTGATGAGTAATTGACTCTTGATCTAGAAAGATTGAGTTTGGTTTTGAGGTTTGAGTGACTACGCAAAGTCGTAGCCTTAACAATTGTCGCCAGATCGCTTACGACACGTTGTCCTTAGTTGAAACCGAGTGAGGCATTGAGCGAGTGGTGGGAAGGCTATCGACCACGCCGTGGAGATCACGATCACGCCAGGCCTTCTCGACAAGTTTAGCCGTGGTCGCACGCTACCGACCGGTTCTTGATTTCGCCAACGTGGTCGTATACCCTTCCGATCACGACCAACGTGGTCGTACAACACTCGAAGGGTTTCACCACGACCAAACGTGGTCGTAAATGGCCGGGTGACCTTCGATCATGGCCAAATATTCCGAGGGCTCCGCAACGTGGTCGTACTCCACCAGAGACTTTCGACCACGCCTAAACTTGTCGAGAAGGCCACAACGTGATCGTAGATCTCCACAGCGTGGTCGTATAGCCTTCCCACCACTGCTCAATGCCTCACTCGGTTTCAACTAAGGACAACGTGAGTCGTGAAGCGGTCTGGCGACAATTGTTAAGGCTTACGACTTTGCGAGTCACTCAAACCTCAAAACCAAACTCAATCTTTCTAGATCAAGAGTCAATTACTCATCACAACCATGGGTGACCTCCACATGGTCTCACAATCTCCCTTGATGAGTATATTGACAAACACGTAAAAAGCATGAGGAAGAGTTAGTTTTGAACGTAAGAAAGGATGGAGATGCAAAGCCACACATGGTCTAGAAGAATGAAGAAGTGACTCAAGACCATGTTGACACAGTAATGAAATGGAGCAGACAGAGAAAGATCAAAATTTCTACGAAACCCAAATCACACGAAAGTACAATCTTGCTCATGGTCCAAGAAGCACATGACCATTGTCATAGCAAGATGACCAAGCATTCTCCCCCTTAATGCCTTTTATCCTTCTCCCATCCCTTGATGCATTCTCCCATTTTAATGCCTTTGCACCCTTAATGCCTTTTTTCTATCCTTCTCCCTTTTGGCAATAAAGTCATCAAGATGCAAGGAAGAAACATAGAGCATGAATGAAATGGGGTGACTATAATTAATTCATTTTAAACAAAGAGAGCCATGAAATTATCGAAAGTGACTTCACAGAAAATTATATCAAGCCATAAAAGGTGACAATGCTATCTAGATCATAACAAACTATGTATTGACAAGCTCAAGCCAAATAAGTTATGATCTTTAAATTAAATGGTTTGATTAGCATGTCGAGTCACTCAAGATTATAGTCTAGAAGAAGGTATCCAAACGTGAGTCAAGCCATGTCAATATTCTAAGTGGAACCACGAAGCTATAGTTGAGTCAATTTTAGAGTGCTATAAGTTCAAAATGAGACACTTTGTTCAAGCACTAGATATCACAAGTAATTCACTACTTGTAGTACTTTGGATACCACTTGTAGAATACTTGTAGTGAGCAAAATTAGCACAATTGGCTTTTATCAGAAATTCATGGTTGGTTTCAACCATTTTTCACAAGAATTTTTGTTTTCATAGCCATGTGCTAGATCTCAAGCCTTATGCGATCACTCCAAGCAATAAGCTTAAAGAGGTGATCTTGGTCATCCAAAACTCCCCGAGTTCATGCCGAGTGCAATGGCAAGCCGCCTCATGAGAAAGAATTGGTGAGATCGGTTTTTTTCGCACAAAGAGATCTTTTGCATTTACTTGAATTAGTTCATGAACAAAGAGTTAAGACTTAACTCATGCATCACTAATGAACTAACTTAGCTCAATCTAAATCTCAAAACAGATTCAAGGCTCAACTTAGCCTATTCGACATGGCACGAATCAAAGAGGATCACTAAAGCCGACTATTCACAAGATTGAACAAGACATGATTTGATTCAAGTTGTTCACATTTAATTAAGCTAGTATGGCAAGAGCTAAGCAACACATAGAAGGGCATGATAAATCAAGCTATCACAAGACATGGCATGATATAAATCATGATATCATGTCACATAAAGATAATATTCGTGGCTCCAAGACATGCAGTGCATTCATGTGAATGTGACGCACTATTGAACAAAAGAATGCACATGAGATGAACTCCCCCTGAAATATAGCCCGAATAGACAGAAAGGATCCAACTCCCCCTAGAGAAGGCAAAAGAGAAGAACCAAGAAATTTGGCACAAAATCCGAAAGAGAAGGTTCTAGCTCAAGGAGGTGATTCCCAAACACATCCTATCCTCATGGTCTCTAGTCTATAACCTCATACCACGGGGCAAAAAGCACACTATGTCAATGCAAAAGACTCTAGTGGCCAAGAAAAAGTTCAACCTAGGTAGAAGAGAATCCTAGAGAACCAAAGCCCAAACTAGGTAGTAAATAATCCTAGAGAACCATTTGGATGAGAGGTGTGAATGAGACAACATCACCTAGAGTTGGCTCCTACTGCCCAAAAAGACCCTCCTTACCACTAGAAGACATATACTATGCAAAGCCAAGTGGCGGGAAGCAAAACACTAAATATCACAAGGGAGCAAACCTTTGTCCCAGTCGCTTGGTGTGTAGTCGTGATCGTAGATGATTCTGGGGTCACAGTCATATCCGAGTCCAGACCGCGGTGGAGTGATCGAAGTCGCGTCTTGGTCTGGACCATGGTCGTAGTCATGTCTGAGGATCGGTTGTAGTCGAGTCCGGATCGTGATCGTGGTTGAGTCCGGCTCATGGTCATGTGTGTGTACAGCTCATGATCGTAGGCCAATTCGGGGTGGTCGAACACAAAACCAGGTTGTGGTGGTAGTTGCATCCTGGTCGTCATGTCCGTGGTCATGGTTGCTACGACGTGGTCGTAATGACAAAAGGAGCAGTCGTAAAGCTGTACCAATCTCCCCTCATTAATAACCTGCGGATTAAACATAGGGGAACAGCTGGTGTCCTAGTACTGGGGTAAATAATACACAGGCATGGATCCAGTACTGAGACAAATGACCACAATCGGTAGCATTACAACTGCATGAGAACACGCACCGCCACAAGCTCAATCTAGCCCTCATCAAAAGCATCTAGAACAACAAGCCTAGAGCCACCCAATACTAGAAAAAGCTTGTGACCTAACCACAAATCTCATGATATCTAAGCATACGCACAGACTAACGCTACCAAGATGTCATACAGTTTATTGCATGCCAAAGTGAATAAGATCAAGGTATACAAGCATCACAATAAATCACAACCATACATAGCAGATGACAGGAACAGTCACAGAAGCATATGCTAGCATGGATAAAAGCATGTATACTAGAAAAGATACAAAGGCATGAATAAACGCACCATCATGACACAAAGAAACTATCCAAGATATACTCAAGCTCATATTGTCCATACATATGCATACATCATGTAGACATACAACATGGCAAATCAACATCATGAAAAGTATGCTAACATGTATATATAATGATGAATGAACATAAGGAGCAAGATGTGAACCATGATAGATACTACAGAGCACAAGGTCATGATGATACTTGACTTCTAATGCACACATTCTACTTAGCTCATGAAGTCAAGTCAAAGCTTAAGCATGTAACAAATACAACAAGGTACATGGATACTTAAGCAGCATACACATAAAGGCATGACATGAAAGCATTGAGAGAAAAACATGCCGGTATGGTACAAGTGAGCACATGAACAAGAACAACATGCCAATATGGTCAAACATGAGTATAAGGGCATGAAGGTATAGAGTAGCTCACAAAGTAGGTGGAGACGCTAAACGTGAAGGTACATGCCTCTTGGAGGCCATGAAGTGGAGAACCAACAAATGTTCTAGTCACGTGATGAAGCAGAAGACTAAAACCCAATCGATCCCATGTTCTCCATGCAACGTCTAGACACCTACAACAGACAAGAACAAAGTGCCCAAGTCTTGGATCCCAAGTGGTTAGAAAGCAGATGCTTGAACCCAAGACTTGACACACGGCCACTCAGCAGAAAAGGAGTGGTCGTTACGTGCTATGACTACGGTTGAGAAGAAATGAGCGTGGTCGTAGCACGAGAGGCGTAGTTTTGAACGACTACGGTAGAGATGTGATCGTTGGTCATTATAACCACGATGGGAATTGCGGTGTGGTCGTAAGTCGATTATGACCACGGCAATCGAAAGCAGCGGCGTGCTCGAGAACCAGCGATCGTGATCGTAGGGACTTTCGACCACGGTAACAAGCGGAAGTGTCCGCCAACAGACATGGTCGTATGCGCCACGACTATGTCGAGAAGCCGAAGTTGTGGTCGTAAGGCATTACGACTATAACGACGACACAGCAGAGGAACTCAGTTTTACTACACTCTAGTAAGCTCACACTCCTCTACACAAGTGCAGTGAGTCAAAGTTTTAATTTCTCATTTGCAGATTTTAACATTCAAGTAGAGAAATTAAATTTTCACCGTCTACAGAGAAAGACTCACAACCTACACATGAGAAATGAGATTTCAACCTAGCAAGAACAATCTAGCAATTTATAATCTAGGCACCTCACAATATCCCGAAGAGCAAGTATATTCATCTTGGACAAGGCCAAGGTCATAATAAGTTTTTACCTTGCTCATGATAAGTCGACGCTCGTCCTTATCATTATCATCCGTGTGTTCTCAAGGCTTTCTCCTTCTTGGCACTTGATTAACCAAAGGACAAGAATGTACCACAAAGCTTACACTTGTGATTTCTTGCAAATAAAATCATCCTCTAGCCGAAATCAAGCCTCTTGTCGCAAAGGACATCATTGGCAAAACACCCCAATAAGATTCAACGGAAAGTTTACAAGATTCCCTACTAGTTGCCAAGCTCCAGATCGGTTAAGATCCAATTCAGAGCCAACCTTGCTCGATACCAATTGTAGGACCGAAATGGCAAGAGGGGGTGAATGGTGCCTTAAAATTCTCCCAAAATTCAACCCTATCTTTCTCCAGTAGCTAAAGAGCTGTGAAGAAGAAGATTGGTTGTTCACTGGAAAACTCAGAGAGAACAGAGGAATCTTTAGTTTAAGACCGAGAGGAAAAGAGTCAAAGACTGTGGTCGAAATCTAGGAAAGAAACGAGCGATCATTTGGGAAATCAAACCGTGGTCTAAAGCTATCGGCAGAGAGTATCGCAGAGTCTCTCCGCAGGTGGTCGTGAAGACCCAGAGTAATCGCCCATGGTTGAAACCGGTGATCGAATGTACCGCGTGATCGATATCGAGATTGCGCTTGTCGGCCCGCTCGACAAAGGATGACAACGGCGACCAACAAAGTATGACCAACAGTGAAGCGGCAGCGATCGAAAGATGAGTCTGGTCGGAACCGTCATGGTCGTAAGCCAATGGGGATGGTCGTACGATCAACGTGGTTGAAGACTGACTCGCACCTATAGCCGATTGCGGTCGCAGACACCTCATGTGACCGTGGGGGCACACGACTACGAGATCTACGACCATCAAGCACTCGGAAACCAGTGCAAAAGAAAGCAGATGATCTATATCTTGACTGGTCGAACCAACCGACAGCGACAGCGAAGTCGAACGTCGTGATTGGACCAGTCGGCAGAAGCAGTGCTTGGAAGCAAATAGAACGTGGTCGATACTTGATCGGAAAATGACGAGCAAACAGTAAGTACTACTTTTGTCGGAGCGACGACCACGGAGCAGCGAACAACGAAACTGATTTCGACCACTAAGGAAGTGTTCAGACCAGTTGAGAAACTTGAGATAAACAAACTGAAACTTGTATTCTCAAGTCAGACTTCCTTTCGACCGATCTCCTCAAGGCGGTCGAAGTTAAAGAGGACGCAAAGTCTAAATACGGCAAAACTGAAAGCAGAGAACTGGAGGCGCATGACCGAGAGACACAGAAATTTCTCCGATTCGACCTTGTCTCGGGAATGAATCGCCAAATTGCCTTGAGCGATTCTCTGCTCGAGCAAATCAAATATAAGCCAACTCTCAAAGGAAATATGAAGGAACGAAAATGAAGAGATGGCAAATAAATCAATGAAAACATCTCAAGAACGACCTCTCAACCCGGATCACAAACACGACCCATCTCATAGATAAACTCTAACAAGTACGGAGAGATGAGCCCTCTCAAATCATAACACGGAGGTTTCGCAACCACTCCCCAGGAGGACAAGCTCTAGCCCTAGAGCACACACACAGATACACTCCCAAGGGAGGAGAGGCGGTCGCCTCCACGGCCTAGCCGACCAACTCAAGTCCAACACTTGCCTCCCTCTCCTTTTATAGCCTCACACCGAGACTAACCCTAATGGATCCATCCATTAGTCCACACTGGGATAACCCGTAAACCCCACCTAACACCGGGTTTTATCACTCACTTTACCCGCTAACTCAAATGCTTTGCTGCTATCCTACTGACCCGTATTTTGCCCGTTAGCGCCAGCAGAATCCACTTCTTTTCTCGTGTGCTTTACCGGAGGGACAGCTTCCTTTGCTTTGGCATTTCTCCAAAATGCCCTCACACCGCCTTCCTATCCAAGCTTGCAACCACCTCGCAAGACTAGGTCTCCTTCGCTTCCCGGTCGCTGGACCCCAACACCACCGTGTCTCGTCCCGACCATCCTAGCCTCACTGACCTATCTCCGACCGGCCGCATCGCTCCGGTTCCTCATCGACCACCTTGAGCTCCAGTCTTCTTTGGCTTCACCTACTGCTCGGACCTCAACATCTCCCATGTCTAGTCCCGACCATTCCAAGCCTCACCAAGACTTGTCTCCAAGATCATCTGGTCCTCGACTCCTCCAGTCTAGTCTCGATCCGCTTGTCGCACACGACCGCACCCGACATCGACCGCTGCGGACCTCCGACTCCTCCCCGAGCCTAGTCCCGATCCACCCGCCTGCCTGCCGTCGTGCTCGGCTCTGGCAGTTCGGCTCCGGTTCCTCGTCTCCCACCGCAACCACCTCACCACCTCGATCATCTTGGCGCCTCCGACCGCTCGGACCTCAACACCTCCCGTGCCTAGTCCGGTCCTCCCACGCCTCACCATGAAATAGCTCAAGTCCTGCAGCCACACGACAAGCAAACCATCACATAGCATCGCACTAAAACACACGGACCATCAATGGTCACGTTCAACAAGATCTCAGTGCACAATCACCGCAACCTTCTAGTCGTACACCCCATACGACCACTCGAACACTCAATTCATGAAGTGGTCGAAGTCCTAGAAGACTTCTCAACAACCTTCGACCACACAGCATGCCGTCACGACCATCTCAAAGCTCGTTACGACCATGCAGACACAAGCTACGACCATCACTAGCCGCTTTGACTTTATCGCACAAAGTCTAGACCTCATACGAGCACTCTGTTGCACCAACCAGAGACACTCGAGCCCAACAGAAAATAGATTGCAACAAGACCTGTCAAAATGATGAACCAATAAGTCCACAAGGTCCACAACATCACCAGAAACCCAACCGACCGATTCCCATCATAATCGGACACCATATGTGCCCACACGACCGATTTTAATGAGCTCCATCGACCACGGTCAGACATCCGCTAACGTGGTCGAAACAGCGAGAGCCCAACGTGATCGAACGCCCGATCTCCCAACGTGGTCGAAGACCCACGCGCCACAACGTGGTCGAAACGCCAGGCGCCCAACGTGGTCGACGCTCCCAAGCGCTCAACGTGGTCGTAAACCCTGGCGCCGACTACCGATCACGACCAACGCGGTCGAAACTTCACAACGTGGTCGTAGATGGCCCTAGAGACCTCCGACCACGGTTATTTTCGCTGAGTAAGATACCGCGTGGTCTCACGCATCCGACCGACTTCGATCACGTCCAAATTCACCGAGGATGCTGCAACGTGGTCGTAATCGCCCCGTGGCCTCCGACCACGCCAACGAGTCGAGACTCCACAACGTGGTCGACGCTACTCGATCGGTTCTTGATTTCGCTCAACGTGGTCGTATACCCTTCCGATCACGACCAACGTGGTCGTACAACACTCGAAAGGGTTTCGACCACGACCAAACGTGGTCGTAAATGGCCGGGGTGACCTTCGATCATGGCCAAATATTCCGAGGGCTCCGCAACGTGGTCGTACTCCACCCGAGAGACTTTCGACCACAGCTAAACTTGTCGAGAAGGCCACAACGTGATCGTAGATCTCCACAGCGTGGTCGTATAGCCTTCCCACCACTGCTCAATGCCTCACTCGGTTTCAACTAAGGACAACGTAGTCGTAAGCGATCACGACAATTGTTAAGGCTTACGACTTTGCGAGTCACTCA
The DNA here is from genome assembly GCA_036346245.1 of Bonia amplexicaulis. Taxonomy (NCBI): domain Eukaryota; kingdom Viridiplantae; phylum Streptophyta; class Magnoliopsida; order Poales; family Poaceae; genus Bonia; species Bonia amplexicaulis. The sequence goes on along the minus strand of CM070736.1, from coordinate 32,769,662 downwards.
AACCTCAAAAACCAAACTCAATCTTTCTAGATCAAGAGTCAATTACTCATCACAACCATGGGGTGACCTCCACATGGTCTCACATTCATATATACTCAAGTATAATCAGGTTGTCAACTAACTTCTCCATTATATGTTAATGGTTGAATAGTCAAATGACAACCGGATAAGTAAGTTTTGTGTTTAGCCTAGAGTATACAAATTGTTGTGTACAAGTTGTATATTCGCAAATCAATCTTTATATCATGATTTATGGAGATTGTCTGGAATTACCAAAAAGGGAATATTGTTGAATCTTGTCCCTCCATTGCGTGTTAATAGTGAAGTTTGGTAATTGATGACAATTGTTTCCATGAGTTGGTTGAATAGGTTAGGTTCCACAAATGAGCATGACTTGTGATGACTTCATATGTTGAAGATCATCAAGTCAAGACGCGAGAAAAAGATAGATTCATGAGTTGAATGCTATCAAGAAGATGAAGGCTTGACGTGTTGAAGGCCATCAAGGTGATCATGTGTTGATCAAGCAAAGACCATCATGTGTTGATAGAGTTGATGTGAAAGATGCATTATGTGTTAATGCATATCATGATGATGACCCAAGGCAAAGGTATGACTAGCTAGGGCTAAGGATGTGTTCCTAGTCTTTTACCGGTCTTGGTGTTTGGTTGGAAGACCGGATTGCTAGTATAGGTTGCCGTACTATTAAGAGGGATCATGTCTAATAGTTTGAGTCTCATCATGTGTTGATGGCTCATCCTCACCTCGCTAGCTCAAATTGACATGAGGCTTGTATTTGCGAATGTGTTTTACAAATAGTTGAAGCTCATGTGTTGAACATCTTTGTAACATGGGACTATGCATTGCGAATGTGTTTTGCAAGTGCTGGAAGTCCATGTTTCTATTTTTTTTAATATGAGCCTTAGATTTGCAAATGTGTTTTGCAAATGGTTGTAGCTCATATTTAATCTTTGCGTCCTGATTTCAAAAGTGTGCAAATGTGTTTTGCAACTTGTTGGAAATCATGTGTGATCCTTGTGTGCATGATATCATAGTTTGCAAATGTGTTTTGCAAAATCATTGAGATATCTGACCGCCAGAAAATCGGCACCGGCTCAGATGAGCGGTACTACCGGCGAGAGGAAGTACCGGCATGTGTTGAGCGGTACTACCGGCTCCCGGAAGCTTCGAGTCCCGAGCGGAACCTTTTTTCCAGAGAGCGCCGAGTTTGGGCTCGACTCGAGCGGAAGTACCGCGCCGACTTTGCAGTACTACCGGCGAGCGGAAGTACCGAAAAATGAACGGTGGTACTACCGCTCTGACCATGTAATGGCTAGTTCAGAGGCTCTGACATAGCCGTTACAGCGCGTCAGAACTGGAGCGGTACTACCGGCCGTTGGTCGGCGGTACTACCGCTCGTCCTGAATTTTTCAGGACTTTGCTTCAATGGCTAGTTTTTTGGTGTGGGGTATTTATACCCCCTTGAGGCCGGTTGGAGAAGTGGCTGGAGTATTCATTTGTGAACCCTTGAGCTAGTTTGAGGTTCTCCACTCAATTGTGCATGTGTTTCACTTTGTGAGAAGGGAGAAGAGGACTAGAGTGCATGTGTTGCCTCTAGGTGAGGACTTTGTGTCCAGCGAGCTTGTGCATCCGTTGCACGTGGTGAGAGTCAAGCGAGGGGCTTGACTTATTACTCTTGGAGTTTGCCGACTCCTAGACGGCGTTGGAGGCATCGTGCGCGGTGATCTTCTCGAGAAGCTTGTGAGAAGGCCCGGTGAAGTTGTGAAGGTCGGAGCTCACCTACCCGGAGCGGGAAAGAGCTACCACTAGTGGATTGAGGTGTTTCGGCTTAATTCGTGGAGCCGGTCCGATTAGTTCGGGCTAACCTCAACGTGGATTAGGGGAGAGCGGCAACTCTCCGAACACCACGGTAAAAAGAGACCGTGTCAAATTGTGGTTTGTTTCCTTGTTCCTTATTTACATTCAAGCAATTTACATTCATAGAATTAAATTGATTGCTTGTATACCTAGGATTGCAAACCTTGACCTAGGATAGAATTTCCTTGTTTCTTGTTGTATGCGCTATTTGAGCTAAACCAAATTAATTTACGCTTCCGCATTATATACTTGGTTTAGGAAAATAGAAAAGCTCTCGAATTGATTAGCAATAATTTGTAGAGAATTTTTTAAGACCGCCTATTCACCCCTCCTCTAGTCGGCCACCTCTATCTTACAACCGCAACACATGCCGGTACTTCCGCCTTACGGTAGCACCACTCACACAGAGCCGGTAGTTTCGATTTTCCTGAGTAATGCTGATATCTCAACAGATTTTGCAAAACACATTTGCAAACTACGATATCATGCACACAAGGTTATAACATGATTTTCAACAAGTTGCAAAACACATTCGCGCACTTTTGAAATCATGACACAGATTAAATATGAGCTTCAACCATTTGCAAAACACATTTGCAAATATAAGGCTCATATCACAAATAATAGAAACATGGACTTCAAGCACTTACAAAACGCATTCGCAATGCATAGTCCCACGTTACAAGGTTCAACACATGAGGTTCAACTATTTGCAAAACACATTCGCAAATATAAGACTCATGTCAATATGAGCTAGCGAGGTGAGGTGGAGCCATCAACACATGATGAGACTCAAACTACTAGACATGACCCCTCTTAATAGTACGACACCTATACTAGCAATCCGGTCTTCCAACCAAACACCAAGACCGGTAAAGAAACTAGAAACACATCCTTAGCCCTAGCTAGCCATATCTTTTCCTTGAGCATCCTCTTGAAACTTGATAACACATATCACAACTTCAAGTCCGGGTCATCGTCTTCTCATCAACTCCATCAACACATGATGGACTTTACTTGATCAACGCATGATCATCTTCATGCATGCATCAACTCATGATGCATCATCTTGGTGGCCTTCAACACATGAAGCCATCTTCTTCTTAATAGCCTTCAACACATGAAGCTATTTTCTTCTCGCATCTTGACTTGATGATCTTCAATACATGAAGTCATCCCAAGTCATCTTCGTTTGTAGAGCCTAACCTATTCATCCAACTCATGGAAACCATTAGTCCACAAAACAATTGTCATCAATTACCAAACTTCACCATTAACACATAATGGAGGGGCAAGATTCAACAATTTTTCCTTTTTGGTAATTCATGACAATATCAACAAATAATGAGATGTAAATTTAATTTACGAGTATACAACTTATACACAACAATTTGTATACTCTAAGATAAGTACAAAGCTTACTTATCCGGTTGTCATTTGAATATTCAACCATTAACACATAATAGAGGAGTTAGTTGACAACCCGATTACACGTGAGTATATATGAACTACACAAGTTATATATATACTCAACAATGTATTTCAAAGTAAAGATCCTAAATATGCATATTGAAAGAAGCATGGATCAATACTCATGAAACTTCAAAATATATAGAGAGCTCCCCTAAATGTGTGCATACAAGTGTATATAAAGAAAGACATATGCACATATTCATTTTGAACAAATTGCGGAGTTCAATCTATATTTGGGATCTAAGAAATGCATTAATATATGAGAAAGTGATTTCGAATGCATATCTCTTTTGATTTCACCTTTTCATCCAAATAAGACTAAGCAAGAATAACACTCAAACAAGCATATTAGTCTCATATATGTATTTATCATTATCACCAAAATAACATAATGGTATATGATATTATCATTAAAATCACATTACGTTATTTGTCATTAGCACCAAAACCAATTTAAGCTAAGCTTGATTAATCAATCTTGCTTTTAATCAATTTAATTGAAGCTTGACCTTTCAAAGGGGAGGTAGTGGCGCCGGAGTCGATGCCTTCACTTGGGTGAGAACCAACTGGAGAGCCTGCTCTATGGATGTGATAGTGCCTCGTACTCCTCCTCAACTTTGAGTGGCAACGAACATGGCGATGGTTTTCAGCGCCCGCCTGCTCCAAGGGGAGGTGGTGGTTGTTGTAAATATACGCAATATTTTAATTCTATATTTTATTAAGAGGCAAATATCATAAATAATTATCAATACTAATAGCATGCAACATATCGTACTCCGAATTATGCTCAAGAATATTATATAACAATGTCAATTGGTCGCAGAATGAGTTACATTTGGGCTTAATAAAGAATGGGAAGCAACACAGACTCGATGCAATATAGAACGTAGAGAAAGCAGTGAAGTGAGCGGTAGCGTAGACGTGTGCTGCCCAAAAACCTTATTGTCATCTTGTGCATGTATTCTTTACAGCAATGACTCAGAGATACTGCTCACCCTCCTTTCCGATGCACACCAAAGAGAAAGGCTGGCGTGGTTGAGGAAGAAGATGTGGGATTTAGCAAAATAAACTGTTGAATACTCTAGCATAGCTCACCAGAGGAAGAAGAAGATGTGGGATTCAACAAAATAAAATGTGGATTTAATGTGCTAGGAGACGCGAAAATATGGGTGGGCTCGTGCATGCACACGCGTGTTTATCCAAGTCTTCCTCATGTTATTGCCATACTATATGATATATATTTCAAGGAGTGGCAATGATTTCACCTTATAAATTGCTTTCCCTCCACTTAGTTAGGCAATATGGTAAACCAAGTATGCTTTGAAATTTCTAAGAAAAAAACGAGCCTCAGTTTATGGGCCGAATCCAATAGTAGCGTCAGAGCTGACGCCTTCGCATGAACAAGAGCCAATTGGCGAGTCCTGATCTATGGACGTAACAGTGCCTCGTCGTTGTGCTCCTCGGCTTCGAGTGGCACTGGAGCTGAAGCCTTTGCCTGGGCGAGAGCCAATGGAAGAGCCCTGCTCTATGGACTCGACAGTGCCTCATCCTCTTCTCGACGCCACCACACCCAAGGGGAGTTCGCAGCACCTTCACCTGGGTGAGAGCCAGCCGGAGCACCCTGCTCTATTGGTAATCAAGCTGGTAGTGCTCCAATTGGCTTATAAGGTCAGGCTTCTGTTTTTTTTTCTGCACTGTAATGGCTGAAAATGCACTATAGTTGCTGTTAGTTTTTCTATGTAATTAAATTTAAAAATAAAAAAATAGAAAAAAAGTTATATCATCACAGACAATGAAAAGGAATAGGGGGAAAAAGAAAAGGCAAAAAGCTCAAAAAGTCAAAAAAACTAAAAAAGACGAAATTAAGAAGTCAGAAACCAGAAATTGAAGCCGTTTGGAGCGTGGATATCAGTGTCAAGCATTGTGTTTATTGAGTTGCTCCATCCCATGGTGTTCTCTCAATATTTCGAAGTATGTTTTAGCATACCAGTGGAGATTGGTGGCTGATGATGCTGTTAACTCTGTATTGCAGTGCCTTGGTGGCTGGAGGTGTTGTAATAACTAGCTGGAAGGCCAAGAACTTCTAATATAAGTATATATATATATATATATATATATATATATATATATATATATATATATATATATATATATATATATATATATATATATATATATATATATATATATAGATAGATAGATAGATAGATAGATAGATAGATAGATAGATAGATAACTCACCAACTTCTAACATTTCATTCCACTAAAAAAACAAAATATTTCATTTGGAGAATGTATATACCTTGGTTTAATAATTTGACTCCCTATTCTTTTGAATATATTAGATATTTCAATCAAAACCCACACTTTTCATGAACTATCAAATGTACACTGTGGTCCACGTGGGAGTGATACGTGGATGCCAGGGAAGCAATTAGCTTGTTGGTTCAGTTAATGATAAAAGGGCAGCTGACTGAAACTAATTAAGGACAGGGAGTTCATTAGAAACTGTGCAATCCGGAGAGTTGAGCAAAGAAGGGGAAGTGACATTTGCTCAATTTGTCCATGCGACATCTTATCCTAGTGTGATTGTTCTCAATAGGGGATTTGACGAGCCCGCATTGTTTTTTTTCTCTGATGCACACTACAAAGTAAAAGGCATCTTTATTTGGTATTTCTACTTACAACAAACCCCTCAAGCGATTTCTACTGATAACCACCCCTCAAGCAGCTAGGTGGGAAGGGATGTCCGATTAATTGGTAAGATTTCAAATAATAACCGAGTGATCATAATTCAGAAACAATGGAGAAGGAGGATGCATGATTATATATGCAAGTATTATGCCAACCAGGGGCGGAGCCAAGAAAAAATATAGGGTATATTCTTTTTTACTGCGGCTTATGGCTTTTGGTTGAAATTTTTGAATTTTGGCTGTTTACAGTACAGATTACGGAGAGATCGATACTCACTTGCGATTTTAGCTGGTACAGATGTTGAGTTTTTAACATGTACTACGTTTAACTTGTAGACTCCGTCTTGAGAAAATACTCCGTTTAAAAGTTACGTACTGTAGCAGCTGCGAAAAGCCGGCCGGCTTCCTCACTGCCGAACAGGCCCATAACCTAGGCATATTTTAATATGGCTAACATGTCATAGACAAGTCAGTACGAAATTAACAACCACACATTCACACTATTCTAATTAACTAAAAGCAATTTTGAAGTCCAATACACATATGATTGTGCATAGATAAAACTAAATGCATAAAACCATGGTGATACCTTTCTACTGAAGCTTATGTAGATATTTTGCGATGATAAAAGTACAATCCACACCCAAATTACACTGCAAGATAAAAGAAATATTGATTAGTGTAACAATCATGTAGCGAACAAAAAATTGACATTGAAATAGAATCAAAACATACCGTTAAGATGGTAATCTACAACTACGAGGCAAGTTCATTCTCCGATATTTGAAGCCTTGAAATCATCGGATAATCATGTTATCATCAATTGTATTAAATATCTCCCACTCGGTGTAGCACACCATTAAGTCATTCAACCATTCATCGAAAATCTTATTGCACAACTCAGTCTTTATAATATTAATTGCTGAAAAAAGCTCTCTCAACGGTTGCCGTTGACACCAGCAATATCAATACCAACTTAATGAGTTTGTAAACTAATGGAAAAACTTTATGTTTTTCGGTTTCAACTATCTTTGTAGCCAATGATGCAAGATCTTGACAAGTAGTAAATGTAGCATGCCTTCTCGCATGAAGAATGTAAGTTTCAAATTGATCCCTTATAATTGCACAATCACAAACAGAGAAGTCTTCATCATAAATTTTAGCAAGTCGAGTAAGTTTGTGGATATCAAACTTGGCAAAAGAATTCTTTGGATCAAGGCAAGAGAAGCATGTGAGTAACTCTGAAGAAACTTCATCGAACCGATGCTCCATCTCTGCTTTAATTCTATCTACAACAATGAAATAAATCTCAGCACGATAATAATGAAGGTTAGTGATAGTGAATTCATCACTTCTCAAACGACCCCTAATTGGTATTTGCTCATCCATATCTGGCACTGGAATAGCTTTGTCAGCACAAAAGTTTGCTACATCACCAAATAAGCCCTCCCAAGCACTATCTATCCTTATGTTAGCTAAATGTTCTTTCACATCATCAATTAATTCCATGGCATGAATAATGTTCAAATACTTACTTTGCAACACAAGTGAAAGTTCATTTGTAACAACAAACAACTTAAGCATCAACTTCAAAATGAAAATAAACTTAAAGCACTCCATTTTTTTTATTAAACCTGCTTCTAGACTTGATACACGCCCATCCTCATGGATCATGTTGAGGACATGTAGCATTGAGTCCCACATTGTCTCCAAACGAACCAAGGTTCACAAACCTATGTTAAATAAATTTCATTAAGGTAACATACAACTAGATTGGAAGAATTGATAAATGCTTCACAAAGTATATATATGCAATAAATGAATTACTAACCTTACTATTACCGCCATTTGCTCTTTGACTGCTATCTCATGTGACTAATCAATAAGCACAGAGAATTGTCTCTCCCCAATCTCTCCTCGCACCATGGTGATCTCTTGTGCACAAGATTTCGCAAGTTCCTTTTGAATCTGTGGAGAAGTCATGATGCAATGTCTTGGAGCACGATCATAAGCATGCCTCACTTCTTCCTCTTATCTTTGTACCAATCAACCATCTCTAAAAAGTTACCCTTATTTAAGGAAGTAGGTTTTTCATTATGGCCATGAAAAGCTAAGCCTTGCATTCTGAGATATTTTGTACAATCTACAGAAAAAGTCAAACAAATTTGATATAATCCTTTGGCCTCTTGAGTTTCATTACTAAACACATTTGACATACTTTGCCTTTGATTTTTAAAATTGTCACAATGCAATCTTGCCTTGTTGTGAGCACTTTTTACACCACCTACATGCTCCGGCAATGCTTTATACACATGCTTTCAATCACTAAACCCTGTTTTCGAGAAGATATCAAAACCAAATTTTTTGGCCTTTCTAGGTTGCTTAAAGAGAAAGCAGTAGAAACAAATTTCTGCATCTTGAGATTCACTTTATTCTATCCAATCATATTTGCTAGACCACGATTGTGAAAAGGCTCTTTCACAATCTCCATAATGTTTGTAAGGAAATTTCATAATTCGTTGGGTTGGACCCTTTGCTATGTATGCCACTATGGCTATATGCTAACTCTAACCCTAACCGCTTAACCTCGTACCCTAACCCTAACTCTTAACCCCAACCCTTAAACTCTGAACCTAAAACCCTAATACCGAAATACGGTTATGGCTATATATATTGAGGAATATGCGGTTTATGTAAGAATGCAACTAAATTTTCATAATTTTTGGAGCTACGCTATAAATAATTAAACTACTAATTGTGTCATAATTGCTAACTTCAAATTGATTTGCAGGTATGGCTCACGACCTTGGTGGTTCGGATTGGCCTTTCAGCTTGTTGGACTGGAGCATCGACGTGCAACACCGTGCCAACTGTCTTGTCCCGCATCCTGAGAGTGGGGATGAGGCAATTCAATTAGGGGTGGTTCATAAGCGGACACCCCAACGAGCTTAGAGACTAGACCCACATTGGAAAGACAGGTTTGTAAACTCATCTGTTCCCTGTCAGATAGATAACTTGTGCTGGATGCTGCAAACTCATCTGTTCCCTGTAGTATTCTTATGTATTATAGTTCTGGTGATCCTTCAGTATTTGAAATATGATAGCAGTTGAGATTGATGGCTCATGATGATAACTCTTTACTGCAGTGTTTTGCTGGCTGGAGCAGCTTTTCTTAATGGAAGTATTCTAGAACTCTGGAACATGAATAATTCTGGGGTAAGTATATAGCTGGTGAACTTCTAGTATTTTATTTGGAGTACCTTTCATTTTGTCTCTTTATTCTTTTCCTAATATCCACATGAGTCTTTCATTTTGTCTCTTTATTCTTTTCCTAATATCCACATGAGTTCCCTTGGTTTAAAAAATCATCCCTGTTCTTTTGAATATCTTTCAATCAAGCCCCTATTTGTCATAAACTAGTAAATGAAATATTAAATTTAGTAACTAATTTGTACAGTGTGGTCATGTGGGTGTAAGTTATGTGGACGAGAGGCAAACAGTTAGCTTGTTGATTTGATTGTTAATGATAAAACAGGAGCTGAGTGAAACTAAATATGGAGGGAGTTGATTAGAAACTGTCAGAAGATGTACTCTGGGAAGTTGATAAAAGAATGAGAACGGTGAAATTTGCTCACTTAATCCATGCAACATCTTGTCCTTGTCTGATTGTGCTTGTCAGAAAAATGGAGCCAATTTGTTCACTAAGTACAAAGGACTGCAATTGAATGATTTATTCAGATTTAGAAGTTCAGATACTCTGTTGGAAATTATGAAACAACTTTAGGTCTTTGAATGGAGTTTTCCATTTTGTAGGTCAATAACATGAGTTTATGAGAAATTTAAAAATGTGGTATGTGGCAAACTTAACCCTGTCAACAAAAGAGTGTTCTTGCTTACTTTAGGAATATCATTTTCGTTGAATCATATGTTGACTTGAAATATTCTACACATATTTGATTCCATGTGGATTATGCACTTCCAATATTATTGACATGCTTAGCAGCAGGGACTATAATGAGCCCACACGCTTTGTTCTGCTGTTTGCCATATAGTAAAGATAGGTTCTTATTTAGATTTTGATTACAATTTTCACATCATAATACTACAGTATATTTTCATGTTTTTTTAGGCATACAACAATGGTAACATTTTAGATACTCTGTACAAGGCCGAGCTACTTGAAACACATCGATGTGGTTACGTGTATAGTTGTGTCTGTGGAGGCTTAAGACTTGCAGTGATTTTATGGCAATTATGTGTATGTTGAAAAATTTTACTGCAGTAATGATTGGAACTCTAGAATGTGCCTACTGGTAAACACAAATATTGAGAATCATATCCTACCATAGTTGAAGGCATAAAGCATTTCTGCTGACAACAAACCCCTCGAGCAGCTCAAGGACGATGTTTGAGTTCAGCTGGGTGGGGTAAGTGCTCAGATTGGTAAAGTTTCAAATAATCGTGTGATCAAAAACAAGGGAGGGGGATGATTATATGCAGTATTTGAACACTTGGAACTTTATTCTTGCTGACACTTGTTTGCATCTCGACATGTTATATATTACTATAGTGTAGATGAACTCAAAAGTGTGTGTTACATTTACTGTGTAGAAATCATTTGAAGACGCAATGGAGTCGATTGAGAAGGTGAAAATTGAGGGGAATAGGTAGAACTTGAGAAGTTTGATCAATTTTTAGTAGCACATATACGAACGAATGTGCACATTGTTGTTGAGATCCTGATGTAACGTAATACGTAGTCCCGGATAATTTGTTTGTCACGAACTCACGGTCGATCCTTGTAATCGTGGAGGTCTGAACCCTCCCCTAGGAACTAAAAGGAATGAGAATGACTTATACTTGTATCCCATGTTGAAGTTCTGTCATTGCAACAAGGTGGGGTTCCCATGATTTTGTGCCACCGCTAATACTCCCTGATACCTCCTCGCCGCCGTCGCCGGTGCGTGTGAAGAAGGCTGGCTTGGCTAGCTTTTGCGTCGTTGGGCTGGGCCTTGGCGACTTGGCGTTACGTACTGCTGTTCCCATCGGTTGACTCATGAACACACGGCGGTGGTCAATCGGTGGTCGGGCTCCACTCGTAGCATACTTGCTCGTAATCACCTGCACCGTCCACATCGCAGCCACGACGGCGACGTTTCCAAGCAGTACGTCGCTCTCCCGGAAGGCACACCCATCCACATACCATATTTAGATCCTACTCGATTGGGTTAAAAAATTGTGATTTATAACTAAAATTACACTGTAGTGACTGAAATTTTACTATAGCTGAATACAACTTATTTGACGTAATTAAATTAAAAAAATAAAATACAAAAAAATATGCTAACTTATCACGGAGAACATAAACGAATACGAAAAAAAGAATCAAAAAAAAAACTTAAAATAAGCTGAAAGTTCAAAAAAATAAAATTTATAAATAATAAAAAATAAGTCAGAATCTGAAGCCAAAAGCTTCTAACCATTCTCGACTCGAGTACTAGTAGAGTACAGTGTTTAGATTAGATTAATAAGAGCAATTAACACTGTCTCAATTAACTTAACTAGTAGTCTGGTACATGGCAAGAAAGAAAATCAACTACCATGGCATGTACACCACGTGGAAAACCGACGTCGGCAGCATCGTGGGGCCATCTAGCTCGGCACCGACCGCCAACAACCGTCCGATGCGAGATCGTACGGACTAAAAAGCTCCTAAACATTAAAAGGGAAAGAGACGAAAAGCTCAAGGTGCTGTTCTTTTCGTTTCTCCTAAAGTAAAAAAAATAGGTTTCCTTCTTTTAAATGATTTTTATAATATCTTGGTTGTTCGCTGCTGTTCCGTTCGCTTCGCTGCCGTTTCAAAATAAACAGATAAAAGCCAGAAGACAAGAGGAAGTCATATCATTCCCCAGCTCTCCAATGTCGGGAAGGCGGACACGACGACCGGCGCGCTCACCATCGCCTCCAGCTCCAGCAGCAGCGACGACCCCTCCGCCTCCATAGCCGCTACCACAGCGGGCATTGTGGCCCCTCCTCCGCTCGACGTCTTGCCCTCCTCCCGCCCCGGAGGCGCGGGCGCGCTGTCGAGCAGGAAGGCGGACGTGTCCAGCGTGGGAAGCACGCACGCGAGCGCGTCCGGCGTGGGCGCCGGCGATGCATCAGCGAAGGCGGGCTCAGCGCCGGGGTCGGGGAAGCCGGTCATCTCGTGCACCATGCGGCGGAAGTTGGCCGGGTCGGCGCTGATGTAGGTGGTCTGCGCGCGGCGGGACGCCCGGGGCTTCCGCTTGGAGACGCGGCCCGTGACCCCGGGCCGCATCTGGGCCCGGCCCGGGCTCGGGCCAGCCCGCCCGTCGTAAGGGGTGGCGAGGATCTCGGAGGCGGAGGAGGTGGTGGAGGAGGACGGGGTCGGGGAGGAGGCGCCGGACATGGAGGCACGGAGCGCGGAGGTGAGCTGGTCGTTCTCGAAGGCGGCGGCGGTGGAGAGCCAGGGGCTCAGGGCGGGCGCGGGAGGTGGGCCCAGGTGGGGTCGAGACTCGCGCAGCGGTTCGCCATGTGAGGGAGGAGCTGTTTCTTGCTTGCTTGTGGTTGCTTCCTGGATTGGTGGTTGGGGGGTGGGGGGACTCGAGGCATTTATAGGCCAAGGGGATGGTGTAGGAGGCAAATTGCTGGGCGTACCCCGCTGGTGTACTGTTTATATATATATATGTTGTTTTGGACATTCCTAAAGCTTAACTTTTATCATTGATTTATATTATAGTATATTTATAAAATTATAGTATTATGATAATACTTTTTAAGATAAATCTTTACATATAATTTTTGTTTATTCAATCTAAATATTTAAAAAATACCAACAGTTAAAGTTTCAAAAGTTTGACTACACATATCTAAAATGATATTTATTAACTTATGGTGCTTGTGTTTTGTTTCATACTACTGTGTATATATATTTTTTGAAGGCAGCATACCCGGAAGGGCCTGGAACTCTTGCATTAACGGGGCAGTACAAATGTATGGGGTGGTTTTTTTTTTGCTATGACTTATAGTTTTTTGCTTAAAATTTTGAATTGTAACTGTTCGTGAGAGAGAATACGAAGATAGATACTCACGTGCGATTTTGACCGATGTAGATAAAGAAATAGTGTCTACTACAATAAACTTGCAAATCCCAAATACTCCATTTCAAAGACAGCTACCTTTTACTAAAAGAACCCTGAAAGAAATAAAAATTCCAAATAACTCCTTAGGTCTTGTTTCTTCTTCCATGGGAAGCTTCATCAGAGCTGATTGGTACGCTACGCTTGCGAGGGTAGCGTGGAAGCAGATGCATCCGTCGGGCAACCACCAGAAGGGAAGGGCGGCAGCTTGTACTTGCGACGCCGGATGATGGTGTGTGGTGTAGACGCTTGAGCGGCCGCTGGGAAAGGTGGGAGTGATTGAAGGGCAAGGAACCCAGATGCAAAGGACCAGAATCCGGATGAAGGAGCACTCACCGGAGCACAGATTAGCCGAATCTCCACCCTTAGCTGCCCACCGCCGAGGAAGAAAGATGATGGGAAGGGCAACCGGGAGAGAAGCTTGACATACATATACAAGCAGTAGAGACGGGTGGGTCCCCCTCCCCACTCGCTGCCGGTGAGATCGTCGGTGGTCAAAATTAGGAGAGGGGGGCAGATCTATCCTGGTAAGGATGGGTGGAAGAAGCAAGGAAGCGGGCGGGTAGGGGAGACAGAGAGAGAGACGGAGAGGATCGAAGAAACCGCGTCGCGGCGTGGAGGCCTGCGCCATTTGGCTAGCTCGATCCATCCCATGCCCTAGGCTGCCACGTGGGCCTTGCATATTCCTTCCAGCTTGCGTCGTCACTCGAGAAAGGCACGTCTTCCCCTGCTCTCTCTCTCTCTCTAGCGCAAGGGTTTTAGTTCGCTGCTGACGGGTCTGTGGTGTCCTGCGGGGGTGGGGGAAACTCCCCCATGGGTCGCCGGGGTAGGGCACTATTAGTTGACGGATCGGGAGTAAAAAACACCCTCCGTGAAAAATTTAAACATATTATTTTATTTATATAATATAGATTTTTAATATAGAATATGTATTCTTTTTTTATATATTAAATAAAATATGCATTTATACATTATGATTTATGTTTTGATACTTATTTTCATTAAAAGTATATATAAAATAATTAATAAAATTATTTTAATATGTTTAAAAATATAAAATATTGTTTTAATCCCCGAGGATCAGGAGACGGGGACGGGAGCGTGTTGGCCCCTGTCAAGCTTCGCGGGGCAGGGGCACGGAATTTACTGGTCATTTACTGGAGAGTGGAGATACTCCTAGATCAGTACGGTCACTCTTCTTGCTGCCCAAGCCAGGTCGGATCAACTCAAAAGCGTGTGTAATTGACTTGAGCTGATGGCTTTTAATAGAAGTTTTTTTGTTAAAATATAATAGTACCAGGTAAAAAAGTAGTTATTTGAATAAATTTAGAAAATGGTTTTTTTAAGACGCGAACACGAAAAAAGCAACGGACACCGATTGACAGTTTTTACAAACTGTTTAGAAAAACCGTATTTAGAATCGGCATGAAAAAACCGTTTTTAAAAATCAAGGTATTCAGATCCACTTTCCGCTTCGCGAAAGCAAATGCACTCTCCGGACCACAGCATGGAGTACTTTGCGGCCACGACGAGGCAAGTGAGTACGGTGTACCAGTAAACACTAGAATAAAATTGTGTCACGTATGCGGCAACTAGAGTCTATTCTTTTTAGCTGCGACTTATATCTTTTAACTAAAATTTTTAAATTTTAGTTGTATATGGTAAAGATTACAGAGAGATCGATACTCACTTACGATTTTGGCTGGTACAGATGTTGGGCTTTTAACGTGTACTACGTTTAACTTATGGACCCTGTCTTAAAAAAATACTCCATTTAAAAGTTAGGTACTGTAGCAAAAGTTCAAAACCGTCCTGCTTCTTGCCTGCCAAACAGGCCCTTAATCACAGCAGGCACAAAAACTCACAGCACATATGCGGCTTCAATTAATTGTTTTATTCACCGCACTAGCGAATAAATTCGAAACCAACTAAATTAATTCAGAGTACTTGAGCGCCATTAGCAGTGCCTCTTCAAAAAATTGACTTTGGAGCCCAAAAGAACAGCTGGAAACTAAAACAAAATTTAGTTTTAGAGCCAAAACTTCTATTAATTGGTGCATGAGCAGTGAAAAAGTAAGTGTATTTAAGACTTTAAGTACAATTTGGAGGTTAGGTTTGTTGGGAAGGAGTGGCGTCAGAAATGACTCACTTATTCATGAGAGTAATGGTCCAAAGATGTAGTAATAGAAAAAGTGCAAGGAACAGTACCTACAAAACTGTAAAACATCTATATTTAAAGATAAAATTAAAAAGCTGAAACATGTATATTTATGAACGGAGAAAGTACAAATATTAGCTGTGCCTCAATTGACTTGACTCATGGCCGTTGGTTCTTTTCATGGCCGTTGGTTCTTTTTAAAATAGCTTACCGAGACAGCTTTTCAAAGCTGTTTTTCGATATTCGATATGTTCGTATAAATGCTCAAGTTAAAACAAAAAATCATCAGCTATAGATATAACATCAGTCGCAACCAAAAAAGTAGTTCATGGTTGAAAACATAAGGTATCCATATTCGCTTGTCCAATGTAGGGATTCTTTGCAGTGTTATAAAAATGTCCACACTAAGGGTGGAGTCAGGATTTAGCGATGAAAGGATCAAATAATCTATATATTTGATGAGGAAGGTTAAATAGCACTACCGATAGCAATATTTCTTAAAATATTTAGGATTACAGTATAAAATTACCAAAACATGAGGGGCTGGCCCCTCTCCCTCCGCCCTGGTCCAGACCATCTTGTTTTCAATCAGGGCTGGGCCAGAAATGTTTCTTTGGTATATAAAAAAAGCAGTGTTATAAAAGTTGGATACATCATACCACAAATTAACCGAAAAAGAGAGAGAGAAATAACCGCCACCTGATCCTGTTCCTGTTCCGCCTGTGAGTTGCTTCGAGAGATGGAGACCAAATTGCTTTCAAATATAAATCCAACGGATCATTTTTTATATATATATACATCGCAGAACCTACATGTTCTGGGCTAATCGTTTGTTAAAAAAATATAAAATTCGAATATTGAAACACATGTGCGCTGACAAAATAAAGAAAAAAAGATGTACGGTATGCATGCAAGCGGTGACGTTGGAATAATTAATTGTCGGAAATGCCGCTTTCTTGGGGCCGCCTTTTTCTAGCTAGGTCAAAGAATTTCGGGCTGCTTATCGAGTATTTTTAAGCGACGCGGTGATGTTAACCCGTACGTTCTGCTGACCGCGCGGGATCCTATGAGGAACCAGCTGTATCGCGCAATGCTCTACCTTCTTGTTCGGTGCGCTATCACATCTACAAAGTTCCCTTAAAAAACGAAATGTAAAATTACGCTAATAAGAAAAAAATGACCTGCAATCTGCATATGAGTGTTCCTAGAATTGCAACAACCGTGCCGCGGAATTGGTGAAAACTGAACTCTAGCCATTAACCAAAAAAGAGGCACATATCACATCGGTTACAGTAACCAACGGTTTGCCGACCGTTTGAATACCCCACCAGTCACGGCAGGAGATAGAATAATAGGAATACTTGTTAGATGTATTGCTTTGAGTTTAGATATACATACTTTTATTTCTAATATATTATTTAAAAGAATGTGTTATA
Organism: Bonia amplexicaulis; assembly: GCA_036346245.1. NCBI lineage: Eukaryota > Viridiplantae > Streptophyta > Magnoliopsida > Poales > Poaceae > Bonia > Bonia amplexicaulis. The sequence goes on along the minus strand of CM070736.1, from coordinate 32,752,867 downwards.
TTTATTTATCTTTTTGATGTATTTAAATACTAATTCTAAGATACTCAAATACGATTTGGTTAAAAAATTTCATGAGTCCTTTATTTTTGCTATATACCTTTTTTCATATATAACATGAATATATACATAAATTATACTATAAAAAAGTGGACTTTGATGAAATTTTTTGTGAAGCTCACTTTGAAGTATCCTATAATCATTATTAGAGTATACACAAAGAATAAAGATATATATATATATATATATATATATATATATATATATATATAACAACATCATTTAAGCGGTATATACTTGAATGATGATATTATATCTTCTTTATCCTTTTGATTATACTCTACTAATGATTATACGATACTCTAAAATGAGTTCTATGAAATTTTTGTCAAAATCTATTTTTATAAAATAATTTGTATATATACTCCTTTTCTTTTATATATAGAGAGTATAAGGTGACTTGGAGATCAAATAAATTTACTACAAATATGAAAAGTTCCAAGACCCCTCTTAATAGTACGGTAACCTATACTAGTAATCCAGTTTTCAACCAAGCACCAAGATTGGTAAAAACTAGGAACATATCCTTAGACTATGCTAGTTATACATTTATCTTATGCATCCTCCTAAAGTTTATTGACAAATATTTTCACTTCAAGTCCGGATCTTTGTTTTGATGTGCGTCGACATATGATGCAAACCACCACTTGCTCTTCATCAACATATGATGATCTTCACTTGGCTTGATGATTAACTCTTGATTATCTCCTCTTCATGATCTTGATTTGATACTCATCATGATCATCTATTCTTCCGAGTCTTGACTTGATGACGATTAACTCATGACGCTTTCCCAAGTCATCCTCATTATAGAACCTAACCTATTTCACCAACTCATGGAAAATATTAGTCCTACAAATGTTTGTCACCAATTTAAACTCGCCATTCACACATTATGGCAAGGCTAGATTCTCATAGGGCCATGTAACATGATAGTTGCCAGAGTAGACGGGGGTGCATGCATGCAATGAAAAAAATAATAAAAGGACAGAAGGAAAAGAGTGATGGAGGCAAATATGTGTTGGCCATGGAGAACAGTAGGAGACAGTGGTAAAGATAACTGCCGCGGTGGAAATAGAAGCTGATGGCGTAGCGGTCGAAGAAGCCAACGAAAGCAAGTCGGAATGGACCCACGCACTCATAGTGGTGAGGAAAGGGAGAAGCCAATGGTGCAGTGATCAAAGAAGGTGACTATAGGGAGTTGAGTGTGAATCGTGCACAATTATTAGCAAAGAAGTAGAGGACAAGACTTCATGGAAGAAATTTAGTAGTGGACGTCGGGCAGAGTGCGCTGTAAAGCCCCCATTTCTAGGGTCGTTAAGTTTTCCCTGCATCTGCTCAGGACTATTCTGCTGCGAGGTATTATGGGTCTGTTCTTTATAGCTTTTGGCTTTCAGCTTTTGGCTTTTCTACAGTAACTAGCTTTCAAACAAAGTGTCTTTTTAAGATGAGATCTACTAGTTAATTATAGTACACACTGTAGCGACTTCATTTATATCGGCAAAAATCGCACATAAGTTTCTGTTACTCTGTAATCTCTCTCACGAACAGCCCAAAAGTCACAAGCCACAGCCAAAAGCCATAAAAAACATGCCCACAGTGTACATCATGCCAACACAAACTCCTTCATAAAAGCTAAACTTTATTCACTATTAGAAAACGGATCATCCCTCACGGTTGAAAACCGTCAGGAAAATAGACAAAACCGTCAGGTTAAAATTTACTGACGGGTTCCCGTCAGGCAAAACCCTCGGGTGGTGGAAAGGAAAATTAAATTTGGTCGACGGGTTCCGTCAGAAATTATAACCTGACGGTTTTACCCGTAAGGGAAAAATGAATTTTCCTGAGAGTCGAAACTGTCACGAAAAAAAATTAACCTGACGGTACTACCCGTGAGTAAAATTTAATTTTACTCACGGGACAAACTGTCAGCAAAAGACAATTTAACCTGACGGTGATACCCGTGAGGGAAAATAAATTTCCGACGGCAAAAGCTGTCGACAAAATAAATTTTTCTGAGGGGCGAAACTATCAGGAAAATTAAACAGACCGGGCAGGGAAAATTTTTTTTGCTGACGGTTAACCGTGAGCAAAATTGATTTCGTATGGCAGAAAATTTGGTATTGTTGTAGTTATAACAGATTTTTTCAGCCACAATAAAATAGGAAAAAACTGACAAGATAAGCAGTGATATCTACATCACATCTGTGCATCATATAATCAAATTAATCACAACACCATCCTTGCATCAATCAAGAACCACATACAAAAGTCATAATTCACTGCTAGATTGATTCATAACCACATACAAAATCAAGAACCATCATATAACCATAGATTGATTCATATTCACACAAGCATATCAATTCATAATTCACCTCCATATTGGTTCATCCATCCAAAAGACATGGAAAATCAAGTACCAGATACAAAAGTCTCTATTTCCATTACATTCAAGTTCAGCTAGTCAAAAGAACTATAAGAAATCACTGAAAATCACATGGCAGCATGGTTGTTGTCGCCATCAATGTCGCCACTGCAGTTGTCCCTGTCGTTTACATCAACGTTACCATTGACAGCACCGTCATCTAGTTGTGAGCCTGAGCCCACATGAGAGGATCCAGTCCCAAGCCCAGTCCCTTGCTGCAAGGTGAAAACATTATGTCAACTTAAGTTGAAGAAGCCGTAATGACTTGTAATGTTGTATGAATTATCACAATCCTATATTAAATACACATCCAACAATATCATGTCTTGTACAATATCTTGTGATAGCTTGTTTTCATAAGCGCACAAAAGACCATAGCAACAAAACAAAGGATCTAAATGTTCATAGCTAGCTGCAGGTTGGCATATACTGAAGATTAGTTTAGCCTCGTAAACAACTCACAAGTATGGGTGTACTAACTAGTAGAAAAGTCATTTGCCACCTTACCATGAACTATAAGTAAATGAGATTCAGGTTATGCCCATATTTAGAACATTCAACATGAGTCCACTTGCTCACCTTTGTCTTGCTTGTTGACGATCGACACACCAAAAAATTAGTTGTATAGTACAAATGGTCCTCCGTATGACAAAGGTGATAGATGGAAGTTGTACTCTAGAACAAGGCAAAATAATAGTTCGTAGGGAATTTTGTTTGTACACAAGGCAATAACACGTCAGCATAATTCAATTCTTTTTATTACTTATGAGGGTGCATATCATGTAACAGAACATGGTATCATGTCACCAGCAAGATAGATGTACAACAGAACACATTGGAAATATTGTATTTCATTAATGCATTTTGTACTCACTTGTCACCCTGAGGTATTAGGGCAATCTTGCCGGCACGTGACGGCCCAGGATGCATAGGGCGGCTCGATATCCAACCATTTAACCTTAAATCCGAAGTTGCTTTTCGGTTGGTTTCATTCGCTCTTCCAATGTTCTTTACAAAATTTACTACATAAAAAGAGTTAGTTGTAATTACATAAATATAATTAAAGAAATGTAAGTTGGGTTGCATAATTTCAGACACATACGAAGTAATCATCCATCTCTGGCACATTTGTCAATATGTACAAGAAAGCAACCTTGTACTCTTCTGTTGTGAGATCACGACAGCCACGAGGGCTAATGCATCGACCCGGGTATTGAAATATGACAAGGTCACATGAACTTTGAAATGTGGAGGCACCATCATCGTACCGAGGTATCTTGTTTCTAATTGACCGAACTTTAGGGTTAAAATATAATGATAGAAAATTTGTAGCCTCCTCAACTAGGTAAGCCTCAACAATAGAACCCTCAACTCGAGCCTTATTCCGTACTTTCTTCCTAATTTTTTGTATGTACCTACATGGAGTAGACCAATTAATTACATATATCATTAGGCTAGAAAGATAAAATAGTGGTATTAATTATTTTACCTCTCATATGGGTACATCCAGCGGGCCAAGACAGGGCCTCCTAGTCGAGCCTCATAAGGAAGATGTATGATTAGATGTTGCATAGGATTAAAGAATCCAGGAGGAAATATTTTCTCTAGTTTGCATAGAAGCACTGCAACATTCTGCTCTAGTGAGGTTATGTCATCCTTGCTAATCTCTTTAGCACACATCTTCCTATAGAAAAAACTGAGCTCAGCCAAACATAGCCATATATTTTCAGGAAGGAAGCCACGGAATGCAACTGGTAGCAAACGTTCCATGAATATATGGAAGTCATGACTTTTGAGGCCAAATATCTTCCTTTGTAGAAGGTTAACGCCTCGCCTAATATTGGATGCATATCCATCAGGAAACTTCAATGTTTGAAACCACTTAAGGATCGTTGTCTTGTCATTATTATTGATGCAAAAAGGTGCCCTAGGCTTGTGCCACTTCCATTGTTCTTGACTCCAAGTGCGGTGAAGGACGGTGACAAATCTTAGCTAAATCTTGTCCGCCTTCACATTATCCTTGGTCTTATCGGGTATGTCAAAGCATGTGTTCCATATAGTTTCACCACATTTTCTCATTGTGCATCACATCAATGTTGTGTCGAAGCTTTAATTTATTGAAGTATGGAAGTTGCCAAAAGTAGCTTTTGTGGGTCCAATGGTGAAGTTTACCAAAGTTTTTCGTATCACCTACAAACTTGTCTATTTGGGCTTCAACTTCCTCTCCCCTTAAATGCCTTGGTGCCTCCTCAAGTACTACTGTGTTCTTTCGAAATGCATTAACTTGGGTTCGAATTCATGGTCTCTAGGTAGGAAACGTCTATGACAATCAAACCGACAAGCCTTACGACCATTACGGAGTTGAAATGCTTTCTTGTCACCCAAGCATTACGGACACGCAAACAAACCATGTGTGCTCCAACCAACAAACATACCATATGCGGAAAATCATGAATCGACCATAGATATGCTCCCCGCATTGTAAAGTTTTGCTTAAGTGAAGCATCCCATGTTTGTACCCCCTCCCACAACTTGATAAGTTCGTCAACTAAAGATTGCATTAGAATATTTATTTTTTTCCCAGGATATTCAGGGCCGGGGATAACAAGGCCAAGGAATATGTACTCGGCTTCAATGAATGCCCGTGAAATGTTTAATGGAGCCACAAACACCGCCAACATGAGTAAGGAGCAAGACTCAAACTAAATGGTGTGAAACCATCATTGCTATAGCAAGGCGTACATTTCTAGGATCACTTGCAAAGTTTGGGAAGTCCTCGTCAAATTGTTGCCAAGCTATAGCAAGGCGTACATTTCTAGGTGCACCATCTTACCAGACGTTGACTGACTATGTGACCGCATTAGCTTTTTGTCTCCTCGTGTGCATACAACCTTTGTAGTCTATCTATAATGGGTAGGTACCGTAATACTTTACGTGGGACTTTATTATGGCCTACCTCGTAGCGAGAGGTATCACATAAATCACACTTGTCTTTATGCTCATTATCTTTCCAAGAAAGCATGCGATTATTATAACACATCAATTTTCACATATGGCATTCGAGACCCTCTAACAACTTTTTGAGCAGAGAAGTCCTCGGACAACCGACTCGGAGGCAAAAGTTCATGAATTATTTGTAATACATCATCATAGTGTGCAATTGACATATTGTATTGTGACTTCATAGCTAGCAAACGAGCGATGATGAGCAGACTTGAGTGTGTTGTGTTCTCATGGACTAGTTAAATCGGCTAGCGACCATTCTATAGAAAGCTCAGGCGAGGCCGTAGGCTCCTCATCAATTCGGTGGATGTTCACCGCCTAGGTCAATCAACAGTTGTCCATCCGATTACATTCATTGATTTCCTCGTGATCTCTTGAAGGGTCCTGCTCATCATGTGTTGTCCATGTTTGATAGTTTGACCTAAACCCATATTTACTTAAGTGCAACTCTACAATATGCTGTTGTGCCTAAAATACTTCACGCACATTGCACATGGACACTTAATGGTGTCACCTTCAACTATTCGAGATTTGAGAATGCATGATCTAAGAAGCTGTAGTTTGTTCAATCCATTCATTTGAGGGAGCTTTACCCCCGCCACCACTATACATCCATTCATGATGTGCCATAAAATAATTCTGTGTGCATAACATGAATATATCAGCCATAAAATTATATCAGGCACAAATATCCTATAGCATATTGTAATTTATCTTTCACAAACTGCCATAGCATATTGCAATTTAAGATTAAACTATAGTGTTGAGCCATAAACTATAGCATCGCCATAACATGAATATATCACCATAAACTATAGTGTTGAGCCTAATTTAAGATTAAACCACCATAGCATATTGCAATTTATCTTTCACAAACTGAAATGTATACTAACACAAAATGATGTAGACTGGCGGGCGATGATATGTGTATATGAATATACCAATGACGTGAATCGACCGGTGACTCCTCGTGGTATTCGGCAGTCAACACATCAACAGTCTACAATGCTCCTCTCTCAATCGCTATCGCTGCAACATTCATACACACACCATTGTTTTAGCAACTGTGTGCATTCTATAAATCCAAATAGCATTCAGCTGAAAGGTTCATATTACAATGCATGCAAACACTGACTTCTACTGCAGCACTAGACGAAGCCTCCAACGCAAATCCGCAAAACTATAATGCAAGGAGAAATGCAAGTGGCTAATAATAATTGTAAAAACTATAATCTAAATGAATAGCATAATACCAATGGGCATCAAGAAGAAAGTCGATCCATAAAGATGACCTCATGCCTTGCCACTGCAACTCATCTGCGGCAAAATACAAACCCAAATCAAGAACCGATGGAGGATCCAAATCAATAACTCACTGCAACATTGAAAAGATAAATGCGGGGCGGATTTGGGGCGACGGACGGACAAGCCGAAGCCCGGGCCATCGGGGTAGGGCGATTTGGGCGGCGGCAGGCGGGGTGTCGGGCGGGGCACACTGGGGCCGGGCGGAGGCACACTGGGAGCCGGGCGGCAGGCGGAGCTGGACCGTCAGGCGACACTGGGAGGAGGGGCGGCGGGCGGACTGGGGAGGCGGGCGGCGGCGGACTGGGGCAGCGGGCGAGGGATGGGGCGGAGGAGGCGGGCGAGGATGGGGCAGCGGATCGGAGGCGGGCAAGCAGATGGGGGAGGCGGCGGGCGAGGGATGGGGATGGGCGGCGGATCGGAGGAGGCGGAGCGGATGGGGCGGAGGTGGCGGGAGAGGGATGGGGATGGGCGGCGGATCGGAGGAGGGCGGCGGATGGGGCGGAGGCGGTGGGCGGCGGATGGGGCGGAGGTGGCGGGCGGCGGATGGGACGGAGGAGGCGGGCGAGGAATGGGCGGAAGACGCAGGCGGCGGCGAAAAGTGGGGATCAGCGATATCTGGTGGGTTTTCGATCCAGTGGCCTGGACGAAATGTTTAGCGGTGGAGAATTAGCTGACGGTGGAAAAACCTCAGGATTATCATCAATTATACTCACGGTTCACTAAATACCGTCACAAAATAGTGTATTTTATTGGCGGAGTAAGGAGCCCGACAAGTAAAATTTATTTTTAACGGTGATACGTGGGCCGTCACAAAAATTTTTTATCCCTCTCGTTCTATGCGGACCCGTCAGTAAAATTAAAGCCCGTGAGGGATGATCCGTTTTCTAGTAGTGATTACAGAATTATGGCTTAGCAACCTAGTTTTATATTGAAATATTATTAAAGCTACTTATGCCTTACTATTGGAATAACCCATTAAATACAGCTTCATTCCCAGAAGCATGGTGTATTCGAATAATATTTGTAGTTTTGACTCCGCAGATTTGTCCAGTTTTACCCACAAGATTCCTCAACACTCATGACTGAGTTAAGAAAATAAGATTTTTCATTGCTATCCTCTTTCTATAGTCTCTACCTAGTAGGGAATAGTGCCACACAGTCGGGTGTGTTGCGACCCAACAATGAGTGGACCTACTGTTGTTAATATAGTTTTACCGTTTCCATACCACCCCCTTCTTATGTGGATTGTTACCTCTTTTGGAACCCCAATCATCATATAGATATTCAATTGATTTGAGTAGCTATTAGATCAGGTTGAGCGATCATTATATTCTTTACTCAGTATAAGGTTATAGTCCTTACTTGTCAACAATAAGGCAGTCATCCACAAACCAATAAGCAATGCACCGCGACACTACCACCACTCTAATCTAAGCCCCTCCCTAGGGTAAAGTTGTGGGCTCCAACCATCTCATGGCTTTCCACGCGTCATCTTTCACCCTAGTATAATTTTGTAATTCTACTGGCAAGATACCTAATCTCTTAGTAGTATGAAACATTTGAATTTTTGTTGTACCGTAGTATATCTTATAGTAATTCATTATTACTAAGGCTTGTCAAGGTGAATATGGTCATCAAATAAAATAGAGCTTTTCCAGTAGTGGACGTAGTGAAATTTTCACGTCATTCTAAACAATTATTTTAAAGAAATAATAGTGCATAAATAAGGAATAATAAAATTAATGATACTTAAATAATCAAGGAATGTAGCTTCAATATGATAAAAATATGTAACTTGCCTTGCTTTTCAAAGTCTTGGACTGGTTCTAAATCTGCACATCCTTGGACTTCTGCCAAAACAAGATGCTCTACGAAACCGGGTGCTAACACAAATAAAGGCAAAAAAATCAATTCCGTGCTCAAAAGAATATGAGCTAGGAAAAAATAAGTTACAGTGTTCCTACTATGTGGCCCAGGCCTACGATGAACAATGTCATCTTCCTCATTTTGACGCTATAGTGTTCCCGAATAGAGAAACGACGATGGCAGTAAATTATAGCGTGTGCAATGGTTTCGAGGGGAGCGAAGGGCATGGACGGGTTCCTAGATGGGCCGGTGTTCCATTTTATAGCTCGGTGGTGATAAGGAGCACTGTAGAGGGCCAGCGGCGAGGGAGTCGTCACGGGGCTTGACCATGGCACAGTAGCTATAGAAGGGCAAATCGGCGAAGGCAAGCTCGGATTGAGCATCTCTGGAGCAAGGGGATGGCCATGGTGGGGTTGGCTCGGGCTATGGGGTTCTGTGGTGGGCTATCCACGACGGGTGGCTCGGCCGAGCGACGGAGTTGGTCGCTGGCGAGGCTAAGGCAAAGCTTCGGTAGGGTTTGTGGGGGCCCAAAGGTGCTAGACGAGAGCAATTGAAGAATGGCATAGGCATTATTAGGAATTGGTAATAGGGGCTTACAAGTGGTTTGTGGTAGCGTTGGCGAGACATTGGTCAAAAGGGGAAGAGGGGAGTTGGGGGTGGAGTTGGGTGCCAATGCATGCTATGGGGAGGGTTTACGGGCTTTTATAGCCTGTCTAAGGTAGTCGGAGTAGTGAGCGCTTTGCTCAGTTGGCGGTGTGTGGCTAGTGCAAGGGGGTGCGGGAGCCTTCAACAAACTTCGGCAGTGGCGGTGAGGAGGTCGGTAGCATCGGTGGTACCTTAGGCTTGACATCTCCTCGATCGGTGGGTTTTGGGGCATGGTTAGGTCAGCATCAGACAGAGCAGGGTGGCGACAGACTTGACCTCGGCCACTTGCGCGGTCAGGGCTCAATTAAGGAGGTGTCAAAGGGCTCAGCAGGTGAGGGTCCGGCCAGGTAGAGGTGACATCGACGACGTTTGGTCAAGTCAGTGGCGAATGGGGCTTGGCCGAGTGGATGAGCAGGAACAAGGATGGGGCGGCTACGGAGAATACACCAACGGCTCGGAAAGGCGGCAAGTTCAAAAAGGGAAAGTGTAAACAGTTAGGGAGTTTCCCTATTGGGAAAGAATTCAAATCAATTTAAAAATCAAGTAAATTAAAATTTATTTTAAATTTTTGGGATGTTTCATGCGTGGCCACCGAGAGTTACGGAGAATAAAAGAAAAGCATCGGCATAAGAGGTGGGCATGTTTTATGCATCAACATGCAACCATGCAACAAACAAAACATAAACAAAAGGAAAAGAAGATGCAAGAAGCAATGGTACAGCATGCATGCATGCAACCATGCAAACGGGGAAAAAAAAGAAAGGAGATCACGGCAAAAGAAAAGATTGCCGAGGAAGAAGCCGTGCAGATGACAGCGGTATTACACACCAAAACCCGTGGAGAAGAAAGGGCCGAGGGGCACGATCGGATGAGATCCGCTTGATGTGGCGGATGCCAGCGGAGTGCACAACATCCGGAGAGACGAGGAAGAGGCAGCCAATCACGGTGACAAGCATAGTCAACAGTAGAGAAGAAGCTAAAGTTGATTCTATTATTTCTCTTATTAATTTGTCATATATGTCCTCTGACACAAATATATGTTGTTTTGAGATGTGTGTAGTCAAACTTTCGAAACTTGGACTATAATATATTTTAAATATTTAGATCGTATAAATAAAAATCATATATATAGATTTTGCTTGAAAAGTATTTTTATAATATTATAATTTTATTGTGTTTTATAAATATATTACAATATAAATTACTTATCAAAGTTGCATTTTAAAGACCGTGCCAATGTCCAAAATGATATATTTGTGATCAGAGGGAGCATATGATGTGGCCAGCGTTTCCTATATTAATTACTTATTTTGTGAATCTCGTAGTATATATATTGGTACGCTTATCTAACTTTATTTCTTTTATGTTTAAAAAAGAACTTTTCTAAATTCTGAGACAATTCAGCTCATATCAAAACTTCGTACATATGTTATACTCTGTATACGTGCATAGAGCCCTAGGCAGACAGGCGTGTAGCTACCGTTTAATACATGCTATCCACAATTATTATCTCTAAATACTAAATTTAATATATACATATAGAGAATATAAATTAAAACTACATATTTATTAAAAATATAGAGAAAAAATCACATTAATTTTATATTAAAATATAAAATATATCCTTTATATTTGTAGACAAAACCCTGTAGTTTTTTTTTTTTTGACGGAGGGAAGTGGGCATGTGGTCGGCGACGGGCGGGCAGGTACGCATGCACGGCGGTGCAGGCTATCAAGTCAAAATTACAGTACTCATCAACCCATGCTGCATGGTACCGCATTTTTAGAGTAATGCTTTTTTAGTACCACATTCCAGCTGCTGTACTGTAGCGGTGTGCGACGACCCTGCATGAATAGAACAGCGCTTTGAACGAACCTATATATAATACTCCTAATCAATTAACGACGACCCTGCATGAATAGAACAGCGCTAGCCTAGCTGACTTCTTTTCGGTCTATAGTTTTATCCATTAAATAAACAGAACAATTTTTTTATCACCATTTCAAAACGATTTATCGAGACAGTTTTTTTAAAATAACTTATTAATTTATAGACATTCAGTTTATTCACATAAATACTTATACTAAAACTAAAAACCATAAGCTATAGCCATAAAACGTAACCGAAAATAACCATATTACTTCTACCCACTTCGGTTGAAATTTGAAAAATGTATTAAAGTGAAATTGCAATGTATGCGGTGAAATTGCACTTTGTGGTGAAGGTGATTTATTTGACGTAATTAAATTTAAAAAATTTTAAAAATAGAAAAAAATATGCTAACTCATTACAGACAACACAAATAAATATGAGAAAAAAGAACTGACAAAAAAGTTCAAAAAAACTAAAAATTCAGAAAAAGACGAAATTTATAAATAGTGTAAAATAAGTCAGGAGCTAGAAGCTAAAGTTAAAAGTCAAAACGAGGGTGCTAATTTAATAAAGCCTAACAGTAGGTCATTAGCTTGATTTAAGGGTGCGCCCAGTAGGGCAAGCTAGCTGCTGGTGGCCAGCATCTGCATCTGCATGCATGTCCTTGGCGTCGCGTCAGTACATAGCTACCGCCGCGTCTGCATGCCGTTGGCTAATTATGATGGGTAACGCGTGATGGCGACGGCGACGTGGGCACGTGGCCCGTCACCTCTAACGGCTGAGGTCACGCTCGCGTCACCATGACGTCGCCCGCAGGGCAACGGAATGGAACGGACTGAATGCTGACCCAGTCCAAAGATTCCCGGCACCGGTGCATCGATGGGTGAATCTACGTTAACACCGGTGCTATGTCAAAAAAAAAAAATGTTGTGAGCCTACTTGTAAGTGAAATGAGTGAGAGAAAAAGTGGGAAGAGAAAAAGAAGTAATATTTTTATTTAGTTGTAGGTCCCACCTTGAGAGAAGGTAATACTAAACACTGTAGCAGAAAAATAAATCTAGCACGAGTGTCATAATCTAGCAACAGTATAATAGGGTAATAAGGAGACGAATTTGGCACCACCTAGATGGGCTTAGCGTGCTCCCATCCACATATCATTTATGAGAAGTGCTGCTACGATTTTCTCTAATAAGAGTAACACTAATTTCAAATTATATAAAGAAATAAGTAATATTTATCCATCATTCATTGTGCTTTATAAATTATGCAAATTACTGTTGAGAAAAGCATAAAAACACCTTCCATCGACTATTCATTGGCTTCCCAATTTCCAGTGGGCACAACAGTTTCTGGTAAAAAAAAAGGCGCTGCAATCCCACGTTCCTGTTCGGAGGTAACGTGACTCTGTAACGGAACCGGTTACAAATGAATCGCACAACAGAAAAATTGGAGGGAGCATAAGACATAATAGAACTTCTTAAAAAGGAAGGAATTCCGCGTAGGAGAGCCATGCCACGTCAGTTTTTTTTTGCTAACAGCCTTTGGGGTTTTCCTAACTATGTTCGGGTCCTCTACTCTCCTGGACGGTTGGATTGTGATAAGACGATCCTGATGGAACTCGTGTTCGGTCGTCTGATTAGTAACCGACGGCTCTAATCCCTTCACATCTCCACCTCCAACCCTAGCAAATAGCGAGTCATCCTCCACCCTGCATGCCGTTGTTGCCTCTTCCCTCCCTCCCGATCCGTTCCCCACCCCTCATTCCATTCCTCTCACCGTCGGCGACACATGTAATGCGCCCCTCCCACCTCCCTATTCCCTCTCATTCCTCCTTCCATTCCTTCCCACCAGCAGCGGCCACGGTGGCGAGACCCACGACACGCTAGCCACCTCCTCCCCATCTACGCCTCTTATCGTCCTTCCTGTCTCCATCTCCTCCCCACCCCTCCTCTCCGCAGTGTTGTCGTAGTTTCCTTCCTCCGCCATCACCATTGACTCCCATCTCCGCCTCGTCCACCACCACCGTCGGATTCGGATTCAGCGTCCCTCTGTCTTCCTCTACCTCGCCAACATCGGCGTCCACAAGTAGCATGATGTTGGAGCTAGTTCCAGCACCCCCGGCCCTATCCCTAACTCCTCTTTCCCTCTCTCGGTTTCTCGCATTATTTAGCAATTTGGGGATGTTATTTGTGGTTTGCTAACCTAGGTGCCAAGCACTTCAATTCTGACTACTGACATGGCACAAATACAGTATAACCGTCCAAAACGACACGGTGTAGCGCGCAGCCCTTTCTAGTTTTAATTACGTGGCAAGAACACGGCCGTATGGCTAAACAGAACTGCAGGGGGACGAATCGCCTCTGTGAATGCTAACACACACGAGAAGACAAACAACATTTGCAATGGCCACTTTGCCGATTTTCTGCCCAGACTGATGAGGCGCCAGAAGAACAAGTTGTAAGCTTTAAGTCATGTTCTTTGGAAAAAAAATTCGGTGCAAGGCTACGCGAATACTGTTAATCTATCAGTCTTGGTTAGACTAGATGGATCTCCACTTCCTGAACTTGCTACACCAAATGATTGATATACATGGCCACCATCACATACCTTGCAGAAATGATTGCTTGCTTGAAGTGCTGAGATACAATCAGGCCATGAGATTCCATGAACCCGTACTTCGATTCATACCAAATCGCCCACCATTCCAAGCAGATGAAATCATGATACAGACGGCACCCAAATCGAGAGCCAAACCCCAAATTTGTGCAAGACGGAGACGAGTCGCCGCTGCCGCCGCACTTGGCGATCCTGCGCGAGCTCGGCTGCCACCGAGCTGAAGACAGGTGACCGATCTAAACCCTTGGGAAGCATGCAATCCCAAGGGCGGACTGGGAACCTGAAGGGGATCTTTCTTCACATCTCTTGGGGGGGATTTGTGAGCAAACTGCTGGGGAGTGAATGCAAAGAGCTTTCTTTTGCCTTCGTAATTTCCTCGTTCAATACGACGCAGGTGTCGAATCAAGCCTGGCCAAATTAATGCACAGGTTAATGAGTCGTAGATTCGCAGTATGCCGCCGGTAGACAAGTACCAATCCATCAATAATACATCGCCCATGAGTAGAACTAGTACAGCAGAGTAATAGTTGCAATAATTAGAGCGGCAAAAACTACCTCTCCTGAACAATCTCCCTTCGTCTCTCAAATCATGTCCCTCCATATGTCCAGTAACACTGCACCAAACTGATGGAATCAATACCGCAATTACAGAGAGCTAACTTTTATACTGGGACATCGACAAAAAGAAATTGTACTAACAGGAACAAGCAGCAGTAGAGAAAAAGAATCACCTCCGGGGCAGATGAGAGAACTTCTCCACCACATTTGATCAGCACATCGCAGACGTGTATCCCAGCTACATCAGCAGGTGACACCTAATCGGCACTGTATTCAGTTATTCTTGTAGGTAAATGAACATTAAGAATGGAAGAGCACAGCAGCCTAAAAATGAGAATGACGTCATCAACATTTTGGAAATTTTGAAGTCCGGATACGCTATCGAAGTTGTAGTTGCGTCAATGATGAGGCATTAGTATGCTGTACTCAACACACCTGTGACTGAACACTACAAATATCCAAAGCATGCCATTATGTAGAGATCACCGACTGGAAATCTCGTCTAAATTAAAGATAAATAATAAGATCATATAGAAGCTTTACTTTATTTAAAGAATTTATTTTAAATCTCATCAAAATACAAAAATAAGTCACGATAAGATACAAAAAAAGTCTGTTGCTTTTGACATATACAAACCCTTGTCGATATCAGGGAATGCCTGATATATGAGCTCCAGAACTTCAAGTTGAACCACATTGATAGAGGAGAAGCACAGTCCAAGCCAAGGTCGAAATATTTTTTCTTCAGAATTAGAAAAACAATTCCATAGAAGTTCGTTCAGGATTAGGTTACAAAAGAACTTAATGAGGAAGACTAGGTCTTTTTTTAGCAAGTTTCACTGAGGACCCCTAATAATGAAGACTAGTAAGACCCCGTCTTTTCCTCACAACTAATGAAGGTAAAAGAAAAGGTATTCAAGATAACTTTCGTATAATCATCATGGGTAATGCACCTACCCGAAGCTCTGATGGTGTTCTAAACATCTTGAGATGATTGCCATTGAAAGAAATGCTGTCTGATTCTTTCTATAGAAGTTGATGCCTAGAACTTGACCATTGTAATTTACCATTAGGTCCATCAACGCCAGCCTAGTAAAAATTGAACACAAAAATATGAAGCATGGTCGTAAGATAAAAGTAAGCATGTGTATTCAAGTGACATTTTGAGCACAAGGGAAAAAAACAGACATGAAAAAATAGACCAACAAGCAGCAAACCAAGTTACAGACACAGGTAGGCGCAATGTCATTCTAATCTATGATGTGTCGACAGTGAAATATAGTAGCACGATAGGCTGAAACGAAACAAATTGCATATTCTTTACCATAGTGATCTTGCAGCTTGAAACTGAAAGCTTTGAACAATCGAGGCCGCTCTCCTGGTTTTTGATTTGGCCTCGTGAACACATCAGACTTTTAGCATCGTAAGCACATCCGAGCGCCAACACATCTATCTCAGTAACATCCTTATGCAGAACCTCTTCTGGTAGCTTCTTTATCAGTTGTAACTTCAACCAGGGTTATGTTATGGTGAACTTCTACTAGGGAAACCTGGCCACCAGCTGCGTTCCCACCTGGTAGAAGCACCTCAATATAGAAATCAGTTATCAGCCGACAATGAAAAATTAGGACAAACAAGACCATATTTTCACCAACAGTCAAATTAGGTACAACCCTGAGACCAGGGATCACACAATCCACGAATTTAATCAATGCTGCTGAGGTTAAGATTGCAGCGGTACCAGCACCCTCATTCCAGTGTATCACAAAACCTGAGCAAACGAGCATCCTCTTTTCACCTGAATTATCAAGGATGAGTCAATGGGCTCTGCAATTCAAGCAGGTTATCGAAGAAAACAGCAAGTTGGTAGCCACAAGAAGCACCTTCAAAAGAAGCTAGCCCGACGATTGACTGCGAAACCATCAGGGCAGCCCTTTGAACTTCACGGCTCTCATCGGCGCCGCCATCATCGATGTCATAAAATGTTGTTTCTACGGTGAGGTTAGCTTGCTCGCGCGCTCTCTTAGCTACAATAAGAAGTTGTTACTATTAGCTAGTAAGTCATAATTCAGAAAGGAGTAGACGTGTAATCTTGATAGCTAAAATGCTAAATCATAGTAAAACTGAAGTGTTAAGAGCCAGGGAATTAATAGATGCAAGAGCTAACTTGGACGAACTGAATTTGTACGCCAATGCGTTGCGTTTGGTGGTTGTGATTTTATTTAATCCAAAGAACGTCAATTCTGTGGGCCGGGCATGGATTAAGTTGAATAAAGAATCAGTATTGTCTTGAACAATTAAGCAAATTAGCATTGATCCCTCATTGTTACTGCGAGGGGTTTGATCAAACAAACCAATAACCAAACAAGCAGAGATTGGGATTAACCGGAAGACCCGTCAATTTCTTACGTGGTTGGGCGTATTCCTTCTTGGCAATGGCGTCTTTGGCGAGGATCTCGCGCATCGTCCTGGCCAGACTAGCGAGCCCCTCATTGCCTTTCACAACGTCGGCGATGCCCTCGTCCTCCCGAGTCAGGAGGGGCGCGGCGGCGGCATCGCTCGCAGCCTCCTCGCCCCTCGGTCGGGGTGGCCAGTCGCTGCTCGGGAGGCACGAGTGAGGAAGGGCGACCAACGGCGGCAAAGATCCCGCGGCCAGCGGAAGTGACGGTGGCGCGCCGTCTCGGTTTATCCGGAACACGTATTCGATTACGAATCCGCTTGGCATCCGTCCTCAAATTCGATAACGAATCAAAATCACTTTTGCACTATTTTACACAGCATTTACAAAAATAACAGTATATCAGACGGTCCAAATTAGCCATATTTGTTCAGATTAACTTAACCATGAATTTATGAATATTTCACATTTTTTTACAATTTGATACATTATGAATTTGTACAAATAAAAGTAATTACAATACTACAAAAAATGCATCACAAGATGTGATAGGGCTCACTCATCTTAGCCACTGCTATCTTCTCGCCATGCTTGCCTACTCGTACGTGGTCTCGTCTTCCGTCATGCACGAGCATGTCCCGTTGGGTACGTCGGTCGGTCTGGAGGTTGCGTATCGGGTTGAAGGAGGTATAGAGACCATTTCGGCTGCTTAGTGGTCAGTGGTGGTCCAGTAGGATGAGGTATAGTAGGCTGGGTCCGATAAGGGTCGAAGTTATCTAGCTGAGACATGCCGAACTGCGAGCCACCCGCAATAATATCATGTACGAAGGACTCTAGAAATCCCCCTTGTGGTGCGAATGAGTTCTCGCCCTGACCGTACGATGTGGCAGCGAAGCCGGAGGAGCTCTGCCTACCGAAGTGTCCAAACCCTAGGTATACCGAGAACGCTGAGCCTTACCCTGCGTACGCTGCAAACCCTAACACCATGTATTGCTCTCTAGAAGCATCTGGGAGGCTCGTGTCATCATCAGTGGACTCGTCGTCACCCCCATGTTGAATTGGAGACTGCAAGACGAAACGATATTATTCACAACAAATATTCTGGATGTACAATGTGAATCTCATACCTCCCAAATGTGCAACGAAGATAAACAACGGGGAGCGATAGTGCATGCGGTGGTGCGAGCGGCAAAGGGAATGCATCTCGACGACGGACCTACGGTAGGAGAACGCCTTGATGTTAGTGGAACGCAATGCGTAATAGGAAAAAACATGTAGGTTCGTACATAAGTTACCTCCTCGTCGGTATGACGTATAGATGATTGGCGGATAGTACTACGACTCCATGTAGACTCAGTACATTGCAATAGCCGGTCGGACTCGCTAGGTCGTGATGACCTGGCTGGTAAGCATGGTGCCGCCACTGGGTGGCTCATGTGCGCACTGTGATCCGAGGAACGGCCGTAGGTAAGGTTGTGCACTATTTTTTTGGCTTGCTTTGGGATGTACTTCATAGTATTCTGTAGGGCTGGTGGCGTCTCTGTACTATTGATAGCGGCCTTCGACGCGCTTGCGATCTGTTGTGCTCGCTCCAAGCGAAGTGACATATGAAGCGAGGTTCGATGTGAGCAATACAAATTTTTTGAATGGAACGATAAGATATTTGAACTATCTTTCTGTCATGCCGCCATGAGCGCTGTGGGGATCGATGGAGCGGTCCAGACGTTCCTCGTACACGATGTGCTCGGGGCGATCTGGTGGAGGAATGGTCAGTTTGCTATGTGACCGTGGTACGTACCACTCCAGGTACTCGTCGTACGTTTGGACGTCGTACGGACGCTGCTCCAAAATGACATCGACGTGTGCCATTTCCGCCCATGCCGTCGTCCACTGCTGCTGCATTGGTCGCTAGTCCGTACCATGCCAACCAGCCCTCGATTGCCTGTATTTCCAGAATCATCGACGTTACATAGCAAGACATAGAAAGTGTACACAATAGTCAGATGGAGTTTGACTCACCGATACACGGCATGCGGTCGGACCTGCCATCCAGAGGGGGCACGACCTGGTGCAAACCCAACTGTCGCATCACGAACTGTGGCGTGTAAGCGTCCACCATGTACGAAAATATCAGATGGTGTGCCGTCGTCCATAGCTCCCCATCCTCCAGGCAATGCAGGGACAACCCGTGCGGCGATACACGATGCACGAAATCTACCGTCTAGGGAGTCCATATGATGTCGCTGTTGTGCAACGACTCGAACTCGTTGTGCCACAGCAAGTAGCATCTCGACGGTTTGCCCTTCGCCCACCGTAGACGGGTAGCAGTCCATCGCATGCCCATAGTGGGCCCGTCTATCAAGTCGACGAACTCGCCGAACGGGTGCACCAGCATCACGATCGTCGGACGTCTGATAGGGAAGTGCTCCAAACTCCACAGCTGCAGGAGCACGTAGCACATGGTCAGATTGGGGGTACTAGCAGTGGCGCACTGGCAAGCGTCACATAACCTCCGATATGTGGCACGTAGAACCGCTGATCCCTAGGTGTACCGAGGCATCGCCCCGAACTCTGTGTCCACCAAAGACTATGCGAGGCCAATGAATTCGGCATTGCAAATATCGCCGTGTCTGGCTGGAAACATACTCCAACCAAAGAGCTGGATAAGGAACGCGACGAGGTGCGTCCTGACGACCTCCGACGTTGCAACCTGCGAGCACACACTAAAATTGTTAAGCCACATGCGGGGGACGCTACGTGCACTCTCCGGGATCGGCCGGCCGAACCGGTCCGCTAGCCACTCTTTCCAGTCGGCTGGTGCAAGGGCTGGAGCAAGTGCATTGCCCCCGAGAGGGAGATCAGTCAAGAACGCGACGTCCTTCAGAGCGACCGTCATCTCACCCCAACGAAAGTGGAATGTGTGCGTCTCGGGCCTCCACCTGTCCACCAGTGCCGCGAGCAGGCTGCCGTCGATGGTGAACTCATGCCTAGTGGAGACCAGCCTCGCTAAGGGCAACAAGCCCGTGGCTCGCAGGGTTGGGACGTAGCGCTCGTCTAGCGCCCACGGATCCCTCCACCCGGCGGCTTGAACAGTAAAGGGCCAGCCACGTCACCCGTCATCCATGCGTGGCAACGGTGTTTCTCATTGTACGAGTGTTCCAGAAGCTCCGGTAGAGCCATACCTACCAGTACATAGGACAGACGAAATATTAGTACGAACATTAATAATTACTTCATAATACAATTTACGTTAATTATGACTAACTAAATAACAGTAAATATGACTACATGAATAACGTAGAAAACATGCTATGAAAATTTACCTGTCTTTCAGGGGAACTAATCAGCTCTGCCGCGTCTTCAATGACTTATGCACCACCTTCTCCAAATAATTAGGTATGCACTATTAGTTTTGAGAGTACCTTGCAATAAATGGGACAGACGAAATATTACTGCGAATATTCATAATGACAGCAACATACTATAAGTCAGTGATTACATGCGTGCGTGAATATTTCACTACTTACCAATAATTTGAGTACTCATTCGAAAAAAGACGAGCCATTCATTACCGTCGTTCTTAGCACTAATTCATTACTAACCTGAACTAATAAATTATGGGTACCGTATGTACACAATAATAATACAAACTATGTGTAAATTACTATGACATACTTACTTCGTAATACAAACTACATTTATCATGACTAACTAAATAACACTAATTGAATACGACTACGGGAATAACGTCAAAAGAATACGATAAAAAATTTCCTATATTTGCAGAAAAGAGGTCAGCACTGCCAATTTTGAGCTACGCATTGGCTTCTCGAATTAATGAGCAACGACCGTGAGAGACCATGTGGAGGTGCTCCCATGTTTGTGATGAGTAATTGACATGTGTTCTGAAAATTTAAGTTTGATTTGAATGTTTCGTGCTTAAGTATCGACTAATGCAAATATAGATTCCATTATCTCGAGAGGTGCTATGTGATGTGTTTTCTTGTCTGTGATGGCTGCAGAACTTTGAGGTGGAGTCGTGGCGAGGCATGGATGGCCGGACTAGGCACAAGCGGTGCTGAGGTCGGAGCGGTCGGGATGTGCCGAAGACGGCAAGGACTCGAAGTGGTTGTGAGGCGTGCACAGCAAGCAAAGAGGAAAGTTCCCGGAAGGAGCAGCAGGGGCATTTTGGCAAATGCACAAGGCTGCAAAGTGGAAACGGATTCAGTTCGAGTTAATGGGTAAACCCGAAATGGAAGACTATAAATAGGAGTGGTGTCTCCTAGTTGTAGCATGGATTTTTAGGGTTTGCTTTTGCTTTGGGTTCCTTTCTCGTTTGTTCTGTTGAGGAGTTGATGAGGTGAACAGAGAGTTGGTTTTGCTTTCCTCTCCCATGTCTGACTGAGGGAGTTTCTGTGCGTGTGTTCATCTCTTCTTGGAATCCTGTAGTGAGAAGGCTGTGAAAAACTCTATGTAATCATCCATGTGTTTGTTTCAATATCAGAAGAATTGTGCCTGAATTGTTTTTGGTTTTTCTGCTTCAGTTCTTCCTTTTTAGTAGCTCTCGGTTCTTCTCTGAATTCTTTGTTTTAGTTGATTCTTTGCTCGAGAAGTTGCAAAATGGATTGCTCGAAACTGGGAAATATCCTCAAGGAAGTTTGGCAATCCATTCCTGAGAGCAAAAGGTTGAATCCATGGGTTTGCTCATTTCCCTCACCTGCGCCATTTCCCTGTTCATATGCATCTAGGGTTAGAAGTCAGGGGAAACTTGCTCCTGTGATTCTCCAGGTGAAAACTTGAATTTGGAGTGTGATTCTTTCTTCTGAGATTATCTTCTTACTAATTTCAAAGTTTCTTGAGCCCAGAATCCAAGAATCATGAGTTTTTTGGATTTTGTCACTTCCTGCTGTGTTCTTCCTACAAAATCAGGATTTCCTAGTTCTATTTGATCTTTGTCTGATTTCTCATCTCAATGAGGTCAACATGTTATTTAGGATGATGTCCTGTTCAATTGACCTGGGAAGAGCAGCAAACATTCGATGAATTTCCAGTTTTTGGGTGTGTCTAGTAACTCTGAACCTCTGCTCTGTCGGACTGAATTTCTCTGTGCGGTACTACCGGTTTTGACGACGGTAATATCGCTTGGTGGTACTACCTCTCCTCACGGCGGAACTACCGCTCGGCGGTCAGACCGACAGTAGTTCGGCGGTCAAACCGGCTGAACAAAGGCGATCAGACCGGCTCTCGTTGCGCGGTCAGACCGGCCCTATCTTGGCAGTGAGACCGCCGCCTCACCTGCGGTCATACCCGCGTTTGCTTGCTGCTCTCTGATCTGTTTTGATTTCTTTGTCTCGTTTTAGTGTTTGATCTGTGTAAACTTTAAGTGAGCTTTTCTCCTCCTTCTTCATAGCTTCCATAGCTATCGGAGAAAAAAATAATGTGGATACTTTGGGGTGGATTTTTAAAGGCACCATTCACTCCCCTCTGTTGTCACTTCGGTCCTACATACCGCGACAATGACCTTTTGTGATGTGCGATTGGGGCACTACCTTCTTGAACTAATGAGCTACGCGCTGGCCAGAGGTGCATATTTATGACCGAGCTAAAGAATCCATTATCACTACCAGCACTTAGGGTGGGGGACGACATCGTAAAAATGACAAATGTGCAAACGAGAGAGCGGGCAAGGGGGGACGACACTCAAATAATGACATTAGTGCGAACTAGAGAGAGCGCAAGAGGGGCACATACAGAGAGAGTGACAATTGTGCAAACCGGATAGCCGCAAATAATATATATGACGATTGCCCGACACATGACACTTCAAAACAAACGTTACGATCGTTAAATTCATGATTAAATTAATCCAAATAAACGTGGCTAATTTGGACCGCACAAAATTCCCAAAAAAAATACATAATAACTATTACTGCATCGGGAGGCTTCACATAAAATTTTGTAATTTTTAGAGCTCATTTGCTATATGTAAATACTCATAAAATTATTAAAATTGTATGAGTTTTTGAGCAACAGTCGCATTGGATAAAATTCTCCAAAAATTACACTGCGAGTAATTTTGTGTCGGCAGGCTGTACATAAATTTTCATAATTGTTTCAGCTCATTCGTTATATTTAAAATTTTAAAGAAACACTAACAAAAAAATTAGGCAGATGGCTAATTAGCCTGCCGCCCGCTGGCTGGACGGCGTCTGCTCCCTGGGTGACAGGCTGGCTGCCGTCCAGTGAAGGGGTGGCATGCACCTGCCGCCGGCTTCAGCACCGCGCGTCGCCTCACGGACGATGCCGTCCGGCCCCCGGACGGCAAAAACGACATTTTGTCAATCGTCCAAGATCATCGCTATTTTGTAAATCGGTGTGAAATAGTGCCAAAAGTGACTTTGATTCTTCGATAGCATAACAATGTGTTTGTATGTATTTGCGAACATTTCTATTCGACTATTCGCCCAACGTGTCATCTTCCGTTGAACCTAATTCAGCGTATTTTATGGCAAAATACAATCCAACATATTACATTGACTCGTTACGATGCCAAAAATAAAAATCATCTAGCAAAATGAACTAATTGTGCGAATCTGAGACTAATATAGATGACAGAAATTTCATGCAGATTTGTGCTTCGTCACATGTACCGTCGCTACCATCAAATATGACTCCATATTGATGCAAGCTCTCTCAATTCAAAACATTACCTCATCTTTTGACCACTGTAACGTCTTTGCACAAATCTTGGAGCACTACATAGAGCCAAATCTTTGAGCACTATACAGAGCTAAGATAATTCATGTACGCACATGTGCAAGTGGTTTTGCATTTTTCTTCATCCGATGCATATTCATGTTATAAGTGTGGACTTGATATTCCAATGAACCAAGTGACCAAATATATACATTAGACAATATGAAATGAGCCCTCTATATAATGTGATAACCCTGCAACCTCTACACGTCTAACACCCCCCTCAAAACTCATGGTAGATTGGAAACACTAAGTTTGGAAAGGTAAAAACTGTAATGAGCACTTGTTTGTGTCTTGGTGAAGAAATTTGCCAGCTGAATCTCAGAAGGCATATATTGAAGAGCAACCTCCTGTGCCTGCACTTATGATCTCATGTAAGAAACATCGACACCAATATACTTCGTGAGCTCATGCTTCACAGGATCACGAGCAATACTGGTCGCACCCGTGCTATCTGACAAGAGAGGAGTCAGTGCAGAAACAAAAACACCAAAGTCTGCAAGGAGCCACCGTAACCAAGTGATCTCAGCAGTCAACAACGTCATAGCTGTAAGATCGAGGAGGCCGACTAGAGGGGGGAGGTGAATAGGCGGTCTAAAAATTCTCGTCAAATTAATGCTAACAATTCAAGACCTTTTCTATTTGCCTAAACCAAGTATATAATACAGAAGCGTAAATCAATTTGGTTTAGTTCAAATAGAGCCTACAGCAAGTAAATACGCCTAAGTGCACCAAATTCTATCCTAGGTCAAGGTTTGCAATTCTAGGTATACAAGCAATCAATTTAATTCTATGAATGTAAATTATTTGAATATAAATTGAGTACAAGAAAACAAACCACAATTGACACACCGATGTTTTACCGTGGTGCTCGGAGAGTTGCCGCTCTCCCCTAATCCACGTTGAGATTAGCCCAACAAATCGGATCGGCTTCACGAATTAAGCCGAAACACTTCAATCCACTAGTGGTAGCTCTTTCCAGCTCCGGGTAGGTGAGCTCTGTCAGACCCGGATTTTTCAATCCGGAATCTCCTGTGATTACTGCATTATTCCACGGATCGATGAGATAATGCGCACGGTACATTCTTCGCATCATTTCATACATCGCTAAACAAGTAATATTACGGACCATGGTTCAAATTACACCACGTCGGGCGATAGTTTACAAAAGGGGCACTTAGGCCGAATGTCATCATTACATACAAGCAGCGGAAGAGAAAACAAAAGTAGGGCCATAACCTCAGGCAAGCGACTGGGGGTAATGTGTGCAGTATATATTACCTAGATATAGATAATATATGTGCATACAATGTCTTAGGTCTAACTTGTCTAAGTTTAGAAAATACGAACGGCGACCTAATTCCCATCGTCCTTCCTTCCTTCTGTGGCCGGGGCGTCTTCATATTCATAATGATCCTGCGTCCCTATCTCATTTTTGGTAATGCGAGTGTGAGCACACTAACCACCGTGCTCATGAACCATCACACGTAATGATAATAACATCTTGGGCTAATCAAGGAAGGCTTAGGTTTATTTTATTTTGCCGAAATTGCCTTTTCAATACAATACTTAGAAATCCCTATGACCTAGCCGTTTTTTAAGGACACAAGTTTAATGGGAATATAATTATCTTAATAGTGTACAGAACCCATCCACCATTACATGGCCTCTGCACCTTCTGACATCTTCGGCATTATAGTTGCCTATCTTACCATTGGGACGACACCCAGGACAATTCCAAACTAGGGTCTTTCACTGCCCTACATTTTCCCCTTTCACCCACAAATTATTTTTGAAAGCAGAACTATATCTAGTTAAGTCCCCATGTGCGCCCATGACCGCGAGCACGGCTATTCGAATAGTTTTGACTCTGCGAGTTCGTACACATTCCCCACAAGAGCGCCAACTCATTGCCCCACATGATTCCTTAGTCATATGGTTGAGCGAGACCGTCACAGTGACTTTTCGAAATATCTAGCCTCTTTCGTCATCTCACCCTATGGGCTTATCCCACTTGCGGTGGGTCCCATACGTTCAACGGGATGTTTTCCACAGTCACTAACGTAGCTGGGCTCCACTTCCCGCAGCGCTAGGACAGCTGGAAAACTTCACCCTCCCCTTAGTGTCCCTTTAGGCCTTCCCTCGGCCTTGCAGATCCACTCCTATCCACTACCAGTGAGATGAGTCCGGGGGTTTCGATAAATTTATTTAGCCAGGTTGTAATTTACAGACTTGTGGTTGTACTGTTTTACACGGGCTAACATTACATGATTCGGTCCTTAGGGTTATCTAAGTGGTTCTTCCACATTCCATACTCGTTGTGCTTCCACTACACCACATACCAGCCCCCAAACCAGCCACCCAGATACTAAGCAAGTTTGAGGATTTTTGGGACATAAAATAATAGTTCCAAACATTTCACCAGTCATTCCCACCATGACTGCCCAAATCATTCGTCATGTTGCATGTGAGAGTTTTTGGGACAGCTAAGCGTCCCTGTTTAACTAGCATGGCTAAGCAATACGTTATATTATATTCTATTTGGGGAAAACTACTTTATACTAGTTTTACTATGGCGACAAGGTTCACATATCCCAAGATGTTTCAACGGGTAATACTAACAAGCATAATAATGGGTGTATATCTACTTTCTGTAAAACTGAACATAATCTACCACATAAAATAATAGCATGCACATGGATAATCTAAAAGAAATTAATTGCAT
Source organism: Bonia amplexicaulis (assembly GCA_036346245.1). Lineage (NCBI taxonomy): Eukaryota > Viridiplantae > Streptophyta > Magnoliopsida > Poales > Poaceae > Bonia > Bonia amplexicaulis. The sequence goes on along the minus strand of CM070736.1, from coordinate 32,726,637 downwards.
AAAGCTGGGTTCAATATGGTCAAAGTGATAACTCTCCTTGGTCACAAGGATCCGGGGGTTGGGAGTTGGGGTCTGCTGCTGCTTCTGCTTCCTCTTCTTGTGCCTCGTACGCTTTTTAATCGTGCGCGAAAATTTGCATAAAAAGAAAAGCAACAAATCAATCCAAATAGCACCAGAAATTCAAATGAACTCTAAAAATTATGATTTCGGTTCCATTTGATAGATCTTGACTTTAGATGAATTTAGAAATTTGTCACCCGATTTGGAGTTAAAATGAAGAAGTTATGACATTTTAAAGATCTCAGTTTAAATAAATTCCTAAAATTATTAAATTCTGACAGGTGGGACCCACACGGTTTGTTTTATATTTTATTATTTTCTCTCTGTGCCGCTGACATGTGGGGTCCGCATGTCAGCAGCTCGGCCTTTCTGCACCCGCTGACAGGTGGGACCCGTCTGTCGTGACCTCTCTTGGTCATTGCGGTGACGGTGGGGCCCACGTGTCACAGAAAAAAAAAAAAAAATGGCTCAAGCCGGTAGCGGAGCGGGGCTCGAAGCACGGGAAGCCGGGGAGAGAGAAATTGCGCTAGCCAAGTGGTCGGGGGAGGCTTTGCCTACCCTATATGGGTAATATATCCTTTTAAGGTAGGCGCTGGAGGCGGCTGAGTAGAAGTGGCAGAGGCCGGGGAAGGGCGGCGGCGCCGGCGGTGAAGGGTGGCCGGAGGGTCCTGGGCGAGGCCTGAAACGCGACCACGGCGCCGAGGGGAAGCCGGTGACGGTGGCGGTGGCGGCCGGGGCACCGGAGCAGTCAGCCGGCGGCGGCGTGTGGGAGGTCCCTCGGTCTTGGCGATGTCTACCGATGAGAGGTGCGGGGAGGCGGGGATGAGTTCGTGGGGCTCTGGGGATGGTGTGTGTGAGCTTGGAATCGAGCTCGGGTGGCGTGAGTCCAGGGGAGGGAGTTCACGGAGTTGGGGAAGAAGAGGAGGTCGGCGGCGATTCGAGCTTTTGTAGCTCACTTACCTGGCGGGAGAGGGAGAGGAAGGTGTGGGGAAGACAATGGGAGGCTGTACGGCTTTTGTAGGCGGCGGGAGCGGGCTGGCAACGGTAACGTGGCTAAGCGGTGTGATCGAGCGGAGGAAAACCGTGGGTGGTGGCGGCCGTCTGCGGGCGGGCGGTGGGCGGGTTGGCGCGGGTAGGGCATGATGCCCAGCCAGCGTGGAGTGGCAGCAGAGGCTCGAGCCGCTACCGATGCCTACCAAGTGGCGCGGCGAGAAAAAAGGCGGCGGGCTGGCGCTGGCCTTTCGGACAAGACAGCGGCGCGTCTTTGTCAAAGCGGGATCCATTGTCCGAGCGCCATGAGGCCGAGGCGGCCGGGAGGCAGAGACAGGCAGGCGTGGAGGAGGAGGGGCGGCCGGGTGAGGCGCGAGAGGAGGAGGTGGGGGAGAAGAAAAACAATGCCGGCAGGGGGATCGCGAGTTGGGCCGGGGTTGGCTGGGCCGGTTCGGCGGTGACCCATTGATCTTTTTTTTAAATCCCCACTTTATGAGAAGTTTGTTTGCACCTATTTCTGTATTAAAACCCTTTATGTTATTTCCATTTTCCCATATACAAATATATATTTCTATTTTACTTCCTCCTCTCATTTCTTTAGTAAAAATTTAACCATATTATTATTCTTAAATTTTTACGACCAAGCTGTATTCCTTTTACATTTGGATCATCTTTTCGATTCTTATTTTAAAATCTTTGTTTTCTAATATTTTATTTCTTTGGCCTTTTGGAACCTTAATCATAATTTAAGAAATGCTTTAAAAGTTAATTTTTAAAACAATTATAAAGCAAATAAATACAGAAATGTTTATATTTCAAATTTCCAAATTTTCAGGATGTTACAAGATCCAACCTTCACACTTCGTCGGGTCTTCTCACAACCTCCATTGAGAAGATCTTCGCGCACGACGTCTCCAACGCCGTCTAGGAGTCGGCAAACTCCAAGAATAATAAGCCAAGTCCTTCACTTGACTCTCACCACGTGCAACAGATGCACAAGCTCACTGGACACAAAGTCCACCACTAGAGGAAACACATGTACTCTAGTTCCTCTTCTCCCTTGTCACAAAGTGCAACACATGCATAATTGAGTGGAGAATCTCACTCTAGCTCAAGAGTACACAAATGAGTTCACCAGCAACTTCTCCAACCGGCCAGAAGGGGGTATTTATACCCCACACCAAAAAACTAGCCGTTGGAGCCAACATCCTGAAAAATCAGGACAGGCGGAACTACCGCCGGCCAATGGCCGGTAGTTCCACTCCAGCTCTGACGACGATGCAACGACTATGTCGAGCTCGAACTAGCCAGATTACGAGTCGGTAGCCAGAACCGCCGATTCATTTGCCGGTATACGCTCACCGGTAGTACCGCAAAGTCGGCACGGTATTTCCGCTCGAGCCGAGCCCAAACTTGACGCTCTCTGGAAAAAAAGGCACCGCGGGATCGGCCGGAGCTTCCGACGTCCGGTAGTACTGCACAACACATGTCGGTACTTCCGCTCCCCAGTAGTACCGCAACACATGCCGGTACTTCCGCAGGCCGGACCATCTACTCAAACAAAGCCGCTCGGACTTCTCACGTCCGGTAGTACCACAACACATGCCAGTACTTCCGACTTATGGTAGTACCGCTCACACAGAGCCAGTAGTTCTGATTTTCCTAAGAAGTGCAGATATCTCAACAGATTTTGTAAAACACATTTGCAAACTACGATATTATGCACACAAGGATAAAACATGATTTTCAACAAGTTGCAAAACATATTCGCACACTTTTAAAATCATGACACAAGGAATTGTATATGAGCTTCAATCATTTGCAAAACACATTCGCAAATATAAGCCTCATATCACAAAGAATAGAAACATAGACTTCAAGCATTTGTAAAACACATTCGCAATGAATTGTCCCATGTTACAAAGATTTCAACACATGAGCTTTAACTATTTGTAAAACACATTCGCAAATATAAACCTCATGTCAATATGAGCTAGCGAGGTGAGGTTGAGTCATCAACACATGATGAGACTCAAACTCTAGACATGACCCATCTTAATAGTACGACACATATACTAGCAACCCGGTCTTCCAACCAAACACCAAGACCGGTAAAACTAGGAACACATCCTTAGCCCTAGCTAGTCATACATTTGCCTTGAGCATCCTCTAACCTTGATAACACATATCACAACTTCAAGTCCGGGTCATCGTCTTCTCATTAACTCCATCAACCCATGATGGACTTTGCTTGATCAACACATGATCATCTTCATGCATCAACTCATGACGCATCTTCTTCATAACGGCCTTCAACACATAAAGCCTTCTTCTTCTTGATAACATTCAACTCATGAATCTATCATCTTCTCAATAGCCTTCAACATACGAAGCAATTTTCTTCTCGCATCTTGACTTGATGATCTTCAACACATGAAGTCATCCCAAGTCATCTTCACTTGTGGAACCTAACCTATTCATCCAACTCATGGAAACCGTTAGTCCACAAAATAATTGTCATCAATTATCAAACTTCACCATTAACACATAATGGAGAGACTAGATTCAACAATCTTTCCTTTTTGGTAATTCATGACAATCTCAACAAATAACGAGATATAAAATTTATTTTGCGAGTATACAACTTGTACACAACAATTTGTATACTCTAAGATAAGCTTTAAACAAAGCTGACTTATCCGGTTGTCATTAACCATTCAACCATTAACACATAATGGAGAAGTTAGATGACAACCCGATCTCACATAAGTATATATGAACTACACAAGTTATATATACTCAACAATGTATTTCAAAGTAAATATCCCAAATATGCATATTGAAAGAAGTATGGATCAATACTCATGAAACTCCAAAACATATAGAGAGCACCCCCTAAATGTGTGTATACAAGTGTATGTAGTAAAGACATATACACATATTCATTTTGAACAATTGGTGGAGTTCAATCTATATTTTGGATCTAGGAATGCATTAATATATGAGAGAGTGATTTTGAATGCATACCTTTTTTGATTTCACATTTTCATCCAAATGAGACTAAGCATAAATAAACTTAAATAAGTATATTAGTCTCATATATGCATTTGTCACTATCACCAAAACAATATAATGGTATTTGTTATTATCATTCAATCTCATTATGGTATTTATCATTAACACCAAAATCAACTTAAGCTGAGCTTGAACTTTCAATCTCGCTCTTAATCAATTTAATCAGAGCTTGATCTTTCAATAGCCCTCAACTCAGCCTTAACACTCAATGAGAAACTGCAGTCTGCTTCTTAGTCTTCCACGCAATAAGAGTGGAACCAAGAAAGACACAGTAGGCAGAAAGAGACCAGCGATCAGAATGATCACTAGCCCAGGTCATATTAGAGTATGCCTGAAGCTATAAGGAGCTAGAACTAGGAAAGAAAAGACGACGAGAGATGGTCCCATGAAGATATCGCAGAACATGAAGAAGGTTACCGTAGTGGATCTGAGTGGGAGCCGAAACAAACTGACTCAAGATGTGGACAGAGTGAGAAATATCTGATCTAATGATCCCAAGATAGACCAGACTACCAACAAGGTGACGGTATCGAGTGGGATCCTCAAAAGGCTCACCATCAGTAGGTCGAAGATAGACTCCAAGCTCCATAGGAGTATCCACCGTGCACTAATCGGTGAGACTACCACGAGTAAGAAGATCCTGAATGTACTTCTCCTGGGAGAGGTAGTAGCCCTCAGGCGTTGAAGAAAACTCAATTCCAAGGAAGTAACGAAGGGACCAAGATTAGACATCAAGAAGTGCTCACCAAGACGTTTCTTCACAAATGCAATATGATGTGGATCATCCCTAGTGATAATCATATCATCCACATAAAGTAGAAGAAGCTTACGACCACGAGGAGAAGTGTGAACAAAAAGAGCAGGGTCGTGATCACTAGCAGTGAAACCGACAGCAGTGACAACAGAAGAAAAGCTCGCAAACCAAGCACGAGTGGCTTGCTTGAGCCCATAGAGAGAGTGACGAAGGTGACAAACCATACCATCAGGGACAGAATACCTAGGAGGTGGTTGCATATAGACCTCTTCACGTAGCTTACCATGGAGAAAGGCATTCTTGACGTCCAACTGAGAGATGGACCACTAACGAACAGAAGCCATAGCAAGGAGAGTCCGAACAGTGGTCATATGAGCAACAGGAGCAAAGGTCTCATCATAGTCATGACCATACTCCTGCTGAAAACCACACGCCAAAAGACGAGCCTTATAGCGCTCAAGGGAACCATCCAAGCGAGTCTTAAATCTTGTATACCCACTTGCACGTGATAGAATTGGTACGAGCAGGTAGGGGAATAAGATCGCAAGTGCCAGTACGCTCCAGAGCAGCAATCTCCTCTGCCATCACGTGCTGCCACTCCGGATGAGCAACAACCTCATGGTAAGTCGTAGGCTCAGCAAGAGAAGTGGCCGCAAAACCGTAGCACTTAGGAGATCTAACTGAACGACGATCATGAAGATCATACCGGGGAGTAGAGACTGGAGCAAGGCCTAGCAGGGACGGAAGATGGGAAGGAGCGGAAGAAGGCACAACTGAGGGTGTATCAGGGCAAGGACAACGAGAGTAGTGCAGTAGGAAAGGAGAGACGACCTCAACAGAAGAGGTAGTGGGAGCAGGAACAAGAGAGTCTGAAGAGGAAGGAGCAGATGGAGGTGAAAGAGATGAGGGTGACAAAGGTAAAGTCGAAGGAGGAAGCGGAGAGTCAGGAAAAATCAAAAAAGAAAATGCGTAAGAGGACTCTGAACTGGTGGAGGAAGACCAAGGGTGGTAGGGACAAGACTCATCAAAAGTGACATCTTGAGACATTCTCATCCTAGGAGCGACAGGGTCATAACAGCGATAACCCTTATGCTCAAAACTGTAGCCAAGAAAAACACACTTAACTAACTGAGCAGTTAGCTTGGTGCGCTCGCGAGGAGGAAGAAGAACAAAATAGATACAACTAAAACAACGGAGATGATTGTACTAAAGAGGCTTACTAGAAAGACGCTCATGCGAAGTACAACCCTGAAGAGCAAATGAAGGCTGCAGATTGACAAGATAAGTAGCCATAGAAACTGCCTCAGCCTAGAAATGAGGCTGAACATGAGATGCAAGGATCAAAGCACGAGCGGTCTCAAATAAGTGGTGATGTTTACATTCAAAAACACCATTGTGAGCATGAGCACTAGGACAAGAGTACTGACGAAGAGTACCCTGGTCAACAAGAAAGCGACGAAGGGCAGTAGATAGATACTCACTAGCAGAGTCAGCACGAAGAACACGAATGGCTAAATAAAACTAAGTACGAACCGTTAGGGGTGGAAACGGATCGGATACGGTCGAATAGTATCAAATACGAATACGAATCCATATTTTTAAAATGAATACAATTGAATATTCTCAAATCTGAATACGAATATTCTCGAATCTGAATCGGATATTTTCGAATACGGATTTTCTTGGATCTGAATATCGGATAAAACAGTTCCTAGCGATTTTGCCGATTTTTCTGGGTTTTGACGGTTCTGGGTTTAAACCACCTAAATTCAAATTTTGAATTACAAAATTTGTGCAATTTTCATGGGTTCTAAAAGCGGATCGAATACTGAATCGAATAGTCTCGAATACGGATACGGATACGAATATTCTCGAATCTGAATGCGAATCTGAATACTCTCAAATACGGATACGAATATTTTCGAATCTGAATCTGATATTTTCGAATCGAATTTTTGCTTACCATATTCGTGTTTTCTCGGATACGAATATCGGATAAAACGAATTATCCGTTACCGTTTTCCACCCCTACGAACCGTAGTGGCGAAAGACTAATAAATAGAAAGAACCTGACTATGAGAAGTCATAAGATAGATCCAAGTATATCGAAAATAATCATCAATAAAAATAACATAGTAGCGATGACCCCTTTCGAAATGAAGGGGACCGGACCCCATACATCAGAGTGAACAATGGGCCTATTCTTTTGTGGCTACGACTTATGGCTTTTGGTTGCGGCTTGTGGCTTTTGGTACATTCGTGTAGGAGATTACAGAGTAACTAAAATTCACGTGCAGCTTTTGCCAATATAAATGAAGTAGGTACAGTATGTACTACAACTAACTAGCAGACTTCATCTTAAAAAGACACTCTATTTAAAAGCTAGTTACTGTAGAAAAGTCAAAAGCTGAAACCAAAAGCCACAAGAACAAGCCCAATATCAAAAGCTTGAAGAGATATCGAATCATTAGAATGATATATAAGCTGTAGCTGTTTGCCAAACTTGCAATCCATACATTGTAAGGAAGTGTCACCAGAAACAGAACCAAGAACACCTCCGAACTAATGAAGATAGACGAGAACATCCTATGTGACCCAAACGATAATGCCACTGGACGAAGGTAGCAGTAAAGGAAGCGACTGAAGAGGAGGCGGTGGAGGGAACTAAGGCTGTAAAAAAAGGTCGAAGCTCGTGAGCTACTCAAGTTCAGCTCGTTTTAGGCTCGATTCGACCTCGACTTGAACTTTAAACGAGTCAATCTCGAGCTCGTGAGCTTTACTGAGCCGAGCTCGAATAGTTCGCGAGCCTCGATTCGAGCTTAAATAGTGATACATATTAATTCTTACCGAACTTAGTTGAGCCGAACTCGAGCTCGAGCTTTTCTTAATGTTGAAAATTAGTGTATGTTTGAATTATTTTGACTGTTATCGAACTTACTAGAGCCGAGCTTGAACTTAAAATTTTCTTATTATTGAAAAATAGTGTATAATAAATTATTTTAATTGTTATCGAGCTTCAACGAGGCGAACTCGAGCCTACTCGAGCTTAGGCCGAGCCGAGCTCGAGCCCAGGTCTAGGCTCGAACCCCAACTCGAGCTCGGCTTGAGCTTCTACCGAGCTCGTGCCTAGAAGGCCAAGCCCACTCGAGCTCAGCTCGTTTATAGCCCTAGAGGGAACCGACTAGCTGGTAGAGGAAGCGGAAGGAAGGTGCAGCCAGTCAAGCTCCCAAAAATATTGTGAGTCACGACGCCTAGGGCTAGTCCCAACCAGAGTCCCAGTGCGACGATCCTGAACACAACACGAGTCAGTCGAGAATGATACGATAATCATGATCAGTGATCTGACCAGCGGACATAAGCTGCATGGCTAGTTTGAGAACATGAGATACTGTAGGAATAAGAAAGGATGAAGTAGAAAGACTGCCTCATCCTGCAACAGAAAGGGAGGTACCATCTGCAGTCATAACTATATGAGGAAGAACGGGAGGCCTCACAGAGGTGAGGTGAGTAGAATCTAGTGTCATATGAAATGAAGCACCAGAATCCAGAATCCAAGGCAATGGGATACCTGAGGAAGGAGGTGGTGGTGGTGAAGCACCAGAAGACTAAGTGGCAGAACTAGCAGAACCGAACGAAGTTGAGGCAGTAAGACATCGAAGAAGAGTGAGCATCTCCTGCTGGACCTTAATAGCGGAGCTCTGCCGTGACCCTGACTGAGAAGAGCCACTAGTGCCCTTGGGAGGGCAACTACCCCTGCGGCCTTGGTTCTTCCGCTTGTAGCACTGCTGAAATGTGTGATCATCGCGATAACAGAAGGTGTAGTGAAGACCCGTAATAGAGGCCGCTACCACCGGTGCAGCGGGAGCAGTCTTGGAGAAGGCGTTCGGCGGCAGAATAGAGGCGGGTGCGGTGACCCACTGCGAAGATGAGTCTCCTCAGCATGAACAGCGGTGAGAGCCTCTAGCACGGACGGAAGCAGCTGACGAGTCAGGAGGTGAGCTTGGACAGGCTCAAACTTTGATCGAAGACGTGTCAGGAACTCGTAGAGATGACGAGTCTTTAGGTGAGCACGTTGATGCAACAGAAGGGACAGGTCCAACAGACGTCCAGTCCCAGAGAGTCAAGCTGACGCCACACTGCGGACATCTACTAGTAGAAGTCGTTCACTGTGGCATCACGCTGCTGAAGAGGGTGCGCCTGATGTACGACCGAGAGATACATAGCATTACTCATCGACCGTAGTGGGGGCGCGGCGCCCCACATCAACTGAGATGTCGGCAGCTCCACCACATCCATGCAGGGATCTGAGAGGCGGCTAGTGGCGAAGGGTAAAGCGGACACAACCTCTCGCCAGTAAGATAGCCCCAAAGACGCTGACTTCTCATGTGAATCCGCATGTGCATAGCCTACTCACAATACTTCATCCCATTAAAGATGATCTTCGGATACGAAATAGCAGTGTGGGTGGCCATCACGTGTGGGAGACGATCGGCATGACACGGGCACAGATCTGACATGGGCAACGACGAAGGAACATCGACCAGAAGTGGTCGAGGCAAGCAGCCGAAGCTAACCAGGGCAACAGCTGGGAGTCAACGGCCGGAGCTAGCCGATCGGCCCGTCTCTAGGCCAAGAACACGCAGGTGTAGGCGTAGATCGATGCATACGCACGTGAATTGGTCAGTCGACGGTCGGGAGATGGTTGGCCGGGCGACGCCGGCTCGGCCGGCGGTGCCGAGGCGGCCGGGCGGCATCGGGCGGATCGGCGATGTTAGGCGACACCGGGAAGAGACGTGGCGCAAGGAAGTCCAATGGCGACTAGGAGGCGGTGCCGACGACGCGGGAGAAAGGAAGGCGGCGACGGTAGAAGATGCGAGCTACGTGGGCAACCCGAGGCGTCGCAGGGCTTGTGATCATCGGCAAGCGGAGATGCAACGGCGACTATGGTTGGAAAACCCTAGCCCTCTCTTAGGCTGATACCATATTATGAGTGCCAAGGGGCCAAACATATACATAACACAATATGCAATGAGCCCCCTATACAATATAATAACTCTACAACCTCTACATGTCTAACAATTCAAACCTACTCATGTTCAAATTCTCATTCAAATTTCTTTCAGATTTGTATTCGGAACTGTGAATACGCTACTTGTCAGGAAACTTGCAAGTTTGCAACCAATCTCAGCAGCTAATGTCGAAATGATAACATGGGCGACCTGAACAAAACTTGGATTCTAACGGGGAAATATAGTTAACAGTTATCTACTATGCAAAAGACTAGAGTAGGAAAAAAAACAGAGAGAATACATCATACGAATCTAAACTTGGCTAACAATTAGTTGGACAAACACCATGAGCCAAGTTTTACAGGCCTTGCCTCCCATAGGACAAGACGCCTCCAAAACCCTGCCCAATTACAAACCTCCATCCAGGTATCCAGGCTCCTGCACGCGACAAAACACACACTTTACGAACACTTTGCAGCAGAGCAATGCTGCGCAGCACCGAATGGAAAACTGAGACCACATCAACCTGCAAATGACCTTCAAACCAAAACATCGATATAAAGAGAGCCAAATCATAGGGAGAACAGCTTGATCTGCAGGGAAGATGTTAGTTGAACAGATACGGTACTGATGTATTTGGGGCAAAAAAATTTCCATTTCTCCCCGATTTCATTTTTCACCATAAGAGCAAAGCCAACATAAACCCATTTACATCCTTTTTTTTTCCTTCTAACGTCTTAACGAATGAATTAGATTTGAGGGATGGCTGCTTTCCCCCTAACAACATGGGGAAACAGCAATCACGGTTTCAACATGAATGCTGCTGTACAAGCAAAAGAGAAGGGGTAAAAAGGTTTAAAAAAAGTTAATCCCCACCATTCACCATTCTGATACAAACGACAAGCTAAGTGATTTACAACTGCTTTTCGCCACCACATGCGGTGACAGAACCCTTCATCTTTCGGCCAATGCAAGCCAAGCTGAGTTTGTAAAAGCATAAGTCCCCCCACCCCCACCACGGGATGATGGCTCCTAAGATGAAAATAGGCTGAGTATTTACAGAGAAGCAGGAGCACCTCCTTCAAACTGGTAGCTGATTCTGAACAACTGTTACTTCACCCGGAAATCATGTCTAAAGGTTGTAAGATTTTGAGAGAACTTGTCTCTGTTCTTTGCTTCCAAGTTCCTAGCGACATCAGTCATCAGCTTATCAAAACATTGCGAAAGGCGTTGTTGCTGGTCTACAGGCTGCACAAAAATGTGCATTAGCTCCAGGACAATCTGTTAGTTAACGGCTATATATTCAAGAAAATGATAGGTTTCAACGAGTCTAAAATTTCATCATAATTATCTTGCATTCTTCAAGTGAGATCGACCCAATTCAAAACTTGATGCCTTTTACTAGATGCAAAATCATGATGTCACAATATAACTTCAAAAGACTATATGCAGCCTCTAGCACTTTTTTTTTATGATGAGCATTGCCAGTATGTTAAAGAACCAAGGCTTTTGTAATTCGTCTTCTATTAAACATTTGCATAACTACTATTTTGCAGGAGTAATACCAAAGAAAACATTATCATAAAGTTACTGACTCTGCACACTATCAAGCAAACATTATTGAAAGCTTTGATGATATCTGCATAATGTATTTACAGTTTCTGATGTAATTCCAAAAATTTCAACCACCTAATTAAAGCCCCTGAAACAAGAAACCTGGCTTATTTAAATTATATCACAAGCACTAATATTTATGTTGCAGCACCATCCCTAGAGATCTACTTGCTCATATGTACCATCTATTTGGTAAAAGCTAATAGCCATCGGTTAACCCTAAACTGGATTCACAACATGATAGTCATAACGATAGCCATAATCAATTCCTATCAAAAGCATGTAGATAGATGATTGATATTTAAAAATCTTTATCTCCCAGCAAGGGATAGAAATCTCGGTACCAGTGAAAAACCCGGCCGGCGGGCGATAACGGTAACCGGCCGATTATCGGAAAAACTGGGGAAAACATGATGAAATTAAGGTATTAAATTTTGAATTTTGGCTGTTTTAAAACCGGTAACCGGAACTGTTACTGGAAAAACCAGGAAAACCGCTTAAAAATCGGAAAAACCGGGAAAAACCAGAGAAAACCTAGTATAAAATGTTAGGACTAGCATATTTAGTTCATACAATAGGTAATTTAGCACAAAAAGGCCTAAACCAACCAAAGAAGTGTATTATGCAGTTATAAATTTAAATTTAAAAATTTTCGGATGGTGTTTCCCTCCCGGTACCCACCAGGATTTCCGGTAACCGGCGGTTACTGGCCAGTAACCGCCAGTTTTTTATCCCTGCTCCCAGCCTTAAAAATAAAAGAGAGGCCCACATTATGATGACAAGGTAGAAAGTTTTAACAAGAGAAGAAAACAAAACTAAAAAGTTGGGAATGTACAATGGAACTTCAAATGAAAAGAGTACTAACCTGTGATGCTAATATTTGCACTGTCAGATCACTAAATATCTGCACCCAAAAACAAGAAATCAAAATGACATGAAGACAACACAAACTAGCAGAAAGAGTGTAAAAGAGATAACAGAAATATGATAAATAAATAAACAAAATAAATAAATAAATAAAGACAGGCACCTGTTCACTGATCATTATCAAACTCAGTATTGGTCTACTGAGGCTCCATTGGTTACCCGCATCCTCAAAGATAATGATCTCAAAAAGTGTCTTCAGTATCTGTTATAAAACAATGTTATTATCACAAAGTATCCTGTCAGAATAAGGTAGAAAATATTAGGAACACAAACCTGAGGAAACAAATTGGGGAACTCTCCAATATGCCGAGCAAGATTCAATGCAGCTGGTGATGGCGGGCCATCAGCAGCTGCAATGTTGTTAAAATAGAAGGCTGCCAAGTTATCGATGGCAGAAGCGCACTGCCAAAAGGAAACAACAGAATGCATATTAGCCCAAATAGCAAGTACTAAAGAAAAATGTGGATTCCAAAAATAATTGGCTATTATTAGACAAGTAATACACTAACTTCAGCCAAACGCATAAACGATAATTTAACTTTATGATTATTAGGTGCCAGTAACCACAAGTTGTAACCAAGTCTCTCCCCTATATGACACCATAGTTTACGCATTGATCCACCACTAGTGTCACATTGTTGTAACAAGAACATTTTTCAAGTGGTAAAAAATATACATAGTAATGTACCTGTGTTGATATTCCCGTATCTAGACCTTTCAAGCCAGATTCAAGCGTGCCAACAATATGTGCGAATGTGCTTGTATCCAAATTGAGAACAAAACTGATATGGTTGTTGAACAGAACTTCCATATATCCATAGTATGCTTTTGAAAGCTGCAACAAAGCAATAGATCATTCTGAATGCCTCTACAGATGAAATGGAAAATTGTAATACCACCAGAACGCAAAAAGGGAACAGAGGCGAAGAATGAAAAATAACACAAGGGAGAATAACATGTTTTTGCCGTTAGAACCCGTTTGACTTTAGAATACCGAATAAAAGTAGCGCTCGTTGAGGTTCCCAGACCGTCCACGGCTGGTCGGCACCATCTCGCATTTTGGATTTTCCTCGTTCGGCAGAAAATTTAGCCAACACCCACTTTTACTATCTTACCTCCCGCAGTAGAAAAGACATCAACAATACAGAGCCCACCTGTTGGACTGAAAGGTCCTTAAAGCCCACAGCCTCATCAAAAGAGAATGAGGGTAAGGGAGGGGCAACCAAGGCATTTCACAATGCCAAGGCCCCCATACAAAAAGGATAAGCTAGTCAACCGAGAGGTCTCTTCCCATCTCTCTTCTCATTTCCTTCCTCAGGCAAGAGCTAACTCACGGCCTAGAGCCATTCCCCTTTCTATGTTCAGCCATAGGTAAGGCACAAGCTAGCAAGAGAGCCAGTAGCTCTCTGTTGTCAGGCCACAACCACAACAGCCAGCCAAACCTCCACAAGTCAAGCACAAACATCACAGCCAGGCACTTAGAATAGGAAGGAGGAGGTAAGGGGAGGAGTATACCGAAGGTAAGGACGCTGTGGTCACGGCATACCGTCACTGGTGAGCCATGCACTCCCAATAGCCGTCCCATGCTCCCCAACGCACAGGAAGGCCTTGAGTCCCGACAAAGGCAGGCCCTGTTGCCAACTACCACTGCATGCGCCAAGAATAAAACCAAGTAGTAGCTAAATCAAAGGCAATAGTAAAGGGGGGAGAGTGAACCGGTGACGCCCCTAGGGCTCACGATGGCGGTGGCAGGAGGCCGAGCCTTAGCGTCAGTAGCCAGGACGGAGGGGCAACGACATGTAGACGTCCAGGGCCGACAGCGAGCTCTGGGCTAGTGGGCTATGGCCGCCAAGCTAGGAGGGAGCGGCGGCGGTGGTGAGGGGAGATGGGCGGTGGCACTGGCGCCCAAACCCTAGGGAGGCGGAGACGCCTAGGCGTGGTGGCCGACGGCCAGGGAAAGGGCTGCGCTGGGCTCCCGGTCGGCCATGAGCCATGGCCAGCGAGCCCGAGGAGGAGGGGCGAGGGGAAACAATAGGGATGCAGCGGATTCGACCCTAGTCGACCGGATCTGGGGGAGATGTCCGGGGCGGTGCAACGCAAGCACGTGGGGCGGCCGGTGGCCGGCGATGAGCTTAGGACCAGCGTGCCCAAACTCGGCCATGAGTCACCAACCCACCTAGGGAACACCAGATAGAGGGGAGTGAATGAGGGGAATGGAAGGAGATGTGGGGAGAAGAGAAGTCCGCGAAGGAGGTGCTCGGCACCAGTGGCCGACGGCGCTCGATGCAGCCGTGCCATGAGCCAGAACGGACGGTGAGTGGGAGAGGAGAGATTGAGGAAGGGGAAAATGTAAGGCCATTTAGGACGAACCAAACAAAGATAAGACCGGCCGGTAAGAATTAAGAAAAATGAGAGGAAACATAAAGAAAAGGAAAAAAAGAGAGAAAAGAAAAGAGGAAAAAACGAGAGAAGGGGGATTTGCGACGTGCACGTCGAATCCTTACCCCCTGCATGTCGGGTCCTTAATCCTGAGCATTTTTATGCCCATGTCGGGTTTACGCGTAAGAACGATGACATCCATATGCGCGCATGTATAACTACGGTGTTTTGAGTTTGGTTAACTGCTTGTTCAGGTAAAGGTCCTGAGTCGACGTCGTCCACACGTCGCTCCGCTCTGCTTGGTTAACAAGCAAGTGAATGGTAGAGCGGTAGGCCGTAGAGTTTATAAAATATGCAATGTTTACATGATATGATGACGTTTATGTGAAATATGTGATACTTTCGCTTTATGATGTTGCATGCTAAATGATGATAGAGCAAAGCGCAGTGATGCTTACATGCTAATGATGATAATAGTATGGTTATGACAATGGATATATACATTTGCATTATGTGCACTCATGGGATGAGAACTGGGATCTGCCTAGGTGGATTCCACAAGTCCTACTTCGGTAGGCCTCCACGAGAGTGGAGAGACCCCGTGCCGATAAGGACGAGCCCAAGAGTATGTAGAGTAGTGCTGCAATGCACTAATGGTATGATAATGTTGGAACATGAGAATGATAATATGAACATGATAACGTATGTAGAGTATGTTATGGCTGGTTAATTGTTATATATTTTGGTAGTGTTTATCGTTCTATTATACACTTGCTGAGTCTCCAAACCCACCCTTTGTTGTTTTTTTAAGTGGTCACTAAAAATGTCATATACGGGCGGGAGTAGCACATGAATAATTTCACGTAACAGCAGCACCTCACGTATCAACTTTTGTTAGTATGTTTAGACTATTGATATCCTAGAGTAGTTGCTTAAAAGTGGTAAGATGGTTGTCTGGTCACTGTATTATAAATAAAGTAGTGGTTGTTTAAAATTATGAGTACTGGTTGAAATTAGTAAAATGATGCAATGGTGGTAGCATTCCAGGCTCAAAGGATGGACGGGGTGTTACAAAAATAGTTCAAAGTTCAAGCATCTGGCTGACCACAAAGAAGTGTGGGTTGTCACAAGATCCAGATTATTGTCCAGATCGTGTATTTATATATGACCAAGCCAGGAGAAACACACAATTTGGACCACGTAATACTAATCTTGTGCAAAGGATACTAGCTGTTAATTACCTATGAGTTAACCTAGGTTCCAAGTTCCAACAAGAACTTGACCTATCATACAAGTAAACTACAAACACGGGGTACTGCTTACTATTTAGACTTCTTTTTATCTTTGATTAACAACTAGAATTCTAGGGGTTGGACAGTCTTAGAAATTATTCTAAATCTCTATGTTTAAAGTAAAATACTTGCAGCACCCAAAGTTCCAAAACCTGTTTCAGGCAAAGATTCTGGACCCCACTATTTTGCCAAACATTTCCTGTTTCCTGCTTCTTAGTGGTCATTTTTTTATCGCACTTCTATCTATATCTATATATATTGAATGATAGCAAATATCTAATTATCTATCGAAATAGTACATATATAACATTCTACCAAAATGTAGAAACCCCAGTCTTGACAGGGTTATGGGCACCGGCCGTTGCCACCGGTTTTGAACCCTGGGCCCTGGCTGCACAGACACTGTGACTGACATATTTAACACACCATCTAAATACAGGGAATATAATTTATAAAGGGAAAAAACACCTAACTCAATCAGATTGGTACTAAAATCACTTGGCCCAGTTTCTGTCTTTCTGATGAGCAAGCAGTTACCTCTGCTAAATTTATATGCACCCATTATTCCTATTCACATTCTATGTGATAACTGAGAACTACTACTTCAACCATTGTCAAACTTAGCACAGATATTTTGAGATAGCTAACAAACATAACAAGAAAAGTAATAGCATAAGATGGCAAAATAATTGTAAACTAAATTACTAAAGATGGCATGAATACCTTTTTGAATGCCATTATATCAGACAATGGAACTGAGAGGGTCATCTTTAGAGATATATGAAGGGCATCCGCAAGTGCTCTGTCACCATAAAGCTCAAATACACCAAAATTGACATAGTTCCCACATAAAGCTGTAAGTATAATTCCAGTAAATGTCAGTCAGAAGAACAGTAAAATAATCAGCAAGGAGATTACACAAGTCTTAAAGTCTGAAATGCGAATTTAAATGTTTCTAAAAAAGCAGAGTAATGAGGTCATAGTTGGGTGGAACCACCAATTTCCTTCTTCGCTATGAAAAAGTACAAACTTTGATCGTATTTTAACCACAATAATGGAAACAAAAACAAGATTCAAATCACATCAAGGATTTACAAAACCTGAACTAAGATGTCTCCCAGCGCCGTTAGGTTTCCTAGAAACTGGCCCGAAATTCACCAGAAAAGTCATAATTGACAAATTGGTAAAAGTCGGCTGAATGGTTTGGATTAAATTACAAAAAACCATTTGTGAACTAGGAACTGCTATTGGCTGGTTTGATCAGAAACCGGTGGAACCACCAGCAAGTTACTACCGATTTTGCGAAGTCCGAACCCTGATCAAAACAGTCAACAAGGTGCCAATCCAACATGATAGTGCAGTAGTGCAATCTTTATTATTATTATTGTACATGCCCGACGAATCCTGTCAATGGGACTGACACCCTTCACACTGACTGACAAACTAGAAATGTTAAAGCTCAGTTTTGCAATCGGGGATAATAATATAATACAGTGCATTCTACAAGACCAAAAAAAAAGTAAATCGCTGAAAGCCCAAATAATATTAGGTATGACATTTGTTATGAATATTGTGTATATATTGAAGAGGCCCAATGGGAAATATATATAGGGAGTACAATGGGATATTACAGGAGAATATGCTGATTCCTATTCTATCTCTAATAGCCTTATCTCTAATACCCTTAACACCCCCTCTTAAATGCAAGGCGTATGCAATAGCATTGCATTTGAAAAAGGGTTAATACTAAAGCAAGAAATATCCGACGTCTGAATCTTGATAATGTCATCGTTGCGTGCAGTTTTTAAATAAATTGTCAAATCAAGGCGAAGAGGAATAGATAGAAGTATGACGGCGCAGATCGAAGCCCAAGAAGCGGCGGCGCAGTGCATAAAGTGCAGAAGACGTGCGGTGACCTTAAAAGCTCGGGGCGACGGCTAGAGAAGTGGCGCCATCATAACAACTTCTACGATCTGCACGCGGCTCAGAGAGTAAACCGGCGGCTGCTGCCATGCAAAAAAAAATTCCTACACTTCTATAACTAACAATAAATTTGTGAACTCGCACGGCTTTGACGAACTAAAAGTTAGAGACTACGAACTTGGATAGACGCAACGGAAAACTCAAAAGAAAAATAACTCGAAGACTGACTCGAAAGAACACAGATACTAGCAGCAGAAAACTAATACTAGCATAGATTAACTCCAGAGACTATAACTCATCCTCAAGTCGACGTCCGCGCTCCCTCTCTCCTCACTCTCCTCGCACACTCCCCTCCCCAAAGCGCGCTTCCTCACTTCTCCCTCGTGCTCCCTCCTCTCCTTCCTCTCCCTCCCTCCTTCCGCGCGGAGGTGGCGATGATGACCCTGGCGGGTGGAGCCGGTGTCGGCGGCGGGCCGGCTTTGGGCAGGCGTCGGCTCGGCGACCAATGGCGGTGGCGGTCGGCACTCGATCGTGGAGGCGGCGACAATTCGAGCGCCGAGGCTGGCGTGGCCGGATCCGGCGTGAGGCGGCCGGATCGACGGATCCGGCGCGAGCGGGCGGATTCGGGCGAGCCGACGGACGCGGATCCGCGCAGATCCAAAGGCTCTTCTTGGAGGAGGCGGGGAGGTGCGTGCGTGGCCGCCAAGAAGCGGAAGGAGGTGGCCGCCCGGAGTGGAGCACATTCCTCTCGGGGCCGGCTACGGCGGTGGCCGGCGGTGACCGGCGGCGGCCGAAGCGGAAGCAGATCGAGGTTAGGGTGTTAACCTAAACTCTGATACCATGTTATGAATATTGTGTGTATATTCAAGAGGCCCAATGGGCAATATATATAAAGAGTACAAAAGGATATTACAGGGGAACATGTTGATTCCTATTCTATCTCTAATACCCTTAACAACATTCAAGTGAATCAGTAACATAGGGCCTTCCGGAATAATGAAACCTCTGCAATATTTTATAACAGAATATAAGCACTGTCACGAATTACATTACAGTTTAGTCAGTTGAACCGTATTCTGTACTGGAATTACAAAACAATCATCACGCATATTCTCAACCACTACAGCTACCACACGATTTTGAATATTCAATAATATCACCTCAGGACATCTCTAGGATTCAACTCCGATGTCAAGACTGGGTAAGGAGTCTCATCTCCAACAAAGTAAACAAGATTTTGCAGTCTAGGTCAACATAGAGTGCACGGGAATAAGTATCTCACTCAAGTTGATAAATCACGTCTATTACTAAAGTGTTCGAATGCTTTGTATCGTACAATGAAGTTGGCATGAAAAGAATGTTTCACAGCAGAAGTTCCAGCCGAAACATTAGAGATTTCTATAAAAAATTGACAAAAAGAAGCTCATACCATAATAAAATTTCGCACAATAGTGAATAGAACCATCTAGCCCCAGGAAACTGCAATCAACTTACTTGGAGAGTATAAAAGAAAATGTTTCAAAACACAATTTATAGACTCACCCCTTGAAAGAACAGTCAGTGAAATCCACATGCCTTTGTATTTACTTCCATATATATCAGTGCCAGTTGGAAGCAATAGAATCCGTGAACCATAAGCCACAATCAGCTTGCTAATCTCTCGGAATAGAAGGATCCCATTTGGTGATGATGAATCGAATGTCAATCTTTGGCCTTTGTTCAAAACAAACTCGGACATCAATTTGAGCAAGGGTGTTGTGACCTGCATAAGGTTATCTTTTAGAGAAATTGAAGACATGATTTACGAACCTAGGGTTCTAAATAATAAAGTTAGGCTTATTCAACAAAAACATGCAACAGGTATGCAATGACACAAAAGTGTTCTAGAAAAAGAATGTAACATTGGTAATGGTTGACAACCTCTGGCTCATCAGTCCACAGTGAGATGGCTCTCAATAAAAGTGGCATGCGAGATGGATACAACCAGTCAAATAGGAGGCCATAAGTCCTGCGGCTGGATTAGACCAACAAAGGTAAAAGTTAGTTTCCAAAACATAGGAGCTGTTATAAACTTAATAATCGTAAAATGTATATGTTCAGAGAATACACCTGTTTGTGGCCATCGCAATACCTCGTAGATCCCTCATCAAACCAATAAATGCATACTTCATAACATCAGTACAGAAAGCAACATCAGCAGTTGCCTCCAAATTAACTGCAACCTGTGATGAAAACGAAGAATAAAATCAGATAACACAGTAAAATTTATACTAGCATGAAAACAAGTAGATAGGCACCTGCAGAAGTGGCTCCATGAAACTCCTGAATTTTACTGGGCCATCTTCCATGAAGACTAAAAAGCCAAGGATGTAATAGAAAGTAGTTCTGCTGCGGGAACATCTGTATTCTTCAAGAAACGGAAAATTTTCCCGCTGGCAGGACGAATAATGAAATTGGAATCATTTCAAAGACCAAGGATCACAGAAATCATATAAAACGAATGCTAGTGGGAAGACCTTACAGAATGATTTGCAATGATAAATTTTGTACTATCCAGCTTGAGAAGCAGCTTTCCAGTCATATAGCTGCTATGACAACACAAAATGAAGAATTGTCATCATGCCAAACATGAGAATATGGAATTGAACGCATATAGCTACAACTTTACCCAGATGCAAGCTCCAGGAAAAGGGACAGAGTATGATCAATAACACCTTCACACTGTAACCAAATCAATAGTCAACAACAGCTTATAGATAAAAGTCAAAGCTGAAATCAGTGGATGAAAAGTCACCTCAGCATAGCACTTCAGATTTGTGGCTATTTTCCCAACAATGACATTGAGTAAAACTAAATGATCATTCAGTCCAAGTAGCTCAGACAGTCTTGCATACAACTGCTGCAGCAAAGCAGTGCTTTATGACATTTGACAAAGAGGTATATCAGGATGCACTAAAAATATTATTATATCATTTATTTTCTTCTAAACCTTTGTAGAATGCATGGCTTGGTCTCCTACATAAGACCTCCTGAAATTTTGCACAAAGATGAGAATAGCTCGATCAAGCCTTTGCTTACTTAATTCTTGATATCTCTGCAATGAAATTATAATCAGTTCTCATTCTCATTCACACAGTAAGCCTGTGGAGCTTATAAAAAACAACTAACATATGTTAAACAAAGTAAAAGGCCAGATGTGAGGACATGCCATAAACCAGAAAAAAGGAAAAAGGAAATGGAAATGGAAATCCTGTGTGAGTTCAGCACTTTAACAACCAGCGTATAAATGTTTGTTAGTGCCTTAGTGGGGAAATAGAAACACAAGACAATAATCCTCTTGTAATAACAGAATTCACACAAGAATATGATTTTAGGGCCATTTTGCAGTAGTGGTGCTAATCTTTACTAATTCCAATAGGATTTTTCTGTAGCTGTGCAGCCTGTGCTAATCTTTACTAATTCCAATAGGATTTTGCTGTTATGGCTCCAAAAAACATGCTTCAACAAACTGCTATATCCAAAAATAGAAAAAGCTAAATGCTTTTGAAAAGCCACCGCAATGCCAAGTGGTATGTTAATCTTAACTCCTATAAAAAATTTGTTTTACTGCATCACATATGGTTATTGTTTCTAAGATATTTGCTGTAAGCTGGACACTCCAGTTGCCCACCTGTCAACCCAATGCAACCCATAAAAAATATTAATATCACCAAGACAAGGAAGGAGATTTGAGTAAACAAGAAAAGGAAGTAACATTTCCTGCAAAGTAGGATGTCTGCTTTTGAAACCAACATTTATTAGCGAAAAGTCACTCAAACCATAGTTTGTAGAATTACATTTTAGTACATGACTGGCACTGGAAGTAGGCTGAACGCCAAATACAGTGCAGTCATTTTCATTATATACACTCAATTTCAACTTCTTTTGCCTGAAAAGTGAAAACTAACAGGTTGCACCAGTGGAATTTTCATGGTGGCTGTAAGAAGCGCAGAACAGTTTCAAAATTACACATTTGTAGCAGTGCGGTTCTAATTTCCCAGGGAGTTATGCGATATTGGCTATTTATTATGAGATATTGGCAAAATATCAATGCTGTTAACCTGTGAAAAATCTTCCAAAATAAAATTGTTGAAAAAAAATGTCTAACACCAGTCCTACATACACAGGCGCTCATACTCTATACTAGCAGATAGTACTCCAAAAGGAAAATCATCATGCCTGCAAGTACACTAGCTCAACATTCATGTTTAGTGACCAAATCATTTTCATCTAACCTGTGCGTTCACCCCTGTGTCAGTAATATTTATCAACTGTAACACACGGGCTGAAAGTTCTGCATCAATTAACTCTTGTGATTCTTGGCTGCAGAAGAAAATCAAAAACCTTGTTCATGAAAAGAATAGCAGAAAAAAGTTGACATGCAAGAAAAATTAGTTGCTCACCTACAACCAATGGTCTGCCTAATCTTGAGAATGGCTGCAATTATGTGGACCATCCATGCAATCTGCCCTTCAATGACAGACAGCTCATCTGCATCTCCAGGAGCTGGTAGTCTTGACCTTTCCTATAAATAATATTTTACTTTGAATAGCACTCTTCTAAAAAAAGTGCTTGTGGAATAATACTAAGTTACTAACATACCGTATAAGCTTGTAGAAGAGGCTCCATGATATTTATGATGTAAAGACTACTGTTTTGGTACTGCAACTCATTGAAAGAAAATAATAATCAGGGCATGTAATATGAATATGCAATGCAAATCGCAAAAATTTAAAAACAATAAGGGGTTTCATTTAATTTGTACATCCTATTGCTAATAAGATTACTTATGATTAAAGTAATTCTATAAAAAACCATCAGAAAAAAGTAACAGATATAATAAACTGAAGCAATATATCAGTTTTGCCGAAAAAGGCAGAACTGATAATAAAAGAACTCCATCTCTTTTAGGGAATGATGAAGTCAGATATAAACCCTCATAGTGGCGGAGTGGTGACCTGACATAATAAATCTATCCAATCATAGCTCAATTTGCAGAGTAGCCTTTCCACAAATCACCTCCGTTCTTGATAGAACAGGTCAGAATAAATCGGAAAGGGGTCAATGATTACAGAAACTGCTTAAACAATCCCAATCAAACCCTCTCCCAGCAGAAGAGCAGATAGCTACTATTCTACTGGAATGAGAGGATATCTTGGTTCGTTCGAAATTGGGTAGGTAAAGAAATTTCTTGATGAATTCTACCCTTCTGCCATCACATTCAGAAATATCACTCCAGCAAAAAGTCAATACCATTTCGATTCAACAGCACTTTGCAATTCCTTATCATTTTCCTTTTTATCTTATATGTTGTATTTTCTGCATTCACAGTTCGTCCACAATACAAATTAAACGAAGCACCAATGTAGCAAAAATGTACTGTTGTTGCTAACATTTTAGCAGCATCGTATCAAATGCAACATGATGAATAGCAGAATGTTGTTAGTTTGAAGTATCTATTGCATTGTTCTTGTGTAGATTCTCCTTTTCTGGCAGCAGGAAAATTCTTATGCTAAATACAGGAACTTAAAAGGAAGTGCAAGTAGCAAGTTGTAAAAGGATAGCTGCAACTCATGTGTAATCCAAATTTGACACATGTGAACCCTGAACCCTGTTTTCTCAGAAGCTGGAACAGGGCCTAAATCCCATTAACAGAAAGTGCTCAATTGAAGTAATCAATCTTATTTTCAGTTGAATATGGTTTCAAAGATGGAGTCAAATCATAGCTTTGAAAGAAAACTCATTCTTAAAATCAGAATCAAAAATTTATGAGGTAGTAGCAACCTGAAATCTGCAAAGGTAAGGAAGACTCTCCAGCTGTTCCTGGAGAATTTCCACATTATCCAAAGGATTATCTGATGAATTGTCTGCAAAGCTGGCCTGAGATGAATAGAAATAACTAATAATAAGAATGACAACAGTTGCTTCTTGAACTGAAATAAAAGCAGTAGTTGCAGCTCTCGCAGAAGCCAGTACCTGAACAGAGCTAATTCTAGAAGTGATAAAAGCCTCCATAATTTTGGGTACAGTTTCATCAAGGAGACTTGGTGTGTCCCCTTTCAAGTAAGGCACAGATGTCACCAGCCTTAACCAAAGACTTAAAAGATAGTAAACACTGTTGCTGGCCCACTACAGAACAAATAATTGATAGCATACCAGTCATAACACTCACAACATTAATTATCGAAGATCTAGTGACTAGTAACTGAGCAAGAAGAAAGATAAACCTGCCATGAAAGCACGGATTTAGTTGTAAATTCTGCTACTAGACCAATCCATTCGCCATAAAACTCAACATTCAGAAGCTCTGACAACTGCACAGTACAATAAGTTAAATTTCCACATTTAATCTCAAAAGGGACCGAAGGCCGCTACACAAGAACGTGGAAAATGGATCAACAAAACCAAGTACAACCACCAAGCAATTTGATCTATCCTTTTGTCCAAACATCAATAACAACCAAATATAAACCAAAAAATCTGGCAGTCAATGTTGTAGACAATTCTGAAGATGACACTATGTATATTCACAAATAACGAACCAATATGTCACTTCAACGATCAACCATAAATTAAGGTGTGTTATTATCAAAAATTCAAAATGTTTTATAAATAAAAACTGAGATGCATGACAAACTTTGAATAGAGTATGATGACAAAATGACATTAAAATTCCCTTTTTTCGCTTTCAAACATTTAAAACAACAAAAAACCACTTGGCAACAAACAGCAATAAGCTACTCATTGCTACAAGGTACAAATACAGAAAATTTGGAATAACCATCATCCCCAGTTGAGCACAATAACCATCCCCAATTCACCCCTCAAGACATATAACGAGGATTATTAATATAATATTAAAACATCGTTCCCTCAACTATGGCCACTAACTAAACTGCACAAAGCAAATATCAGCAGTCACACCCAGGGATACAAAACCTGGAGCTGGGGGTATTCCCGGCCGGCGGCCGGTTACCGGAAATATCGGAAAAAACGGACGAATTTCATGATTCAAATTTTGAATTTGTCGATTTGAAACCGGTAACCGTTCCAGAACGGCCAAAAACCGGAAAAACCGCTAGGAAAACCGGAAAAAGGCAGAGAAAACATAGGAGAACAATAATTGATGCGTATTTATTTCATACAATAGATAATCTAGCACAACAAATGCCTAAACCAACCTAGAAATTACATTATGCAGTCATAAATTTAAATTTACATTTGAAAAATTCCAGCTGGTTTTTTCCCTCCTGGTACCCACCGGTTATTCCGATTCTTGGCGGTTCTGACCCGATGAATCGCCGGTTTTTCGATCCTTGGTCACACCACAGAATAATGGAACTAAAGAGTATATTATTAGCATAAGTAGTTAACTGCTTCTCATCATCGGTAAACCTGAAAGATTAGGAGAAGCTACAGAACCAAATTTGTATTTCGTAATGCTGTTCCTTCAACATATAGCATGTGCCAACAAATTAGGAAGAAAAAACTTTTGTAAGAGAACTACATGCATACTTCATAATCATTACATCGCTATAGTTACCAAGCAATGCACCAATCATTATGGAAAAAAACTAACAAGTTTGTATATTTTCTAATAAATACTAAAAGAAATAAAATACAAAGCATATCCTTGGTTCGCAACCTGGTAATTAACTTTGAAACGTCCCAGAAGACGGCAGAACTCATGGTAATTACCATGATCAGCAAGACCTGCAGAGTCAAAATAAATTACATAACATCTATTTTTGCCCTGCATGAAGTGCCTCAACCAACAAATTTATCTACTTGGACAGATTAACTATTGTAAGCATATCAAATCAAGACAACTTTTAATTCTCTGCTAGCAAATTTGGCTTCAACAGTATACACCATAGTTGTGATTGGGTCCATTAAAGTCTCCTAAAATATACAACATGACTACAAGTGAGTTAATCAACTCATGTTAAGACTAAATGCTTCTTAACTAACAGGAAAGAGGACTTTAGTCGAGATAATTCTTCCTAATAAGTGAAATTTGTAAGAGGAAGAAAACCAGCATCAATTATTAATTTGTAAGATTTGTACGTGTAGAACCTTGGCCTGTTTGGAGTATCTCCTTGGTGCCTGACATCAAATGAGAGAGGAACTGGGACCGTGGAGGATCCTCCACAAAAATACTGCGCCTGACAGAAGCAAGTCTGACAACACATTCCAAAGCCTGTACAAAACAACAGGCTTGCACACATATATAAGTGCAGGAGAGAGGAGGTGAAGAAAATAAAGCATACAGTACCACACTAAACTTGACACATTTCCTAATGGGAAATAGAACATAGTGACTGCTTGGATGTGGTGGATTGGGTGAGATTTAGAGCAGGCACAAAGACACCCCCAACCACCACCACCAAAAAAAAAGAAGTAGCAGATAAAGTTCTAACCGCTAGAAGATGTTAAATGGGGAAAAATATGCTTGTCAAAGAATCAGAGACAACATTTAAAAGGGTTGCTCTTACATGCAAGTAAGCACTAACCAATACTAAATTTGCAAATTGTATCAACAACCAGACCCATCAAACAGTAGTTCTTTTGAAACATGTGGAATTGTGGATAGAAATGCACCTCTTTTGAACTAATGAAGAAATCACTCAATACAAATATTTGCACTGTATTACTATTTATTATCAAATCACCCAAGCAAAGTGTACCTCTTTTGAAACACGATTATCATTGACTTTGTAGTAATCAAAAAAGATCTGGACAGTGGAAGGATCCTGAAGGAGAGGTCTCCAAGATGCAGGAAGCTGCATCAAGATAAATATATATATATATATATATATATATATATATATATATATATATATATATATATATATATATATATATATACATAAACTACAATAAAGAGCCAAAGTGTGATACAATGACAGGTTAATTGTTGCAAAGAGTAGCTAACAAGTATGCAACGAATATACCTGCACAGTTCCAAATTCTTCGAGCTTTCATCCACTGGAGAACCAACAAAGTCAAATGACAAGCATTTCAATGCAAGTGAAAGAGGGACATGCCTAAAATCATCTGGTACTGCAGTTCAAGTTCAGATTGTATCAGAAGATGGAAATGAAATCAGTGTAGGTATTCCAATACAATTTACTGAAAAAAATCATGCCACCATAACACCTTGAACATTACCTTCACTTTTCAGTTGGTCTAATGAGGTTAGAGAAATTTGGAAGATCTGTAGAAGAAACTGGTCCTTGAATGAACTTGCAATCTTTCTGTGAAGTGTCGAAGGCATCGTATTTGGCTGTATGCATAAACCAACATAAAAAACATTAGTCAAATTTCTCTTACAGCTGGTTACATAGAAAAAGGGATGAACATAAATGGGTATGACATTCTGAACAGTAATAAAAGAAAATGAAGTAACAAATAAAAACCTCATCCAGAGGTAAAGATATTAGTGGACACTAGGGATAGAAAAGCCGTTACCGGTCATGTTCGAAAGTTAAATTTTGAATTGGGGCTGTTTTAAAATAGGTAACCGGAACGGTTACCGCCCAAAAACCGGGAAAAAACGCCCAAAATTTTGAATGAGTTGGGAGCAAAGTTCCAAAACCCAGAACCGGGGGGAATACCACCGGACGGCCGGTAACCGGAAAAAAAGTGCCAAATTTCAAGTATCAAAATTTGAATTTGAAACTGGTAACCGGAAAAACCGGTCAGTTACCGCCCAAAAACCGCTAAAAAACCGAAAAACCGTTAAAAACCGATTTTTCAAATTTGAAATTGGAAAATTCTAATACATTCATAGCAAAAAACATGAAGTCAAGCACGAGAGGTGCATGCATCTTCCTAATACATTCCATTAGTGTTAAATAATGTAAACATCATTAGGGAAAGTAACTTTTACATTCAAATTATTTCAAAACTTCAAATTTGAATTAAATAAAAAACCGCTGGTTTTTATTCATGCATATTAACCTCAAACAATAGGTAATCTAGCACAGTAAATACCTAAACCAACCGACCAACTGCATTATGTAGTCCTAAATTCAAATTTCAATTTGAAAATTTTTGGTGTATTTTTTCTCTAGGCGCTGGTATTCAGTTACCGCGATAATCGGCCGATTCACGGGTTTTTTAACCCTGGTTGAGAGTACAATAATTGAAGCATATTTAGCTCATATAATAGGTAGTCTAGCACAAAAAAATGCCTAAACCAACCTAGAAAATACATTATGCAGTCATAAAGTTAAAAGTAACCCGGCCGATTTTTATATTCCCAGTTCCCATCGGTTTTCCTGTTACCGGCCAACAACTGCCTGTTTTTTGTTCCCTGGTGGACACCATAAGCAGTAGTTTGCAAAATATATACAGCGGTTAACCACATACTGAGAAAACTTATTGGTCCAGTTCTTCATAGAGAGAGTAGTTGTTAAAGAAAAACAGAAAACTAAGATGTGAGATAGAAACTAGTTGGATACACAACGTGAACTTTTTTTCATAGTATAAGCCAAGCTAGTATGCTATGTCTTCAAGTTAAGTGGGGTAGGGCTTGCCTAGGTACTGTTATCAAGGCAAATGTAACTCCACTTTATGAGGAGTTCAGTGACATGCGATCATATATTAAGAAGATGTGGATGACAGATCATACTAACAGTAAGGTGGGTTAACAAAAAGATTTGTTTACACTTAGTCCAAAGGACGTAGCTAAGGGGGTGTTCGGCAGGGCACAAGCTGGCCGGCTTTTGGCAGCCGCTACAGTACCTAATTTTTAAATGGAGTATTTTCTCAAGACGAGGTCTACAAGTTAAACGTAGTACACGTTAAAAGCTTAATATCTGTACCAGCCAAAATCGCAAGTGAGTATCGATCTCTCCGTAATCTGTACCGTAAACAGCCAAAATTCAAAAATTTCAGCCAAAAGCCATAAGTCGCAGCCAAAAAGAACAGACCCTAAATATGCACCACAGCTCCAAGCAGGTAAAAAAATTCTTCCACGCCTATACACTTTACAGTCCCAAGGACCATTGCCAAACGTGAGCCACAGCCCCCACCTATTATGTTGCCACCTATTCCCACCAATACCCAAGCTCTTTAAAAGTTGAACATTAATAAGCCGACCATAGCTATTAAAATTTAATAAGCCCTCTTCTTAATATTGGTGGGATTAAACATTAATATTCTGACCATAGTGTTCAACTGCATGCTTCTGATAACTGTTGGTTATGGTACGAATGTAGTCACCCACAAGATAGCGTCTATGCTGTTCAGAAGTGCATATGTACTCCCTTATGTAGTTATGTATGCTTGACCCTCTCATGCAGTGTCTATGAAGGAAAGTGCATGCGGCTTTCATATGCACCATGCAACCTATATGTGTGCCAGCAAAACTGTACATGATGAGCAGTTTTAAACAACAAAATTTTGTGCAGCCTGGTAGAAGCAACCGTGTCAACAATATTTTGAAGCAAGGTTCAATTAAACTTTAATCAATCAACGTATTAACATGAATGCCTGATTGTGTTGGATAGGGAAGAAACCACTTATGAAACCTATATTAACAGCAGAAAACATTCTTGGTCTCACCTGGTTCATTTCCATTACAAGAAAATTTAGTATATTCAACCCTATAAAATAATGATCCTGAGATGCCTGAAATGACAGAAGCAGAAGCAGAAGCAACATATTTAGCAAAATGCATCAGGTAACTCAAAACAGAGCATGGAATTGAAAAATATAATATCGCCACATATGAATTATTTGATAATAGAAGCTTGGTTATCATTTCATTTCCCTTTTCAGTAAACAAATTTATTTAATTGACACTAATGTTGCATATTAAAGACATATGATCAAATTTTAGCATGAACAAGAGGCATTTTCAAAAGTACAATTCATCACATAGAATTGTTACTCCCTTTGTTCTTTTACAAATAGTGTTTCAGTGAGATATTTTATTTCTTTTTATTGAAAAAAGTTTTGCGTTTTCGAGGTAAAATATAAATATAAGTTCCTAAATTACCCTGAACTTGTTTAATGCATACTTCACCGTACGAGGTCATTAATTGGGGGAGAGATTCTTGTTCATTGATCACTTAAGACTAAAGATAGGTGGACTGGTAGGTGGTGAACAAATTTAATAGCATAGTAAAAGAAACAAAATTTAAAAGGTATGGTGATAATCTTGTGCATTTTGGGGACACCGATGTGGCCTAGTTGTAGAGCACAAGGTTGTGGTGGTTGAGATCATGGGTTCAAGTCCCCATTCTCCTTAAAAACAAAGATACACAATTCCTCCTGTGTATTCTCATTCTTCAAAAAAAACATTGCGCATTTTCTTAGTATATGTGCATGAGGCTAAAACATCATTTGTAAAAGAACGGAGGGAATGTAAACAAAATAAATAGCAACTGTTATATAACTATATAGGTATGGAATAACATGTGGATACTGCAACAGTGATAGAATGTTTAAAATAATCAGGAGTGATTCGGCAGCTAGAAAAGCACAGAAAATACAAAAAAAAAAGGATCTTTTCATAAGAAGAAGGTTGAAACAAAATCTGGCAAGTGTAGTTAAGTAAATCATTATAAAAGCGCAAAAGCAATTCCTATATGATTATCAACTAAAAATAGCAATTTCTTGAGTATCACTGGCAGATTTGAAAGGAAGTGTTTTCTTCTCATATGGCTTTAGAAAGATTAAGTTGGATGTTACCAAGGGATGTGAAACCAACACAAATCTTCTCTGTTAAAATAATTAGTTCCTAAACATACAGCTCAAACCATCAATGATTAAAATAAGCTGATTTACAATTCTTTGTGTTTCAAATGTTCAAAGTTATTATGAGTCATTGCATACATTCATTTGCATGCACGAATGCTGATTTATCTGGCACTGCTGGTTATCTTTTGAAGGTCACTTAGTTCCAAAGAACAGGTTTCATTCACTGAACTGGCAAAGGCTTATGTGATCATACAACTCCGCTTTAAGCAATAGTAGCTATCTAAGCTTAAATACGTGACAGGCAATTATAAAACTCTTATCTCAATCCTACAAAGCGTAAGACATACTTACAAGAGTTAAGAAATCTGTTGCTTCCTTGACAATCTCTCTGAATCTGTCATCATCAAACCATCCAAATTTTGTAATCCGACATGTGAGCTGAATTAGGGACTTAGTCACAAAGCCCTGCAGTTTAGGTCCTCTTGCGGCAAGATAGTTCATGACATAACTCCCTTCACACAGATCACAGAAAGGTTAGTCTAAAATTAGCAACAAAAAGAGGAACAAAGGCAAAAAAATGGTTACAGATAAATAAGTTATGCATTTCAACTACATTTCAGAAGTATAAAATTGAGGATAAAATGGAAATAAATAATTATATATTCCAGCTATGCTACAAATGCATAAAAAACCGAAGAATAAAATGGAAATAAGTAAATAATCTTCTCCGGCTATATTACAGAAGCATAAATGTTTTAAGGACAAAACAGAAATAAGTTGAGAATCAAGGAAACGACAAAACTTATGCATATACTTTGTATGGTTACATGCTGCATACGACATGCAACTCACATGTGAACAAATAGAAAGAGACATAAATGCCAAAATGCCATGCAGATGCAATATGATTTCATGCTATATGTTTCCGGAATAGAAACATTACGGATATCGAGGCGCAATTGCAAAGAAAGACTTCGGTCAGATACTTGTTTCAACAAGCTTGTACTGGCCAACATCAAGGCATATGGAGTTGAGGCATTGTCCAATATATATTGGCACTGTGAAATGTAATCACTGTTCTCTGAGAAACACTTGAGGGTGCTTTCTGCATGTGCTCGTTCAGCTGAGTCTCTAGAATTGTAAAGCTTTTCACACAAAACCTCTAAGTGTGCTAGGCTCTCCATTGAGGACATGAACAGGGAGATCCAATTTTCCGGTTGACCAAGTATCCAAGGTTAATATGCCACCAGGTTCTGAATTAATATCTACGAATTTGCATGAATGTTCATCACAAGCTCAGAATTAATGCATTAGGTATTTGGTTCAATAGGAAACTTGAAAAGTACCATAAGAGCTTTGAAGCTGAAATATATTATTCTAGCACAGGAAGAAGGATTGTCACAATACATTCATATTACAAGTGAAATGTTTCAACAAATTGTTTTCTCATGTACAGCCTTTTCAATGACGCTTAATCAAAGATTAAGACCCAAGAAACAGGAGAAAACAGCTAACAAATGCTTATATCGCCAATACCAGCCACTAACTCAGCCTGGGGCAGAGTGATCTGCAAGAATAGAAATTCCAAACTCAGCAACGGCCAAACCAGCAAGCAATAGCACTGCACAGCACAATGACATGAACAACCATCGAACAAAAACTTTCTGCTACATTTACTAAGCCATCCTATTCCATGACACGCACACATGCACAAACATCTGCACGTTACACCACAACATATAATGACAGAATAATCAACTAAGAAGAGCTACATGCTGCATTTGCTAAGCCATTCCATTCTACTGAGCACAAACACCGTAAGCATAGCACAACCCAACATGGTAACAGGAAAATCATGCAACAGGAACTACATGCCGCATTTGCTAGGCAATTCTATTCTATAAATGCCATATACGCATGCATGCACATCAGCACAAGCATCACACCAATTAAACCCTGTGGTTACATCCCCTAATCATCAAATCACTCATCAGATTGCAGTACAAAAGCGTCCGTACAGCAAAAGCGCTCTAATACGCCACCCTATCCAAGGATCTAATCACACCACGAGCCACGAGAAAGCAAAATGGAAGATCCGGGCACCACGAGCGAACCAAACCAAGCTATCATCTAGCCGTAAACAGCCCACAAGCATCCCGAGACCCTCGAGCGATCCGACGAGCACAGGCGCGACGAGATCCCACGAACCCCGAGCAATCCCACCCGATACACCCCCGAATTCCGCCGCATTCCGATCCTAAAACGCCGAGCCCAGCACCGCGGCGGTCGCTGCCACCGACACCCCGGGCCCGATCAGCGACACCCGCCCGGAACCGAGGCGAATCGCACAGACTCTACGCGTCAGGCAAGCATTGCACCGCTGCGCATCGCGGCGGCAGCTGCGGCGATCGGGGCGTGGCGGTACCTTTCACTCCCCCCGTGCCTGCGGAATCGGGCGGTACCTGTCCGCCGGCGGCGGCGGCGGCGGCGGCGGCTAGGTCTAAGGCTGGCGTCTCGGCGTGGGGATCGGAGGCGTGTGTTTTCGGGGAGTGGAGGAGGTGGGGTGTGGGAGATGGAAATGGGTAGAGCAGACGGCGGACTGGGAGATGGAGGGCCTGTTCTTTTCTCCGGCCGTGCTTTTGGTTTTCTTTAAGACTCAACTTTAAACAGTATTTTCAAGACGCGAGTCTCACGGGTTAAACGATCTACACGTAAAAGCCCAATATCTGTACCTGCCAAAATCACAAGCGAGTATCTGTTTCTCCGTGTCTGTCATCAGTAATGTACCAAAATTCAAAAATTCACCAAAAAAGCCATGTCGCAATGAAAAAAACAGGCCGGAAATGGGTAGAGAGCAGACATGGACTGCTCATTTCGGCTTTAGCTTCTGGTTTCTGACTTATTTTTTATTATTTATATATTTTGTTTTTTTTCTGAATTTTTAGTTTTTTTAAATTTTTTGCCTATTCTTTTTCTATATTAATTTGCGTTGTTCGTGATGAGCTAACATATTTTTTTATTTTTAAAATTTTAAATTTAATTACGCCAAATAAACTGCATTTAGCTACGATACAATTTCAGTCATAAATAATTATTTTTCAGCTCAATCGAGCAAAGCCAAAAGGGCGACGTGACGGGGTGGAGTGAGGGCATGCCGGCATGGGGTGCAGAGCGTGTGCGTGCGGGGG
This sequence comes from Bonia amplexicaulis, assembly GCA_036346245.1. Lineage (NCBI taxonomy): Eukaryota > Viridiplantae > Streptophyta > Magnoliopsida > Poales > Poaceae > Bonia > Bonia amplexicaulis. The sequence goes on along the minus strand of CM070736.1, from coordinate 32,692,676 downwards.
AATGGGTGATGCCCCGGGTTGGAGATTTCTCACCTAGGGTGCATCCATTACCAGGGCACGCTCTTTTTACCTTGAACTTATAGTTTTTATCTATTCATAGGAAAATATAGAGTAACAGAAATTTATATATGCTTTTGGTCGATATAAATAAAGTCGTTATATTATATACTACAATCAACTTTTAGACTTCGGCTTGAAAAGACATTCCGTTTAAGGGCTAGTTTGTAAAAAAGCCAAAAAACAATTTTTAGAAGCTAAAAAGAAGAGACTCATCACCAGTTACTGCCTTACTACCACTAATTTCTTTTTCTTTTTATTTTGAGGGAAAACACGGCTAACTCTTTTCTATGCAAAATTCAAAATATGCCGTGCACGGCATATTTTTCTTAGGGTGCAATGCCATTTTTATTTATCCAGCATTCGTCGTTTTACTTATTGCAAAGTAGCAAACACATGGTTAACCGTCGTAAGCCGGCAAGACACAAACAGTTGTAGGTGGTAAGGTAAGTAAGGAGCATCATGCAGAAAAGACAAAATGGAGAAAGTTGACGTGGTACTTTATCAGCTCGGACAAGGTGAAGAGATCCGGTGATGCATTTAGGATTCGCCCGGCAAAATAGAGAAGACGGTTGGTACTACATGTGATTAATGTGGCTATCCAAAGAGAATAGCAATGTTTAAATATCGATTCAAGGGGATGCAAAGTGGATAATGATCGGTATTATTAAAATGGAGACTTGCTGAAACTTAAAAAGAAAAGTTAATATTAAGGCAAAATTGGCTGCAGGACACTACAGTTCTGTAGCTTTTGCACCGGAACAAAGAAAAAATGTGTCTTTGCTTCGGTACATTACAATTTTACTGTAGGTTTCAAACCATGCGCACACGCCTCCTCTGCTAGGTTAGCATATTTTACTGATTTACTAATTACTACCATTATTTCTTATTTTCTTTTTATTTTGAGATAAAGCACGACTAATTCTTTCTGTGCAAAATTCGAAACATCTGTGAACAATATGTTTCTCTTAGCATATAATGACATTTTTATCTATGTAATATTCATCGATGTACTTAAACAAGTTCAAACTAGCAAAACACCGATAAAGATAGTAAGCCATCAGCATAGCACATTGTGGGTGGTAACCGGTAAGATACGTAAGCAGCATCATGCAGAAAAGACTAAATGAAGAAAAAGGAAACAAAAGAGGAAAAGCATTCAGAGGACACAAAGAAGCAGATGGCGGCTGAACTAGACAGCACAGTGAAAGCTGAAGAAAAGATGAAAACAAGAACCAGAGAGGATTAAATGCTCCTTTCGCAAATTAAACGTTTAGAACTTCAATCCTACAGGCAGCTTGACCTCAGGAACAAGCTGAACATAACAGAGAGCGAATTGGCTGAAGGGATGAAAATGGGCAGAACAAGAACCACAAGGCTGTGAGCAGTCTTTTCAGTCAAGGCAACCAAAGAACCAGAATGCTCTGTCTCCCAAAATTGTAAACCCTAGAAACATTCAAAACAGAGGAAGTTTTCAACATGAGAAATCTTGGAAGAAAACAACATGCTACTCTTCTCTGGTTAAGAAGTCAGGACCTTAAACCAAATAGACTCTCAACCTTAGAAATCAAAATAATGCAACCAAGATCAATTTGGCTGAGAAAATGAAACGATAAAGCACTAAGCCGAAAGTTGAACCGAGAACACGAAATCACGAATGAATAAGAGATTGAATTCTTTTCTCTCGAGAATATCCTAGCCAAGGGAGCTTTGAGGGGATTTCCAGTTCAGAGAGAAAATATTCTGCAGTTTTTGAATATGGTCTTCATTCAACAAGAAAATAGGCAAAGAGGCACAGAAACCAGCTAGGCAAGAACAGAAACCAGACACAAAGAGATACAAGAAGACAAAACAATTCAAACACAAGATTTCTCAAATGGATTCAGGGATATGAATGATTACATAATGAAAATGTTTCCATCCATTTCAAGCCATCTCTCACATTGAGACCAACACACCCAAGAAGGAGATCACCAACTTCAAGAACCAATTGCCAGTTTCTCCTCACAAAGAAAAAAACACACACACATGAAGAGCAAATGCATAAAAACCCTCAAAGGCTACTAGAGAACACCCTCTCTATTTATAGCCTTCACTAACGGATTCACTTTTTACTTTATCCATTAGCTCTACCAACTCCAATGCTTTACCCATTAACTCGAACCGAATCTGTTTCCGCTTTTGCAGTTTTGCACATTTCCCAAAACGCCTCTGCTGCACCTTCCGGGAAGCTTCCTTGTTTCTTGCTGTCCAAGCCTCGTAACCATCTCGAGTCTCGCCGTCTTCGGCACATCCCGACCGCTCCGACCTCAGCACCGCATGTGCCATGTCCGGTCATCCCGTGCCTCGCCACGACTCCACCTCAAAGTTCTGCAGCCATCACAGACAAGAAAACACATCACATAGCACCGCTCGAGATAATGTAATCAATATTTCCATTAGTCGATAAACTCACGCACGAATCACTCAAATCAAACTCAAACTTTCAGAATACGTGTCAATTACTCATCACAAACATGGGAGAACCTCCACATGGTCTCTCAATCTCCCCCTTCATGAGTATATTGACAAACACAGAAAAAATATATAAAGTTGAGTTTGAAAGTCACACATGGTCTAAAAAAGAGCAAAGAAGACCATGTTGATAAAGGAGAACACTAGAGCAGAAATAGAAAAAGCAAGTTTTCCTCAAAAGTTCTAGAAAATTCCCATGAAATAGCCTTTTATCCATTATTTTCCCCCTTTTGGCAATAATATCATCAAGATGTATGGAGGTAAATAAATCATGATTTGGATGAAATGGTTGTATTTTATTCAAATTAAGCACTAGAGCCATGAAGATTATCCAAAATGACTTTTGAAGTATTACACCAAGCCATAACACAATAAAATGCTATCTAGATCATGACAATGAACATATAGACAAGTTAAGCCAAATAAGTCATAATCTGAGAATTAGTCGAATTTCTTAGCACAATTGACATTTTGCCTTTCAGAAACTCATGGTTGTTTCCAACCAAAATTTGTTTTGTCATATGCTAGATCTCAAGCCTTATGCGACCACTCCAAGCTAGAAGCTTAAGCAAATGATCTTGGTCAACCAAAACTCCCTCTGAGTTCATGCCGAGTGCAATGGCAAGTAGTCTCATGAGAAAGATTGGTGAGATCAGTTTTTTTGCGCAAAAGAGATCTTTTTGCTTATGCTGAATTTAGTTGAAGAACAAGGAGTTAAAAACTAACCCATACTTGATAAAAGAACTAGTATAACTCACTCTAAGGCTCAAAGAAGATTCAAGACTTAACTCAGCCTATTTGACATGACATGAATCATAAAAGGATAACTAAAGACAGACTAGTCACAAGAGCTATCATGACATGAATTAATTCAAGTTGTGCATTTTAATCAACTTATCATGGCAATAGTCTACATATAAAGTCATGATAAATCTAGCAAATAAGCACATATCATGGCAATATGTAATGCATTGTAAACATGTCATAATAGGATAATAATCAAGGCTCCATGTAGTTATATTACAATGCAGAATGAAATACAAGAAAATCCAGCTCCCTCTTAACATGTGAAACACTTTTAGTTCAAGTAGAGTTATGTCAACATTAAGATCCAGAAAATCCCAAATGTACTCCCCCTGAACCAAAGCAACAAATACGAGAAGCAGACAAAGAAATCAAAAAGCAGTCCTTAAGACATAGGCAAGATATAGAGAAAACTATGGTTTAGACTAGCTCTCATCTACCCCATATGTATCTAGGTCTAATAGCTGGTCTCCTAACACACTAGGGAGTAAACATGTTCCCTGCCTACCCAAGGGTGGCCCGACCCTCGCTAGATCGCAAGAAGTGAGTGAACTCAAACTAGTGAGAAGAGAAGCAACTAGAAGTAGCAACATAGAAACATAAGATGAGAGCAAGCAATCTAAGCGACTAAGCAAGATAATCACTCTAACCTATGCTGGAAGGACTAACCCACATGCACCCTTATGCAATGCATTAGAAGGAATTAGGAGCATAAAAGATAAAGCATAGGGAACGAAGCTCCCCCTCACAGCAGTCCATAAGGACAAACCACCCCAAGCTCTCCCCGCAAGGCTGAAAACCTAGAGCTATCCAAAAGCTTGGTAAAGATATCAGCCAACCGGTGGTCACTCTCCACAAACTGGAGTACTATGTCACCCTTCTCTACATGGTCTCTAAGGAAATAGAATCTGATATCAATGTGTTTGGTCCGAGAATGCTGCACTGGGTTCTTAGCAAATGTTAATGGCAGAAGTGTCATCACAAAAGAGTAGAACACTGTCTATGACTAACCCAAAGTCCCGCAGGTCGAAGCCATCCAAAGTATCTAGTCTGCAAAGAATCGGCGACAGAACGATTCGACCTCGTGGTGGATCTGCAACACCGGATCGCTTCCTAGAAGACCATGAAACAAGAGAAGTGACAATGAATTGGCAAATACCAGAAGTGCTATTCCTATCTATCCTACAGCCAGCAAAGTCTGCGTCGGAGTAGACTCTAAAGGAAAGACATGAAGAGTAAGAGTACCAGATACCATAATCTATGGTAGCTCGAAGGTACTGAAAGATGCGCTTCACCGCCTGATGGTGAGACACGCGAGGAGAAGCCTGGAATCGAGCACATAGACACACGGAGAAGTGTATGTCCGATCTCGAGGCGGTGAGGTACAAGAGGAGCCAATCATCTGCGATATTC